>OX382227.1:21554587-22187316 GCA_947507525.1 Apamea epomidion
AAAAAGATCATAGTCATATTTTCGTAAGTTTAATACACTTTCGTGGTGAAAGAATACTTCTGCTTTCTTAGTTTTTAGGATTTAAAATGTCTGGGTAGTCCCAGGTGCATCAGTGATAGTTAAACAAGATGTATTATCGTCATTTAAAACGTATTTGCTAAATCACCTGAAAATATTTGGCTTGTTATTATTTAAAAACGTGCGTTTTCAAGTCGTTTAAAAATGTATTAAAAATGAAATTCTATAATTATTCTGTGAACGCGAATGCTATTCAGAAATATACCTTTGTAACGAACGAAAGCATTAAAGCCATATGGAACTTAAATTTAATGCACAATTTTGTCTAAATTCTGGAGCCAAATGAACCCTCATCTGTACACGTGGTACTGAACGAGACAACCTTGTGCCACAGAGTAGAAAAGAAGACTCCAAAATTTTGTCTCTCTGTTACATTCAGCGTTTTGAGTCAATAGGTAATTTTACACTGTGGCTGAGTGCTGGTAAGTCTGTAAAGGTATATAATCGCCTCATATCGTGCTTTCTCGTCGATTAGGCAAGCAAATGAGGTGAAAGGAATGTATTGTGTGCGAAAGAGACAAAAAGTTGGGCGAAGTAAGCTGAATAAATGACTATTGATTATGTTGATTTTGTTTGTGTTAAATACCTGAGATAAAGTCTCTCTTATTTTTGTTCAATGTTGCTTTCTTAGCGTTTTCAGGTAAGTGCTTTGTTTCAAATAATGGGAATATAATTATTATACTTCCATATTGCATTTAAGAAGCTTTTCCCGTCAGCTTAACATTCTCTCTGTTCAAAGTCTCATGAACTTTGCATATAATGTACTTAGCTAGCAGAAATATCATATAAATATATTGTACTAATCGATTAATCCACAAAGCTCTAATGTAACCACGAGCCACTCTAAGCCGGTCGTTAAAATTGTATTTACTCTGTAAACAACACTAAGAGATATTCGTGGTATAAGTCTAGTCTAAACCACAAGCATTCTAAAAGCCTCAATGTTTTACAAAATAAAATAAAATCGAATTCGAGATTCAGATCAAATACTCCGGTTGTCTCAATGACTAAACGATTATGTTATAAAAGAATATTATAAAATGGTAGCGTATTATTATACAAGAATGTATCTATTTTGTATGGTTTTATTTCGACTTCTTTAGATTACACTGACGATTATATTTTACTTGGGTCCAATTCAAGGCTGATTATAAATTATCTCGGTATCAATTTTTATTCTGAATAATTATGAAACACTTGTTGAAAATAACTATAAAAACTGACCAAATAATGGTCTCGTTTCACAAAGTACTTTTATCTATTATGCCTCATTTACACGATGCAAGCTGATGCAAGATGCAAGCAATTTACACGATGGGCTCAGCTTCCAGTTTAGTCGGATGCAGCTGAATACCAGTATTTTACATGGAGCAAATGCCTCTCTAACTTCCACAACCCAGTTACTGGGTAATACGATACCCCTTGGTAAGACTGGTTGTCAGACTTTCGGGCTACTGACGACCCGTAACGACTGTCAAAGATCCACGAATGACAGCTGGGACCAACGGCTTATCGTGCTTTCCGAGGCACGGAGTGGTCTTGGTATATAAACATGGTCACCCATCTAGGGACCAACTGCGACAAGCGTAGCTTAACCAATCGATCGAACCTTGCGGCTGTTATTACTGAGCCACAAGCCCCTCCTGTCCTGTCATAGTCACAGTTAAAATCAGCCTTCAGATTCTGAACCAGTAAGTTATAAATACCTAGATATCAAGTTCCCATTGAAAAAGTTTTATCCAAAATTATTGAAATATTTCAAGAGCATACGTTGTTTTACATTGATACAAGTAAAACCGTATCTCCATAGCAAACGTGCCAATAGCTGGGTCCCCGTGACGGGATGCGGTGGGTCGCGGGGGATGGGGAAGAAGTACAGCCAATAATAAAACATTGTGATAACACTTTAGGTGTCCTCTTCCCAGTAAACTATCCAGCTGTTTACTGGGAAGTGGACACCTGTGACTTAGTACTCGTAGTACAGAGCTCGATGTAGGTATAGTCGACGTCTTCATTACTTAACCACCCTAAGGTTGAATATCACTTGCCCCACGTCATAATGTCTATGTTGCTTTACTACCTACTGACAATCTTAGTGAATTCTCAATTTACTGATAGTTATATTTTCTCAGCAGTGGTAAGACTATTACGAGTTCCATTATAACCGACCACTTGATTGCTTTACCGTATAATACACCCAGTTACAAAAACCTTCGATTTTCAGTTATTAATGCGTAATTTAATGCTTTCTCATAACAGTGCCATCTACTAAGGGTCTTCTACTACTTTTTCACCTTAAAAAAATAATACTACATAGTTTTAGGGCCAATTATGGTGCAAACTATTTCAGTATGTAGTTGGCGTCAGCTACTCACTGTTATTAACATAGTAGTTTACAAAAAGCACAATATAATAACCTGCACAGTGCCTGAACAAGCCAATGTAACATGCATCGTGCACATACAAGCAGCATTACAATAAAGAACTACGCGAGCGCTACGCCGTAGTAGTAACCGCTACGCGAGTGCTACGCCGTAGTAGTAACCGCTTCGCGAGCTACGCTTTCGACTGCCCTTTGAATATTCATGATTGTCAACAAAGGTACTCAATAATAATGCGACAAAAACATCTTACAAGTAGTTCAAGTGTATTTTTAACTTGGTATCAAAAGCTAATAATATATCTAATAAATAAACATTTTCTGTTCTAAAACATTTCTGTAATATCTTGTCAAGCCATACAAATGTATCAAGAATTAGATTTGTTGCAATGCCGCCGTATCGCGGTGCTCCGTCTTACATTACTGTAAGCCGTGATCGATAGCTGCACCTGTGACTGATCGCCCAGCGTGTTTGTTGCTACGTTTTTTGTATTCGATATTGTTGAGAAATTGTAGAGTTAACATGATTTTATTGTTGTCTTTTTCGTTCTCAAGGAATTTACACTGGATTATAAGATTCAAGCAAAGAACTATATGTATACAAGTGTCTGACTATTATTGTTCTGAAAATACGATCTCATGGCTACTGATAACTGGTGTAAAAATAAAGATAAAAATACAGAAATTAGTTCTTTGATTATAGATTCCAGGAAAACCTATAAGAAGTCTATGTTCGTAAATAACATTGTAAACCTTTCAATATACTGCGTACAAACTTACATTTGCAATTGGAATGTATGGTAGAACATGTTTTTCATTTACAATTAAGTTAAGTTTTTTCTTGGGATAAATTATATCATTATTCATGGTGGATAATACGAGTATGTACTAACGAAAACTGTTGAAATTTAAAGTGTTTGCGGAATACCCAGTTTATAGAATGAATTTATCATCATTCCAAAACAAAACTTAGCTAAGCCTACCTATAACATGAATACTGGATTATTCTGTAGCAAAACATTAGAAAGTAGGTATCAAAACTAAAACCCACACTAAACAAAGTCTCTAATAAATTAAAATCAGTTTGAACAGCGACCACATTCCGAATATGAATTCAAACATGGACACAATTCGGCGCGAAATTCAATAAATGAGGTACTTTGGTCATAGGTTCTGTCCGTTATTGACTCGGTTCCAATATAATATTAGCTCAAGAATTTGTAAATTTCTTTACTAATATACCATCAAAAACGACGGAAGCCTTAAATTCCTCACCGGACGTATCACTTGAGCTACTAAAAGCGAACGTTCCAGGCTGCCCGGTTGAGTTTCAATTTAGACATATAAACCCTATGATAGTTATAAAAACTTTTCGACAAATCAAAATCAAATTGACCGAAGATCTATGGGGAATGTCTATCAAAGTTTGTACATCCATAATCGAGACTATATCGCCATACTTAGCTTTAGTGTTTAATTTGTGTGTAGATCAAGGAGTCTTCCCAGATTTAATGAAATATAGTAAGGTTATTCCACTTTTTAAATCTGGGGACTGCAATGACACCAATAATTATAGACCAGTATCCGTGTTGCCGGTTTTCAGCAAAGTGTTCGAAAAGGTAATGCTCAATCAAATGCTTAATCATTTTAACAACAACAAAATCTTGCACGATCAGCAATATGGCTTCACCAAAGGACGTTGTACGACTGACGCCGGTGTCACTTTATTAAAACACATATTTACAGCGTGGGAGGAAGCCCAAGATGCCATAGGAATCTTTTGTGACCTCTCCAAGGCATTTGATTGCGTTAATCACAAAACCCTACTCTTGAAACTTGAGCATTATGGACTAGGTAAACTTGCGCTCAGTTTAGTAAAATCTTATTTACATGATAGACAGCATAAAGTTCAAATAAATGGTGTCAATTCACTCGGTTTACAAGTAAGAATGGGTGTTCCACAAGGCTCGATATTAGGTCCTTTCCTCTTTTTAGTATACATAAATGACCTGCCCCATTTATTAAAAAACCAACCACAAATGGTGTTATTTGCTGACGATACTTCCATAATTTTTAAGATAAATAGACGTGCATCAAATCTTGACGACGTAAATAACGCCCTACTGCAAGTGCAAAATTGGTTCACTGCTAATAATTTAGTATTAAATGGGGAAAAAAACTAAATGCATAAGATTTGCTTTACCGAATGTTAAAAGTAGTGATTGTGACATAGTATTGAATAAAGAGAAACTAGAATTCGTCGATAAAACTGTTTTCCTGGGGATAACGCTCGACTCAAGGATGCAATGGGGTCCTCATATAACATCTCTTGCAAGACGGCTAAGTTCAGCAGCATATGCTGTAAGAACAATCCGTCAATTTACTAATGTAGATACCGCGAGACTGGTCTATTTCAGTTATTTTCATAGTATCATGTCTTACGGTATTTTACTACGGGGACGGGCTGCAGATATTGAGTCCATTTTTATTCTGCAGAATAGAGCCATCAGAGCAATATATGGCCTACGCAGGCGCGATTCTCTAAGGGAACTGTTTAAAAATATTAATATCATGACGGTACCTTGTCAATATATCTATGAAAACATCATGTACGTAAGGAAAAATTTAAATCTTTTCAGTAAAAGAGGTGACAGACACGCCTATAGAACCAGAAATAGGGACCAATTAGTTCAACCAGGTTTCAGACTGGCTAAAGTAGACTTTTCCTTCATGGGGTACTGTTTAAAATGTTATAATAAAATACCTCCCCACATACTCCAACTCAATGAAACGAAATTCAAATCTTGCATAAAACGCACACTATGCAGCCAAGCATATTATAAGTTGGGGGATTACATCGCTGACAAAAATGCTTGGCTAAACGCTGGTCCTGCTCCACAGGACGCATAAATAAATTGATTGGCATTTGAAAATACTTCACACACGCCTACCCAACCTACATACTGTTGGAGCTGCTGAAGATTCTAAAATACTATGTTTGCATTATATAAATTCAATCTCCTAGTATTGTATAATTGCATAGAACGTATGTGAGTACTATGTTACATACTACAAAGCTACCATTTACTGGGTACGTCTTTCATTGACTTGAATATGCCTTGGCGGATGAGAGTATGTCATGCTCACTCTAATGTCTCGCTGATGGTGGCACATGTGTTGGATCATTTAGCTCCCTTCAAAATGGTTGAGCTGAATGGTGCTAATCTATGCGTCATGTTCGTGAACGGGCGCCGTCAGTAGGGACTGGTCAACTCTTTGCTGCCATGGCTTATTTTGATTTAAATTAATCTTTGAATTGTTTTTTTTTTTTAGCTTTTCATTACGGACGCTTTTAACGTTCTGCATCGTTCTCACATGCATAATTTTGAACATGAATGATGTAACCAATACTTTGTAACAATATTATTATGATTTAAAAGAGTGTCCATGGAGTTTCTTGCCCGTTCTTCTCCATAGGTACCTACTACACTTTGGAATGGGCAACTAGCTTCATCTTTTTGACTGACCGACCTTGATAATTCAAAAGTGCCTGTAATTGGTTTATTTGAAATAAATAGTTTGAGTTGAGTTTGAGTTTGATATCCAAAAAACGATTAAATTACATTATACAAGCATAAATCACAATTATAAACAATGCTTATTATATTTAAGGATATAAATGTTTAAAATAATTTTATTTCAATTTCCAAGTAGCGATTTTTGACATTCGTCATAATCGTTTGGCATAATGCTTTCGCACATCATTACAATAAAATAACAATAATGGTCATATTGATTAGTGGTAATGAATAATACGTGTTAATGGACCTGTGTTTGAATATTACTTTAAGATGTGGGCCTTTTTTTATAATATTTTCATATTTGTCACATTTTAAATCTTATCTACATGCATTTGTGAAAAGTAAGCATATTCCATTCATTTATCCATTTATTTTAGGCATCAAGGCCCACATAATCACATAAAATACAATATTAATGTAATTTAAAAATACTATAAATACATACAACATTATAATTACACTAAAAACTAACTAACGCACACGAAGTGTCTGCGTCGTGTTTCGCTGACTGGTGTCATGTAGCCGGCCACGAAACCGGCGGTACACAACACTCTTCGGCCAGAACTCTTCCTTGAGGAACTTCTCGAGATGATGTGTCGGAACACGCACCACGAACGACTTGAAGTTCGTGTTGTGACGCGACTCCAACTTCTCGACCCTCAAAGTCACCCTCAAACTCTCTACACACGCATGTACTCCACGATATCCTCAACCTTCGTGGAGTGGTGCATATAGCGCACTATGGGCGCGAAACTTCGAGATATCAAAAAACTTCATTACCACTACTTATTTAACTTGAACTATGGATGAATTCATCAAATAATTAAGTGATGTATTATTCACTGCCCCTGTGGTGGAGTTTGGATTTTCGAAATCTCCATTTTTTATGTTTTTAGCCTCGACCACCACTGTCATTAAAATGGCGACTATCGCATTTACAGACTTGAATTTAATATGGTGGTGGTTTAAATGGTTTCGTATGTCGTTATTCTTGGGTCAGTTTGCTTGAGATGACTTCTACAAAATGTGTGCGGTGACACTCACCTGATGCTTGTGTGCTCCTAGTAGCCACACGATACATAATATGTATCATTTTGAATATTTGTTGTGAACAATTTGTTATTGTTAACACTAACTAACACTGACTGTTTCACTATATCTGGATAACTTTAAAAAATTAACTCATTTGACCAATTGCGTTCCATTTTTACTTTATCTAGAAGATAGTGCAGACTTACTTAGATTTAACTAACCCTTAATTACTCGCATGAAGAAAATCACGTAACTGTTCGCATGGGGCCCATAAAGACCCCAATTTGTAAAGAAAAACTGTAATCATAGTTAATTAGTCTAATTAAACCAGTCCTAAGTTAATTTTCTCATTCTGAAGTGGTTGCAGATAATTTTAGTGGAAGATTATTTTTAGGCAGATACGATAACATCCCTCTGGGCCCCCTTGTTAATAGGGTTGTGAACCTTCTTGACGCAATCCATTAGTCGACTTGTACAGCAATAAAAATACTTTAACTGTTATTAAGAGCGACGACGAGATAAAGTCAACATCTGCTGTTCTGTTTGCCTATTTTAAAGAAAAAAAAAAAATAAACAAACTATCCTGAGTAACAAACAAAACTTCTAACTTAAACCCTAGTACTGCCTAGCCTAAACCTAGAACGAATTGAGAACAATAAAACTACATTAGTTAACTGTAAAAGCCATTAAAAACATTAGCGTGAAGACACTCTGTCCCCCTCCGTGTGTACGCGGCGTTACATTAAGCGTATTCAAAAGGCGGCCGTTCTAACCGTTTTACTAACGAGTAACGAAACTCCATGTGCTGCTATGTACCTTCAATAAACCGTTGGGTTAGATTATGTTGATAAGCAATAGCGGATAATTTTAAAATGCTTTATAATTACCAAGTTTGCAAGTTTGCTTCACTTTCATGAAATATTGACCTTTAGTATGATAAATAGTACCTACATACCTGTTTTCCGAAAATACCCGGCGTTGAATATTATATCTGTTACAAATCTCCACGCTGAGTCATAGATTATAAACAACTATAACAAAGAAAGAAAGAAAATATATTTTTTAATATTTTTGAGAGACTAATTTTTCAAGTTCAATGAAAATATTATTTTTTTATTATTATTCAACTGTCTAAATCTATCTAGCTATAACCAGAATCTCTTTGGGAGATTACTTGAGATTACTTTACAATCGAATTTTGCAATATACTAGTACAGTCGACCAAACTAATTGGTTTACATTTTATATGTGTGGGTGAAGTTGTGGTTATGCACTCAAACACTAAATAAAACGAGCGAGCTCTGTGTTTAGTAGTTGTGCGTATGGCACAATAGTAATCATTCATTGATGTTATCGAATGAGATATAATATTTCGCATTATATTACTATAGCAACCTTGGCACAATGGCTATCGTCTTTAGTCAGTGAACGAGAAGTCGTAAGTTCAAACCATGTGTGCAGCAAATGTCTATTTCTTTTTGTATTCATTATTTTGTTTAAACATTACTTAAAATTTAATTTATAACGATTCGATCCCGTTCATGGATGAGTAATGAAGTTTGCAACGTTTGAGATAGCGACGGAGCTCTCAGGCCATTTTATTTTGACTTTTTAGAAAATAACTGCCGACCATTTAAAGAAAATGTTTTCAACCACCCTATCTTATAAAAAGATAGCGTTCTTAGTTGTCAGTTTACGAGTATTTGCATTACTGAGTTTATTTATTGTTACTAGTATTTGTGTGCGGATTTATTTCTGTGGATCCAACCATTCAACATTTATCAATGTTAAAAAAGGCAGAAATCGTTGTTCTGCATGAGCAAAACGTATCTATTTGTGAAATTGCAAGACGCCTAATGATATCGATGATAACAGTTTGATGTTACGTTGATATTATACCAACTTCAACTTGACTAAGTCGTCTCACCCTTCAATGTTTACCTAGGAATACATTAATGTAACTTAAGTGTAATACCTACCATAGTTATAATATAAGTATATTATCATAAATGTATTATAGTTCCTTTTTTGGCTATGATGATTATGATAAAATCAACTTGGTCTAGCCCATTTTTGTCCCATAACTGCACGGGCCTTCAGACAGATTAAAGAAAAGCCTTCAAATAACATAAATAAAAATAGATTATTATGTTTACTAATGTTAGTGTATATTTATAACATCTAAATATTTTAACTTGTATGCGCACATGTATTGTATATAAGTAATATTAATTAGCTATATATATAAGTATACAAAGTATTTTGTATACACAGTATATAAATATAGTAGGTATATATATTTATTTATTATAATAATAGCTATGATTATAGGTAAGTATTTTAAATACTGTTTTGTTTTGTATCCACAGATGAGAACCGTGCAGTTGTGGGTCCGCCGATATGCGGATTCAGGAGACGTAGAACATCTTCGACGTGGGCCAAATCAAAGGCAAATTCATCGGATCGACGACACCACGACATTGTGGCAAGGCAGAAGGCTGATCCCTTCTTGCCCACCCGCGTAACAGCAACAGCACCCAACGTGTGCTTACAAACTGTGGGAAATCACCTACATTCAGCTGGTTTACGTTGCAGCAAGCCAGCGCGGAAGATTTTGCTGTCCACTGCGCACCGACAAAACCGACTACAGTTTGCTAGGTCATACATTAATTTTGATTGGGAGAACAATGTGGTGATAGAAAACGAAGGTTTGCTGACTTGACTTGACAGTCGAATTTATTTTTATTAATAGACGACTATGAACCTTATTTTTATGCAAATAATGTTCAAATAATTATGTTAAGCGAATGTGAACAAATACAAACCTTAGCATTATTTAGGTATACTGCCGTAATCCTCTTTAATTTTTTAAACAACAACTCGTATTATTGAAAGTCTGGTGAAGTGATGTTATTGTTATGCGATTAGAAGTTGTCATAATTTCTTACTATCTAACATGTTGATTCACCTCACACCTCTGATTTTACTTTATTTCAATTTATATACCTACCTACTTTGACAAACTATTTACGTCCATCCTTAACCAACAAAAAACTTTGTCTTTGTCAAAAACACTGATAAACAACAGTGTTTTACTCATTCGAACGTCTAGTATGAATAGCTAAAGAATATTTATGTATAAAACCAGTTTGCATTAAATCATTGTATCGGCCACTTAAGTTTTTTTTTGCTAACATACGGCCCACACCAAATTGAATTTTAAAACAAACATTGTAAGGAAGGAACATATAGGAAGAAACGAGACGGATCATTTCTTCAACCTTTATGTAAACGCACTCATCGAGAGGCTGAGCAGCATGCCTGTCGGATGTCATGTTGGTGGAGTCTGTGTAAACAACATTAGCTATGCGGACGACATGGTGCTGCTGAGCGCTTCGGTCTGTGGCCTGTCTAAGCTGCTCGGCATTTGCGAGCCTGCTCTATAACACCAAGAAAAGCGAGTGTATGGTTTTTCGGGCCAGGGGTAAATGTCCAGATAGGATCCCTAGCATCAAGTTAATTAATGTACCGCTAAATATGGTTCACACCTTCAAATACCTTGGGCATCTGGTGAGCTCTGACCTGAAAGACGATTCAGACATGGAGTGGGAACGTAGGACGTTGTCTGTTAGAGCGAACATGATAGCGTAAGAGTGTTTTTTACTTCCTTCGAGCATCGTGCAATCCTGCGAGATTGCACGATGCTCGGAGGAAGTAAAAAACACTCTTTTCGGAGCGTATTGCACCTGTTTTTATTAGAGCGCCCTGTGGGCTAACTATACTCAAAAACAGTAAAGCAAAAATCAAAATCAAAAGTCATTTATTCAAATTAGGCTGTGACTTTTATGTGTGTTGTGTTTTATCTTATTTTTGTATTTTTGTTTAGTTTTCTAATAATTTTTATTTAATGTACATAATATGATCCAACTTTTGATTGAAATAAAAGAATTGAATTGAATTTGCTAATGATCCATGCGATAAGCTCGCTCATTCCAATCAATACCAATGTTTATCTAATAAAAAAATAAATTGATGTTATTGGTTTTATTTAATTAACTTTCAATTTTTTTGCTTCAGTGATTTTGTTGACCACAAATTTAATTTAATAAAAAACAAAAAGTGAAAAGCAGCAAAACCAAAATTCCTCAGTATGGATCGAACTCACGTCATCTAGCTTACATCAGTAGCTATCGCAGGCTCTTACACCACTTAGCTATGGGAACCTTGTTATACTAGACTAAAATATGCTCATATTCCTTCATTGTGAACCCGTGTATTTTATCTTTAACCGCGTGTGTATATTACGTATAACCCACAAAACAATAATGAACATAATATTATAATATAACATTTACCGATGTATGCGCGATGTTAACTCATTAGCTGTGCCGTGTGTACCTAAAGATACATAAAAAATATTAGCTAATATTACTAGACTGGCTTGCTTTAAAAGATTTAGTTATTTATCTAGTATTGCTGAAAACTTATACAACTAAATGATAATCTAGCCTAATCTTCATTAAAGCTGTGATATTTAAAAAGGTAATCGTTTATAGGTAATCTTAAATCGCTGTTTAAAAGTTATTCAGAGGTTTTCAACCGAGAAATTGTTTTATAGTTGATATTTGAAATTAAACATTAAATGTCAAATCCAGCCAGTTTCATATTGTATTTATTTAAGGTTCCAGCAATGTGGGTTGCATTATATTGTTGTTACATAATTATGTTATGGTGTGATTTTATAACGAATACACACTTATTGAAACTCGAGAATTTCGTGAATTTTGGTAATAATAACTTTGCTTATCCGGGAGAGTTAAATGTTGAGTAATATTTATATCCATATCAAAGTTCTCTAGTGTTTCTGCATAAGTCTGAGAAGACTATTTCAGATAAATAAAAGTTGTAATTATTAAAATTTGTATATAATCTGGTCCGTGGTACCACATTTTAAACCACATTGTAAAACAAGTGCATGCTAATAGACACGCACGCACATGCCGAAGGATACCTCACAGGGAAACATCGCGGCCTTCTTGGGGGTTTACCTCGATTACTGGAGGTAGCGAGCTAAACCGCGATCGCGACCCTTCTAGATTTTGAGCCCCATAAGTATTGGCCAGTTCAATCAGGCATTGTATTGCTAAATAGGTAAAACTTGAACCATAAGTTACAGTTTTTAGCTGTAAACATTGTAATTCTAATGATCAGGGTGCACATTATGTTTCATTTAAACGAATGCTACTTTAAATCTTTGCACCAAAATCAAAAACAGCACGTAATTTTTATTTGGTTTCCTGTCAGTTGGTAAAACTGCGTGATGCGGGAGAAAATACAAAGGTTGATTCATCATTAGGTCTCCTTAGTAGATTATTAGGTGAATATTAGCTTTGCATGTCCCAGCTCAGGATATTCAGTAATAAAGACAATGTATAAGGAGCGATACAAAAATTCTTCCCATACGTCACGTTTTTCTAATTTATAAAAACGCTGCAATGCAACTAAATGACTCTGAAGTATTAATTTGTTTGACATCTATTTTTGAACATCAAAATGATTTCATTATTATAAACACAATATTCTAGCTCCGGTAGTTTTTCAGAGTATAGGCTCTGGGACCTTTTCAGTCTTCCAGAACTTACTGACCCAAGACTAGGAGTATGTGCTACTACTGCATGCATAGCAACGGAGTTATGAGTAAAATATGAAAAAAAGTTACCTGAAATGACATATCCAAACCGGGAATTGAACAGTATCGGGTGCTCTGGACTTATCTCAAATTTGAAAGAAAATGTCAGCAGCTAACAGCAGTGTGTCACCTGGAATATAAATTACTGTACCAGCAAGAGTCACATGTTTAGATATATTGAACCTTGATAAGTTTATTACATTTTATGGGAACTTCCTTCTGACCTTATCGACTACAGAACAAGTGACAAATATATAATAGTTTTCTATCATAGTCATGTAATGTTAAATTATCAGTTTAAGAATTATATGTATTGGCTGACCCTGAACATTATGTTGCTGCATGTACGTTGGGATGCCCAGCTGATTAACTAAACTATTTGCACAAAAAGATTGACTACCCGCATGCACGTCCTATATATTTATTATTCAGTGAGTTTAAACCAAAATCTTTACAGTAGGTAAGCTCATTAGTGCTTGATTGTTTTCATTTAATGTAAGAGAGCACACCTCAGGTTGCGATATCAGCAGTGCGATTCTGTAACCATCTCACCGTGAAAACTTAGGTGTAGCGTGGAGTGTGCTGTCATTCCAACGAATTTTAAGGGATTGCCACTATTAACAGCTTAATCTAAGCTCACTTCACCTAACTTTTCACGGTGAGATTTTTGCACAATCGATCGGCAGCTCAAGAGGTAATCGATGAGTCGGCCGAGTGATGCTCTTCGACTTGTGCTCATCACTGTGTATTTGAGTTTTATGAAATTTTGAGGCACATACATACACACATTTACACATATACACATTTGAAATAAAAACGGCCCTTGGTAGCATGGGAACATAACCACATCATACATAAGTTATTCGCTTTTACGAACATTGGAATAATTTGTGAGATTAACCACGCAAAACAGTTTGGTTAATCTCACAAATTGTTCGAATTTCCGATATGTATTTTAATGTCCATAAATGAGCGTTTAGAATACGTAAAAGCGAATATACACATATTATGTACACTTTGACGCTTCTGCTCCTACTATTTATAAATGACATTGTCCATTTATCTAAAAATACAAATAATTAGTCCGCGTGAAATAGCCTGACGGTCAATGGCTCAAGCGTGCAGGCTGTTTCTAAATTAGTCAAATGGCCTAATATACGAAGTGAGACGTGATTATAATATGATGTGCAACGTCTTCATAGTCAAGCTCCTCAATGGTACGAGCCTGGAAGTATTTTCCGAGGCACGTTATGGCCGCCTTTCGCAGTCCGCGTTCAATACGCAGCTTTAAACAAGATTTTTTGTCATTATTTTAGTAGCAGACGTGGAGGAGTGATCTGAAGAATATATGTCGCTCTCTCTTGACATTGATATAGTAGTTCATTATTGTACTTAGCTGTGCTTGTTATGGCGATATTCCTTGGCTCCAATCGCATATGATTTTGTAAGAACATAATATGAACGCGACAATCGGACGCACATTTTTACACTAATATTAATTATGCACTGGAAAATGACTCGCGCACATAAATACCACTTCACTTCACTTCACTTCACTTTATTATATTAGTTAGGTTTCGGCATCAATAGATGTTAGACATGAGCAAAGAAATAATGAAATATCATAAAATATTTATTTAGCTTTGTGCATACAAGAGACAACACCTATGGAAAAAAAAACAAAAGTAGTAAAAAAAAAAAATTTAGAATAATAAAAATTTTATTTAAAAAGAGGTTGTATACCTTCTTGTTGGCTCGAACTATGTTACTTGCTCCTCGAAAGCGAAATATTCAAACTACAATGTTCATTTTTAGATGCTCGTCAATATTGAAAATGTCGGTACAAAGTCTGAACCATTAGGCTGTTACTAGTACATCAGAAGGCCAATTCTCGTAATTTAAAACGTTCAAAATCGAGTCGCAGTCTCATCTCGGCAACAAACAAATATCAAAAACTTGTCAAAATGTATGGTATTTTTGACAGATTGAGACTGAGATCAGACTGTGAACGTTCTTTAAATTACGAGAATTACCCCTTTAGGTAAGGTCACAGACACTATCAGTAGCACTACAGGATTTTTACGAAATGATCTGCCTGATATGTTAACTGGAACATATTTAGAAGTAGTGAAACAAGCCACAATAATAAATAATAAAAAATTAAGGTTGACATTGTCATGTCATCTTGTTGCATCGTCTTAGAACAAAAAACTCGCGACCCGCTCCGCTTGTCAGTAAACCCGCGGCCTCGCCTAGCGCTCATTACGAACTCGTGAGACAAAAGCCTCGCTCAAGTTCCATTATGATATAAAAAGGAAGGGTCGCTCCCATACAACTCACACAAACAAAATGTAATACATAAATTGCGTTACACCGTTATCAAAGGTCAGGTAAGTGCAGAAGGTTCACGTGTTATTTGAAAAACAAGCATTGATGGAAGCAGAAATGTCGTAACTTATAAACATTATAGGGATCTACTTAATTGATGACGATTTAAACCTGATATGAAATAAATAAAAGCGTGTCACATTGTGTTCTAAATGTTCTTTAATGTTCCATCAAAATGTTACATGCTTTTTTTTTCTTTTAATTTTTTATAAGATTCTTGTAAATACGTCCATTAAAATAATGTATGCATAAATTAATGTCAACAGAAATCATAAATTTTGCAAGCGTCAAATTAACCTAACCCGCATCCAGATGCTGCTCCGTCTTTTTTATCTATATCTTATAATTATCAACAACGGTATAGTTTGTCATTTATAAAAAATAACAGGTATAAGTCCCTGTTATCTTTATGAGAAGTGAGCCTTCGGGTTTCCTTATTCCGTGTCCCCACCCAACCACTTGAAGTAAATCTTGGAGTTTGTTTAGTTCTCCGCTTTCTTCAACTTTATTATCGTTTACAATGTTTGTACCGCGAGTATTGTCTAAAGCTGTTATGGGACAGTTTTCATGTCGTATTGTGTGCAAACAAAGTGGCCAACTTGAGGTGTATTGCTTGCTGTGGTTTTTTTTTGTTCTACAAATCGAGTTTGTAGTTCTGAAAAAAGTTGTTTCAAGTTTCGCCTTCCGCGTGTTTTTTTCTGGGATCTGCCAGTATGTTGAATCAAAATAATATACGAGCCTGTTTTAAACGCACAAAATCGCAACGGCATAATACATTATTTTTAAGTACCTACCTATTCTCTTCTGACTTCTGCGTCACATTTTTATTCTTTTGTATGTACTAGGTCATTACATTCTGAATAGAATTGAATATTTTTATTTACTCAATTGTTTATTTATTTAACATGCATTGATTAATTACTATTTTTACAAGCTAACACTAAAATATATATTCGAAAAAATATAGAAAAAGGCAGGAGCTCATTATCATCAAAAAATTCGTCCGCATCACTGTCAATGGGATAAGTGCCCAAAAGACTGGCAGCATTATTACCACGTTGGATGGCAATGCTGAGTCTTTGGGCTAAAAATAGGCCAGCCTTCTGGTCACACTGGTTTCTGGTCGCTTGGCGATGTCCCGAAATATTCGATGAGCACTCGGACCCCAAGGGCCTAGTGTTACAAAAGTGTTTGTTTTTTATTTTGCATAAAATATGGTACATAGAAGGTTATATTTAAGACCTCTTATAAAAGTGTATTTTTAACCGACTTCAAAAAAGGAGGAGGTGCTCAATTTGGATGTTTAAAAAAAATATTATAGTTTTTTTTATTTTTCTTATTTTATCGTGCAAATAATACCTTGAAATAAAATGATTAACACTTAAATTGTATTACTAGTGAGATCATGTGTATTAGTAATAATTTAAATGCCTTAGGTGATAAGAAGAGAGAGGGGAGAAGTGAGAGTATGATAAGTTAATTTGCAGTTTGTTTATAAGTTAAGAAGTCACTTTCAGTGTAGAACGCGTTATTGTAGAGCCATTTTTTAAGTTTCGTTTTAAAACAATTTAATGTTAGCTCCAGGTGAACGTTGTTATATGTACTTACTTATACATAAAAAACTTAAACCATTTACACGCAGTTTTGAATTAGGGCCGAGGGTTGTTCGACTGCCAGGGCCGCGGGTTGTTCGAAAGAGATACCGTGGCCCCTAGCATAGGCAACTGAAGGAACATGAGTGGGTTTTAGTCAGTGAACATTTGACACGCCCTCCAGCTCCGCCCAGAGCGGGAGAAGTCGTATGATGATTTCCCACCCAAAAAAAAAAGAGGCGGTCAGTCAAAAATGTTAAACTAGTTGCCCATCTTAAAGCGTAGTACGTACCCATGGAGAAGAATAAGCAAGAAACTTGTAAAATACAGACAAAACATTTTTGTGGTGTACAATAAAGTATATATAAATAAATAAACATTTTACAATAACGAGTAATCAATACAACAACGAAGCACCAAACCAAATGAAGACTACGTCGCGTCGTCACAAATGTGAAGGAAACATTTGACGCCGCTACCGAGCACTGTTTCGCTCCAACTCATAAGTCCTCGGGCGTCCTGTAATCTACCGCAAGAGGATTGCCCGAGCTTTGACCAGACACCTTTATGACGCGGCGCAGTTTATAGATGACTTCCTCGGATGACTTCTTGCGACTTCCGGGTATGTTGGAAGTTTCTAGAAGTTAAATACTTAAATGATACTGGCCAGCGGACTAAAAAATATACCATTTTTCTTAGGTTTTAATATACTACATCAGTGGCAAACCTAGATTAGATTTCAGCCACAATTTTGTGCATTAAGCACATTAGCATTTCTGATGTGTTACTAAATATATTAAAAGTAATGTAGAAGATTCGTGTGTGCCTGTATTTTTTATCACTTCTAGAACATAGCAATGCTTAGACCAAATTACAGGGCTGTAAACAATCATCTGACCGCTTATCTCTTGCGCCTCAGATCCTGTATATCCTTAGCCTAATACTAGAAGACATTCGTGAGTAATTTAAGGATTACCGGCTTCCGATACGTGCCGACAAATGTTCACGAGCCGACGACTAGCGACTTGAGATACTACTGATAAGCAAATAGTATTATTGATGTTAGGTGCTATTGGGCCAATGCTCGGGTGATAAAGACTTTGTTCCATATCTCATAAACCGTAATAGGTAGACACTTGATCACAGAGTGTTTCTGTTGCTGCTATAACAATGAATAATAGACAAAAAATAAAGTTACTAAAAATTTAAGGGGGTGTCTATACAAGAAACGTGTTTCTTTCGGAGTTTTATGCCTTGTGGTACGGAACCATTCGTGGGCGACTCCGACTCGTACTTGGCTGGTTGTTTTTGTTTAATCGCTACCTCTTTAATTCAGATCACCAAAAGCAATGTAAAAACATGTCATTTTGATGAGAGCCCCACGAGAATTATTTGTGACTAAAATTTGAGTAACACAGAGATTTTTTTTTCCAGGTAAAACAAAATGTTACACATTTACAATTTTCCAACACGACTAAATTACGCAGCTTTCGTTTTGTATTCTTTAAAAGTAAATGTCAAAAGACCAAAAGTGTTACGTGCCAGCTCGCCAGAAAAAAGAACAAAGGAAAATTAAATTTCGCACTTCACTCCTGACTGTCCAAAAAGTTTCAATTTAATTCTAACTCAAAAAGGAGGTCAACTATTCGCATAACTGGACACCAACACTTACGACATAACTTCACGATGAGTGCATCGATTGCTCTTTTTGTTTGAGCCGCGATTGGAACATTTTGACGTATCCAAACGATGTAAATGCGACACAGCATGCATTTTAACCCCCGACGCAAAAACGACGGGGTGTTATAAGTTTGACGTGTCTCTCTCTGTGTGTGTGTGTGTATGTCTGTCTGTGGCATCGTATAGCGCCCAAACGGATGAACCGATTTTAATTTTTTTTTTTTGTTTGAAAGGTGAATTTGTCGGGAGTATAAATATGTTTGATGAAAATCGGTCCAAGATGGCCGCCGCCACAAAATGGCGGATTACATATTTTTTCACAACTCCCTCAATATGGGTATCGAATGAAAGGGCTTGACTAGTAAAATACTACTACACACTATGATAAATTTCAAATCCAAGATGGCCGCCACCACAAAATGGCGAATTACAAAAAATCTGATTAAACATCAAATTACCTGAATCTTAAACGCAAGAAAATAAAAGAAATGAAATAGTAAAGAGTTCCTACAAAAAGCTTGAAACAAAAAATTTAATAAAAAATTTCAAAAACCCCCGACACAAAATAATAATAAAAATTTATTATTATTTTGTGTCGGGGGTTTTTTATATTAACATGTTCTTTATGTTGCAAAAATGGGATGTTTTTTGACGGTTTCTGGATATATAATTAGATGGATGGATCATCAAATGTAAACACTCGTACTGTCTAGAATATGTCTTACAGGCCTAATAGGCAAAACCATATCAATTATATGTATAAATATAGATATTTTGTGGATCTAAATGTTTTTAAGTACTGAATAATGACTGCTGTATGAGGTTTATTATTTTTTCGGGATTTAGAGATCTCAATATCCAAACAATTAGGGTAAATCTTCCGCTATAAACAAAGTTTTCAAGACGTGTTAATCTGGAAACAGTACACATCGCATGTACTTCAGGCGCATCCAAACCACTAAACCACCACGTATACAGCTAAATACCCATGAAACGAATTAATATATCTTGGTAGCGGGCAGTAATTGAGGTTGGAAGGCGTCCAGCGTCGGCAATCACGTAGAAACACCGATCGGTACAAATTAGTCCCAGAATCTTGATTCAACGTGTCTGATACTTATGTGAGCCTAGTGCTAATTAGCGCGTATTTTTTTTCTCAGGTCGAGTTCATCAGATACTGACAGACTCTGTTGGGGTATTAGGTATTTTCTAACTTGATAAGTGTAAATGATTTTGTCTAACTTGTTGTAAAGTGTGGAGGCAACCTAGAAAATAAACACTAGTGACACCCATATTAGGTACCTACACATGATGCTTTTTTAACACTGGAATTTACTAAAAAAACGGTATCCGTCCTAATATTTGCCTCTGAATCACTGATTCCCTTGTCACCTACACGACTCAATTAAAAGTAAAATTGCAGCTAAAACAGTTGAAACCCCTTCGAGTCCACGTAATCAACAGCCCACTAATCTGCCGCTATCCATATTGAAACTAGTCGACTCATTACTCCCCTTTATTACTGCCCCCTCAATCACGGCTTATATACTCCTACAAGTAGGAGTATATAAGCCGTACGCACTCCTACGAGTAGGAGTATATGGTCCTTTAAGATGGTCCAAAGGATGTCAGTTTTTGGTCCTTCTCTCCGCAAAGATTGGGCGTTCCGTAATTGTGACGTAATAAACGGTCTCTTTGTTTGATGTTGATCGCGTTTGCGAAGTTGTTCGAGAACTGAAACTTGTTGTTCAGTTATTAAGTGGAAAGGAAGTAAACAGTTAAGATTTTAGACAGTGTGTGTAGGATCATTGTCAAAAAAAAAGGATGGATTTATGTTACTTTTGCGCACGTTCGACTTTAACAGATTTATTCACATGAATCAAACTCAACGCACTTATTTCATTTAAACCATTTACAGGCACTTTTGAACTATCAAATAATCGGTCAGTAAGTCAGAAAGTTGAAGGTAGTTGCCCATTCCAAAACGTAGATATCTTTATAGAGAAGAACGGGCAAGAAACTCCAACGACACTATTTTAAATCAAGATATTACAATATCCTGGGTACATTATTTTTGCCCGTTCACGAACATGACGCATAGCTCAGCACCATCCAACTCAACCATTTTAAAGGGAACCGAATGACCCAACATGCGCGCCACCATCAGCGAGACATTTGAGTAAGCGTGACAAAATGCTTTCTGTATGTAAAATATAAAAAAATACTCTATCTGGGTGACATCTAGAATATGACAGCAAGCAGCCCCGGTGTGGGCGCGTTTACTGCGGCTGCGAGCCGCACACTATCTGAACGCGCCCCAAAAGGTGGTAGCCGTAAGGCTTATCCGGGGGTGCCGCACGATCTCGGGCGAGGCGGCAAGCCTCCTTGCCGGACTGCCGCCTTGGGATCTGGAGGCGATAGTCCTCGCGCGCCTGTATGAGTGGCGCGCGGAGGCACTACGTCGGGGGGAAACTCTGCACCCGCGGCAAATCGCGGCGGAGCGGACGGACCTCCGGCGCGATCTCATGGTGGCATGGAAGGTGCGACTATCGCAACCCAGCGCAGGGCACGCCATGATAGCGGTGATAAGACCCCCCCCCTCTTTGAGGAGTGGCTAGAGAGGCGTCACGGCGTTCTCACCTACCGCCTGACGCAGGTCCTCTCCGGACACAGATGTTTCGGGAGGTTCCTGCACATCATCAGGCGGGAGGAGACGCCCGGGTGTCATCACTGCGAGGATCGCCCAGAGGACACGGTGGAGCATACGGTGGAGGTCTGCCCCGCTTGGGCAGAGCACCGCCCCGTCCTCGTAGAGGTGATCGGCAGCGGCGGTGACCTCTCGCGTCCGGCCCTAGTTCAAGCCATGGTCAGGGGCGAGAGGGAGTGGGAGGCAGTCACCTCCTTCTGCGAAGCAGTCATGCTAGCGAAGGAGGTGGCGGGATGGGTGAGGGATAGGACCTCACGCCTCAGCCGCCGCGGGAGACGCTCCGGGCGTCGGGAGCCGCGTGACGACTCCCGGCCACCGTAGGCGCGGGCCTGCGGGTGGAGAGCAATGGGTAGCTCTCAGTCCGATCAGGACCAGGCCCATGCCGGACGGCGCGTATGTGTTCCACGCGCGCCTCAAAGAGATGTCAGCGTAGTTGACGGGGCCCGACAGGGCCGAAGCCTGCCGGGGTAGCGGGATCGTCCGAAATGGTTACCGCTGCCCTGGTACATAAAGGGCTAAGGAAGGAACACGGGTGGGTTTTAGTCAGTAAGAGTCTGACACTCCCTTCTGCTCCACCCAGAGCGGGAGGGGGGGTCATTTGATGATTACCCATCCTCAAAAAAAAAAAAAGCAGCATATATATACCTGTATCATTACTGTTTTCTGTATTTACGTTCAAAAGAAAAGTACCTGATTTCATACTAGATTTTTCTGTAAGACGGACTGCCGCGTGAAAGCTTTCAGTATTTTTATAAGTTTAAGCTTGTTTCCACCTTAGATTACGTTTGAAAACAATTCTCCTTCGAGATTTCAGTTGCGAAGCGGACACTTGATTCGGGATTGAATTCTTCACTACCCAACAATTTTTACTAGGAACACAGATCACAGAAGGAAGTAAGACTTGGCAAAAATACTGTTAACTGTAAAATTTTAAGTGCAATATCAAAATCAAAAGTCATTTATTTAAATTAGGCTAAGAATCAGAACTTTTTTAACGTCAAAATTACATGAGACAAAGAAGAAGTGGCGCAACAAACTCCTCAGCAGCACAGCTGTCTGTTTACTTAGAAAAACTTGCTTCTATACAAAAGTAGATATGCAAAGTACTATTGTACAAACGCCAGCAGGTCAAGCTACCCGAAACTGTCAAATTTTCCCAATCAACCTTGAACCTAAATGCTTTAGCGATAAAGTTGAAAATCTATTATAGAAATTTGACAGTTTGTAGTAGCTTGATGTGCTGGCGTCTGTACTTTAATAACACTACGAGACACAAAACATTCAGTTAAATTTTATTAGCCACAGTATGTCAGCTAGCGCGGGGCTCGCTATATCTATCTGATCATCATCATCTGCCTAGCCTTTTCCCAACTACGTTGGGGTCGTCTTCCAGTCGAACCGGATGCAGGTGAATACCAGTATTTTACATGGAGCGCCTGCCTATCGGACCTCCACAACCCAGTTACTGGGTAATACGATACCTCTTGGTAAGACTGGTTGTCAGACTACCAATATCTATAATATATACCGGAAATCCCATATATCGCCATATTATCGGAGAAACACGTCACAAAACCGTGGTAGCCAAGAGCTGACCATATATATTATACTTTTTATCTCCAGAAAAATATTTCTTGTTTCTACCATCTAAGAATTTTTCACTATGCACAATTTTTCACAGAAAGAAGATATTTATTAAATCGACGCCCGATACAGATTTTTCCAACTTCCATCGCTTGGCAGACTTTTATAAGTTTTGACAGCATTTCTCAAAGTTTGCAGCGCCTTCAGCTTGTCGAGTAGAACTGAAACTCATATTTCACTTTTTTGCGGATTTATAGGAAAGAAATAAATTTTAAAGGAAACTAATTAAAAACGTAAGTTGTCGTGTAGCGACAAGTAACTAAACTTATAAAAACCAAAGGAAAAATGAAATTAAAGAAAGGGAGGTAGAAAACAATTAAAGATATATTTATAACATTAAGATGGAGATGGACTAAGAGAGGTGTGTAGTTTGTGGAGTTGGGGTGTGTGGATGACGATGCGTGATAGGTGGGCTGAGGAGGCTGAGGTGGAGATCCAGATGGACGGAGGTAGACGCGAGGCAGGTGCCGGCGACAGATGCAGGTACAGATGAGGGCAGGTCGCTGGTGCGTGTGCGGCACGGAGGACACCCGTAGGAGGGCCCACGCAGCAGGGCAGGCTGCAGCACGGCAGCAGGAGCCGGCGCAGGTACAGGTATACAAGAAGTGCAGGCGGAGGACACCCGTTGGAGGGCCCACGCAGCAGGGCAGGCTGCAGCACGGCAGCAGGAGCCGGCGCAGGTACAGGTATAGATGAAGTGCAGGCGCAAGACACCCGTTGGAGGGTCCACGCAGCAAGGCAGGGCGCAGCTCGGCAGCAAGAGAGAGAGGCACGACAGAGACGCTGTCAGCTCGCCAGGTGAGGCGGCCCTCGGATGAGGCGCGGCCCAATAGTCACAGGAGCCCTTCACGGAGGACGGAGGACGGAGGCGTAGGCAGGGTCCGACAGGTACCGGAGCGGAGAGGTACGCTGGGTATTCCCGGGATAGGTAGCCCTGGAGTATCAGGCTCTTTATTGTATCCGCTTTAGAGGCGAAACCCGAACTGATCCTTGGATTGCGTGGATCTATAATATCAGCTCGTAGAATAACATCATGTAGAAAATATGAATTTGAGTTATGAAGATGGCCAGTAATTAAATATAATAAGTATTCATATCTAATTAGCTAAACAGATACAGGCAGGTAAGAATTTGAAAGAAAGGTTGCCATGGAGACGTATTAAATGTCGTTGTCAAAGCTGTCATAATAAAATATATTATTAATAAAGTACGATAAAATCTATAGTTATTTTGTATTAGAAGTATAGTGTTTATAGGAAAAATGATATCCATCAATGTGGGCGAAATTACCAACCCTTGGATGTCACTAAATCATCGTAGTGTCATCTTAAAGATGGAGCTGTGTCTGTGTACTTATTGTGGATAAACCGTGTCGTAAGAAATAATCAGATCAGCGCCTAACGGTAACAGAATGCTTGTTCTGACCTGGAGGAATGAATGAAGATAACTGTGAGTATGTACATTATGTTACAAAGTGCAGAATTTATAAAACAATATTAATAAAACCAGTTTTACTGTTTTCACCGTTGATTTGTCGACTGCAAGAACAATTTTGATTGCATGTTAAACGGATACACACGGACGGACAACGGTATGTGCAATCTAAATTGCCTTTCCTATCACGCTAAAAAAATATGCGTCTGTTAGGAGAAGGTTGAAAACATCGTAAGGAAATCTAGACTTATAAATATAGGTCTGAAATCACCGATCTACCTTGGGTTAGCGTGGTAATCAATGCTTATTTATGCCTTGCTGTATGAGAAGAGGCCTGCTTTTACACTGCAGCGTGACAGTATTTAGTTGGTACCTATTATTAGGTAAGGGTTACATTTAGACTCAATAGTGTATCCAATAGACTTCAAAATCACGACTTCTGGCTTGCCTGGTCAGCTGTGTCCTGGATTTCGGACTATTGTGGCTCAAATGCACTAATGTATAGAAGGGATCGTGATATAATAATATGTTTACTAATCTTAAATTCGTAGTTTTTTTTATTTTTTTTTATATAAAAAAAACAAAGAATATTCGTACTCAAGGACCAAATTGCAAAACACTACGTGAGTACCCATCCATACTTTTGCAGATTCACACATTATACTAAAAAGTAACAACCTGATAGTATTATTTTATCCCAGTTCAAAAACCAAAGAGTCGTATCTACCTACAAAAAAATATAAAAGTGTTCTAATAAAAATTTACGACACTCCGTAAACAGACAGGATACGGTAAAATTGTAACCTTTAAACACAATTTTATAAGGTTCCGAGAGAATTTTTATATAACAGGGAATGTTGAATTAGAAAAGAGATATTTCAGTTTATTCGTCAGGTAGGATCGAGTATCAGGTTCCCAGCGTAAATATTTTATTAGTAGCTATAAAATATAAATATTTTATGGTGTCGCGAAGTGGTGTCGGTATTAAAAGTGCAATAAACCTGGTGACACGTTTCCCGATGTTATTGACGTCTATGTGAAAGAAGTCTACTATGTAGGAACTGCATAGGAATGTCCTTAATTTTGTTTCCTCCTATTGGTTGATGAGGAAATGGTATTTTCCTTCATAGAATATTTATCAATCGCATAACATAATCAGCCTTTAATTTTCCCACTGCTGGGACACAGGCCTCCTCTCTTAGAGAGGGAGTGGGCTGTAATCCACCACGCGTGCCCAGTGCGGGTTGGTAGATGTCACATGTCTTCGAATTTTTGGTTCTAGGACATGCCGGTTTCCTCACGATGCTTTCCTGTCCATCGTTTTGAGAGCAGTGGTGATGCAATAATTTACACAAAGTAACACGCCTGTCTGGATACGAACCCACGGTCTACAACTCGTGAGTCGCAATAATCAATCGCATACTGAAACAAAATTTTAGAGACACATTGATGTTTACGATTAAGTACTTAGGGTACGTGCAAGAATGCACTACTTAAATATACTTCAGACTCAAAACCTGTACTTTGATTTACGTATGAAAGTATTTTTAGGTTCCTACTTAAAATCATTTTATGTCTGAGAAATTCTAAAAACTATAATTATTAATGTGACATTACTTATACTCAGAATACTGATATTCAGCTGTATCCGGTTAGACTAGGAGCCGAACCTAATTAAGTTGGGAAAACGCTAGGCAGATGATGACGACATTTATAGTCAGAACACAGATAGAACAGCACCGATATTATAAGAGAAACCTGTGGTAGTAGACGGGACGCTGTCAAAATATTTGACATCTCGAGCGTCTAAACTATAGCATTACTAACAGCAAGTCGTCCCCACATTGCTAACACAAGTGTATGTACAACTCCCCTAAAACGTAACCCACGGTTCACGCCGGCCACTCTTCACGCTGCTTTATCGTCGGGGGTGGGCAGACACGGCTCTATTAGCATAAATACTGACACACTATCTCGATTTTATGTAGCAGGCGATTAGTCTTGATAAATGATGGCGGATGAGACTAGTGTATTTTTGTGTCTAGTGGAGCCTGCTGCTAGTTTAGTAACTAATTATTTTACCTTAGAGTTATTACTATTACATTAGAGCAGCTGTCAATCTATTTACTTGTTTTCACTTTGATGAAATGGATAAATTTTATTTTGAAATCAAGTAAAAAACATCTACAATTTTATTTTAGTTCGATAATAGTCCAACTCATTTCTAGTATTTATTTTACTTCAGTGCTTCATTAACTTTTAATTTGAATTACACTTTTTCAATAAGTAAGTATTTACTAATTTGCTGTTTTTTTATTGTAGCATACGGCCGCAGTTTCAAGCAGCAATACTAACCTCATTGACTCTAATTACCACTCATTGCGCCCCCTCGGTATTACGCACGTAAAATTCCATACAAATGTACCTATTTCCGTGAACCTACTTTTCTTAAAGAAAGTAAGACACCAAACTCGTTAGTGAAGGAACAAATTTGCCAGCAAGACGAAGAAAGTTGAGCGCGATGCGACGCTATAACTCAGCGAGAGATGACATAAATCATCGCACGAGTTTCGGCAGCTATTTATTGAGTGTTCAGTTTGTGATGGAGTTAGGGAAACGTGCTGGTAGATTAGGTTTTTGAGCTGATCCCTAAACAAATAAAGGTGTTTATTCAGCAAGCATAGGCTCAGGCTTAAAACCTGTCAGAATATTCATCTTAATTATATGAAACTGTTTCAGTATTAACACTAACATACTCGACTCACTGAGTGTGAAGTAAACAACACAAGGAAACGAACCATCCAAAACGGAACAAGAAATTAATTACAGCAAACCGTCATGGCGCCGCCGCGCCGCACAACATTCTAAGCTGAAATCTCACAAATATACAGGGAAATTGTTTTTCAGCGTAGAAGCGCTCTTAAAAACTGCAATTGTACGTTCCACGACTTGAACTGCACGATTTAGTTAAAATGTTTCAGCTAACATAACGTTACGAATATAAAATTGTGTTATACTCGTACGAATTTCATTTGCAAGTACGAATGTAAAGAAATTGAATGAGTCTGCGAAGTGCTGCTTGAATTCATGACAACATAGTACTTATTAAATGTAATTTAGTAGAAGGTGGAATCTCTTGAATGGTATAATGACTGTAATATCTTTCAGTATGAAAACGTGTTGGGTTATTTCATTAGTTTCTAAAGAATGCGACAGGACGAAGGTCAATAGTCCTAAAGTATTTGCCTGCTACTGAAAATTTTTAGACGACCTTATTATAAATTTTGAGAATCAACATTGCTTAGTGAAGAATAAATAAATCTGCTGAATACCGCCTTTTGGAACCGTTCTTTTCAAACGGCAGTATTTTTACACCTTTAGACCAACAGCTACCGTATTACCCAGTAACTGGGTGGCGGAGGTCTAATAGGCAGTCACTTCATGGAAAATACGGGAATTCAGCTTCATCCGCTGAGACTGGAAGCCGACCTCAAAATAGTTGGGAAAAGGCTAGAATGATGCTAATGACACCCTTAGAGCATCGTCAGTATCTTGATGAAATAGCGACGTGACCACCTAGTGGCGCAAAACGACTAACAATTTCAACATTCAAACCACTCAAAATGTGAAAATTCTGTTTCACCATAAAAAAAGAAATAAGTTAGTGCCGCCAGTTTTTAATAAATTATAGCAAAGTACTCATTGGGAACTCAGGAAATGCTATTAAAAACATACAATATAGATGCCAGCCAGCAACATCAAACTGAATAGAAACATTTAAAGAAATAAGGTGCAAAAATAGCTCTCGCCTGTAGTATTTGTCGATGGAATCGAACAATCCCCTCGTTGCAGTACCGTCGGCAATCTGATCAGCGACTCGATAACAAAATAACACTGTATGTACAAGTGTGCCGTGTGACGAGAATTTGATACTTTCGAAAATTACGAGGACTAGACGTAGAATACTATGACAATTTTTTGTCATTTTGTAGGTATGTATTCCTAAATATACATACCTAAGGGCAAAACTAGCTCGCTGGATGGGTAGGTAGCAAAGCAACGTTTTTCTGTCCACCAAGGATTACATACCGTAATCACAAGTGCCTTTTTATATTTTTTCATTCTTTAAAACCAGGGAGTAATGATGATATTTAAACGACATTACCCCAGAAGACAATTATTTTTGGAACTAAATATAAACTATGGTTTTATTATACTAACAAAATATTGCAATTGGTGAAATGTTGCAATAAATACTTTCGTTATTTAACATACACAGATTAATTATTATTTTTACAAGCTAACACTAATATATACTATATACAATTATCACATAACACGAAAAAATATAGAAAAAGGCAGGCTCATTGGGCATCAAAAAATTCGTCCGCATCACTGTCAATGGGATAAGTGCCCAAAAGGCCGGCAGCATTACCACGTTGGATGGCAATGCTGATTCTTTGGGCTAAAAATAGGCCAGCCTTCTGGTCACTTGAAGAGTCAACTAACCGCTTGGCGATGTCCAGACAAATTCGATGAGCACTCGGACCCCCAGGCCCTAGTGTTTCAACCCCAAACAGCTCAAACATATAGCTCCCAATAAGGTTGTTATATTTGCGCCGTTTGAGGTTTTCTGCTCCTGTAGCAGCCGCCCCAGCACAGCCCACCGTGCTAGGAAGATGGGATGGCGCGAGGGTGTCGACACAGGTTGCATCCCACACCAAAGGCCTACCCAACTTCGAAGGCATTATGGTCGGGCCTCTTTCCATCGTCGCGTGCCAAGCCGTTGGGTTCTAAAACAGCTGGCACCCCGGCGGAGACAAGAGTCCGAAGGATAATGTCGTTAATGCTGGCGTGCCTTGCCATCGGTCCAGCGCTCTTGCTGCAGGATAGGCCATGATTTCCGAGGCAGTCGACTGCTTCACCGCATTGACAGCGATGTGGAGCTCCGCAAGGAGCGCCCAGACGCAAACATGTAGCGAGCCGGAATGTGGTGTCACCCAGCATAGTGCCTCTATTGGGTGACGGTAGCGCCTGAAGCCAGGGGCCCGACTCCCATTCACCCACAGCCAGCAGGCGGGCATGCTCAGCAGTATTGGTGGACGTATTAATAAGTTTATTCCGTACCAACCTGCAGAGCGGCTCATCCCACTGTCTCTGGGAAGACGGGTTCTCGGGCTGAACCGTGTCCGGGCAAGCCACTTTCCAGGCGTTCACCGCGTCGGTCAAGCACGGCACTTCAGAGTCAACCTGAGCAGGAACCAAGATTCGTGTGGTTAACTTTTCGGTGCTGTGGACCGAGGATAGGAACGCCGGTAGGCTTACACTAGAAATTTTGCGGACGCCGTGCCTACCAAAACGAATGGGTAGTGTGGCTTGCAGCCACACGCGGTCGTCCAAAGCCACATTAAAAATGGATGTAAGAGTGCTGCGAATAATATGATCGATTTTGTCCAAAAGGTGTGGATGCTTCCATAAAGAGGAAGAGCGGAGAAAATACATAAAATTTGGACCGAAACAACAGTATCTGATTAGGGTGAATGCCGAACGTAAATTAATTTTAGAAAGTCTATCCGAAATATCGTTCGAATGTTTAATTTTTCTGTCGACGAATGGTGAAACTCTGTCTTCTAAAATAAATTTCTGCTACCTCCTTTTTTACTTCACCCAACAAAGTATCCCTGTTAACAGAGTTATGTTGCAATTAAATTAAAGAAAATTTAAAACTTATATTAAAATTACACTTTGTAAGCAAGGATATTACAAATTAGAGGATTATATCCAAGATAAGAATGCTAGGAAACATGCTGGTCCTGCTCCATGGGACAATCTCTAGAGTCTAAACAAAATCAAACTGGTTGCTAATGTAATTGTATAATTTATTCTTTTTTTTTCCTTGACGTTGATTTACATTCTGTAATGACTTAAAGTCACAAGTACTTGTGACAAAATCGTCTACTTTTGGAATGTATGTAAATATGTGAGCACAATGTATCTATCACATAGTTAATTTATATGTCATGGTTTCATTAATCCATTTTAATTCTTTTACCTATTGTGGTATAGTAATTTTATTTTTGGGTGCATCGTCTTTATATATAATTATATAATTAATGTAAGTATGCAAAATATTGTAAAACATTTTAAAAGAGCAACGGTGGAGTTTCTTGCCCATTCTTCTCCATACGAAAACTACCCTTTAGAAGGGGCGACTAGAATCAATTTTATTTTAATTTTATTTTTGACGTTCAAAAGTGCCTTTTATGTGCCTATTTGAAATAAATGATTTGACTTTGACTTTGACTTGAATAATTTCATAGTAACATACAAAATCAACATATTTAAATAATTATCACGTACAAGTTAATTATTTTGTTGCCGCTACACCTACTCTTCGTGGAGTATCCGATACAATATTTAAATATTTTTACTGTGAAAAAACACCGCCTCACAATGCGAGCCCATTTGAGAAAGGCTTAATCTAAAGCTGTACTTAGATGTTGAGTGCTGTTTTCTTATTAATAATGCTTATACTATCTTATACTTATACTATATAAATAATGCTTATGCTTATACGATTAGCGTGTTCGCGCGCACACTTAATAATGAATGTTTTAATTTTAGTCTTTTTGTACGGAGAAGAGAATAATTTCGTTAGATTTTTCTACTCCAATATCATACTATATTGTTAGTTTTAAAGAGATTATTTTTGTGTCGCGGTAACACGATAATGGAAACATAACCGAAGATCCATCCTTTATAATCAAGAAATAGTAAACAGTGAAACTATAATTATAAACAAACTTATACTACTTGCCTATACCTTCAGAAAATACGAACGTGACACTAAAGTTTCACTCTCACTATCTCAACAGTTTAGATAACGAGTTACAGTTGTATAACCACACGATACAACATAAACTATGCGTCGCGAAACACCAATTAAGAGCAACAACAGAACTGTTCCATTATTTAGTAGTGTTAGCTACTTAGCCCAGTGTTGCCCGAGCATTGGGCATTCCAATCGTTGAGGCTACATTTTTTTATCACTTCATCACGATTAAATATTCAGTGGAAGGCGTAAAAACCGCGCGCCGGTAACTACTGCCTATCGGGTGTAGGTACACTGAGAGATGAAAAAGAAAAATAAAAACCTTAATTTTCTTATTATTTGGTTGATAAACCACAGAATAATTTAAATATGGTAATTAAAAAATATAAATATGAAAATTTTTATACAGTGATAAAATTTTTGTCGTAACTAATTATTTTTCTGTGATAAGGCTAACTACTAGGCGTCGGCAAACAACTTTTTAGTTTTTTAGTAGCAGCATGCGTAGCATGGCCACCGCGGAAGAAATGACATTGAGAAAGGTTTCTACGCACGATTGCAAAAATTAGGTAAAGAAATGTCGCTCTGGCACTTGACAGATAAAAGTGGTCGTGCTACGCATGCACCAGAATGCGCATGCATGTTCTTTATAACGATACCAGAAGCAAAATTCCACATACCATAAAAATTTGTCACATGAAATAAAAATACAACATACCAAAAATAACAATTATACATTTCACGAATACCTAGTGTATCTCCCATACCAATACACGCTATTAGAAGGCGTGGAGGTATCGGGGAAGGCAGTAAAGCAGGTTTACGAGTGGCGCGCACAATGAGAGCCCCTATGAATTTGCAACGTATCGGCCTGCGAACAATTTCGATACGCCTACATTTTTAAATGAACTTGGTTGTTAATAGGTCTGTGTGAGTTGTACATTACTGACGAGAATGGTGGGTTTTATACTGATGTGATTTTAGATGAGATTCGATCAAGTGTTCTAAAAGGTAACATGATAATTATTATAAATAATCATAATCGATGTATATTTTCATGTTTATAAGAAATTATTTTCGAAAATGTCATCTTCAACATTGATTCATTTTTAAGAAACATTATAAAAACTATAAGAAAACGTTTTAGCTTTGGACCAGCAAGAGTACCTAGAACTCAGCTAGATAGATGAAGGGAAACTGATATTTTTTGCCCGAGCCCTCAACAAAATTTTGAACATAATAAAAATTAGTCAGCGCCTGACGTAAATTGACGTATTTTTAGTCGCCATGTTTTTAATCACGTCTTAACTTGCTATGGAGAATCTTAATTTGACAGACTAAACTAATATTTATTTTCTGTCCCTTTCTTAATGAAATAGAAAGAAAAAGATGCGCTGAATTTAAATTTAGTTTAGTTTGTGAACAAGGAAATCGGCGCCACTGTCTGAATGTATTGTTTAGGTCTTTTTTTTGGTAGTTAGTCACACATTAAGTCATTAAGTACGTCATAACAATCAACCAAATCACTATGGGCCACTGGCAACTAGTAAAATCGTCCAAAATGTAGCAAATGGAAACATTAAGCCAAAATGCAGGCACACTGAAGACAGCTGCGATCGATCACGAAGCAGAAGATAAACTAGTTGCAATAAATGGTGCAACTGCTAGATATCTTAATTCAGGTTCAAATTAAATTGGATCACTTCTTGTAGCAGTAATAGAGTTCCTTGTGAAGGGACTCATCTGGGGAATTATTTCCACCGTACTTAATATAATATGAAAGAGAGTTACTTAAACAGGTAAAATCTGGGAAATTAATTGTTAAGCCAATTTACTACAAAATTAAATTGTTCATATATAACATCACAACTATTATTCTGTAACAGTTGTATGAAATAGCTATACAAATTAACGTAACGTGTCATTTTGCTTTACAATTAATCTCCCCGACTGCACATGAGACCTTTTTGCTAATCATATTAAGGTTAAAAAACAACTAATTACCAATAGGTGGCGGTAACTACTTAACATCAAGTGGGACGTTCGTGTTGGCGTCTTTGCCAAACCTATCACATAAAAAGAAAGTTTAGCAATTCTGCTAAACGCTGCGCAAAATTTCAGGCTCTAATCTCCAATACATGTGGAGATCTGTTCAGTTTAAGGTTTTAAGCCACTTACTGGTGGCTACAAGAGCACATTACACCAGCAAACGGCGGTAACTGCGGTGTAAACATACTGTAACGGCCACGAGACGTCACTCCTGCCACTACGCTCTATTGACGCGCTGGCGGGCCGCCAAATACTTTGAAATCCTTTAGCAGCTGCTCTGCTTAAATGTAAACCTTACTGCATGGAAGTAAGGGAAGTATGATGTACACTGATAAGTTTGTTCGTGCGGTCAGCATGACCAATTTATTTTTGCAGTTTCCTCCATCCGATTTTCAACTGTGTGTCTAAGCCATATAGTTGAGTATTATATACCAGAACTAGATAGCGTTGGTTATAGATGATAGTAACGGTAACGGGAAAAGGCTTAAGGGTCGTCTGGGGTGAGATGTTCAGTTTTTTTACACGTTACATGCAAAAATTAAGCGATACTTTAAGAAAGGCTTTATTGTAGTCCTATTCCGAAGCAATAAGATTGAGAATCGTTTGATAAAATGAGATGTTGAATAGCCATGATTTCGGTTATAGTGGACGTTCCAAATGGCTGATAATAATTTTGTGCTCAAATAGCAATCCGTCTGGATGAAGTCCGGCGACCTCGGATGTCAATAAGGCAGATATTATGGGACTTGAGATAGAAGTTATAGAAATACAAAAACATATCGCTAGAATAACAAATACCTGACGATGTTTACTCAACGTATTACAAACAGAACAGATTCCAAGGAAATTACGCTAGTACCGGCTTTATAAATACATCCGGGACTACCTACTAGTAAATCAATATGTTATTTATTGATATGAACTCAATTTGATAACATTATTCAACACAGGACAAATGACTAAACTTCCTTACTTTGATTTGGCTATAACTTTCAGATTTCCTCACGATGTTTTCCTCTACCTTATGTCCCTCATCTTAAATTAAGTTGAATATGCTAATAAAAAAACCCTTAGTACCTGTGTTTAGTTAGTACATTAGAAAACAAGCAAATCACAACAAGCGATTGTATTATTTTGTTTTAAAACAAAAGCAAGTGCAAGACAAAGACGAATCACTGAGCGACGTCGTGACGTCACGGATAGCTCTATTACCGGACAAACAGTCGCCGACGTAATCGATTTACTTGCGCTGCGCTCGCGCTGGATAAATTGATTTCAGTTTTACCGTGGAACAAGTTATAAGCTATAGCGATTGAATCTGTCAGGACTAATGGTGCGTTTTCACCAAGCATGTGCAAGGATTCGTAGCGAGGGATGTGTGCAATAACCACTTATAGGATACTTTAATTTTCCTAGCCTCACACAGTGCAGCTCTGGTGGAAGAGAGCTCCGCTTCCGCTAGCAAAGTCTTGTACATACGAAATAAGCGATTAAGTTGGTTTGACGGTAGCTATTGATGTTATTGAATATGTTTGTGTTATTTGAATATTTCAAAACTCGCGATGCCACATGTAGGGGTAGGGAACATCTGCAGAGAAATATGCCTGTTAACAATGCCTGCAGCATTTTGCTTCATTAATTAATTCGAAAAACAGCTATATTTATATTATTTATGTTCTTGTGTCTAAGATTTTTTCTTTTTTTGGGACTGCCGGTTCCACAAATTCTCGCTATATGCCACTATCTTATACCGCACCTTTCTCTCGCTAAAGTCGTCGCGACGCGTTCAAGCGAAGACAGCTATCGCTCGTCGTGCAGCGAGAATTAATCTACTCGAATACAGCGCTGAATTCTTACCTGCGATACTGGACAACAACTCCCCATACATATCCGGGACATGTGTGAAAATAGAACAAACCTCGAGAATGGATGGGGAGAGACGATGTTCTTCGGTACATCGAATCTCCGCCGAAGTGATAGTTATTGTTCTGCGTTTTGACGTGTTTTGTGTGAAGATGCTCATGATTTTAGAGGAAGTTCTTGTGGATTAAAACTGCATTTTTTTTAAAGAAAAAAACGTTGCCCCATTAAAGCCGTCTTCAAAATATAAGACTACAGGAGCAGTAAAATCCCCGATGGACGGCAACGGTGGATTTCAACCTCAAAAGCCATTAAAGCAAGAACTAATGCTTAAACCCAAAAATCTAAACCGTTTACATCGAGCTCTCGTTCAGTATTCCTGGTGCGAACTCCTGCTGCCTTGAAACCTGAGGATGTAGGGCCTCTAATGACAGATATATTTAATGCTAAGCGGATTACGGTATCGTGGCCAGGATTAGTCCCGTGCCATCTGCTGCAATGCTGCGATCTAAGGCGAAATGTGCAATGAATTATGCAGGCGATGGCCACTTATATTGTTTGTTTTTATTAGCATCAAGATAACATTAAGCCTGTATCCCTGAAAGGTTAAGACGACACGGTTGGCGCAGTGGCTGAGCGATCGACTGCTCCGCTGCGTGTCGCGGGTTCGATTACCGCACGGAACAAATGTTTGTATCGCCTACAGGTAGTTGTTCCGGGTCTGGCTGTTTGTGTATGTGAGTTATAATGTTTGTATACGCACCCAAGATACAAGAGTAACTCCTAATGTGGGGCAACGTTTATTTAAAAAAACGTTGGATACTGACGACAGATATTAATTATTAAATCATGAAGATATTATTGCCGAGCTGTTTCTATAGTAATATTAATTATGCTCTTCCCTATACGCAAAGCACATATTTCAGTAGTTAGTTATATTTTTAGAGCGAATAAACCAGTCATAAATCTGAGCTGCTAATGAGAACGTCCTTATAAAAAATACCATTATCATTATACCCAACCTAGGAATCGAATCCAACCTTGTAAATTTTGACGTTTAAATGTGATTTTAAATGGCATACTTGAAATAAATGATTTGACTTTGTCCTGACGCCGTGTTTAGTAGTCTAGACCGACGAGGCAGGTTGTTGAATAAAATATGTTTGAGAATAAACCATTCAATAACTAGAGACTTATAACTTGAAAGTTATAACATTAGCCAAGTTCATTGAATATGTCATCAAGAGAACCAAATTCTGTTAAGACTTAGTGAGAGGCAAATTTCAAGCAAATACATAAGATGTTGTGTTGTCTCACGTAAAGACATCACTTATTCAAAGCCTATAATAGTGCAAGTCAGAGCAATTGGGTAGTGGGTAGTGAAACAGAAATATCTGTCCTGTTCATGCATTGTGAATGAAAAAAATTAAGAATATCGAAGGAAGAATAATTAATATATTAAGATAAATATTGGTGCACTTTGAGTGTGAAAAGCCAATAGTCTAATTAACAACTAATACGTTTTTTAACGCACCATAAATAACAGTAATTAATCAACACATTACATGATGATTGCTACAGCAACTCAAAACTAAATAATTATCTCAAAAGTTTTTAAAACTTACAATAACAAGTTTCCATCACAATCCACGTCAACATATTTAACTAACAAAGCACGACGAAGTAAATATATTTCAGATTTAATCTGTACTAAGTGATCCGCTGCAAGATGATAATAATGTAAACGTCAAGATGCTAGTGTTGACTAAAGATTGCTATCTGCATCCCTTTCTAACTCGAAGAGTGAGATAGAGAGGACCAGCCAATCAGGTGATTGAATTGTATCGCACGCACAATAGAATGGAAATTAGATTTAGTGAATCACATTGTTCGTCTGCTTGTATAGGGAGGGGAGTATCGATAAATGATAATTTCAGAGCAATAAATAGTTCGTATTTATATGTGTATGAGTTTTGTATGGACGAAAAATTGTAATATAATGGTTGTCATGAGGTTGGGATTCACGTACCTTTAATCATGCCATGTTCATTTGATATTTTATTTTACAATTTTGGGAAAACTTACAGTTAGACAGGATAATCAGCGGTGGACTGCGATAGGCTGAGTTGATTCAGACAAGAAATGTTGTGGCATTGTCTTCTTAAAATGTTTTCCTGAACCTTTTAAAGGTTGTAGTTTTCTTAGCCATTATATGAATATTTTTAGTACCAACCATCAACAAACCAGGTCAACAACACAAGAAATACATCCACAATGCAGCATTATTACCCAATTGCAGCACAATCTCACATCATAATCGGTACGTGCCTTAAATTCCGGAGCAGCGTGTACGCTGCACTCTGGTCGTCACAGCGCGCGGCGAGGGGCTAGGGAGCTATAAATTGAGCTCGAGAGCTCACACCTGACAGCTACCGAGTTCAATTAAACTGACGCTACGTTTTATACGTAATTTGATGACGTTAGAATTCTGGGAAGATAATTCATGAGGTGGAGATAGAACAGTGTAGGTGTTGTTATTGGAAAATCGGGCTAAATAACTTTATATACATTATGTACACACAAACAATAAATACACAAACATACTACATAAATGCCATATTTCCATACTATACTAATATGTGAAAGTAACTCTGTCTGTATGTCGGTCTGTCTGTCTGACTGTCAGCAGACAGCAAACAGCCAAATCCATTAAGACGTGAGAATGTCACAAAAATTGTCACGTCTTATCGGATTTGGCTGTTTGGCACTTATATATATGTAGACTACGACCTTTGTTAGGACATAGGGTACTTTTTATTATTTTATCTCGGTAGTATGTTACATTACACTTAATGTTTTCATAATATGTATAATTTTGTAATTTAATCATACTTAGTATGTACGCGTTTATATTATTAACAAATCACTTTTGATTGTGGTTAAAGTTAGTAAATACATACCCGCTTGTGTTAGCACTATCGTTGGAAAAAATACATATATAGGTATATTATGTGCCGTTGCGAAAAAATAGTTTTCACCAAAGTTTACAGCGGCACCAACCACACTACACATACTCACACTAGGGGTTACACTTTGACCTTGAGCTAGCCAAGCGTAGCTCGGAGGTTCAATAGAATAAGAAGCCAGCTTGTAATGTTACTACTGACCTGTGGCCTACTGTACCGGATTTACTTTAGTATCGAAAAGGCTCGTTTATTTGCACAAAATAAAAGGAAAAACGACTTTCTGAGGAATTTCATCTAGAGACTTCCATTGTATGCAGTATATAATTGTTGATATCTATTGAGTAAGCTTATTGAAGTGATTTTAGATTACGAGACTCAAATCCAGGATAATATTATTTAACTAAAGGGCGATTTGATTTTCGCATTGCCGACTGACGGTCCTGCGATTTAATTACGGAACATAGCTATGTTCCGTAATTAAATCGCAGGACCGCCAGTCAGATTTTAGCAATCTAAAATCTATCGCATTTGATGCGATAGATTTTAACAAATTGTTCAGATTAATTTTAATGAAAAATGGATTTTATCCTAGGCTTGAAGTCATTCGTCATGTATGGTGGTTTCGTATGATGACCGCAGATATCCTGTCAGGGGAGCTACGGAGCTACACATTTCTTCAGGTCACATTCGATTCGGCAGTTTTTGTTGAACAACAAAGCCGACCCGTAGCAATTACTACTCATATTCGGCTTACATTGTCTGACAACCAGTCTTACCACAAGGGGTATCGTATTAACCAGTAACTGGGTCGTGGAGGTCAGATAGGCAGTCGCTCCATGTAAGGTACTGGTATTCAGCTGCATCCGGTTATACTGGAAGCCAACCCCAACATAGTTGCGAAAAGGCTAGGCAGATGATGATTCGGCTTACATTCTGCTCGTGCCTATCAGCGTGAAAGTGGCTGAGACAGACTGGAGGGTTTAAAAAAAAAAAAAGAAACATTGCCACACACTAGGAATTTCTCCTGTACTGTTATCGTGGGTGCGTTTACAAACATTTAAACTCACATACACAAACAGCCAGACCCGGAACAACTACCTGTAGGCCATACAAATATTTGTTCCGTGCGGGAATCGAACTGGCGCCACGCAGCGCAGCAGTCAATTGCTTAACCACTGCGCCAACCATGCCGTCGAGTTGATTGTTTTTTATTGCGCCGATCGGCAAGCTCCGTTCGTCGTCTACCCTCAGAATCACGATTGCATCTGCTCGGCCAATTCGGGCTAAGCCATCATCATCATACATCTACATTATTCGATTTAGCCGCCGATACACACGAACGGGTGTGTAGCACGCCCGAACAGGCGTAAATATTAATAACATCAAGTTTTTTAAGTCTATTCAGAACTTCCCGTAAAGAGGTCTGAAACTCTTAAGCCGTTTGATACCGTTGATGAGAATACATTGAAATACTGCTAACTTTTAATTAATATAAAGTAGAAAGCGAGTCTTCTCATTAAAAACTCATGTAAAGTGGGTGAAAATTAATAACTTCCTTAGTTGAGTTCATCGTTTTATGAGGTCTGACTTGTTTATGTGGTGAAAAGAGGACTTCATTTAAATTGCACGACATTGTTTAGAGAAAATACTTAAAACACAAAAACTGCGCAAAAACTGCTTAAACTGCGTTTTCCATACGATATAATTATTTAATGCAGAAGGTAGATACGATCTGCAACACAAGTCGATTAGAGCTTCTGAGCTTAAACTTTAGTAAAAGTCATTTGTCATTAGATCATTTCTTTATTTAAAATCATCAAATTCATAGACACAAGCACAGTGGGCGACCTTTACCTACTAACAAAGTGAATTAAACCTTCAACAGCACAGTGGGCGACCTTCACCTACTAACAAAGTTAATTAAACCTTCAAGATTGTCTCAAAAAGACTTCAAAACTCAGACTTTTGAACTTACAACTTTCAAACTGTCTAAATTACTAGAACTGAAGTGTGCGACATAACAATACTCAATTTACAATGTCTTCGTCAATTTGCTTCATTTAGTTCCAATTGGGATTTTGCCAATTGCCATTACATAGAAGGTTTAAAACACAGGTTTAAAACACAGTTTTATAAAAAAGACATTACTTTTTTCTGACAATTGGACGCTGGGAGCGTTTTTAGCATTATTTGACACGCTTTCAACGATAGTTAGGGTTCCGTACGTCCTTATGAAAAAACGGAACGGAATCACTCCTGTGTCTGTTTGCCTATCTGTCACAGCCAATATGCTCCGAATGTGGTCACAAAAAAATAAAAAAATTGGTCCACATATGAATCTCTGTGACCCAACCACGGACGTGTAACGTAAATAAATGAATTTTGTATATGGGGAAAACAAACAAACCTTACATCTTTCTCAAAATGTATGGCTTGGCCGATCCATTGAACTATTGCATGGCACAACATTAAAGACTTAATTTCTTACCATAAGCCCAAAGGAGTGTCTCTGCGACGACCGCGAAACGCCCAGAGTTAAACCTTGTAGATTTAGGGGCTTGGCTTTACATTAGATCTGAAAACTTTTTAACAGTGAAAGCATCATGTAAGTCTCGACCATCAACTTTACACGAAATGTTTTAGTGGGTAAAATATTTATCGTACGGAAGCCTCTCCACGCGAGTTCAACTGACACTTGACCGTGTTTTTTTTATTTTTAATCTAATTATTAAAATAAAATGTGTATCTTTTGTGTATTTTATAAAGTGGTAGACTTGGGTAGGTAGGTATAATAATTATTCATATTATTCAAAAAGTAAGTACCTATACACCGCCATTTCAAGAAAAATATAATCATTTTGAATGAGTTCCAGAGAAGCTCCTTCAGGACGAACGAAGAATAAATCAATATTTTATTAAATTCTACTTTTATAGCAATGCAATTTACTTTTCATAAAGTGCGAGGTCTTAATGTCCTACCTTAATTAAAATGAAAACATAGCGTACCTCAAAATCTTATTAAAATACTTCATTAATGGGTTACATCGCCAAAGAAACCGTTCACACTTTACAGCTTCCTCAATTTCCTTACAAAAAGTGTTCAAGTTCGCTTACTAAACACAAATTACTCAAGTATCGATTAACAAATAATCGGCGAGGCGAGAGGCATTAAAAAACTTATTGACTTCTCTGAGCGACGTTTAGACTTTCGACCGTCGGGAGATTGGTTCGGAAACTTAGTGGATTTCAGAAAGTAGTTTTGAAGCTTTAGAACATTTTTTTTTCTTCTTATTTCAGCTGTGAGTCTTTGTGGCCTGAAGGTCGTAAGTTCGGAGCTTGGCTTACACCAATACGACTTTTTCAACGACAAAGTATTTCATCAGTTAATTGACTGTAGGACACTAAACGAGACACAATAAAAGTTATTTTATTATTTGTTATGGGCGTTCAGTGTCCCTCGAAGTGTATAGCTTATCCCGAACTCGATTTATTCAAAATTGGCTATCCTACTTTACATAAGCACTACGCAAAACTGGCGCCCATTCTCCTTGACCATAAAGTGGCGATGTCGTGGCGTTCTGCCAAACTATACTGACGGGATCGTCCGTCGAGTGCATGATATACTTCTTACCAGAACCTCATCATGCTCTGCATTTTAAACACATTTTTTTATTTAAATCAGTGTTTTATTTAAGTGTGTCAGACTGCAAATAGTTTGCGAGGGCTGAGCATTGAAGTGGCACGCTTGGCGGCTTGCCAGACTGCACGCAAGGGAATCACTTGAGCTGAGCACTTAAGGCGTTTTCTTCGGACGCTCAGTGCTGCGTTCTACCTTAAGTGAGTTGCAAATCGTTGGAATTGTAAATGTATTATAGAGTATACGTTGGACAAAGATTTCTCAAAAATGAAAAGCTGTCTTGTGTTTACTTGGGAGAGCCGTAGCGTAGTTTTCACTCCAGCGAAAAGAAATATGTTGTGTGTGTTGTGTGTTGCATGTTATTTACCGGAATAAGAATTTACTAAGAAAATACTACCTATTATTCACTTATTATTAACTCTGAACAGACTCAAAATGTTACAACTACCTACGTCACGTAGAAAAAAGTACAATATTAAAACTTCATCTTTACTGTTTTATAAAATTGTCGAATCAACTACAAGTTCTTAGAGCGACGCGGTACAAGAAAGGAAAGAGTTTCATAAAAATATCGTTTAAATCCTAATTGGAAATTATCGTCGGCAAGTATTTTAAGCTCTTAATGAAATTCTAGCGTTTTTGTGACACCAGCGCCATTAGAACTGCGTGGAAGCACGAGCGAAGTGTTCATTATTATATAAATCTGGCGTGATTATCGGCGTTTTTCTACTGGCAATCACCGGCGTGGCATCGGAAGGGCGACCACCCGCTAAAAATTTAAGCAACTATAAATAAATAAAATTGAAACGTGTGTTTGTAATGTTAAAATAACAGCTTTTTACTAAATGCATATACGGTACTTATAATATTTTTTAGTTTTTTATCTGTCTGTTTGTTCCGGCTAATCTCCGAACCGATTTTGACGGGACTTTCACTGGCAAGTAGCTGATGTTATACGGAGTAACATATTTTAGAAGAAGAAGAATATCAAAAGGTTATAATGTAACGCGTACAATGTCGCGGGCAGCAGCTAGGGTACAAAAGCCGTCTCTGGCGAGTAGTCAGACTTCCCCTGGATGCCAGGCGGTCCCCTTTCAAAGGCCAGTGCCAAAAATCCGCCGTGGAAAATCGCTCAATAACCCCGCATTTCCACTCATATACAACTTGAGATACATTTGTCTACAACATGCAACATACAGATAACATGTTTTGTAGGTATAAAATATGTGATCTGCATGTTGTATGTTTATATCAAGGTTGATGTGAACGCGGAGTCGAAACAGAAAACCTAAAAAAGACGTGTAAAAATGCTTAGTGGTGCGTAGAGATTATTTTTTAGGTTGTTCCTCAACTGACATCAGCATGAAGTTTGTTAGTCCAGTCGATTAGTCCATGCATCTCGAATGTATAGGGATTTTTACGTCGGGCCGCCGATCGTGCTGGTAACAATACAATATTTATGTAGTTTTCATACCCACAATAAACAACGCCGTTTGCAAGTCGCAAAGCCCAATTTTAACTGAAATTACAACACAAATATTATTGTGGAGCAGTCGTAACTCGTAGGTTTCGGAGACCGACGATGTCGTCAGACGAAGTTTTTAATAGTGTTGTGTCGAGTCACCGCCCGCAGTTAATTACTGGCGCTGGCCTCTGACACTCTTCACGCGAGTATCGACCTTACTGACTGCTGTATTGATAGGCAATTAGGAGATTTTCCTATTGTCGATTTATTGGAGAAGTGGGTTTTTTTTAGTTGATATTTAAATCGTCTTTTTTTCCGTATTTAATTATGATTTATATTATCCTAAAGCAATTTATTTAATTAAATATTTTTCTTACAAAAATAATCTGCGTTTGTAATATAAATAAATCGTATTAGTCAAAACACTGATCAATAAAGAGGGCTGAATCTCAAGTGCCAGAGTCAACCTACCAAGTTTTTTCGGTTAATGCAACATGAATTATTTTTGCCTTATGTTCAGGAAAACCAAATAGTTAACTGACAAGACTATAACTTAACTAATACCTACAGTAACATGATTATGTTATTATAATCAAACCATTTTAAAACATTATTATCTCTTTTAGTTTTTAACTTATTAGATATATCACCGATCTCATCTTAAAATCTACGTTTTTATGTAAAATCTTACTCAGTTCAAAGATGGTTGTACACCAACAATTTGACGCAGATTACTGCACATTTCCGATACATTGCCCTCAGCGATGTTGCTCCCAATATTGAGGCAATTTCTAGCAATAGCTTGCTGTTTCCCGTCTTATAGGATAACTTGAAGTGGATTCAATGGCTATTATCACTTGCCATCTTCAAAGACAACCTGTTTGATGTGAAAAAGATTTTCCGTGGCTTTCTTTAGTTTTTAAAGAAGCTTTGATTTGAATAAAATAGCCACATCTGCATATCAAAACTCAGTTTGTATTATTTGTCAGTTACGGATATATATTAAGAATTTGCGTTCCCATTGAGGGACCACATTTAAATTTTGAGCATTTGAATGCGTCAGCTTTTAGTAAAAGTTATCAAACAATTGTAAATTCAGCCTCTAGTTTGCAAAAGTAGTTACTCAAAAGATACAATCGGTTAAAGGTGGTCCCTTAGTCGTGACTGACAGGCATCCATATCTCAAAATCTAGGTAAAATGTATAGCTGCTATAAATGACTACTCCTAGTAAAAGATTTATAAAACTAATTTAATGAATATGAACCCTTCCTTTTCACAGAATAGAAAGAACTAGCATGCGGAAGGTGGTCCCTCAACCGATCACCATAAGGTTCACCTTGAGTGGAAACCACAATGGAATTTGAAATTTACTATGGGTCTAGCGTTAGTAAAAGTCCTTGAACGATTGTGAATTCAACCTCTAGTTTGTAAAAGAAGCCATTCAAAAATTACAATCGATTTATGGTGGTCCCTCAATTGAAATATTTATTAAGATGGTATGTAATTTTTGAATGGCTTTTACAAATTAGAGGTTGAATTCACAATCGTTCAAGTACTTTTACTAACGCTAGACCCAAGTAAATTTCAAATTCCATTGTGGTCTCCATTCAAGGTAAACCTTATGGTGATCGGTTGAGGGACCACCTTCCGCATGCTAGTTCTTTCTATTCTGTGAAAAGGAAGGGTTGATATTCATTAAATTAGTTTTATAAATCTGTTACTAGAAGTAGTCATTTATAGCAGCTATAAATTTTACCTAGATTTTGAGATATGGATGCCTGTCAGTCACGACTGAGGGACCACCTTTAACCGATTGTATCTTTTGAGTGGCTACTTTTACAAATTAGAGGCTGAATTTACAATTGTTTGAGAACTTTTACTAAAAGTTGAAGCATTCAAAAGCTCAAAATTTAAATGTGGTCCCTCAATGGGAACGCAAATTATTAAGGCTGTATATAGCTAAGCCGGAAACTTGCTCTATTTCTTAAATATTTACCTATAAATTGCCTCAAACTCTGTTGATACCACCTTTAATATCGTTTTATTATATTAACCTTTATTTCGCCAGACGCAATGTTCCCAACGTCAACTAAGTTATTAAGTAAACTACCTCTGATGAATTGAAGCCTCTTTACAACGGATAAGTGATTGTAGTTTATTATTGAGTAGTTAAAAGGACAACCCTTTTTATACAGGTTTACTTTCTAAAGCCGAACCCTAATCTGTCTTTACGGTTAATGAATCCAAAAGTATTGAAAAACTGGACTTAAAGTTCATAACAGCGTGTATAAACCCTGCATCCTTACACATTGAACCGTCATTCATACAACGAGGTGTGGAATATTTAAGACTCTGAAAGGCTTATACTTTTTTGTTCAGGGAGACTTTCGAAATCAAATCTTGGTTTTGGCTCGTTTAAGAGAAAGGTACCAAATTGAATTGTCTGTCGTGTCCCAAGACGTGGGTAACTCGGTTACTGTGATCATCTGAGTGCCAGATATGTTTCATCGCATATTGAAATAAGATTTGAATTATTTTGTGTAAGTAGGTAACGCTTTGAGGACATTTTAGAAGTACTTATAGTGTTTTTTTGTCAGAAATTATGCAAAGGGCAAACAAATTGGACTTAGTAATCTATGTGTCGCCAGGCAGCATTGCTGTGTTCCGGGTTGAAAAGTGATAGACATATGAGACATTTTGTAGGTTTTTATAAGATAAGCATCGCATCGGTTAAAATTAATGCCAAAAATTGCGCAATTAAGTTTGTTACTGAATTTTAAGATGCAGCAAATAGCGATATGGTCACACTAAATGTCTTAATTATATGATGTATGTACCTACCACTTGAGTATGTGTCAGTGTTTCGGTGACTGTTGCACGAAAATATAAATAACTAGGTATACTACTATACAGTCTCATTGCTGGGTATTACTCTTGCTCATGATGACGCTCGGATTGGTTGGTTGACTGGTGTCCTCTGTATCTTCGGTCCGGTGGTTATGGTTCCGTTATCCGCGGCACTGCTACGTCCCATTCGCAGATGCGAGACCTGCAAAATGCAAGAACAACAAATTAAAATAAAAGTTACATTTCAACTTGGGCATCGTTGAGCCATGTTTGCTTGTCAATGTACCCGATGTTGCCTGGCCTACTTGCATGCAGATGAGACGTACGAGGTCGGGATGGCGCCATTTCACCCATCCTTCACCAAGACCTGGCAGTGGACGAACCTCTGTCTGGTGATGTGACATCCATAAGACTGTAGGAAGGAGGCAGAAAATTAATAAAAGTGGGTAGGTGCTTTCAGATTATACTTACAAGAATCCATGAGGAGATAATACTATAAATTATCGACTAGTGCTTACCTTTCATCGGTATACTTTTCGTGCATGTTTTTTTTACTTCCATCTCCACTTTTCGCCAACGATGTTTAACTGACTTAATTATAGACGTCATATCCATCGTATTGGGCTAATCCCAATACAAACTAGAGCTAAGACAGTTTAAATTTACACAAGTTGCAAATCCGTAAATAGTCCGCCGCGCTCGGCTGTTTGCAGCGTATTGTGCGATGAAATGCACGGATTCATTAATTATGACAATGTGTTGGAACGTGGAAGTTAGGCATCGTTTTAAAACCGGTCTATGTTGTTCCGAGTCGTTTCAAAGAATTTATTTATTTACATACTAACGAAGGTCTAACGCGGCCGTCTCATTATATTTGTCAGTATTTTTTTTTTTTTTTTTTTAGTTTATCTTTGCAATATTACTCAACTTACACTATTTATGTACATATTCGTTACTATTTTTTATTTGTCACGCGTTTATCTTATTTAATTATGCATACACACGTCACGTTGCAGTGTAAAACTGATTTGCATCCGTCACCTCACACATCAGGTTCAGTTGAAAACCAGCGTCAGACACTATTGTCTGGCATTTTTGCTGAACTGGGCCTTTTTGGTGCAGCCGTGAGGCACACTTACCTGCTAACTTCTTACATCGGTATTTATACTTCCTATTTGTTTTTTTATTAGTTGTTATCTGATGTATGTATCTGGTGTATGTGTGTCTTTTAGTCTGTGCTAATTAAATGTTTTTTTCTTTCTTTCTTTCTTTCGATATATCATCACTATTTTTCCTTTGTAAGTTTCACCAAAGTAAAGCCTCCCAAAAAAGGTTTGCCTCTCCAAATGGACATCGAGTAATGGGCGATCGGTGTAACGACTACCATCAGGCCTAATTGACGTTCCCGCCAAATTTACTGTCTTCACTGTCTTGACTGACAGCTGCGATTAAAATGAGTAACGCAAAGACTGAGGATGGCCGGGTTGTTATAATCGAGCCATCTTCATAGATATTATTAAATTATTTGCTGTTTATGAATTAGTTTTGGGGATAAAGTTTAAATAAAGAGCCAATTGAAGGCAAGCGCACATTACAGGCGCATCACATTTCAATATAAAAAGCGCCGTGTGGCATGTAGTGTGCGACGGTTCTTACGAAACTGATTTAAAAGGATATTTAAGTTGAGGTGCGGCCCGTCTAGTTGTGCGCCTTTTTCGCGGTATGATAACGTAATGTATTGTAGTGCTCTAAAGACTGTCTATGTCGCCTCTTGGGAGCGTTAAATTACCGCAAAAGGTGAAACATTGATTCATCCCTGTAGGCTGTAGGATAGTAAGACAAGTACCTACCTACTTACAAATATATAATTCATGATGTAGTGTTAGACAATCGAAGCAGAATTAAGTCCACGATTCTCGAACGTGACGAAAGGTCATTTTATGATCCAGTATTCCATACGCCGCCGCCGCGCCTTTTTTCGGATTCATTATAAATATTCGCACAAAAAGTACAAAAAAAAAAATCCTACATTTATTATTCAGTTGATGAGAGACTTGTAAAAAAGGATTTTAATTTTTATTCCCTTGTGTGTTGACCAACGCTGCTAATTTTTAGCTTTGTAGGGATCATTCGCCGGAGCTTTCAGCATATTCGCCGATATGCAAATGGTCCATCAATCGAACATCGCAAACGTGAACCAAATCGGTAACATTAATATTTGGCAAACTTTGGAAACATACGGAGCTGTTCTTTTGGTTGGCGTAAAAGTTCACTTTAGTCATACGCTATCAAAAGCGGTTATTATAATCTCTTAAGACTGTTTTTGGTAGTATCTAGTAGCTCACAAAACATATTCAATAATAACAAAAAAATAATTACTAACTTATTACTTACTTTTATAATAATTACTTACGGTTACCACTTTCGTAATGAAAACATTCTGAAATATCTACGGCCTTTAAAAGTTGAGTAGCCCGGTAAATTCTAATTAAAACAATGACGATACTGTGAACTTAAACTAAAACTATGGTTTTGTAAAACAAAGTTGTGACCTTTCTTCTCAATATATGTAGCTTTCCCTTACTTATAACAGCGACAGTTTTGCCCACCTTACATTCCCGTATGTTCCTCAATTAACTTAGTTATAGCCATTTAAATTTAGATTTCAATAATTACCATACCGTCCGATTAGTTCGTTTATTTTAATATAGGCCTTGATGGTGTACGTAGGTTGTCACAACAGATATTAATTAATGTAATGAAAAATTAAATGACTTTTTAATTTTTTTCCCAATTTATAAAATTTGAGATTGGATATTGTATGAACGAACGTATCAACAATCTACAAATTATAGTGGCCACTGCCATGTTCAAAGTCTTAAAAAAATCTACTGGAGTATCCACCTATAAAGTTGCACCAGATTAATGTAAAATAAAGCGTGCAACCCACGGACATTCCGGTAAACCCGGGAGTCCGACAGCCCTAGTACATAGTAGTACTAAGAAAAATAAAATGTTTCGTTTAAATTCCACATTTAGGGTGTTATGTCACGAGAAGCGCAGCCGGCACGACGATTATGTCTAATTTATGTACATAATTTGTTGAACAAATGGCCGCCTGTTTTTGCTCCGAGCTCCTTATAATTAATAAATTTGAGACTACGCCGCTACACCACAATATTAGCTACAATACCTGATTACATACGATTTGATGTTGGATTGATTGCAAGCAGTTTTCGAAAGATAATCTTATTTTTGAGAATTCACTCCGGGAAAGGGCTTAGAGCTTCCTGGAGAATAGACAATATTTACACGTTTATCAGCACTGGGTTACTCGTACAGTAAATGAGACATTCTGTCTGCAGTCTGAGAAAGCGATGATTTTTTTGGAGCTTCTCAACTAAACCACTAAGTTAGTACTCATAGTCTTATATGTAGACGACAATTGCGGTGACTGTTGTCTTTACCTCGCCATTTACAGTTGAAGAGAATAGTTATCTCACAAGAAACACAACGAAAGGATAAATAACACAATTGAGGCAACTAGAAACCATTTAGAACATATTCCTTACCTCCCAAGAGACGTGTGTAAGGAAAAATATTCTTTGTAAGAACGAGTAGAATACCAGCATTTACTGTGTGTTACAAAAATAAAGTTATTCAATATACCCACCGGCCCCGGAGCGCCGCGCAACCAGGAATTATTATTTTATTCACACTACATTATCGTTTACATAATATTAATTCATAAGTAGACAAGGGTCTACTTACCGATGCCTATATTGTAGCTATTCGTGATAATTTAATTGTGTGTTTTGGCAGGGTATTTGAAGCCGTGTCTCCTGCGCATGTTTTCTCGAAACATGATACAAAACATCGAAACAAAGAGGTGTGGCCATACACATTTGTGTACGCAAACACAATGTTTTTGTTTTCCCAGCTGCACGGAAAACATTCCCCGTGCGGGTGAAGAGGGGAAGGGTTTGTTTCATTTTCAACCTCTGCGCGCACCACGCACATCTAATCACAACACGTCTGCTTATCAGATCATAGAAGGAAAACGAATTCTTCAAAATCGGTTTCAGACACGAAGGAAATTGCCTAATGCGTAGCTCTTGCTTAATGTCAAAATTTCGAAGTAGTATCTGTCTTCTCCTCGATATTGAATCTATATTAATTGCTAAAACTGATAGCATGTCTTCCTAGTCGGAACTCATTACGACATTTACACTAAACGTGTTAGTAATCTAAAAACTGTCGTGTAGCGACAAGTAAAACTGAACTTATACATCAAAAGTTAAAATTAAAATAAAGAAAGGGAGGTCTTATGACAATTAAAGATATATTTATAACTTTAAGATGGAGATGGACTAAGAGAGGTGTGTAGTTTGTGGAGGTGGGGTGTGTGGATGACGATGCGTGATAGGTGGGCTGAGGAGGCTGAGGTGGAGATCCAGATGGAGGGAGGTAGACGCGAGGCAGGTGCCGGCGATAGATGCAGGTACAGATGAGGGCAGGTCGCTGGTGCGTGTGCGGCACGGAGGACACCCGTAGGAGGGCCCACGCAGCAGGGCAGGCTGCAGCACGACAGCAGGAGCCGGCGCAGGTACAGGTATAGATGCAGTGCAGGCGGAGCACACCCGTTGGAGGGTCCACGCAGCAAGGCAGGGCGCAGCTCGGCAGCAAGAGAGAGAGGTACGACAGAGACGCTGTCAGCCCGCCAGGTGAGGCGGCCCTCGGATGAGGCGCGGCCCAATAGTCACAGGAGCCCTTCACGGAGGACGGAGGACGGAGGTGTAGGCAGGGTCCGACAGGTACCGGAGCGGAGAGGTACGCTGGGTATTCCCGGGATAGGTAGCCCTGGAGTATCAGGCTCTTTATTGTATCTGCTTTAGAGGCAAAACCCGAACTGATCCTTGAATTGCGTGGATCTATAATGTCAGCTCGTAGAATAACATCTTGTAGAAAATACGAATTTGAGTTATGAAGATGGCCAGTAATTAAATATAATAAGTATTCATATCTAATTAGCTAAAAAGATACAGGCAGGTAAGAATTTGAAAGAAAGGTTGCCATGGCGACGTATTAAACGTCGTTGTCAAAGCTGTCATAATAAAATATATTATTAATAAAATACGATAAAATCTATAGTTATTTTGTATTAGAAGTATAGTGTTTATAGGAAAAATGATATCCATCAATGTGGGCGAAATTACCAGCCCTTGGATGTCACTAAATCATCGTAGTGTCATCTTAAAGATGGAGCTGTGTCTGTGTACTGATTGTGGATGAAACGTGTCGTAATAAATAATCAGATCAGCGCCTAACGGTAACAGAATGCTTGTTCTGACGTGGAGGAATGAATGAAGATAACTGTGAGTATGTACATTATGTTATAAAATATTTTAATACGCAGGCGGTTTGTGTGTGAAAACAAATGTTTATGTGTAGGGTTTTTTGTGTAATGTTTCGAAAAAACACGCGTAGGAGACATGGCTTGAATTAATGTAGTTGTGTATGTATCAACATGAACTATGATTCCATGGTTACAGACGAAATCATTTTTCCTTTCTAATCATAGCATCTGTCTACCTCTCTATAACTAATGATCGCGTGACAACCAATCGGCCGCATTTATTTTATGGATACAATGGAAATATAAAGAAAATTTTATACAGCCAACATACGAGTACTTGTCAACCACCAAGTTTAGTTCCTCTGTCCCAAAGCAGAGAACATCTGCAAGAAACTCCAGGGCCACTGCTATCAGTCCAACAATTACAATTAAACTCGTATCCCTCCAAGTTACAAAATACGAGTACTTGGTAACTGGAGTCCAGCTCTTTGAGAGTTCTGCTACAAACAGCACTTACCGGCATTGTATCGAACACTTAGATTGCATTGAAACTAATACAAGTTGTTTGCAGCCGATGTATGTACTCGGTAGTTTACTGGTGGCTGTGGTACATGCTAGAAGAGGTCCGTGGTGGACTATGAATCTTCTTTCTTGTATCTATTTCATTCTTCATGCAATGCAACCATGAAATTCTGGAGATAGACAAGAAATAATAGGGCAGGGTATACGTTTTACTTAACAATCTATTTTGTAAATAACGGAGTAATTTATGAACAGTGACTAGTTATTTTACTAAGAACATTTTTTTTTGCCTTCTACAAGTCGAGATTTTGAAAAACGGCAAAAAGGTTTTGTTGTGTTTTTACATAATTACCTGCTTATAACTTACTTTCTTGGTACTTTTACAGAAGTAGCTTTACTGAAAATGTTGTTGTCATTGCTTAGCGTGAGACGATTTTTTACTAACGCAGTATTATTTCATTAAGGGCTGATTTTTCAATCATGTATATGATAACTTCATTCGAGGAATAATTTTGAAATTTTGACAGTTACTTCATACAAAAACTGTTAAACGTCAATTTTATTCCACGAACAAAAGTTATCTGGCGATGGAAAAGTCAGCCCTTAGTCAAACGGTTGGCATTGAGAATTTGAGCATTAGTGCGCACAGACCTCCATGTTACGAATTAATTAATTATTATTTACTAACAATTAGGCTAAGGTGATACTAACACTATATGGCTCTTTGGTCTGAAATAAAGAATTTGATTGTATTTGTAAATACAATTAAGATTAATCAGTCGCCTTCCGCTTAGAACTTGCCTTTCTATGTAATGTACAAGAGAGCGCCAGTTGTTTGGCAAAACGCGCGCGTGCAGGACAGAGCGCACAAGCAAACCGCTCAGTAATCCGGCCAGACAGGCTCCCAGGCCACAGGGAATGGCGATCTGAGCTGCCCAAAGAAACCTTTACTCACGAAGATTTAGCTGTTAAAGTGTAATTACTGTGTTGTTCGAACAATGATTTTATGGGGTTTATTTATAGCGTGTACGTTTGCCAGTCGATACACAAGGCTTGAAAAAAGACCTGCTTCTTCTCGCGGACTCGTCGGAACGTATTTCGGGGATAATATGTATCCTATGTCCTAACCCAGGTCATGGTAAGTCTGTGTGTTCATTCAAACCCGTTCAGCCGTTAAGGCATGAGAAGGTAGCAGAGAGACTGACAGAGTTACTTTTGCATATACAATATTAGTATGGATTAATGTTTCTTTTATACCTATGTACTTTAAGTGCTTGCAGTATAAAACTATACGGTTGCAAAATGGCAGACTTTTGTGATTCACTTATGAGAATGGTAGAAAAAGCTTTTGGCGAACAATCTAATGCAGCAGCACCAAGACCCACACTATATAATACACCACATTTCTTTATAACACACCACACAATATGATAAGTTAACTACAAAGTTACACGTGCCGCTAATTCATAATGAACGTGCGCTAACCGTTGCCGTAAATACTGCTAATGAGATAATTAAAAGCGAAATAGCGCTGTATGGAATTAAAAATGGCGTATTTATTTGCCAGCGGCCCGCGGCGTGTCGGGATAAATGAGAGGATTCTAAGGAATTATGTTTTGTTACGATGTAGTTTATTTGTTAGTTAGTTCCTTGAAGTGAATTAATTTTTCCCATACATGGGAACAGAATTGTGTTGTTCCTTTTTATCGCGGCGAGTTGAATGAGAAAGCTCATGTTGTGCTCAGTATTAATAAGAGGCAGTATTTTTTTTTTTTACATGACGTTGTTTTGTTTGTCATTCTATGTTTTACAGTGAAATTGCCTATTTCTGATTGCCCTAGTCCTCTTCTTAGTCGCGGTATTTAGATATACAGGGTCAAATTAAATTAGCTAGCGAAACTCCGAGGACGTGATGGGTATGAGAAAAGCAAAAGAGCAGAGCAAGCAGTGCCTGTGTTAGGAAACACAGGCACTGTTTGCTTAAAAGAAGGTTCCAAAAGCTAAACCCTTTTTGTAAACTAAAGCATAACTACAAAAACTTTATTATTATTATTAAGTGCTTACAAATCTAAACAAACTCCTACACAGCACACTTATGGTTACGCAACCATCTTGATCGGCTAACTGGCACGTAATTAGGTCAATTGTAGCGGAGCCTGGCTCTCTGCCAGACCTCTTGATCTCAGGTTAGGTGGCGTGCAGATGCTCGTGTGTTGGATGCTGGCCTACTGTTTGTTGAACGGGCTTTAGTATCTACAGGTTTGAATGAAAACTAGCTGTTGAGTTTTGTTCTTTACACACAGCATTGCCCCAAGGGAACTTCTTCATGTACCCGGATGAAAAGTATCCCATGTTCTTCTCCAGTTTGTAAGTTTCGGATAAGTTTGGTTGTACGTAAGCAATTTTGTAGTTAAAATAACAAACAAATCAAACTTTTCCACCATAGGACAACGGCCTATTCTCACAAAGAGTAGAAAAATCGTTCAAACTTTTGAGTTTTTTAGTAACTGATTTCAAATCAAATTAAATTTTCCTCGCTATCATTTATTTTAGAATAACATGAAGTTAAAATCACTCTCACAATTAGCACCTAGGATTGAGTAATTATTAACAAAACGTCAAGCCATCAAAATCTTAAATGGAACAATTCCTCATTTAGCTCGAAATCCTAAAAGCGTGGGATGATGGAAATGAAATCGGAAGGATTTTGGAAACTCACGCGTTGGCAAGTACATAATTATAATGGTGCGGTAATGTTTTAAAACCGCGGGATGCGGCACCTGCCGGCCTGCCGGCCTGTCCGATTCTAATATGAACTTTGAAACCTGTGAAATTAGGAAAATGAAGGATTGTCCGCATGTCCGATGGAGATAACAGCGATGAACTATTGCCAAGATAAGCATAGGTTATTACTGCTAGGATTTGTTATGGGTTGTCTTTGTACAAAAAATCAAGTGACACACTACGATTCAATACAATACATAAAAAGGTTTATTGATAAACGTTATTTAAAGATAAAAGACTTTTAAACACCAAAAAAAAAAAAAACTATAAAAATACACTCCAAAAGGCTAAAGAGTCTTTCTGCTACCACAACTGTGTAGATGTTAAAAATTGATTTATTTAAAATATTTATTTGCTCTCATGCACATCATACATTTTACAATAGGTTACTGTCGGTTTTTTTATATGAACCCTGCCTGGGCACTGCAAAACACAAATTATGGTTTGCTGTTGAGTTAGTAAACATTAAATTAAATTAACATAAATTGAGTCAAAACTTATCAACAATAATTTTTTTGAAAAAAAATTGTTTTGATGTCTAATTAACAGTAATAAACAATACGCAATAACACACATTTAGTATATTATAAATAGTATGCATATACACCCCAACACCAACACACTGCCTTGTGGAATGGAGTGGTTAATGGTCTTTGTACGTGATTTTACATAATTGGATTACTTTTGCTTACTACCTACCTGACACCTATGGTATAAGGTAGGTATTAGCAAAGTACATATAGTACTATTAGTAATGATACAAACATATAGTACAAGTAGTAATGATACAAACATAACATTAACTTGTTTCGTTGTTTGCTGGCTTCCTATAATTGCCGTGTTGGCAGAAACATGGAGTAAATAATTCATAAGATTTTTTCATCAGAGATTTATTAGAACACACTAAGAAACAGTTAGTAGAACTATTCTCGTATAAAAAAAATCTAAGATACCTACATAGGTATATCAGGATCCAAACAGACTCTGTAGACTGGCCCTAACAAATTGCAAAATCATAACATACGCCGATGACACAGTGTTACTAGTTCATGGAAGTAACTGGGAAGACGTGCGGGTGCATGCAGAATCTGCCTTACGGGATATTATGAATTGGTTAAATAACAACTTGCTCACCCTAAATTTAGAAAAAACTAAATTCATAACGTTTGCACCACGGGTTATATCACAACCAGATTCCTCCTTCACACTAACTGCTCACAGTTGCCTCTCGAATACAAGTGCAACCTGCAACTGTACTTCAATTACGCGTACTAATGAAATTAAATATTTAGGGGTCATTATAAATAGCACTATGACCTGGAATGGGCAGATTGAGTTACTGGTGTTACGTGTCAGAAAATTAATATTTGTGTTTAAAAACTTTAGAACCTCGGCAGATTTTTACACGTTAAAAACAGTATATTTTGCACTAGCACACTCCGTGATAACTTACTGCATTACCGCGTGGGGATGCTCTGGTAAATGCCTTCTACTTCGTTTGGAAAGAGCACAAAGAGCCGTTTTAAAAGTCATGACACATAAATCTATTCGCTTCCCCACGTACGACTTGTATGTTCTTTGCAAGGTTCCCACTGTAAGACAAGCATTTCTGATAAGCATATTATTACGTAAGCAAAGGGATATTGAATATGACCCTAATCTCAATACTTACAAACGCAGAGTTAACAGAATATGTCAGACAGAGAGCGTTAATCTAGTTGTTGCGAGAAGACATTATAACTTTTTGAGTCAGAACAAAATTAATGAGAAATTAAATATATATCCGCTCTCGTTACGAGCGGGTAAAATAAAAATTTAAAAATGGCTCCGTAACCTGACTTATGACGAAACAGAAAGCCTCATACAAACTTAATTATATTCATATCACATCCTCCACATACACATATACGCACCCTTCCCACACATACAGACGCACGCACCTACACACCCTCCCCTACATACACACTCACACACACACACACACACCCTCTTATGCTGTTACAACTATTATTAACAAATGTCTAGTTCTAGTTTTATTATAACTAATGTTTATGTCTAGTTTCTACCTATAAGTATAACCAAATTTGTTGTTATCGGAACTCAGTGGTCTTTTGCTCCTGGAGTGGGCGCTAATAACTGCGACACAGTTACTAAACTAACGTAGTATTAACGTACACAAAAATTGTAGCATGTTTTTGTTCCAATAAAAATATTTGATTTATATTTGATTTGAAATAAGTGGCCATTACTCATACGTACAGAATCTCATCTCAGTGATAATCAATGTCAAAAACTTGTCAAAAATGTATTAAAAAATGGAAATTAGAGGTCTTTTTGATTGAGAGAAACTGGCATTAGAATGAAAATGTTCTAAAAATACAGGAATTGCTACTCCGATCTCTGCACAAGGCGTATTTTTATTTTTAGCCATATTTTCAAATGTTGAGTGATTATTGTCTTTTATTCAAATACATTTGTGTTTTACGATTTATCAATTAGATAATAGCTAGGTATTTAATATTAGGATATTATGTTAATTGCCGATCGTGAACCTCTCCGGCGGGGATACTGCCTGCATCATAGTCTGCTCTTAGAGATTAGCATAATCCGGTAATTAGCGAGAACGGTCCTGTGGTAAGGGTACTAAGGGTCACTAATATTAATGTGATGTTGTTCGTAAGAAGAAATAAGTGACACTGACAGCAAAGTTGAAAGGGAACGTAGTTTGGACATTTAATGAGAAAGGAAGAAGAAATTTTTTTCTACATGTGTTTCATACACATGTAGAAAAAAATTATGAATAAGTATAAATTTTAATGAGAGGAAAGAAAGAGGAAGACAAAAGAAAATATAGATGGATTAAGTTAGGAATAATATCAAAGGAATAGTAGTGAACGATAACGTGGTGGTTGACAAGGAAGAACTAAAGGAGAAAACTGAACAAGTAACTTCGAGACAATCTTAAGGTGAAATGTATGATAATATAAATGATGAAACCAAAGCAGTTAAACATAATACTCATAGCAATTAAAAACGAAACAAACAAATAGAATAATCTAAAAACAACAATTATAAGGCTAGCGGTAATCGCACGCTTACCGGCGGAGCACGCTTACCGCTGATTAACGAGCGGCGCCACCTGGGCCCGTGTGTGCACCGCTTTATACAGATTACCCGTAATCTTTACTTATTGAACGATTTTTTGTTTTTGCACTGATGGATGGAAGGGTTGGAGGGAAAAATGAGGCTGGAAGTGGTAGAGACAACTTTGTGTTGTGTACGGGTATCAGGGATCAAGAATGGCTAAACAAAAACTGTATAAAAACTTAGGCTTGCTTGTACCACAAATTACTGAATGCGCTAAACATATTTATAATATTATTCTGTCTCTTTCACCTTCAAACAGTTGACAGAAACAACGATGTTTAAAATACGTTTAACGTTAAATGTCTTTAGTAATTTGTGGTGCAAGCGAGCCTTGGATTTATTAATATTTTACGCAATAAATTAGAAAAAAAAATATCTGCTCACAAAATTAGCACAGAAAAGGAAATTACCCAAAATTAAAACACGTAGCCACACTCCACACGCCCCTACTTCCTAAACAAATCCTTTCCAAGTTTCATTCCAAGTCTCGAATATTCGGAACGTTCCAGAACATTCCAGAAGTCAGTGTTCCCTTAGAACCTGACGCGGGTTCGTAATAACTGTAATGTGAGGCACGTTACACCTCACAGGAACCTCCAAACTTGAGCTCGGATATTATGTAAGTACATACGTATTATTTTGTATTCTGTTATATTTACGTTATGCTTGTAATGATTATTATAACAATGTGAAAAACGTCTGGTTCTTAAATTATAACTGTAAATTACGTGTTAGTAATGGTGCTTTATCAATAATTCGTAGACGAAAATCGTTTGCATTGGCTACAAAAATGCTACGCGCGTGCTACGAAATAGCTACGAAAGTGCTACGTTGGTACGTAAAGTGATTAATGTTGATAAAGTTGTGTCTGTGAAACTAATACGGGATCATTAATTTAAAAATGATTACATATTTGTATAGTTGGTTGGCACCGGTAGGTTTTTCAAACCGGTAGTTTAAGCCGCAGACATGTTACATAATATTATAAGATTAAACTTGAACTTAAACTTTTTATACGAAGCTTTACCGCGACAACCTACTTTCTTAAATTACAAAGGAAAACGCATTTTGGCCAAACCTCACCAAAATTCTAAAAAACTAAACATGGAACTCAAAAATGCATGTAGTATGTAAAATAAATCAATTAACATACAGTTGGAGCAACGAGGCGCATATGCATCTGAATGGCGGGTAGTTGTAAAAATGCGCGCATTAACATGTAAAGTGTGCGTTAGCTCCTTTGTGCGCGAGCAGCCGAGCGGCCGCGTGTTCCACTAAATTGTTTGTGACTAAAGTAACACAGAGGAAAGAAGTGGGGTAGGTGTGAAAAGTTACTCTTTTCGGCGTTTCCTAAAACTAGCACTATTGAAGAAATGACTTGATCAATTAGGTTTACGGTGGCTAAACTATTTTATTTAGAATTAATTTGACACTGATTAAGCCTAATACCTAATGGAACTGTACGCAAATTACGCGCTTGGGCGTGCAGTAGCGGACACCAGCTCGTTATGCAATAGCATAACGAGCTGGTGTCCGTGTCTACTACCCCTTCATACCTTTTTTTTGTATTTTAAAACATTACATATGTGTACTAGGCCGCAGGAACCCGTTGGATGCGGGAAGCACAGAACCGGTGAGGTGTCCAGCAGTGGACGACATTCAGCTGAAATGATGATGATGATAATTATGATATATAGAAAATATTAATATTGATTGGCCAGTAATTGTATGTGTTAACATTTAGATCTGACGTTAAAATTGAATTCATTAGGCTTTCTAAGCGGAATCTGTAAAATGTAGTTTAATTTTAAATGTTCAGTATCATGATTAGTTCCACTAACTTCCCTTGGCGTATGTATCAAATTATAACCTTTACGTCACTGCACAAAGATGCATCCCAAACACAGCGAGCACAGAGAACGCGTTTGCTCGCGAGTGTACACTAACATACTAAGTTAAGTAATTGTTTCAATCTGTGCGCCAGTTTAAAAGTGTAGCTTGAATGTCCTCTGTGACGTGGTGGCGTTTGTGATGGTGGCAACTTTGGTTTCTAGGTTGATAATATAAATAAATGTATCTGTAAAACAAATCAAATGTCTCGACATAGCACACGAGGTTGTTGACATGTGGGATGTGAGCTCGGCTGTCATTTTGCCGATAGTCGTATTGGCCTCGACCAACATCTCTCGAGGCTCTCTATAGGCGGTTGTTTCAAGGTCTAATTCAGAGCGTAGTACTCAACTCGCATGTGATGAGGTTTCTGTCTCTGAAGTCCTAACTATCAGCAGCTATTAGTAGCTGTTCTTGACATCGGCGCATCCCTTTTTTATATTAGTAAATCCTACTAATAATATAAATGTGAAAGTTTGTATGGATGGATGGATGTTTGTTACTCTTTCACGCCAAAACTACTGGACGGATTTGGATGAAATTGGCATACAGATAGTTTATAACCTGTATTAACACATAGAATACTTTTTATTCCGATATTCTCATGGGATCGAAACTTATGCGGGTGAAACCGTGGGGCGCAGCTAGTGCTATTTATAATTATTATTATTAAAAAAAATATGATGGGAATACTTATGTATCAACTCAAATTCAAACTATTTATTTTAACTAAACCAATTACAGGCACTTTTGAATTGTCAAGGGTCGGTCAGTCAAAAAGATGAAGCTAGTGGCCCATTCCAACAAAAAAACAATCAAAATAAGCCATGGCAGCAAAGCGTTAACCAGTCCCTACTGACAGCACCCGTTCACGAACATGCGGCATAGATTAGCACCATTCAGTTCAACCATTTTGAAGGGAGCTATGATAACTATGATCCAACACATGTGCCACCATCAGCGAGACATTAGAGTGAACATGACATACTCTCAGCCGCCAAGGCACATTCAAGTCAATGAAAGACGTACCCAGTAAATATTAGCTTTATAGTATGTACATTGTACTCACATAAATATGTGCTATGCAATTATACAATACTAGGAGATTGAATTTATATAATGCAAAAATAGTATTTTAAAATCTTCAGCAGCTCCAACAGTATGTAGGTAGGGTAGGCGTGTGTGAAGTATTTTCAAATGCTAATCAATTTATTTATGCGTCCTGTGGAGCAGGACCAGCGTTTAAATAAAAAAAATAAAAAAATATCTTTATTTCAGACGCAAAGTGTCCATAACGTTGTTAGTGAGTTAGTAACAGAATGTACTTAATATACTATGTTAGTGTTGTTAGTACTAATTATATAATCCTATAGCTAATTCCACCCAGTGTCGTTGGATGGGGCAATCTGGCCTACCCGCAATCATTCTCAGGATGCTGTTACGACTGCTACGCAACCGTTGCAGTAAGGAAGCCGCTTTCTTACGCATGATGGCGTGAAAACCATCCGCGTGAGCTGCAGCAAACATTCCCGACGCACTACAACGTCGCGGCAGCCGCAACCGCATCCTGAAAGCGTTATTGTATTGTACGCGCAGGACGCTGTAAGCTCGGCGCGTATATGATACCCATAGGCCGCTTGAGTAGAAAGACTGGCAGAACGCCCTGAATAAACTCACTTTGACGTCTGCCGTGCAGCGAGCGAACCTACGGGCAAGCATATTGCCCCGCACCGCCAACGCCCTACGCTCACGCTCTATGTCACCATCATCACGTAGGTCACTAGTGACAACATGACCCAAGTACTTAAAACTATCAACCACATTGAGTACTATGCCATTGAGATATACCGGAGGTACACGACGGGGCTGTTGTTTGGGTGCTTTAAACACTAAGACCTCACTCTTCTTAGAGTTGTATTTAAGGCCATGCACCTCCGCATACATCTCGCAGATCGATAGCAGCTCCCTCAGTCCGCCTATCGACGGACTGAGCAACACCATGTCGTCCGCATAACTTATGTTACTGACACACGTACCGTCTATGTGGCAGCCGACATGTGTGTTGCTCAGTCGTTCGATAAGCTGATTGATATATATATTAAATAACAGAGGCGAGCTTAACCCCCCCTGTCTTACACCACATTCCACTCCGTACTCATCCGACAGAGTACCGACCCACCTCACCCGGTTTGTCTGGCTTGGTTTGTTTAGCCAAGGGTTTTTGTCAGCGATATAATCCCCTAACTTATAATATGCTTGGCTTATATCTGTAATGAATAACACCTGCCTGTTATTTCTGTCCAGCAACAGGATCAGGGCCTCCTTTAACACAGAGAAAGCATGAGAATAGATCACCGTGCTTGGTCATTGCATAATTTTTTAAGTGAAAACTTCTTTAGCGGACTTGTGCACTTTTTTGTGATGGGTAAAAAATGTTAAACTCGCATCAGGACACGTGACCTGATCGAAAATTAGTAAGACGGAGCTCGCGTCAGGACACGTAACCTGATCGAAAATTTGTAAGACGGAGGGAGAGTTTTTTGTGATGGGTAAAAAATGTTAAACTCGTTTTTACTTTCACCAGGATCAGTGCTCTGATACTCATCATCGTCATCTGCCTTTTCCCAACTACGTCGGGGTTGACTTTCAGTCTAACCAGATGCAGCTGAATACCAGTATTTTACATGGAGCGACTGCCTATCTGACCTCCACAACCCAGTTACTGGGTAATACGATACCCCTTGGTAAGACTGGTTGTCAGAGATTTGGTCTTCTGACGACCCGTACCGACTGCCAAAGATCCACGAATGACAGCCGGGACCCACGACTTAACGTGCTTTCCGAGGTATGGAGAAGTCTTGAAAATTAAAGATGGTCCCCATCCACGGTCTAACCGCGGCAAGCGTAGCTTAACCTTACCGATTGACCCGTGTTTACTTAGCCACAAGCCTTTCATCAGTGCTCTGGCATTATTTATCTAATTGAAAGCACTGTAACTTCTTATAAAATCCTGTGGTGTGTGGCTTTTGTCATCAAGATAAATGCCATTTCCTTCTCCGAACAATCCCTTTTCTAATACCTTTAAGAGTCGTCTTCCAGTCTTATTACAAGCCTTGGTTTTATTATTACTGAAATAGTATTTAAAGAAAGAAAATTTCATTAAACTTAATTAGAAGAACTACCTACCTATGTATTTCTTCTAATTAAGTTAACTGAAATTTTATATAAGTTTAAGCTTTATCGTTAATTTATTACATATTTAATTTTTTGTATATAGATACAAAAAAATATATAAAGCTTGTTTCTTGAGCTAAATTACTTAGTTGTATTTGATATTGGTAACCTGATATAAATATTTTATTTTAACTACCTAGCCACGAGATTAATTAAGAATACGCTTGTTTATTAGTAGACTAAGACAATTATTTTGATTACCGTAATTATAATATCACAGGAGTTTGTTCTGAATACACATAGCATTATGTAATTATTTGAATTAGTATTAATTGTGTGCGTACGTCGGCACAACACATAATTAGATTATTCCCGCTTACTTGCTTGTATTAAGTTATAGCTAGCAATTGTATGATTACCTGCAAGCTCTTACATAAACATAACTTCGCTTACATGTCTGCACACATTAACACAAACATGTTTGTGTTTGTCAGGAATATAAAAGTTACATTATGAGTTAAGCGGATAAAAACACCGCAATTTTTCAAAATATCCTACTATTAGCCAAACTTATAGGTAATATGTAAGTAAATAGCAGCCTCATTGTAAAATGCAGGCATTAGATTATTCAGTATAAACGAGAAGTATATGTACCTATATATTACCCAAATAACTAGCTTTGAATATCAGAATGGTTACTAGTTAGTTATTTACTGTGTATGAAGGTTCTTATGACGGCTAGACATTCATTTCAATTAGGGTTGTCAGTAATTAATCAGAAAACTAGTCGTCTGTTCGCAAAACTAGGTCATCATGGAGAAGAAGGACAAGAAACTCCATGGAAACAGTATTAAAGTATTCTATCAATACATTTCTTACATTGAAATAAATTATCGGTATCATAAAAACAATTAATTTTATCTCTTGGACAACTGTCCAAGAGTACTCAGAATAATAGCAACATAATAACAATAGCTAGGAATATTTCATTATACAATTTAAAAAATTAGAAGTATTGGCCATAATATGACTTACACAACAACATAGTCATAATAAGCAATAATCAAGTGTTAGGTTTTGTTATTTTATTTAAACTATTTCATGCAATTTGTCGTAATCTAGTTTTTTTAAATTAAATTTTCTTTTAGTATTCGATTATTTGTAATCGACTTATTGTGCTGGCAATACTGAAATGATTCGATTTGTGTGATTCTCTTTGATTATGTGTATTTATTATGTGATTCTTTTTCAAAAGCTGTCAGTGGAAGATAATGGCAGAAAAGGGCTTAAAAAAAAAGAGATCTGGTTCGATGGTCGCATCGACGTCGAACGGACAATTGGTATTTTTACATTGCTGGTCTCCATCTGCATATAAGTTATCCTAGTTGTTATATTGTTAAACTAAACAATAGATGCCTATACGCGAAGTGAAGTGAGCAGTTTTATTACACAAGGTATAATATCAAATTACTTAACTTATGTGACATCTGGTCGATCTATTCCACATAACAACGGCACTAGAACTAACCAACTGAACATCTACCAAGCAACTGACTTGATAACGTCATTACAATCCTTTTTATAAACTTCCAACGTCTTTTACGTCAAACATCTACCGCCATTTTGAACCGATCACAGATCATCATATATTTTGGTTTAATATCTTCTAACACAGGTAAAAAAATCTTATGTCGTGAAACCGTTTTAAAACATCATAAGGTAATTAAGCAATTTAATAAAAGTTGATTCGTAATTCTTAGACATCATCAAAAAGAATATCAACATCAACTGACAGTATTGTGTCAATCGTTTGAAACAACCTATTATAAAATAGCAATATAAAATCTGAGATATACTACAAGTATAATCAAATATTATAATAATAATAAGTTTCCAATAAGCCTGATATAGTGGTGGTGGATCGATCAGAGCGACGCGCAATGATTGTTGACATAACCGTCCCGCATGATGAGAACCTCGTGAAAGCCGAGAAAGATAAACAAATCTAGTATCTTGACTTGGCTCGCGAGGTTGTCGACATGTGGGATGTGGACTCAGCGATCATTGTGCCGATAGTCGTGACAGCCAATGGCTTAATAACCAAGAGCCTCGACCAACACCTGAGGAGGCTCTCGTTGGGCAGCGGGATCAAAGGCTTGATTCAGAAAGTGATACTTCTGGACACGGCTCGCATTGTCACTGCAAGCACTGCTTCTGGGTATATGACCCCCACAGGCTAGCTGTGTACAGGGACGTAAAAAACGCTCTGAAAAGAGTTATTTTGACGGCCCCTGAGCAACGAAAAAACCTGCGGGCAATCATATTGGCCCTCACAGACAACGCCCTCCGCTCCCTATCGATGTCCGCATCGTCCCTCAGGTCAGAGGTCACGATATGCCCGAGATATTTAAACTGTTGAACTCTTTTTAACTTGACACCGTTCAACGTAATAGGTGGAACAGAGTCCGGGCAGCTCCAATGAAAGACCAAAGGCCCGAAAGACCATACATTCACTTTTCTTTGCGTTATATAGTAAACCGTGATCCAGCGCGTAACGCTCGCAGATGCCCAGCAACCTGGACAGACCACACAACGAGGCGCTCAGCAGCACCATGTCGTCCGCGTAACTAATATTGTTGACACAAACACCGTCAATATGGCAGCTGACACGGGTGCTGCTGAGCTTCCCTATAAGTGCGTTCATGTACAGGTTGAAGAGGTCAGCCCTCCCTGCCTCACCCCGCACTCCAACCTGTACGGCTCCGACAGAGCACCCGACCATCGATCGACGTTGACCTGGTTAAGATACCAGTACTTGAAAATGTCTACCAGTTCAAGAGGCATTGAGATGTCATTTAATTTTTGCCATAAGATATCATAGCTAACCAGGTCGAACGCCTTCTAGAGGTCGAGAAAACAGGCATAAATAGGTGTGCTCCTATCGAAATAGTACTTGACAGTTTGCTTCAAACACAAGATAGCTGACTCAGTAGACAGTCCCGGTTTAAAACCAAATTGCTTAACAATATTACTTAATCATTTATAATAATAACATTTAAGTAATGTTTACAAGTTAAGTCTGTTGTTTTTTGTAAACACAATCTTTTGTCAAATTAGGTACTTCTACGTTGGTCCCAAGCTTCGTAAATGTGACAGATGCCTAGTGGCATCTGTCACATTTACGAAGCTTGACGAATTATAATATTAGAATATTGTTTGTTGGATAGTTCCAACAAACAATATTCTAATATTATAATTATATCAAAATGAATTAATATCTAACACAGGCGTTTACGAGTAGGTGTGCTGAACTTAACTCACGTAATTTTAAAACATGGCTTGATCACACACCGAACTTTTTTAATAATAATAATATTAAATTTATTTCAGACCATAAGTCCATAAAACCACACGCATTACAATTTTATACACAAAAACTTACATAAAAACACAGCTTCACAAAAAATACACTAAGACACACATTATTTTAATGCAGTTATCTGATTAATAAATGTCTGTGGTTGGTCGTTTCTGGAGACAAACCATATCATACAACGTTGTAATAATTAAATGTTTTATAATTACGGGAACGAGTTTATTTACGTAAACGTGTTTTGTATGTTCTTACTTGACATATTATATACCTCTAACACAACATAACTCGTGGTTGTAACGCTCGTAATATTTATATTATATTCTGAAAAGAGTTTGAGAACTACTTTGTGACAAAGAACGTAAGTACTATCTTTGAATTGTTTTGTATAAAATATACCTTTGATATTCCGAGTCCGTGAATCCAAAAGTAATTTGATATACCAAGTCCCTTTACGTCTATAATCCCCTAGTACTAAAGTATATGTGGGGCTTTTGTTTATATTAAACTCAATTACAATTGGTTTGTCGGACACAGGATTATAATAACTCAGGAATTCCAAAGGATTAACAGTTGTACTCGTTTTGTAACGGGCAAAATAATATTATTAAAAACAAAAGCTAATGTTTTCAGGCTAATGTTTTGTTTTCTGTTGCAGAATTTGTTTTTTTTTTGTTTGATCGGCAACCACATATTTCAAGGAGCACAATAGTTACAGGTTGTACTGACTAACATTGTATGTACCTACCTTGCTCATAGGTAAGAATAGAGTGGGATTTATTTTATAAAATATTAATTTATCACTCTATTAAAAGTATTCCTTGTATTTCTCGAAGTACCAAGCTAACTCTGCTTAAAGTCATGAAAATTTGTACAATATATGAAAAAACGTGGATTATCTTCTTCTGCTCGACTGAATTTTAAACGTTAGTTTCCCAAAATTTTGCCACTTCCACGGCGTTGTCGGTGGCAGCGCAGAGGTCACTTTGACTGCATGTTTTAGGACACAGAGGGCAGGATAGGAGGTGGAGCATGGTAGGCAGTAAGTAGGAAGGGGAAGAGTATCCTGCCAAAGTTTGCAACGGGCATCGCCGGGTTTCCTGACAGAGACGCTGTCGATTTTCAGAAGCTGTGTCTGCTTTTTAGCCGTTGCATTGGCAGCTGTGCGCCAGATAGTGGTATCAGATAGATAGATAGATAGAATACTCTTTATTGTACACCATACAAATTACAGAAACCACATCAGATTCCTTTTTAAGTTTCACCACTGCGCATGCAACTTCTCTTCGTACTTATGGCGGAGCTATGCCAGCTGTGGGATATAGTGCGCTGACTGGGGTCGGTTGCTGGCAGCCTGTAATAGAGGATAAGCAAAAGGAAGGCAACCTAACAGACAGCCTCACTTTTTTTAAATTTGTAAATAATAAAGCTACAAAATACATACAACAATATCATTCCGCAACGAACACAAAAATAAAACCCAGCTCATACCATCCCAACACAACACAGTTTTTAATAACTTGAAAGCTGAGCTCATCGGTGACAGTGCCATCAGTGTAGTCCGGGCTTAAATTGAATGATGGCGCGTTTCTTTGACGAGCAGTGTTTGTGCTCAGTATACAGCTTTGTGCACAGTTATCTGATGTCGTGGCGTTGATAGGCTTTGTGCACAGCAAAAGCAAAGCGACGGGAATTGTAAAATTGTATAAACTATTGTCGTGAGTTGGATCACGTTGACATTATTTTGTAAGTTCAAGAACAGTTCAAGTGAAAATAGATTAGGTTTTAGCCCCAACTGTACCTAGAGCTATAGAATGGTAAATAATCTTTGAGGTTCAAAACGGAGTTATCGGGCTAAAGAAAACAAAAACGTTCTGTTAAAGTTTAAAATAGTAGCGGTCCCCCGACAGGACAATATTTAATCAAAAAATTTCATACGTACTTACGTAGGGTTATAATTTCAAGGTTATTTGTTTCTTTTTATAGGGTTTTACGTTGTCGGGGGTTTAATAAATTTTTAATTAAATTTTTTATTTCATGCTTTTTGTAGGGACTCCTTATTATTTCATTTCTTTTAATTTCTTGCGTTTTAAGATTCAGGTAATTTGGTATTTAATGAGGTTTTTTCTAATTCGCCATTTTGTGGTAGTGGCCATCTTGGATTTGAAATTTGTCATAGTGTATAGTATTCTACTAGTAAAGCCCTTTCATTTGATACCCATATAGAGGGAGTTGTGAAAAAAAAAATGTAATTTGCCATTTTGTGGTGGCGGCCATCTTGGATTTGAAATTTATCATAGTGTATAATATTCTACTAGTCAAGCCCTTTCATTTGATACCCATATTGAGGGAGTTGTGAAAAAATATGTAATTCGCCATTTTGTGGCGGCGGCCATCTTAGACCGATTTTCATCAAACATAGCTAAGAACACTCCCGACAAATTCACCTTTCAAACAAAAAAAACAAAATTAAAAGGGGTTAAAAACGTGCGAATCAGCTCCAATAAAGCTGATTATGAGCTGTAAAGTTTGAAATGACAAAGACCGTTTGCAATATTATTTCACTGTTCTACAACCCTGTCGATGTATTTTTAAGAACAACAAGGAAACATGAACCAACCTTACCTACAATACGCAAAAGAACCTTTTTTTTTTTGTCTCACAAGTATTCGTAAATAAAACATTCACCCAATTTACAACAGAACCAATTGAAAATCCAATAATTTTCTAACTCATCTAATTATTTAGTTGTTTACATGCAGCAATTCCAGCGACTTGTAACACCGCTGCACCATTTCGTTCGGGGAATGGAGCCGCTTTACGCAGAGCTTAGAGAGACTATTACCCAATTGCAGTTTCCAAACACGGCGTCCCTGAACGCGGACGACTGATATTAATCAGGGGAACGGTAGATAGTATTGCGGCTGTCTGATTAACGTACCCCGACAAGTTATAAGCGATTACGTCTTTCTTTTATGTTGGTGTCCAGCCTTATCATTTGTGTAGTCGCCTTGGTCATGAACAGCTTTAATTCCATTAGTGGTATGTTTATTGCTATATGGAAAACATACTGTACTTATCAAAAATATTATGGGCTATGGTTTCAAATAAAATATAAAAACTTATAAAAATAATACGATTTCGAACATTTACAATCAAAACTAATAGATAATTAATATGACTAATATTATAATTAAATAATATAATTTTTCTAACAGCGAATTATAAATTAGCTGTTAGAAAAATTCGTAAATTACGAATTTTTCTAACAGCTAATTTATAATTCACTGTTAGAAAAATTCGTAATTTAACTGATATGACACTGACAGCCCGTTTAGTGTACTTTAGGTATGTTCCTAGTGTAATGTCGTACGGTATTCTATTGTGGGGAAATGCCGCTGATATGCAGACTATTTGTGTTTTGCAGAAACGAGCTGTTCGGTCAATTTATAAATTAAGTCCGAGACACTCTCAGAGACAAATTTAAAGAGATTAATGTAATGACTGTGCCTTCTCAGTATATTTATGAAAATCTTTTATATGCCCATAAAAATATAAAATTATTTAAAAAAAATACAGTGATATCCATAATATAAATACTAGGAACAAACACAACTTTGTTGTACCTACAACAAGGCTCAAAAAAATAGGTAGCTCTTTCAGATACCAATGTTACATGCGTTTTTATAATAAACTTCCAAGCCACGTTCAAGATCTAAGCCTTAATAAACTCAAATCATTAATTAAACGTAAGTTGTGCCAGAAAGCCTTTTATACCGTTACAGATTATATCGAGGACAAAAAGGCTTGGAATTGAGCTGCTTCCAATTTTTATAGATTGAATGTTCTTTTATTCTCTTTTTATTTATTTTTAATACAGATTGACATTAATGCATTTTATATATACAATGACATTTGCTAAAAGTATTCTGTTATATATGTGAAAACTACATGTGGGTTATTTTATTTATTTTTATTTTACTCTCTGTTTTGTTAGTTTTGTCATGGTCTGGCAATTTGAGTAATTTATGTGGCCTACCCGAATGTCCTTTCTTTGGTGTTGGTCATCGAATCGTTGAGCTCTTTAAGGTTTGAGTTGAGCTGCACAATTTCTGACAAATGCGTGCACTGACTGGACAGGTCCTTTCAATCTGTGTGGTTCTTTCCTCAGACATCTTCGTCTTCATATGATTTGACCAAGATTATGTCTGGACTTTAAAAGAGACTGTGACCTCTGAGTTTTTTTCGGCCTTTCTTCTCAGACTAGTCAGATCAGAAACGCCGACCTCATCTAGTTTTTGAAATATGATTGACGTGTAAAAGTGTTTGTTCAAACCTACTTACAAAATAAAAATCATTTATCAATAAATTATCGAAAAAGAGGATATAATTGTAAAATTAAAATATTAGTTAAAATGGTATTTTAAGTTTCTTTATTATTATTTCCTGTTTGTCGATAATTTATTACTTTTATTAAAGAATAATAACCTCACTTCTGAACAATATCATTAATGTTCTTGGAGAATTCACACATTTTCCCGTAAACCAATTTTTCAAAAAATATTCAAAGTCCAAAGTACATGAGAACAGATTTCTAAGCTAAATTATAAATTTGAAGACACACAATAAATCACCCTTCAATTCGTTTAGTTTTTAGGAAGGGTGTTATTTGCGATTAAATATTCAGTTTATTGAGTCTATTCAAGACTCAATTAGCTCCCATTTTATTAGTGTATCTTTTTATACGTGAGAGTATTTTGTTGTGTATTTGTGCGCTTTCACAAGTTATAATTTTTTGCCAAACTTAAATAAAAAACTAGCTCGCGAGTGCTGCGTTTGGTAATTTGTTTTACTTTAGTAAACGATAAAGACTTTATACGTTTGTTAAGATCTTACGGATAAAATAGACATGTATTGTAAATATATTATAAGCATGTATAACTGTCTAATTTTTAATTTTCATTCACCCGCTGACTGCTTATAACTTGTACCACGTCTATTCTCCCTGCCATGTAGCGATGTTCGCGTGAACGCAATGTGACGTGTCAGTACCGAGCCGGTTCTAATCGCTTCACTGCGGTCAAGCCCCTCTAAATCGATTGTAAAATTCCTCCTATTGATAACAATTAATGGAGACTAGATAGCCATTCTTAGAGCCAGTAGGAATGACTGGAAGTGAGGAATAGTTTAAAGTAACCACTGCAGTGAGCTGCAGTGGTTACTTTAAACTATTCCTTCCAACTGTTTCAGTCAGCCAGATCCAAAAATAAATACACAAAATACATATATAGAAAATAACACCTTGACGAAAAATCGTTTGATGACCAATAAAGTTCACTTAAGTTCAAGTATTTTTATAGTTTACTTCCTTGCAATCACGACCTAGACATGTTAGAACAGAAGCTTTAAAAAGCATGATAAGAATGTGCTCGCGCTCATTTTAACAGCAATACACCACCTTATGTACGTAAGACTAACTTATTAGATCCTGCTTTTGACATGAATACGCATTCATCTTTATTGATGGTCACAAAGTGTGTACGATTGTCTAATTTCATTGTCATTAATTCGATTGTCTTAAGCCACCTTTGCTCTCATGCCTGGTTGCATAGGTTATGCAATGTGGCAATGTTTTGAAATTAAGTTCATCATTCATCATTCTCTATTCTAAGCACATCCGTGACAAGGGACGGGTCATGTGGGTTTCTTCCAAGTTGGTCCGACGGTTGCAACCCTGTCCACTGTATTCTTATGGCTTGTTCACTAGCAACGCAACGTTGTCCTAAACGTAACATCGCCAGTTTGTCGGTGGTGTGACCGCCGCAACGATTCACTGCGGCTATGCGGGAGCAGCGTGGCCGCATAAGTCTTCTCTGACGGATATACGAGGTGTTTCGGTGACAACTGACTCTTTGATTGTTTTTTTTTTTGGACTGGTTTTTCGTATGGCAAAAGACATGCACTCACGAAAAATATTATGCTAACTTTGAATTTATTTTTTCTCATTTAATTAATAAATTATAATAATAATATATTATTAAATATTATTAATACTTATTAATTATATTATTAAATATTATTAATTATATTATTAATACTAATCTGGAAACAAACACAGACTGAAAATTATTTTAATCTAAATGATGCTAAAGCTTTTCCTGGATTTCACTTAGTTAGTAAATTAATAAGCCAATTAGTAGGTCTGAAATGTATACGAGCAAAATATCCATCCATTTCAAACTTTTATGAAATCAAATAAACATTGCAGTTCACTCACACAATTGAAAATGTGTGAATATAATTGACAATTAGACATTAAACTAGTAGTACATACTAAAAAGCACCAACGAGTAAAATATTATTTTTCGGTTTCAAGCTAATTTTAATCAAGTTTAAAATTAGCCTGAAACCGAAATAAATTGTCAGTCCAGTTTAATTAGCTAGCTGAATAAAATAATAACGTGTAAAATGCTCATTGATAGTATCCAGTTAGTTGTTGTACATTCGAACAAATGTATAAGTATACAGGCAGCTTGCTGGAAACTACTTTTAAACAATGTTGTGATAATACATAAACAAGTGTTTTACATAAGTCTTTCTCTCAAAGTGTGTTTTAAGTGGAAAAAAAAATCTGCACAGTATTTTAATGAAAATCGGCAGACGTTTTGCCTGCATACCAAACACCTAGATTTTTGTTTGACTGTTCACTTACACAAAGTGGGCGGAGTCAGGGAGCAAAGCTGTGTAAATCGCCGGAACTCCCGACGGTAGCGATGTTTCTACCAGATTGTGTTTGTGAGATGATGTAAGAAGGAGTGTGGATCTACCTTAAGACCTAATCAACATCTGGTCGAATTAATTGTTCTGTTGCTGGGCACAGTTTTTAACATTATAATAATAATAATAAAGATTTTTATTTCGGACCAAAGAATCCATAAAGTGTTAGTAACATAATATTAAACAACTTATTATCTAGTGTTAGTACCAATCACCCTCTGCACAAACTGTTTTACAATTGGAGAACCGAAACTCTCCGTTACAGTTCTCAGGATGCTATTGCGACTGTCTCTCACTCTCCTCAGGAGAGACGCTGTGTTTTTTGCGAATAAACGCATGGAAACCGTCGGTACGGGCAAGTGCAAACATTTCCGACGCGCTGCAGTAGGAGGTAGTCCCAACAGCATCCTGAAACCGTTGTTATACTGAACGCGAAGGACATCCAGCGACCTATTAGTGTAATTGACCCATAGATTACTCGTGTACAGACTCTGGCAGTACGCCTTGAAAAGAGTTATTTTTACTAGGTCCGTACACCGAGCAAATCTACGGGTCAATATGTTGCATCGGACAGCGAGTGCCCTGCGCTCCCTCAATGATACCCAATACTAATGACGTGCTTGCTAATTACAACCAAGTGATAAAGTTTTGTTTAACCCACTGATTTGCACAAATATGTTCCAACACATTATTGGATAGGTTTAGGAAGTCGAAAATAACTACTGCGAAGCGTGGCAGGTTTAATCCTCGCATAAAAAATTTCGTGGAAAAGTAGATAACTGAATATTTTCGAAAAGTAAAACTTCACAAATATGTTTTTGCTTCGTTTATTTTCTGCCAACACGGTTTTCTTTTTAAACAAAAAAATATAAATATTTTTTTAGATATAAACCGTAGTGCAGTATTCTAGTCGATACATAGCCATAGGCACTTCGAAAAATTCCTGCGTTAGCTTTTTCACTCGTAATCCTACTAATATTATAAATGCGAAAGTTTGTATGGATGGATGGATGGATCGATGTTTGTTACTGTCACGCAAAAACTACTGAACGGATTTGGATGAAATTTGGTACACAGATAGTTCATAACCAGGATTAACACATAGGCTTTTTATTCCGATGTTTCCACGGGATCGAAACTTATGCGGGTGAAACCGCGGGGCGCAGCTAGTAAAATATATAGGTATGCAAAATTTTACCTGAATTCGTATAGGTATACTTGTATCAAGCAAAAAAAATGGATCTGAAATAGCAGCTACATGAGATTAATTTACTTTATAGAATTCGGATTTAACTGTTACCTTTGAACACGCAGAATATGTGCAAAATATTGATTGTGATATTTTTATATGAGTCGAACAATAGAGTATTACGCTTGTTGATGGAAAATAAAATCCAATAAAATTATGGGTATTTTCATAATGCGTGACGTAATACTTACAATACATTAATTCAACACAGTAATTCATGATTAGTTAAATAATAATCCAACAACTAATGTTAGGTGTGTTGGTCATGTTAATATACTTAACTGAAAGCAATCTAGGACAAAAACCTTGTATACATAAACTTTCACCTTCTTCAAAACAATCCATATGTTTAACTTCATATTATTGCATACCACATCCACAAGTTTGCAGTTCTAACCCTTGCGGCGTCCAGTGCACTTTACGTCCGCCCCGGCTGGGAATCGAAGCGGCGACTACTAAATTAAATAACTCAAAACATCTATCCATTGCAAGCCCTTAAATAATTCACTTTGTGGCCGCTAGATAGCGCTGGCTCGGTTTAAACGTATTTACGAGATTGCACAAGCCTCACACAGATGTATTTGTTTGTATATCTAATCGTTGTGAAATGTACGGGATTCTTTTGAAGCTGTTTTTTTATTTTGTTTTGTTCTTTTGTCGGTGAATGGCTGCTTGCTAGAGTGTGCAGCAGGAAACATTGTGTGGTCAGCATGATAATTCCATGGTTTGTTTAGCTTACATTTAATGCCCTTAAACTATAATTCAATAAGCTGTATTGCAGGCATGCAGGCTTTAGATATTACAACTTTGTCTCGAAGGTAAACAACGCTTAAACAAACTTCTTAATATTGTGACCTCGCCTTCTAAATCAATGTAGGTACAGAGTAAGCGCATCACGTCTTTAAAACCATTAAAACCTCATCGCGTACAGGTGAGTCACCTTTGTTCCTTACATACTACCCACGTATTGACAATCTATTCGCAGTATCTCTGTACGGGTAGTCTGCAAATAGTTGAATCCAATTAGACAAGAGATACACTAATTAATTTACTTTTGATCGGATTGTAAATGCATGTAAGATTTGTCGCTAATTCCATCGAGAGAAATTCTTCATCTATCGAGTCGAAATGAGGTATAACGATGTTTTGAGCTGGCAATGTATCGACCAATACTTCTTAAGAGTCTTCCAATAGAACTATGTAAAGTTCAAACAGCAGCCATGCCAGATACAGAGACATACGATGCAGTAAGTCATTTTAGGACATTGGACTTACTGACTCAAATCTCCAGCACGCCTTTATCGGTTCAGAAAAGATTTTAAATGTTTTATTTTGAGTAAGTGCACATAATACATATCCCTAAATATTTTACTGCACGTATATAAATAATAAAATAAATAATATAGTCAGCCTATAACACTGTCCAAATATCATGATACCAATGATGATTATAATGAAGTGTGTGCGAAAACTATGCGTGATGTTGCTGTACGTATCCGTAAGAGAAGAGGCTTTTGCTTAAAACTTGGGTTAGTATTTTGAAGTTCACTTGATTTTCTTTTGTTCCTCAAATCTTTTCAATTCTTTCCCACGACAAATACTCTAAAACCTGAAAGTACATGTTTATCCTGAAGTGTTTACTTGGAATAGATTCGCTTTACATTCTTAATCAAATTAATAGCAGTATGTTTGCCAACTGCCGGCGGTGGAATCGTTAATGTGCGGTACGCGCAGTTCTCTTTGTAATTCAAGTGTTTCTAATCTCACTTGTTTGTTGCGCGAGCTTCAAGAATTGTATTTGTTTTGTTAGTTAGACAGAGGTGTATGAAGTGCTCTATGGGAAATTGCCCACCAGTTCATTATCTAAAAAAAATGGTTTCGATAAACTGTGCTGAATTTGCTTTTTAATGAAAAATAAAACATTTATAATAGATCTATGACACTACCTACTACCTCCCACCCACCATCTATCACCTTCCTACGCATACCTTAACGCATTTTGCTTTTGTTTTTTCGTGCCCCAAGATACATCCACACGCAAACTGAAACCATGAATTGAACACATGATGCTAGACCCCCTAGCGTGGAAATGTTTCGTTGGTTATCAAAAAATCTGCTGTTTCATAGAAAAGTACATACCTACGCGGTAAAAATGTATGGAAGTGCATGATTTCGAACCCGTACCCGTTCAGAATCATGCACTGAATCTATGGTAACAGGTTGTGCGTCGATGACCCTACCACCCTGTACCCACCTGTATGCACCTAGCTGTGGGGAATACTGTAAGCTACATAAATGTCGTCTCAACTTGCTATTAACTTGTGAACCTGCTGTGTATTTTACCTGGACAATCAAATATTTTCTATTTCTATTTTCTTATTTAAATATTTTAAATTGTTTACTCAGACACCTTAAATACCTACATCAATAATAAATCATAATTATAATCATAATCATAAATTGAATTTGAATTTTTCAAACACCACCAAAACAACAACAAAATAATAGTAAAGTTTCCACCAGATTACATGCTCACAATATGTTCATCGTTCCGCAACCCCGCATCACTTAACATCCAACTTTGCAATATGTCAGAAACACAATATTTTGTTTCTAACAAATAATAATTCAATTAAACAGTTTACCCACAAAATATGTTTGATTAAAATAATAAGTTGGGCCAAGGGGTCAGTTCAACTTGTTTTGCTAATCAAAAAGTTGTCTAACTTGTCAGAACAACCTCCATAAGTGGATAGTCAGACCTACCCATGTATGTACATACATACCTATTAAGAGTTTTGTTGTTATCAGCTTTTGTGTTAGCGATTAGCTTAGGGCTTTTGGTACAAATTCTTGGTTGAAAATTGTGTTTGCGGAAACTGTCGAATGTTATTGTCCTTTTAACGTTAGTCTTATAAATAGTTACAACTCAGCCCCCTATTGTAAGGGATCTATTACGGGCGAACTTTAAGATACCCTTTTCTTTTTCTTTCGGGTAGTAACTCGAAAGTTAAGAAAAAGGTAGCCCTCTTGTTTTATTATGTCCATGGCTGTAAGTAGGTAAACGGAACTTTTGAAAAACGATAAATGAATAGGTAAGTAACTTTTTTTGTTATGATATAAGTACCTACTAACTATCGGGTTTTGAGATCAAAATAGAAAACGGGTATTTATATCTACTAATCGTAACCTTCCAATATAATAACTGGTCCTTTGAAAAGGTTCTCGAGGCAAAACGTAGCATATCATGTAAACGCCCCTAAAGGGTAAAAGCTATAATTATGAAAACTGCGCTTTGAAAATGGCATGTTAATCAAACCCACCAAAGTGCCAGGATTATATAAGGCTTTCACGGTTAAAATGTTATCAGATCTTATGTACAGCCAACCCCCTAACTCTATAAGGCTTAACTCTACAAACCTTACATCTTGGTCAAAATGTAGGTACGGCCTGGCCGTTTTGCAGCCATCGCATAGTCACTCCTATGAGCTTTTGGTAAGAAATTAAGTCACTGGTCTTTAACGTTGTATCATGCAATAGTTCAATGGTTCAGACAGGTTTTGCCGAGACTTTGTTTTTTTGTTTTAGGTTTTATTTTTTTTCTTATTTGTATTTGTAATGATATATACGTGATTACTAGTTTATTTATATATTTATAAGTATGTTGAAACTATGTGTACTCCCCGTCACTTTTCCCTAAAGGTTCATTAGAAAACCAGCGTCAGACAGCATATTTCACAGTGAAAGCGTTCTGTAAGTAAGTAGGTAAGTCTTGGAAATCCGTTCTGTAGGTAAGTCTTGGAAATTTGCTTTAGGTACAAGAAATGCTTTTGGTGGGATTTAATTTTATTTTGGCGGTCATATTGTACTGGCCCGCAAGAAATACAGACTTGCACCCCCCTTTTAGGGGGTTGGAGAGTAAAAGTTATAATTTTTTTTGTTGTTGTTGCTAGTGTGCAAATCATAGCCTGCATACTGAATTTCAGCTTTGTAGGACTTTGGGAAGTTATTATTATTACCTCGGTTATTTTTTTTTATATTAAATATTTTTATGAAAAAAAATTGAAAATAAACATTTAAAAATGATGGTCTACCGGTATCGGCAACAGGGTCCAAGCTACCGGTGGTTATGACGCAGACACAGGAACCTTCTCCCAATGCAAGCCATATCCATATGTTTTGTTGATACTTTATTATCTATTATGTACAATACGCCAGTCTTAAAATATATCAAATTGTCTCATTGTGTATCTGTGGAGACCGCGGTTGATTTCACATAAATAGATAGAACAGATAGGATACAGAAATGATACAAATCATTTCTGTATCCTATTTTTTTGTAATTATTAATGTGCAATTATTTGTTTTCCCGAATAAATAAAATAAAATATCGAGGAGTACTGCCTTCTGAATCAGGCTCTTGATCCAACTGCCTAACGAGAGCCTCGAGAGATGTTGATCGAGGCTTTCGGCCATTAGGCCATTGGCCAATACGACGATCGGCACAATGACAGCCGAGGTCACATTCCACGTGTCAACAACCTCGTGTGCTAAGTCGATATATTTAATTTGTTTCTCTTTCTCGGCTTTCACGAGGTTCTCGTCATATTGTAGTACGTGCGCATGATGAATATGTTATATCTTCAGTCCATTTCATGCACACTCTGGGTCCTTAGTGGTCGCAGGCTGAGTAGCTGACGTCGCCTGCGACACATCCAAGACAGATGTAACGGCTCTACAGCTGTCAGCAGTATTGTCTAGTCTGTCTGTCGGTTGGCTGTAGTATTTTTGTCGGGGAGAGTCTGCTCTGTCCGCCACCGCCAATGGTTTTTATTCTGTGACATCGGCCCCAGGTGCGCCCCGACGTTGCCCCGACTTTTGCTCTCGGGTAGCAGTCCTATACGTTTTTTTTAGATCTAGTCACCATGTTAAATGATTTTCCAGAGCCACGTTAGCGACACCACTCATTTCACATACATGTGTCCGCCCCCCACGTGATTAGATTGCCGGTTGCAAGAAGTGCCCTGGAGATTTTGATGAGTTAGTGAGTCAGTCAGTGACGAAATCATCGTATTTTAGGCACTTATAAAATAATAAAGTTCAAAGTATAAAAGCTACACAGAATAAACTTATTGTATTTTATAAATCTGCTGATTTCATTCTATCCTGAGAATTTGAGCTTTCTAGCGTTATCCAGGTCGACGCTATGAGGGCTTGAAAATACAGTGAAACGTTTCGAGAAAAGGTGGGTTATGTCCCTGCTTTTTGATTTTGGACCCTAGATTTGCATTGCGACTGACTGGTCAGTCGCAGTCACACACTTTTGTGATCGTCTTTTATTTTGTGGTCGTATTATAATAACTAATTCAATAACAACTGATACCAGTTTCATTTCTATACGCCACAAAGGATAAGCAAAGGATCACAAACGCATCTTCCTCAGCAGCCTTACATTCCTCACGCCACATTGTCCCCCTACCTACGTATCCTGCAGATTCGTATGAAGGCTCCGTGTCAGTCATTACGAAGGGAACATGTTCAATTTGAGCGAGCATGTCGCTTGCCTGTCACGTCCGCTGCCTATTATTTTTGTGGAAAAACAAACCCAATTTGCCTGAGAACAAAATTATTATAGGATGCTGTATGTTTGAAGTTCAGACTTTGATTAAATTTTGGGTCCAGATTATGGTTTTAATAAAAGTCTAGGTGGTATTAGGTATGGGCAGCTGTAGTAATTTTCCTTATTATTTTCGTATGAGCCAGGCAAAAAGCGAAGAGGTAAAAAAAGAGGGCGGAGGGGATAGGTACCTACAAGCTACTATAGTTTTATGGTGATTTCTATTTTTTTAAGTTTTCTAATTCATTATGATATTCATTGAAGTTGATTAATTGTCTCTTTGAGGAGTGGCTAGAGAGGCGTCACGGCGCTCTCACCTACCGCCTGACGCAGGTCCTCTCCGGACACGGATGTTTCGGGAGGTTCCTGCAAATCATCAGGCGGGAGGAGACGCCCGGGTGTCACCACTGCGACGATCGCCCAGAGGACACGGTGGAGCATACGGTGGAGTCTGCCCCGCTTGGGCAGAGCACCGCCGTGTCCTCGTAGAGGCGATCGGCAGCGACGGCGACCTCTCGCGCCCGGCCCTGGTGCAAGCCATGGTCCGGGGCGAGAGGGAGTGGGAGGCGGTCACCTCCTTCTGCGAAGCAGTCATGCTAGCGAAGGAGGTGGTGGGATGGGCGAGGGAGAGATCCTCACGCCTCAGCCGCCGAGGGAGACGCTCCGGGCGTCGGGAGCCGCGTGACGACTCCCGGCCACCGTAGGCGCGGGCCTGCGGGCGGAGAGCAATGGGTAGCTCTCCGTCCGATCAGGACCAGGCCCGTGCCGGACGGCGCGTATGTGTTCCACGTGCGCCTCAAAGAGATGTCAGCATAATTGACGGGGCCTGACAGGGCTGAAGCCTGCCGGGGTAGCGGGATCGTCCGAAAGGGTTACCGCTGCCCTGGTACATAAAGGGCTAAGGAAGGAACACGGGTGGGTTTTAGTCAGTAAGAGTCTGACACTCCCTTCTGCTCCACCCAGAGCGGGAGGGGTCATTTGATGATTTCCCATCCTCAAAAAAAAAAAAAAGGTACCTATACCTACCTACTTATGTAACTCAAGGCAGACCCTTAGACGTCGTCCTATTTGGCTAACCATCGTACGATTTAACGATGCGATTTCGTCGCACGACGAGATTAAACCCTGTGCTCGTGCGATGATTTGCAAGCTTCAATTAGGATACTCTAAAGAAATGTGTGTTTAATCTCGTCGTGCGATGAAATCACATCGTTCAATCGTACGATGGTTAGCCAAATAGGACGACGCCTTATAAATTATACATTTCAATCAGATAAAGTGGATAGATTGTATGTACTTTAATAACTATATAAGGTTTTTTGTGTTACTAGTAAGATTTTAAAGTAGGATGTTCTAAGTTGAGATAAGAAAACGGCGATTAAAGATAAGAAGATTTTGAATTATTTTAGGCCATCCAATTGCTAAACATAAATATTGTAGCGTAGTGAGGGTCTCAACGGCAAATAATTGACTGATAATTAGTAAGTTGTAAGTCACATCACTAGAATCATGGCACAACACTAATTTCCTAAGAACACTCTGTCATTTTAACATCCGCTTGCTTAGCTAGCAGGAGTGATTCCCTGATCCTCAAGATACTGGTACCCCAAATCTAGGGTGAGTTCCTCATTAATTTGGTAATTATACCAGACCCGCTGTACTGGATAGCCGTTGTTAATATCTATCTACCAATGTATCTATTTGGGTGGTTGTCAATGACAGGTCACAAGGCTGTAGGTTATCCAGTACATGGGAGACGGAAAATATGTATGTATTGCTGCTGCATCTGGCATGTGCAAGACCTCTCTGTGTATTATAAGCTATACAGCAAGCCAGCTGCTATGATCATTGTTCATCTTGTGTTTTATGCTCGCGTGTCACATACATAACCTCAAATTGCATCTGTCATTGTGACACGCATGTCTTTGCAAACTATATGCCTGTAAACCGCTGCGATGTGTTAAGCTTCCCTACGTCCTGCTCCTTACACCGTTCCTTGGTCGTGGAAGGGGGCAAGAGGCTAGCCACATCGCACGCAGTTTTCTGCTTTCGCACCTTGTAACATCCGCACCCTATCGCGCCTTCCAGGGTTCTACGTACCGGTTGTTCTACCTACCCGTTCTACCTACCAGTTCTAGCTACCAGTTCTACCTGCCGGTTCTACCTACCGGTTGTTCTACGTCCAGGCTGAGGACAGGGTAGCTCACTAACCGCGCACTGCATGCGTAGCTATACTGCGCGCTCACCTACCAAGTGCTGCACACCTTGCTGAACTGCGCACTGCATGCGTAGCCATACTGTGCGCTTACCTACTGCGCGCTGCACGCGTGACTGAACTGCGCACTACATACGTGGCTGAACTGCGCACTGCATGCGTGGCTATACTGCACGCACACCTATCTGCGCGCTACCGGCGGCCTGCTGACGCGCCGCGACCGCGCCTGCATCCTTTAGACCCAAGGACGGTACCTTTCAAACCTTACAAGTGTGCCTGTGCTCGGAAGGACAGTGTGACCTTACCTGCGACCTAATCTAGGTACTAATGTGTAACTTTGTAACCTATTATACCAATGAACCTTAACCAAGTGTGTCTCTACTTACCCTATCAGTTAACGGCCTGCGCAGCCTACCTGCAAAGCCCGAGCCGTTACAATATCATGACGGTTTATATACTTATATTTTTTTGTATTTCACATAAGTGACAGCTGTGTTACCAAATATTGATTAACTAATCGAATCGATTAAAATCATCGTATCGATACGAAATTAATTTATTAAAAGCAATGCTATTTAATATAAAATGTTGTTTAAAGTGAGCATCTCTCATTCTCGAATCAAATCGATCTACTTTCTTTTTATTTAATAAACAATATTTGCACGAAAGATACTTTCCAAAACATACATAATACTTGTGGAATTGTTTTGGCCGTCTATTCGTATATTTAATATCCCTTTTCGTATTTTAAGTGATTATTGATTACCTTTCAACATAACATTCTCTAACTTTTGTAACTCACACCACCACCCGTGAAAATACTAATCATTCAAGAGTCACTACGTCAAATCTGATTGACGTAGGTTAATTTTGTTATCTAGTATATTTAAGTTTGCACATATTTCTCTTGTATTGCACTTATTTTATTGAATATACGACTTTTTTTTCTTTTTCACTAAAGATTTAAACTCATCATCATCGATTTGGGTTTATTGTATGGCAACACTGACGTAATACGTCTATTTCATGCGTTTTGTTTTGCATTAATACGTTTTGTTTCCGTAACGGGGCTGCACCCTAAAATCATGGTTTTTTAATTACTCCCAACAACTAATAAAACAATTTAGCTTGGAAAATAACTACGGATATAAGACCTATAATTTGCATATAACTAGATTTTGAAACGTTTGGATTTGATGAGGTACCCAACTCGCCAATCTCCTTTTGCATATACGTTGTCAGGTGTACAGAAACGGACATAGGGTACCTTTCATCCCGAAAAAAAGTGCAGTTCCCGAGGAATACAACAACAACGTTATTATGATAATAGATGCCGCCACGTGTCTTTTGAATCATGATTGAATTATATTAGAAACTTTAGAGTTTAGAGTTATTTTCGCCAATAGAAGGACAAACAAAATTCTGTATAGGAGCGTCCTAGATTAATATTCCGTTCTGAGCCCATGAGTGCAACGGCCAAACAACAAGCAGTGTACAACGCGAGCGAAGCCGCAGGCAAAAGCTAGTTAATGTTATAATTAAAATATAACGAAGTGTTTTCTCAGTTATCAAGATTAAACGCATTGTTTAACATCAACATTCTCTTTGGTATATTGAGCAACAAGCTCCAACGTCTAGAGCAGACACAAACTAAAACTAACACCATTTTAATTGTAACTTTGATAAGAAGCCCATAGGTTGGTTTTTTTTTATGCTCAAGATGAAAATAAAATATTCTTACAAGTTCCGATATTTTTTCTAAGATATTATAAAAATTGTTTATTCTCAGGCAATCACTACAGTGCATAGAAAAGCAGTGTAGATATTCGATCGCATAAAATAATATTGTGTTGTACAGGCATTTAAATTGTTTTATTATAACTAACCTGTACTGTTCCAATGTTCGGCAAGCTCCCAATGAACCGACAATACATTATATAATACGTGACTACCCAAAAAGCCGCCGATAAAATGATCAGCTCAACTACAATTCTAAGCATGACGTCACAATTCCTTAAGTGTACACACTATACATACTCACGTACTACATAATCCTCTATCCGTATTCTGTAACCGACGCCGTACTCATTGTGCCCGAGTTATGTTAATACTGCGTTAGCGAGCAATGCCGCGGGGCGTAAGTTGCGTTTCAAAAGATAATAATAATAACATTGGAAGCAGTTGGCAAGCGAGCGACAATACGCCACTAGCTGGTGTTTTGGTAAGCTGTCCAAGGTATGAGCGGGAGCGGTTTTGCAGTTTTTGTAATTTGTAGTCTTTGTTATTGTCAGTATTTTGTGTGATTATAAACTGTCATTATACTCTTGGACTCTCCCAAACACTTTCAGTCGGTCGACTGAAACCGTTGAGAAACACTAAACTTGTCTGTTACTAAATGAGTTTTTAATCGTTAATAGACTTTAAATAGGTACTTGTATATGCCTTTACTATTGAAAGTCTGTTCATTATTTTATCTGACTGTTGTTGTTTTGGTCACCCAATCTGAGTTGAAATGACATGACGGCCAGTGGACCTACGAATAGCTTGTGACCTGTGCTCGTGACCTACGAAAAGAATTCGCGGGTCGGTTTACCTTTACGTCGCGTATAACTTGCACCACACACCACCGCCGGTAGCCAGCAGAATGAACGGGCACCTCATAAAATATTATAACATGCAAAAAACCCACACACACACATACACCCCCACGCCCTACAGATAATTGTTATGGGATGTATATGAAAAATTTTGTTCTCGTTGTTTTGTTCGAATACATTGGGCGGCGGAAGCGCGTTACCATGGCAACGGGGTTTTAGTGACAAACGACCGAATTCTGTATGATGTAATATTTATTGTGAATTGTGTAATTATTGTTTTTAACTAGACTTTATAGTTAGAGTAGATAAGTTTAAGTTGCATTTCGTAGATAATATTAAACATTTTAGTTATGTCTATAGAAGTCTGTTTGGTCGGACTTACTAAGTCGTGCGTGTATCCTTCGTTTGAAAGCAATATTTGATTTTAACAATTTCTAACTGGCTTGCAACAGTTCCTGCAAATTCCAATATAGCTCACCAAGTAGGCGCTAAAATATCCCTGAACGTTTTGTAACTCTTTTTTTTATTTTTTGAGGATGGGAAGTCATCAAATGACCCCTCCCGCTCTGGGTGGAGCGGAAGGGAGTGTCAGACTCTTACTGACTAAAACCCACCCGTGTTCCTTCCTTAGCCCTTTATGTTCCAGGGCAGCGGTATCTCTTTCGGACGATCCCGCTACCCCGGCAGGCTTCGGCCCTGTCGGGCTCCGTCAACTATGCTGACATCTCTTTGAGGCGCGCGTGGAACACATTCGCGCCGTCCGGCACGGGCCTGGTCCTGATCGGACGGAGAGCTACCCACTGCTCTCCGCCCGCAGGCCCACGCCTACGGTGGCCAGGAGTCGTCACGCGGCTCCCGGCGGCTGAGGCATGAGGATCTCTCCCTCACCCATCCCGCCACCTCCTTCGCTAACATGACTGCTTCGCAGAAGGAGGTGACCGCCTCCCACTCCCTCTCGCCCCGGACTATGGCTTGAACCAGGGCCGGACGCGAGAGGTCGCCGCCGCAGCCGATCGCCTCTACGCGGACACGGCGGTGCTCTGCCCAAGCGGGGCAGACCTCCACCGTATGCTCCACCGTGTCCTCTGGGCGATCCCCGCAGTGATGACACCCGGGCGTCTCCTCCCGCCTGATGATGTGCAGGAACCTCCCGAAACATCCGTGTCCGGAGAGGACCTGCGTCAGGCGGTAGGTGAGAGCGCCGTGACGCCTCTCTAGCCACTCCTCAAAGAGGGGTCTTACCGCCGCTATCGTGGCGATCCCTACGTTTTGTAACTCTTCAAATACGAATCTGTAAATCAGTGTAAGTGAATGGAAGAAATCTTCTAAAGTAGACGAGTTTTACGTAGTTATGATACTGTCTCAAGCAACACTATAAATAAAAAACGCTCCCAAGTTTATTTTTGCAGTTAAAAAGAGCAGAGAAAAGTAAATTAGAACTGTAAATGTAGTCTAATGGATATTTAGAAAAATGTACAATATTAATGAATAGAAGAAAAATATTGAAACGTAAGTATGTCCCCACATGACATGATTTGACTTATTGCGAGCTTCCAAATTATTTGGACTGTTTTAGAAAGGGCCAATGATGAGCAATTGAAGGAAACAGGTACTTATAACCTGAGGGGTACCTGTTTACTTCCAAAAACGACAAAACACGGTTGATGAAAAGCAAATATGACCCTTTATTTCCTATACGGCTAAAATACAGTTCCGAAAGTCTTCCCTGTCCAAATAAAACGTATCAATAATATTTCTGAGAATGAAAGACCATAGATCTTAGAATCACAAACCATACCTTCAAAAAGTAAACCCCAAGAGCTCCGCCAGGTGAGCAGATATTCCTACATTAGGTAACATGATTCATAGCTCTGCTATATATCACCGTTCGTGAATATATGAGCTGTCGGTTAGCTCAACACTGTTCGTGGGACGGGACTTTATTTTTATCAAGAGTAGATTTTTTGGGTTGCGATTGACTTGTTTTGATTTTTAATATTGATTCGAGTCTCAATTTGAGCTGGTTTTATACCTACTTCATTTTATTTTCAATTCCAATTAAAAATATCGTAGTCATGTCTGGCCTTGGTACCTATGCATTGCAGATTTTACGAGAAGCAATGAGTGTGTGTCAAACCAATAAAATATACATAGATTGAATTTCAAAGAGCCACGTAATAAAACCTAAAATAAAATGTGGCAATAATTATTATTTAATAAACTATAGGTACTTCATTCAGCGATTTCAAGATTCTATCCAATTATTTCAATGTTCTTTGGCTGCTTGTTTGTTCGTCCGTTTGCATAACGCAACCATTAATTAACCAGCCATTTCATTGGTGGGAATCAATTTTTAGTGTGAGGCTGCATCAGTGCAGGCCGGCGATAATCCGATTTCAATCAGCAGCGAATATCATTAATGTGCTGAATAATGGATTCGTGTGTATGTACCATGTGTGTGGAGTAATACCACGGATTAAAGAAAATTGAGAAATTCAACTTCAAACAATGCGCGACAAAAGGCCAATTAGAATGATATTTACATTTTATTTTTTTGCATTTCGTGAAATCACGGTAATAGGGAAACAACATTCAGTTGCTTATTACCTTAACAGAGATTACTACTGACTAATAGCAGTCTTTATTTTGATTGCCGAATAACGAAACTTGTGGTCAGTTTTCTAATTCGCTTTTACAGCGTAAATAACTACCCGTGTTAAGCTTGGTATTTTTAAATCGGCTTTCATAGTATCATTAGTTTTGCCATTAGTTATCTTCGGTTTTCGAATCCTTTTCCCATCATTAGCAGTCTGCATATGTGCACTACGTTTGATGCGTCAGTCTCTGACCGCGCATAGCATTGAACTTCTGCGTGTGCATCGTTACCAGCATCCATGCCCCACTGCTTGCAATCCAATATTACAGCAGTAATTATTTACAGCTGGCTACATATTTAATCGTAATACGCGCTGATCCAATTAACCCGTTGATTAGCCCGATTTGTTTGTAATTAATTTGTATAATTGTATTGTGCTTGAGGCAGCTAAATACTATATCCAGGCAGGCACATGGTACCTATGTGTGCATTGCAATCAAATATTCTAATCATGACGCTGAGAATGTGACTGAATCCCTCAAGAATTATTCATTTGAGTCAAATCGGTGACTGGAGAAATTAATTCTGTGGTTCCAATATACAGGTGTTCATCAGCGCCAGATTTTCATGAAAAGAAAGTTGTGTACATTATTATATACTAAACTGATAAATCCGGTGCTTTTGAAAAAAAAAAAAAACAAAGCCCTGTCGTTTTGCATTTACAAGTCGACAATTGTTGGCTCAGAGTTCACGCATGTATAATAAAATAAATAAAACCATTCCGTTGTACAGATATAACTTACATGAAATTAAAAATAAATTAAGAAAATAGCTCTTATTCTTAACTTATGATGAAACAGAAAATCTTCTGGCTATAGAATCATAACTTTATCAAACCTGCCTTGAAGGAAAGCTTACTCAAAGACTCACACATCACATACACACCTCCCTACACAAACACTACACATTACATATACACACTCTTAGATACACAACCACAATCATTCATTCCATTTGCTGAAAAATTTTACCCCTTTGGAGAATTAATTTTGTGTCAGTCCTCGAACTTTTATAAAGAATAAATTGCATAGCACGAGCTGTCCCGTAGTGTCCAAGTGCGTAAACAAACATTGACCAGTCTACCAGCCCATACAGTCCACGTGTACATTGTAACGCCGACAATAAAATATAAAAGCCTCAACTCCTACGTCGCTCTCTAGTCTGTCCGTCTCTCTGACAAAGATCATGGAATAAAAGAATCCGTCAATATTGTAGCGGTATCGACAACGCCACATGCGAACAACGCGTCATACTGACGTCACGCAAATCCTGCATCTCGCAAGCAGAGTTTACCGCGCAATTAGCAAAGATACAATTTCCCAACATCAATCGTTGGGCAGTTGCCCGCCAGACACAACACCCGTCTGGTCGGAGGATCCTCCCTTTTCTATAGAGTATGAGTGAACTTTACACCCTGTTCCTCATACCTCTATACTGGTGACCCCGGACATGAACGTCAGCGCAGCCTTCGTGCAAACACTTCAGCGTGACGTCATCATCATCACTCCCGCAAGCTTTAGCGGCGAGTCACCCAGCCAGCCAGGATCCACGGCTTCAACGGGTATCCTGAGCACCAGCATGCAGCGTCCGCGCATACCTGGTCATCACCCTCAGCCTCATCAGCAACCTCGGCACAGCATACTGCACTTTCGGCCGGTCAACAAGCAGAGCACCCTCTCCTGGTCGACGCAGCAGCCAGCCTCAACCCGACGCTGTACATCCGACGCACTGGAATATAACGCAGCGCTACCCCGACTCACTGGGGACAACTCCGCAGACAGTTCCGACTCACCGTGAACTATGTGGCAACCGGTTCCGACTCACTGGAACCTCAGCTGGTCTGGCAAGCATCGCAAGATACAAGACTCAGTCCACTATCGACCTCCGGTCTCCGGAGGGGAGTGATGTAGCGGTATCGACAACGCCACATGCGAACAACGCGTCATACTGACGTCACGCAAATCCTGCATCTCGCAAACAGAGTTTACCGCGCAATTAGCAAAGATACAATTTCCCAACATCAATCGTTGGGCAGTTGCCCGCCAGACACAACACCCGTCTGGTCGGAGGATCCTCCCTTTTCTATAGAGTATGAGTGAACTTTACACCCTGTTCTTCATACCTCTATAATATAATAAATACATTGTTCATTTTATTCCAAAATATTATGATAATTGACATCTGACAAAACTATGTATAACAGGCATCATATACTCGTAGCTATGGCCCAACATAAATTGGAAGTTTCTATTTGAGTTATTGGTTCTGAATATTATTGTTCATCTTACTTTTATGTCGTAAAGGCTTTTTTCAAGTGTGTCATTTCAATCTATACTAGTTGTAGCGAAATAATAAAAAAAAATCACTTTATCACGTTTTATTTTTTAAAAATAAATAATACAGTAAACAAAACTTAATAAAGGACACAGCACGGTTCTTATTAGTTTAAAGGATTAAGGTGTAACGCCGACGCGACGTCCTTGGTGTTAGAGCCTTATAATAAATTTCACGTATGTACCTGTTACGCGTCGGTCACGAAACGTTTGCAAACGATACTATAACTCCCGTAACAAAATAGATACCTGGTCGTCCTAAATAGGTAACTTTGCACCAAGTCAATCGGTTATCAGGCAGCGAGGTAATAATTTATATCACTGTTTTAACTAAATTGAGACAATAGTAACTGTAACATAATGTACATACTCACAGTTATCTTAATTCATTCCTCCAGGTCAGAACAAGCATTCTGTTACCGTCAGGCGCTGATCTGATTATTCCTCACGACATGTTTTATCCACAATCAGTACACAGACACAGCTCCAACTTGAACAGGAGACTACGACGATTTAGTGACATACAAGGGTTGGTTATTTCGCCCACATTGATGGATATCATTTTTCCCATAAACACTATACTTCTAATACAAACAAACTATAGATTTTATTGTATTTTATTAATAATAATAGGTCTTTACCTATGTAATTGGAGATTATATAGCCAGCATTTTCAGATTTAATTATCTGTGGATTGGCGCGCAATTCGAAATTCAAATAAATTTTATTCGAAAGACGTGTTAATTTAATTTCAAATTCAGTCATTTGTTTTTAGATAGTTTTTTGTTTTTGTGACATTGTGGTAGTTTATGACGCCATGGATAAACTGAAAATTCGTACAATTTTCGAATATGAGTTGCTACGTGGAAATACCGCTGCGCAAACAACACGAAACATTAACGACGTGTACGGGCCTAACACTGCTTGCATAAACACGGTCCATTATTGGTTCAATCGTTTTAAATCTGGAAATTTTGAGTTGAAGAACGAGCCTCGCGGTCGGTCGGTAACCATTGTCGACAACGACGAATTGAAGGCGATAGTGGAAGCGGATCCTAATCTACGGATGAGCTTGCTGCGGGCTTTGGAGTTAGTGTCAAAACAACATTGAAGCACTTGCGTCAAATCAGAAAGATAAAAAAGCTAGATAAGTGGGTGCCACACGAACTAAGCGACCAACAGCGAGATTTACGCGTCGAAGCATCCATAGCACTACTGAAAACGGCATAGAAACGAGGAAATTCTTAATCGAATTATTACCTGCGATGAAAAGTGGATCCTGTACGACAACCGTAAGCGTTCGTCTCAGTGGGTGGACCTGGGTACAGCACCTAATCAGTGCGCTAAAAAATAGATTACTCATAGGAAGATGATGGTGACTGTCTGGTGGACCAGACTTGTACATCACAGCTTCTTACCGAATGGCACAACAGTGACGGCAGATGTCTATTGCAAAGAATTGCAAACAATGATGGAGAAACTCGCAATTCAACAACCAAGACTAGTCAATCGCTCTTCCCCATTGCTTCTCCACGACAACGAGCGAGCTCACACTTCACGATAGACCATCGCAAAGCTACAAGAGTTAGAGCTGAAAGCTCGCCGTCACCCACCGTACTCACCGGACCTTGCCCCAACATACTACTACTTTTTTCAAAATTTAGATAATTTTTTAAGTGGAAAAAATTCAACACCCGAGAGGCAGTACAAAACGCTTTCGCTGACTTCATCGTCTCCCGTCCGCCAGACTTCTACAGTAAAGGGATAAACAAACTGCCATTAAAATGGCAAAATTGTATAGATAATTTGGGCCAGTACTATGATTAGCTGAAATTAAAAAAAAAAAACAAAATTTTTATATGTTAATATTATCATACAAATCTCCAATTTCGTAGGTAAAGACCTAATATTTTATTATGACAGCTTTGACAACGACGTTTACTATGTCACCATGGCAACTATCCTTTCATATCCTTACCGGCCTGTATCTTTTTAGCCGATTTTACATTGAAACTTATGCAAAATTAATCCTGGCCAATTTCATATCTCAAATTCATATTTTCTACATGATGTTATTCTACGAGTTGACTCAATAGATCCACGCAATGCAAGGATCGGTTCGGGTTTCGCCTCTTAAAGTTTAGCTTTCCTTGTCGCTACACGACATAACTACTTAAAATAAAAACAAAGCTACAAATTAAATGCAAATACGGTCCTGGGCTCCACGCTGGCAGTCGGAAATCTCTTTGCTGGCCGGTATCAGAATCCTCTTGTGTTGGGTTCGATTCCCAACAGGAAGCTTCTAGACGTCTGTTTCTAGGCTTGCGGGTGGAGCGAATTCAAGTTCGCCTTACGATCTTCGGACAAATCGAGTCTACATGACATTCGCCTCGAGACCACTTTTTAGTGATGTACGTACGTGATACGTTTATTTTCGGGAACACTGCCCTTGGATCAAATGGATGACCGCACAGAACCCGGTCGTTCAATCCGCTATACACTCAGCGCTAATAATGCAGCGAATTATTTCATTGTCAAAGCAGAAAATAATAATAAATTAGACTTCCGTCCTGTGTCCAAAAAATCCTTCGAATGAAAAATCTCTGTAAGAGAAAAGGCATGACACTTTTTAACCGACGACCCAAATAATTTTGAGTTGGCGCCGTTTAAATTTAAGGCAATTTAGTGATCTTTGTTTATTTATTGTTTGGCGCCGACTCAAAATTACTTAGGTATACTTACATTAGTTTAAGATCTTAATTATTAAGGTTAAATAAAAAAGGTTTGTTATTTGTTGCTTTTCAGTTTTTTTGCGATTTAGTTTTTTTAATAAAAAGTTTTTATTTATATTTTTTTTAATTCAAAATATCCTATCTCGCTCGCTACTATTATAGCCAAGGTGCTGGACAGGCTGTTGACAGACAGCTGGAGAAGCACTTTCATATACACGACGCTCAGTTTGGTTTCATGCCTGGTTTGTCGACTGAGAGTGCTCTCCTCTGTCTCAAGCAGACTGTACAGTACTACACGGCTAGAAATACTCCTGTGTACGCTTGTTACCTAGCCTCTCGAAACCTAGCTCCCTGTTACCTACCTCTCGAAAGTGTTTGACTTAGTAAATTATGACATGCTGTGGCACAAGCTGCACAGTGAGGCACAGGTGCCGAGTGAGATAGTGTCGATATTTAGGTATTGGTACAGTCACCAGCGGAACAGTGTGAAGTGGGCGGGAGGATATTCCGACGTGTACGGGTTGGATTGCGGCGTGAGGTAGGGGGGGTTAACCTCGCCCCGCTTGTTCAACCTGTATATGAACCAGCTGATCGGCGAGCTCAGCAGTGCTAATGCGGGTTGCTCAATAGGCTGAATGCCTATTAATAACATCAGCTACGCGGATGATATGGTGCTGCTGAGTCCGTCGGTTAGGGGGTTGCGAAACCTCCTGCGCATTTGCGAAACATATGCTGGGACTCATGGGCTCAGGTACAACCCTAAGAAGAGTGAGTACATGGTTTTTAAGGCTGGTACCAAATGTCTCTCATTTGTACCTCCAATCACTACTTGTGGTGCTAGTTGGAATAGAGTTATCCATTTCAAGTACCTGGGCCACTGGCTCACAGATAACTTGTCTGACAATGAGGACATCGAGCGGGAACGTAGGGCGCTGTCGGTTCGCTGCAGCATGTTGGCACGTAGGTTTGCACGCTGTACTGAACAAGTAAATGTGACCTTATTTAAAGCATATTGTCAGTCTTTTTATACATGCAGCCTATGGGCCGACTATGTGCAGCGGGTATACAGTGCCTTGCGCGTACAGTACAACAATGCGTTTAGGGTGCTGCTGGGGCTGCCGAGGTTTTGCAGCGCCTGTACGATGTTCGCGCAGGCGCAAACCGATGACTTTTATGCTATTATTAGGAAGCCGAGCGCCTACTAAATCGCTTCCGACGCAGCACTAACAGTATCCTGAACGTATAGTCCGAGCGGTGGGACTCGATGGTGTTGGAAAGGTGGATGCACCTCCATGCCAGTTCGTTACCATTTGTTAAGTGATTATTATTTTGTTTTATCTTTATAAATGAATGTTCGAATGAATTTTAACCTAATAACTATAATTTTATTTTATTTTTTATTTCAACTAACTTATTTATTTTTAATGCAATGTTTTGAATATGTAATGTTTTATGTACCTATGCAATTTGTGTTGTATTTGTTGTGTTTGATCTATGTAATTTGTAGTGCTTGGGAACAACTTCCTGAAATAAATGAGAAATAACCTTACGAAACAGAAAATGTTCTGACCAGGGTTAGCTAAAAAAAAAAAATAGAAAAGAAAAAAAAATGGGTACACTCACGCACGTATACACACCCCGACGCACCCCTACACACACACACCCTGAATACTCACACACTCACCCTCAACACTCACACACTTACATACATACACAAACACACACAGAGCTGCTAAGTTAATGTTTTATTTTATTTTTACTTTATTTTATTTTTTTTAAACCTTTTACGCCTCATCATTGTTAAGTTTCCACTTATGGGAAGACCGAGACAGCTCCGACACAAGTACATTTGCAACTTACTGGGGCTGCCTCAATTTTTGTATGACACAATGTTTAAGTTGAAATAAATATTATTAGGTATTATTTTTGTTTTTTTAAACTTTCTGCTTAAAAATAAGGTTGGATTTGTTATAAAAGAAGGTCGTTCGTGATAAAATTATAATGTAGCATTTGCCAATGCTGCATAGTCTATACCAATATTATAAAGAGGTAAAATTTGTTTGTTTGTATGTAGGGTGTAATCTCCGGAACTACGAGTAAAAATGAAAAAATCTTTTTGCATTTGACAGCCATTTATTGAGGAAAATTATAGGCTATTTAAAATTACGCTATAACTCTTAGCGTGGAGCTTAGGATGCGACGTGATGGGTCAGGGGCTGAAATTTCACGCGGACGAAGTCGCGGGCAGAAGCTAGTCATAAATACAATGCACCGACTAGTCGTTAACTAGATTATCATCTTGATGATTACTGTACTTAGTACTTAGTATTCAATGCCTCAGTTTATGTGTACTTTGAGCATATTGAAGCACCGTGGGTCATTCTCTGTATTCTATGTCGCTAGCCGTGGTCTGAGGTGCCATCGCTTTGTTTTCATTTGTTTAATTGCCCGCCTTTTTCTATGGGCCGGTGACGTCATTCTGTTTAATTTTATTCATTGCCACCTGTTTAATGAGGACCTTAGGGTATCGTGTGGGCTGTTGGTAGATTGTGACCCTTTGTTCTGGTGTGAATTGTGTTATATTACCCACAATATTGTAAATTTCCCCTTCAGAGTAATCTCGTCTATTAAATGTAATATTCCCATAAAGATCTTTTACTCCGATTTGGGGGAAAAGACAAACAGAATAATAAAATATTACCCATATATGAGTCGTTTAACTCGTAAAACGGAGTGATATTATCAATACCTTTGTGAATTTGGTAGTATGTAGAAACCTTCGATTTACTAAAATAAAATCTGCACTATTTCTTAAAATAGTATAAGTATGATCATTAAGTATAATTATACACTACGTTGTAGGTTCTTGTAATTTTCTTTGATCGAAATCTTGGTTAAGAACTACAAAGCAACTCAATAATAACCTTATTTTCTAGAAGCATCTTATAATTTCTATAAGTAATTTTTTTTATTTACTTACCTATTCCTCCTTAAAGGAGTTCCTATTCTAAATAAATAAAAGATAAAGCTAGTAAATACAGTAGAACGGGTTGGCAAGGTGTCGGGCAGCGATCTATCTCTATTTAGCTCAAACTATTGAGATATAGTGGCGAGTTTAACGAAAAAATATTATCTTTCCTGTTTTTAGCTCGGGAGGCTTTAGGAGGGTTTATTTACCTCATAAATAAATAGCGTTCCGAAAGGATTTAATTGCGAATCAATTTTGTATGTCGTTTGACAACTCTTTCAACTAAAGATAACCAATGTTGAGATAGAAAATAATTTGACGTGTTAGAAGAGGCAGTAGAAACTTGTAATGTGTAATATACAGATATTACCCAAATATCAAGCTTTGAATATCAGAATGGTTACCTACTAAATAACCTACAGTGTATGAAGGTCTTATGAATATGGTTTGTAGGGAAAGGATTTTATGAAGTAAAGCACGGAGAGACAAGGTTAGACATTTATTTCAATTAGGCTTGTCAGTAATTAATCAGAAAGCTAATCGTCCGTTCGCAAAACCCGGTCTTTACGGAGAAGACGGACAAAAAACTCCCTGGAAACAGTAGTAAAGTATTCTATTAACACATTTCTCACATTGCCATAAATTATCGTTATCATAAAACAGTTAATTATATCTCTTGGGCAATAGTCCAAGAAAACTCAGAATAATAGCAACATAATAAAAATTGCTAGGAAAAGAACATGAATATTCCATTATACAATTTAAAACATTAGTAATATTGGCAATAATATAATTTACAGAATATAGTCATAATAAGCTATAATTAAGGTATAACATCAAATTACTTAACTTACATGATATCGGGCCCTAATTTACTATGACCACTTAACGAATCCTTACTTTCTTTGAATCCACGTCAATTCCTTAGTTAATAACGACATCTGCTACTAACGTATTCTCTATGAGACAATGAACGAAACCGCGCGAAATAAACGCGAAGTTGGCGTAGTTTGAATTGTCAAAATACATGTTGTCCATACGTTTGACATTTCGATTCCTTGCTGTTACAGAGGTTTCTACAAGACACGATATTGACGTGCTTTGCACGTGGTAAGATTTTTGTATCAGAATAAATCTGCACTTCCTGACTTCGAAATTAACCCCAGAGTTTCTGATTCCATAAGTCAACTAGCTCGACATTCGCGATTGGAGAGGTATCTTTGTACTTCTCATTACCACTCAACGTAGGATTCGATTACGATATCTTATTACGTCCAAGGAGATCCGATATCGGAGCATTATTTATTCAACGCTTAACTCGGTTTGAGTCGATCGATGACGGAACCCTCTAGAACGGTCAACCCAACCATAGCACTTGGTTTTGATTGGCTCAGTACTCATTTGAATAATTATTATGATTTTTACTTTGGTAGATGGAGATGCAAGGAAAATTTATATATCAGCCTTTATTCGAAGATATCATGAAGTTAGTTAAATTAGGTTCAGACAGAAAAAAGGGCTTGTGTTAAAGTAGCTTGACGACACGAAGGGTAAAGAAATTATTGATGCTCGTCTCCTTTGACGTATGATCATGGTGACAGAGATACCTAGAAGGTGCGACCGTACGACCGCAGGATACTGATGTATCAAATCAATATTTATTCACCTATGTTAATCACACCAGTACCCTTGCCTGCCTATGAGATACTCAACAGTACCCACGAGTAGGTACACTCCAGCTACAGCTAATTGAATAATTAAATCTCCTTTGATATTCGATATCACACGTCACAGGGAGCAAGATATTAACTTAGGCCCAAAACTTAGAATTAGGGCACAGATCATGCAATAAACAGTAACACAACTTCGATCAAACGGTACCTGATCGCGCCGCTAACTTACTAATAACCTATTAGTAAGTTTTGCCCAAGTGACTGTTACCTCGAGATGCAGTTACTAGACTACTTTGGTTCGAGCATCACAGTTCAAGCTCTTTCCAAAAAAAATGAGGTTCTTAAGCCAGTGAAACTAAAAAAAACATAAGTATGAAGTGCTACCAATCCTATTAATATTACAAACGTGAAAGTTTGTATGGATGGATGGATGGATGTTTGTTACTCTTTAACGCCAAAACGAATAAACAGATTTGGATGAAATTTGGCATACGGATGATTTTTAACCAGGATTAACATATATGGTACTTTTTATCCCGATATTCCCACAGAATCAAAACTTTTTCGGGTAAAACCGCGGGGCGCAGCTAGTATTTCTATATGTTTAAATAAAATAAATAAAAAAAAAAAGGCTAGGAATGAAGTTCACATAGAGATGATGACCGAGATCAATGGAAAATTATTGAAATAAAGAAGGTGAATAAGTATCTACATGCGGCTTCGAAGGACCGTTGCGGGAATGTAATTTAAGCAGGGGTGAGCTATTGACGACACACAGTAATGAGCTGGCCAGGGTAGGAAAAGGGAATGAAGGACTTACTTGGGAGTCTTCTGGATGAAGCACGTTGATACAAGGACAGCCTGAGAAGATGTAGCACGTGTTCGCTGATTTCTTCCTTTGACTGCTGTGCACTTCACTTGGTATGTGTATGTCACACGTGTGTCAGCCAACACGGATAATAGAGAGTTTTAGATATATTAGCGGCTTGTATTATTTTTCTGCGCGGCGCGGTAGTAAGGCGGTGCCGTTTGTGGTGCAGTTACAACAGAAGTACCGAACACTATATGGCGATATTTTCCTCGAATCACAGCGTTGTGCAGTGATTGGTTGTCGGTGCGGTGAGCATTTCTTCTTTCTCTGTTGCATGGAACGGGATAGGAGGAAAGGAAATATAGTTAGCTCAAAACTGCGGTCGAATAGGAAATCTGCATTTTAAAATGTGGGATGCGTTCGGAAATATGATAGTAAAAATGTATATTACGAAAACTGGCGCATTCGTCATTATTACAAAAACAGCCTAATTGTCATACTGTTTTAAACTTCTACAGTGACATAGGATAGCATTCGGGTGTGAGATGTCGAGTGGAAACACAATACCATTATAAATAGGTCCGTTGGAGCCCACAGGGCTTGTGGTCTGGTCTGCGAGTCTCGTGTCTCCGGGTAGGGTTCGATAGCATTCGGAGGAGTAAGTATTAGGTAGGTTAGCAATAGGGTGATCGCAAAGCGGTATTACATATAGATGGTTAATCGTATCATTAAATAAATCTTTTTTGGTAAAAAAATAAGCAAAGTTGAAATATAAATATTAAATTGACTATTAACTCTGTAGCTAATCGAAAGTTACAACGTTAATAGTCCATTAGATTATGAGAAATTATAACCCTTGTTTTTTTCATCGAAGCTTGTCTACATAACCTCTGACAATCAAACTGTACATAGTTTATATTACTTCTTCAATGTCACACACTTGTTATGTAAGATAGTAAATATTGCCTTAAAAAATCACTTCTTTAAAGGACTAACGAAACTGATTCACTGAAACATCCACATGCAAACATTTTCTTTCACACCTGGCAATTTAAAAACAAAACCCCAGTCCAATCTTAAAAAGAAGTCTAATCAAACCCGAGCTAGATTAAAGTGGACAATTACAACCGTCTGACCTGAGAGCTTCAAAGCAGAACTAAAAAACGCGTCTGGCGAAGTGGCGAGCTAAAAACGCTGAAAAACGCACCAGAGTCAGCTTAGAGAACTAATCCGTTCTGTATCTCGCTGCTCTACGCTGAGCACGGAATGTTTTCCCGCCAAGTCACGCTCGATAAAGGTTCTTGAAGAGGAAATTGTTTTACGCGTAACATTAGTACGGTTAAGCACGACTGTTCATCGAGTTAATACCACTGAGCGTAAGTTTCACTATCGAAACATCGATAGATACAAAGTGTCATTTCTTACCCCATCATTTTAGTGGTGCTCAGGTAATTTTAGACGTTTTTTTTTTCTTCACACGACATTGAAATACCGCGTAAAACAACCTCCACCCTTACGAAATTCTCTCGGTACAATTTTCCCTCTCAGTGCGTTAAATCGCAATACCTTTTTGTACGTGTTTCTTTCGGGCGACCGTAAGCCGGCGTAATGTTTGTAAATAAGAAAATAGTAGAATAATAACGCTTAACTTTGGATCTCGTTCGACGCCGCGAGCGCAAGAAGCAGTTCCAGGCGGAATCGTGTTTGCAATCTTATTTTAGTTGAATAAAATTTCAATTTAGCGCCAAATAAAATGTTGTCCAATCGTCTTTAATGTAGGCTACTTCTGGCACTTTAGTTTTTACTTGGAACGTATTGCATTGCTCGTTGTGTTTTGTAAACGTTTGTGCTTACGGGTCGATGTAACTGAATTATAGTAAGTTTGTTTGTGTTGTAACGTATCATAACATAACATCACGCATGTAGATACTTCCTGACGGGTTAGGTGTAGCTATAGCAGATACACCCACATTTCACCAGATGTAGTACAGGGTGAGCTTTCAATAGGACACAAATCAAGACTTCAAGCTGCTATTGAGAAATTCCTTGTTGAAAAACCCAATAACACAATCGATCCCAGGGCCTCGCGAGCTGACGACATCAACAAGGTAGACGTAGTCATTTAAATTGAAAAGGAGTTTTTTAATGATTCTAATAAAACTTGTATTATTTTGTTGACAGAACAATTAATTAAGTGGAAGAATTATGTCTTTGTAGCTTTACGGCTTTGATGGAAACAAAAGACAATTGTAAAATGGATTACAATTTAAAGCAAAATCCTGATTTCACATAATTATAATGATTCTCCAAATCCCATAACCCATTTCCCAATAATACTCCCTCAGTAAGATTACTTAAATAATATTGTAATATTCCTTCATTTCTAACAACTCCTCTTTATTAATTCGTGTCATGGCTATTCCTACACAATACGAGTACGTATTATAATAGCGTGTAAGCTTACTTCAATATATCCTATTGATGCAGACTCTGTGTACATAGCTTCGGAATTAAGCTGCATTAATAACGGATGAAATTCTCGACCCTCAAGGAATGCTTGGCTTAGTGTTCATCATGCAATAATATGGGATTTATATTAATAATTATAATCTGCTTGTGTTGTTATTGTATGTTGTTGTCTAATTGAGGGCAATACCGGTAATTTGTATACTATAAGGTCCCAAATAACTTCTCGGTAATCATAATTGATTACCGAGAACATCAAAAGGTTGACTGTGTCGCTATTATTAGTTATAATTACTAAAGATGTACAGTTGTAACTAAATATAAGCGGTATGTATGCGTATGGCGGAGAACCGAGTATTGTGGGACAACTGAAGCTTGTTTGTGGAGTACAAATAAATGTTCGCAGTGTATGTGAGCAGTGGGCCAGTGGTAACGGCCGCGACTTGCGAGTTGTAGGTCGTAGGTTCGAACCCAGACAGGCACTTAGCTTTGTGTAAATTATTCCATCACCACTGCTTTCAAAACAATGAAGGAAAACATCGTGAAGAAACCGGCATGTCCTAAAACCAAAAATTCTAAAATATGTGACATCTACCAACGCGCACACGGCCCTCGTGGTGGATTACGGCCCACTTCCTCTCATATAGAGAAGGCTAATTATGCTGTAATTGTAATAATACGCCACAAGTAGGTACTCCGCCGGATGGACAATGATTACACGCATTAGATGCGTTTTGTTCTCACTTTTAATAGGTTCATATCTCTTGATTTTACTGCAACGTAGTTACAGAGTTTTCATAATCGGAAATACTTTTGCACTGCCTAATCTTTAACATAGGGAAGTAATTCATCGTACAAGTTGATTTATATAATAATATTTATCTTCAAAAGTAACTATTACATAACAGCTAACACGATTTTGTAAAGATTAAAACATTCAATGAATTGTATTTAACTGTGGCGTGCTACGCGATGTCTGGCCTTAAATTCTGGCCTTAAATAATAATAATAATAATAATTCATTTATTTGTCAAGTAACAAGGGCTCATTAATACACAGAAATTAAATATAGCACAAATCTTACACTAGAACACTAGAACACCCTGAATACATTATACATTACATTACAATAGGTACAACACAAAACAATAACCACACAAAACATTTTCATATTGACAGCCGACGACTGTAGGTGACAGTAAGTAATTTAAAGCCTTAAATTCCTTACCGGACGTATCACTTGAGTTACTAAGAGCGAACGTTCCAGGCTGCCCGGTTTAGTTTCAATTTAGACATATAAACCCTATGATAGTTATAAAAACTTTACGACAAATCAAAATGAAATTGACCGAAGATCTATGGGGAATGTCTATCAATGTTTGTACATCCATAATCGAGACCATACTTAGCTTTAGTATTTAATTTGTGTGTAGATCAAGGAGTCTTCCCAGATTTAATGAAATATAGTAAGGTTATTCTACTTTTTAAATCGGGGGACAGCAAAGACACCAATAATTATAGACCAGTATCCGTGTTGCCGGTATTTAGCAAAGTATTCGAAAAGGTCAAACAACAAAATCAAATATGGCTTCACCAAAGGACGTTGTACGACTGACGCCGGTGTCACTTTATTAAAACACATATTTACAGCGTGGGAGGAAGCCCAAGATGCCAAAGGAATCTTTTGTGACCTCTGCAAGGCATTTGATTGCGTTAATCACAAAACCTTACTCTTGAAACTTGAGCATTACGGACTAGGTAAACTTGCGCTCAGTTTAGTAAAATCTTATTTACATGATAGACAACAAAAAGTTCAAATAAATGGTGTCAATTCACTTGGTTTACAAGTAAAAATGGGTGTTCCACAAGGCTTGATATTAGGTCCTTTCCTCTTTTTAGTATACATAAATGACCTGCCCCATTTATTAAAAAATCAACCACAAATGGTGTTATTTGCTGACAATACTTCCTTAATATTTTAAGATCAATAGACGTGCATCAAATCTTGACGACGTTAATAACGCCCTACTACAAGTACAAAATTGGTTCACTGCTAATAATTTAGTATTAAATGGGAAAAAAACTAAATGCATAAGATTTGCTTTACCGAATGTTAAAAGTAGTGATTGTGACATAGTATTGAATAAAGAGAAACTAGAATTCGTCGATAAAACTGTTTTCCTGGGGATAACGCTCGACTCAAGGATGCAATGGGGTCCTCATATAACATCTCTTGCAAGACGGCTTAGTTCAGCAGCATATGCTGTAAGAACAATCCGTCAATTTACTAATGTAGATACCGCGAGGCTGGTCTATTTCAGTTATTTTCATAGTATCATGTCTTACGGTATTTTACTATGGGGACGGGCTGCAGATATCGAGTCTATTTTTATTCTGCAGAAAAGAGCCATCAGAGCAATATATGGCCTACGCAGGCGCGATTCTCTAAGGGAACTGTTTAAAAATAATAATATCATGACAGTACCTTGTCAATATATCTATGAAAACATCATGTACGTAAGGAAAAATTTAAATCTTTTCAGTAAAAGAGGTGATAGGGACCAATTAGATCAACCAGGTGTCAGACTGGCTAAAGTAGACTCTTCCTTCATGGGGTACTGTTTAAAATGTTCCAATAAAATACCTCCCCACATAAGCACACTATGCAGCCAAGCATATTATAAGTTGGGGGATTACATCGCTGACAAAAATGCTTGGCTTAACGCTGGTTCTGCTCCACAGGACGCGTAAATAAATTGATAAGCATTTGAAAATACTTCACACACGCCTACCCTACCTACATACTGTTGGAGCTGCTGAAGATTCTAAAATACTATGTTTGCATTATATAAATTCAATCTCCTAGTATTGTATAATTGCATAGAACGTATGTGAGTACTATGTTACATTTATTTATTATTTACTGGGTACGTCTTTCATTGACTTGAATGTGCCATGGCGGATGAGAGTATGTCATGCTCACTATAATGTCTCGCTAATGGTGGCACATGTGTTGGATCATTTAGCTCCCTTCAAAATGGTTGAGCTGAATGGTGCTAATCTATGCGTCATGTTCGTGAACGGGCGCCGTCAGTAGGGACTGGTCAACTCTTTGCTGCCAGGGCTTATTTTAATTTAATTTAATATTTGAATTGTTTTTTTTTAATATTTTCATTACGGACGCTTTTAACGTTCTGCATCGTTCTCACATGCGTAATTTTGAACATGAATGATGTAACCAATACTTTGTTACAATATTATTATGATTTAAAAGAGTGTCCATGGAGTTTCTTGCCCGTTCTTCTCCATAGGTACCTACTACGCTTTGGAATGGGCAACTAGCTTCATCTTTTTGACTGACCGACCTTGACAATTCAAAAGTGCCTGTAATTGGTTTATTTGAAATAAATAGTTTGAGTTTGAGTTTGAGTCTGGCGATACGCGGCGTACTGCCCGTAAAGCTGAGGCTTCATTACACGGTAATTAAGCGTCTTGTGGCTGCCGCGGTTTGACTATTAGAACCAGTTATTTCTAACTTATTTTTGCGTATATTTTGTCTGAATAAACAGTACCTACGTACTCTTTCTAATGGTTGTTGGTAAGTTTTTTTGTGTAAATACCACGACGATGTCTTATTTTATCTATAGTAGTTTGTGTATTTTGAGTAAAAATGTTTCATAGTCACCTCTTCGGCCAGACAAATCATTTTACCAATCTATCGAATATATGCACTTAAAAATAGATAGTGGCAGCAAAAACTAAAAACCAAAACAGCATTTGCTGTGACAAATTAGACACAAACCATCGACAAAGCGGGTCCGCTTTGCTCCGAGTAATTGACGTAAGCCGGCCCGAGAGTGCTGTATTATAGTCTGTCGCGGTCCCATGTCGCAGCAGAGTGGACTGAATACAATGTGAGCAGTAATGCACTTTTGCGGAGTGAAGTACGCGGCGCACTATTAGTTTTGTACCTCTAATGTGGTCTGCGCTTTACCGGTCCATTATTTTCCTGCCATAGACGCAATTTGGATCAGATTTTCGCTGATATAACAAATTACTTACTGGCCAACATTTATCAACGTTTTCCCTATGAAAACAGCGTTAATTATATTTACCTGTTTTTGTAATATTCCTGAATTTTACTAATAGTGTATATAATATCACAGATGGATTGCTTAGTTAGATGTTTATATACTCGTATAACAGCTAGCTGTTTTGTAAATACATTATGTAAAAAGTCAATTCCACACTCCATCTGTGACAAATATGTGCACAGCACCTGGGATTCATAATGCATCTCCCATTATAGCTAAGTCCTATGCATTGTGTCAGTAATGTTTGTGTTCGTCACCGATCATTTCCCAAAGATATAAGTAGATGTTCTTGTTGTAGATGTTGATGTAGACCCTTCTTTTGTAGGACGTTCGTGTACTATTCATATTGATTTAAGATGTGTCACTGCTATACCTAGTGGTCAAAACATCTTATTTCTGAGTCAAACAATCTGTCACACGGGTCCCTCGCCATTCTGGCGATTAAACTGTGGCGTGAAATCTAAGCGCCCAACAGCACCCACGAGCCAGAGGTAAAGTTACTGGAACTTTTCCAATATCCAGTGTTATTGCACCGTCTCGCACCCGTCCCGCGCCGTCCCGCGGCCGTCCCGCCGGGATGAGGTGGATTTTCACGTCTTCACACTTTCCCGTCTGTTAGTTGGTAGTTTGTGTTGGGATATAAATAAAATCGGAAAACATGGTGCTTGACAGTCTATGGTAAAATAACTGTTGAGACAAACTACCTTTAAATTATGTAACTGCGGCGGTCGCACACCAAAACAAGTCTACTAAACGACTAAACGAAGCATTGAAATGTAAGTTTTTTTTCGAGCACAATTTTATTATAGAAATTACGTATAAAAAAATACTCTTAACATTGTATCGAAAAGTATTGATAAGATTTTCTTTCGCACAACTTGTACGTTATCACCGTTAGCAAATATAACACAATCATAATTATGTATGAGTGAGCAAAAGAAACGAGAGGAATTTTAAGGGCAAATGTAATATTACAAATGTCAAATCGGATAAAGCCTGTACGAAGTGATTGAGGCGTGGCTATGAAATACGCGGAATAAGATATTGGTGAAAAATTGTTCAAAAGGGACAGTTATAACATTTTAGTGGCAGCCATTATCCATTCTATGAATCTTTAAATTTAATGTTACATTTTATACAAAGTAAGTGATTACACAGTGTGATAAAAATGCAATATTAGAAAAGTTTCCAACCATATAGTGAGTGTATTTTTTATATTGGATAGAGCTCGTGTTTGTCCTTTTCACACGTTGCCTGTCACTGACTTCCTGGTTTTATCTACTTACCATCATGTTATTGCTAACTTCGTGGCCACCAATCAGTAAATCTGTCTCTAATTTGATTAGATTCCAGTGGGCCGTGAAAGAATTCCGTGAGCACCTAAATAAATACGCGCCAGCATTGGTTAAGGAGCGCTTAGTCCCGGGATCACGCCTCATTGGTCTAATGAGCGTGGGACCTTGGACAGTGTGTTGAGGGACCAGGAGTTTAATATAAGCTGTGATTATCGTGTGTCTGTCTTCATTACGTGGACAAGATGACAGAGGTGTTTAGAGTTCATGTTATGCCCACTGTGGTCGCTGTATACCGACAAAGAGTAAATGAGTTGATACATATTGTTTTTTTTTTAAATCTCGTGCAGCTTTTACGTCTCTTTCATTTGCTTTTATAAGAACAACCGGACCGTGACTCCTTTGCTTGATTTTGGTACGGAGAAGCACGTGTGGAGATACGAGATCAAATTCTCCACGAAGCATCTATGCCTCGTCAAATGTTTTGGCATAGAGTCGGCAAGTTCTACCATAAATCTTCCTTTGATCTCATTTTCTGTGATTGTTGCTATGGACCATTTAGGATTTCGTTAGCCTTCACATGTGCAGGGTTAGATACTTAAAAAGCGTAGTTTAGGATTACAATTAGTCTGCAAATGAAGTGCCAACGTGTGACAATAAATACCGACTACTATAAACCTTCGCTTTTTACTTCGGTACTTTCAATGCCTTTGTACTGCTGTAAAGAGCTGGAAGAATCAATCAATCTACTAGAAGAAATTATTCAATGCAAAACGGCGTTTTTGTTGGTTTTTAAGTTCTACAGGACAACCTCATACTGACAATTTCATTCCGCATCTCATACCATTCTTCTATATGTTTAAGTACTATTATAAATTAAAACCGCTTTTCGTGTCTGCTTTATATGACCACGTCGGTCTTCTAAAGTAGGCAGCAGGTTTTGATGCGTAGATCACCATCATTTAGAGCTTACATTCTGGAAGGTTTATGTATAAAAATACAATAATATTATTCTTACAAATAATAAAGAAATCGTACGAAACAGGGGCAACTTGCTAGTACAAAATAAAGCACCTACTCAACATCCCTTTAGCCGAACACCACGAATTCTCGTAAATTTAGCATGGAGTACATAAGTCAGCTCCGATGACGCACGGCTGCGGCAAACGGCGCGTGCACGTACCATCACCGCCGCGCCGCGCCGCCGCACCGCATCGCGCCGCGCCAGCGGCCGCCGCACGTAAATACACCTACCAACGCCTTTGTTTTTACACTTAATGGTCTATAGAAAATTGGGGAAAGTGTTTCTGTTTTTTAGAGTCTAGATTTGTTTTGTAACTTCGCGAATACAGCCAAAATATTTACTGCATTACAGCGCTTGGATTTTGTTGGTTTCGGTTAATAAATTGAGTCAATTTAAAAACTTCCAAGGCACGGAGGGGTCTTGGTATGTCAAGATGGTTACTCATACATAGACCAATTGCGGCAAGCGTATCATAACCTGATCGCTCGACTAATGCCAAGTATATGACTTAGCCACAAGCCTGTTTAACATACGTCACGTTGAAAAATTAGGCTTATTTAAGATGAAATCAATCATCCCAGGCCAGACCTACAAGTATTACTCGTAGTACATAAACTACATAGACTATAGCTCTTAAAAATCAGGTACTTTCCACTAGGTTATAGGTGACACACTATATTTATTTGTCACCTGTCACCACCTAGACCCCAGATTCTTAATTAAACGACCTCACTTTAGCCGTTCGGTTTCAATCGCCACAATTCACTCCGTCACGGTGTCACAGTGCAAACAGCAGCGTTGCATGATCACTGCGACTATTTACTAGTAGGTGGGACCTTGTTCACTGAGCGAAAGGCAATGGAGTGGATTCACTTCCTTCTATAGGTATTAAGATTACTATTTGACTATGTGTGATGACTAAGGGCTGATTTTTGATCCACAGTTAAACTCAACCAATTGTTAAAAATGGTAACTAATGGTTAAATTTTTGCAAAATGTGTTTTTTGATCAATTGTTAGTTTATCTAATGATATAATATCATTGCTAATGGTCAAATAATTAAATTAAATCAAAAAATTAAATTAATATCTTTATCTTTTTTTTTTATTTATATCTTTATCTTTTTTATATTATTATCTTTTAACTACGGATCAAAAAACCGGCCCTTAGTGGTAGAATTTGGTTTCTACTTGTGGTGAGTTCGAATTTTTTAATGGCTCTTTGCGGTCCACGTGTACCCCCTGTTCACGAACTACAGAAGTTCAGCAACTAAACAAGTTTTGGGAATTAGAAGAAATTCCTGAAAAATACCAAGTAACTAACGAGGATCAGGCTTGTGAAAACTATTACCAAAAAACAACCATAAGAAATCCAGATGGGACATACACAGTGAAACTTCCATTCAAAAGTCAAAGCGTAGATTATGGGAGTTCGCGCAAAAAAGCTATTGCAAGACTATTACAATTAGAACGGAAGTTCGACAAGGATGAAAACTTACGGAAAAAATACCAAGAGTTTCTCAATGAGTACTTAGAAATGGGCCACATGAGGAAAGTATCGAGTACTGACTATTACCAAGGTAAATACTATATACCACATCAACCAGTCATTAGAGAAGAGTCACTAACTACTAAGCTACGAGTAGTATTTGATGCGTCGAGCAAATCAAGTACTAACATAAGTCTAAACGATAATATGTTTACGGGACCAAGACTACAGCAAGAATTAGCAGTAATACTGTTACGTTGGCGTAAACACAAGATAGCATTTATGGCGGACATCGAAAAAATGTACCGATACATAAATATTAACAAAGAAGACTATACCTACCAACGAATAGTATGGAGGAATTCACCGAAACATATGATCGACGAATACGAATTAACTACTGTGACGTATGGAACTGCAGCTGCCCCATACTTAGCGATTAAGACGCTACAACAACTCGCAGCTGATGAAGAAGCGAACTACCCAATAGCCAGCCAAAGAACTCTCCAGGACTTCTACGTGGACGATATTTTGTCAGGAGATACGAATGTTGAGGCAGCAAAAAATTTACAAGGAAACTTAATAGATATGCTACGAAAAGGCGGATTCAGGCTACGCAAATGGTCGTCTAACAGTGCTCAATTGTTGGAAAATATACCTAACGAAAGCAAAGACGACAAAGTGATGAAAATACCGCTAGATGAAACTAGAAAATCCTTAGGGGTGTTATGGTCACCATTAGAGGATAGTTTCTGTTTTCAGATTACCATTAATCAAAATGAAAAACCAACAAAACGATTTATTTTATCAGAAATAGCTAAGATATTTGATCCTCTGGGATGGTTAGCACCTGTCGTCATAAATATGAAACTCATGATTCAGGAACTTTGGACAAATGGCACAGAGTGGGATCAGCCCGTAGAGGAAACTATTAAAACAAGGTGGATTGAATTACAAAAACAACTTAAGACTATTGAGAAGATATCCATACCAAGATGGTGTCATTTTTCAGATAAATCGAGGGTCGAGCTGCATGGATTCAGTGATGCTTCTGAAAAAGCGTACGGTGCAGCAATATACTGTCGGATACAAAATAACAACACATTTAACGTAACCCTTTTGCAAGCTAAGTCAAAGGTAGCGCCAAAAAAGCAGAAAACTACATTACCAAAGTTGGAGTTATGTGCAGCTTTATTGTTAACCCAACTGATGGAAAAAGTGATTACTGGAATGGAAATGCAAATCGCGAATATTTACTGTTGGACGGACTCCATGATTACTCTCGGTTGGATCAAGGGTGAAGCGGAGCGATGGAAGACGTTCGTAGCTAATAGGGTATCAGAAATACAAAGAATATTACCAGAAGCAAAATGGAATTATGTAAATACATTACAAAATCCAGCTGACCTAATTACAAGAGGCATTGCACCAAATAAATTACAAAACTTATCACAATGGTGGAATGGACCAGAGTGGTTAAAAAGTGATAACATGCCTAGTACGAAAACTGTACCAGAGATATGTGAGGAGATTAAACGATGTTATCACATAACTATTATACCAAAAAACAAAATCTGGATAAGATTTTCAAGTTTCAAAAGGTTGATACGAGTACTATCATATTGCTACAGACTCGTGAATAAACAAGAATACAAAAAACCATTAAGCTGTGAGGAAATTAATTCAACAACTAAAAAACTCCTCCGCTTAGTGCAACAAGAAGTATTTGCTGAGGAGTACAAAACAATTAAAGCCGGACAATCATTGAAGAAAGGAAACAGGTTGTCATGCCTAGATCCATTTATTGATAATGAGGGCTTACTGCGAGTAGGAGGAAGACTTCAAAACTCCAGTCTACCATACGATCAAAAACACCCAACTCTGTTATCTCATGACCATCATGTAACATTAATCATAATTCATGATGCTCATTTAACTACATTACATGGAGGTAATAGTATGACCTTAGCGTATATAAGACAGAAATATTGGATACTTGGAGGAAAGCGAGCAGTGAAAAGTAGCATTAGAAAATGTGTAAAGTGTACTAGATACAGATCATCTACCGCCTCACAAAAAATGGGTTCATTACCAAAACCAAGAGTGACGGAATCGTACCCATTCAGTCACACAGGTGTGGATTATGCTGGACCAATATCAGTGAGAACAATGAAAGGAAGGGGACATAAATCTTACAAAGGCTACATTGCGATATTTGTTTGCCTATCCACGAAAGCGGTACATTTGGAGCTGGTAGGCGACTTATCAGCAGAAACGTTTATAGCAGCACTACGGAGGTTTATGGCACGCAGAGGTCCAGTATCACACATGTATAGTGATAACGCGACGAATTTCGTAGGCACTGCCAATTACTTGTATAAAGAAATGTTAGACATAACCCAGTCTGACGACTTTCAAAACACGTTGACCAATATTGGAATACATTGGCACTTTATTCCTCCATCATCCCCCCACTTCGGAGGGATTTGGGAAGCAGGAGTAAAATCTATGAAACACCATTTGCGTAGAGTGATAGGAGAGCAGACACTAACTTATGAAGAAATGAGCACGTTCTTACACCAAACTGAAGCATGTTTAAACTCAAGACCATTATGTGCACTAAGTGAAGATATAAACGATAACATAGTGTTAACACCAAGTCACTTTCTAATAGGCAGAGAAGCGGTAGGGGTACCAGACCCGCTATCGGAAACTAATACAGATCATTTAAACAGATGGAAACAAATCCAAAAAATGAAAAAAGATTTCTGGAAAAGCTGGACTAAAGACTATTTACACCAACTTCAACAAAGGTACAAATGGAAAACTATTCAAGGAAACTTGTCGGTTGGAACTCTAGTAATTATAAAAGATGAAAAAGTTTCGCCTAGCAAATGGCCACTTGCAAAAATAAAGGAAATACATACGGGCAACGACGACCTATCCCGAGTAGTGACACTTCAAAAGTCGTCAGGAACAACTCAAAAACGATCAATTCACACATTAATACCATTGCCAATTGATACAAATACGTGTAGTAATAGCAATGAACCTAAACAGTCAATACAAACAAATACCATTACAATCCTAAGAAAAAACAAAACTAATCAACCCAAACAATGTAATAAAATATCAAAATGGTTCACGTTGCTGTTCATCATGTTACAAATATTGGGATCAGCAAAATCGACTACAACGACATACTCTGTAAAAACAGTACCACCAGGATTTTATGTTGAAAAAATAGGAACGGCAAGCATTGATAGAGGAATGTTTAGGATAGAAATAAACTATGAAAAACAACACCTAGAGCAAGACCTTGTCAAAATAAAAACAATGACGTCACAATTCAGTCAACTATGTACAAATGCTGAACAAATAACAGCTTCCGGATTTTGCAAACAATTGCACCATCATTTGTTAGAAGAAGCATCAAAATTAGAGCGAACTAAAGAGTATTTGACAGAAGTGAACCAGATTAGGAAGAAAAGGGGAATATGGGGAGAGTTACTAACTGCTATCTTCGGAGTGAATGATGAGGCATACCGAGATATAGACACATTAAATTTAAACCAAAAAAAGTTAATTGAAGCTGCCAACCATCAAACCAAATTCATGATATCAACAATCTCACAAGTAAACAAAACTGAAGAAAGAATAAACCAGAAACTTATAGGATTTCAAACTAAATTAAACCAAGTCATAGGTTACATCGAGAGTAACAACCATTGGTTCAGTACAGTCGACCACAACAGTGTAAACATACGTATTATGCAGACTTACCAGTTAGCATATAATTACATGGAAGAAATCATGGATTATTACAACGGACTATTAGAGATATACTTAACCAAGGCGACAGTATATAGTGTTTTAACACCAAAGAACGTCACTGACCTAATATCATCAGCAAACAAAAAATTACCATCTAAACTAAGAATCGTTCAACAACAGTTACTAGACACCAAGATATATGAGAACAAGACTCATTTAAAAGTATACGCCTATTTTCCTATACAAGAGATAACTAAATATACTTTAATGTATGTCACACCAGTCCCAAAGATAAATTCTGACAAGTCAGCCCAAAGTATAGAAGTACATAAAGCTTACATAGGGTTAGATTACAACAACGAAATGTATTTTGACTTGGACTATGAGGAGTTCAAACGTTGTTTAGAATGGACTAACCATTTTATTTGCTTTCCTGGGGCCGTGAAAAACATGCAATTAAAAGAAAATTGCATTGTAAATCAACTATTCAAAAACCAAACACAGACGAAATGTCCTACTAAAACATACTATTTATCCAATAAAATAACATGGAAACAACTTTACATGCCAAACACTTGGTTATTCATTGTACGAGATCGAGTTACGACGTCAATACTTTGTGATGGACAAAGAGAAGAATTCGAGCTTCAAAATTTTGCTACGGCCCAGCCATACTGAGATGGATTGGAGTCACATTGCAGCACAAGACCAGAAGAACAAGTCCCGAGCCAGAAAACCAACCAGCAAGAGAACCAAACTCGCTTGCTGCCAACAAGACAACTACCAAACCGACAACAGGCCAACCAACTATCACAACGGAACCTGTGTACAGTTTACCACGTCAACACGAAACTATCGAATTATACCAACTGGAGCCTAGGTCCTGAGAGGCGCCAGAATGTTCAACCGTGAACATACTATAGTTGCACGCGCCAACAATAGCATCACAGCGTCAGCGACACACATACGGTCCACGCGCCGGCAACACCAGCACACCGTCAGCACTAAGATGTGGCCTACTGAGATCTTCGCTTCATCGGCTCGATACACACACGACACACATGTAAATAGCCATCAATGTGTATTTACCACAAAAATTGTATATAATTAAGTTCATTATTGTAATAAAGTGAGTCATCAAGCTGGAGTCGAGTGTGATTTATCTCCTTACTTCCTCTTACTGTGGCCAAGACACCTTTAGCCATCATCGGTCCTATGAGTCTGTGGGATCGGCAGTAAGAAAACCATTTCCTGTGTACATTGCACGACGTACACAAAACCCTCTTCCTACCCAAATTCCGTCTGTCACCGTAGGTCTCCTTGTGACAGACTTCCCTCTCGTACAACCAACGTAACCTACGTTTGGTGTGGTTTGTATATGGTAGGCTAGGGCTAGGATAACTGGGGTGCTAGTTAGTTACTGTAGGGCTAGGTTTGGCGTCAGTTGGGCTTTAAGTATTGATCCAGGTTCAATTATCTCAAACGTAGTCACATCGTACACACTTGGAATACCGGCCGTACTAAGCTGTAAGTCCCGGTGTGTACACCCCCCATAATCATGAGGTATTGTTTTACCAATGGGCTGCTGTTTATCTTCAGATCCTTGACTCTGGCTTGTAAACAAATTATCCTAATGGAATAGCTTTAAACGAAAGCTGCCCTTTTGACAATTGCCAACGTATTTTATTCGAACTTGTTTTGAATAATATGTTTATTATAGTAAGTTACTGCGAGTAGTCTGTTGTTCAACAATGTTCACAAAAACGTTACCTGAGCCAACCGACCGACTCATTCTCAATAGCATTACACCCACGAAGTCGTGACCTATTTCCAATCGCACCAGTTCTACCGAGCTCAACACTGAACCAGCTGACGTTGCATTCTTGTTACCTCGCCGGAGGAGCCGTGTTCTGCGGCCACGAGCCGGTGTCGCCCGAGTTTGCGGTTCGTTCCCGCTGTTACGACGTACTTTTCTCCTTGTGATTTTCTTCTTTAAATGCTTTTCTTTTTTGTGGTTTTTGGTGCAATAAAGAAAGTGTGGTAGTCCTTGATATTATTAGAATTTTCAAAAAATTTAAGTACCTAATACCAATTGAGTATGTATATATTGTTATACTTATTTATTAAAGTTATGGTGAGCAGTGCCTCTTTCTGGGAGAAAAAATAAACAAAAAATGTCATTAACTTAAATAAACTAAACGGTATACTGTATGTAAACCGTGTTCTCATTTCATGTATAACTACTTTGTTTCCGTAGAGCTTGTACAAAGTGCTGCATACGTTTACTTTTACTTCGCTACTTGTTTCGTCAAAGCTCCGAACTAAGCACACGTACATACATAGTTCGCATTAAAGCTAAATAGTCGGTTAACTTTGCGTTTGGGATTAACATCGGTTTGATAATTTATTATTTACATGAAATTTAATGCGGAAACACGAAAAACTTTATAAAAGTTATGACGTATTTGAATACATATACTATCTCCGGTTGCTACACCGTAGCCGTTATAGCACCGCTACGTCAGCTACGGCGTAGCAAATAAACAACTAACTACGCATTAAATATACAATTTTATACAACTTTGCCCGAGGATTTATGTTTGTCAATGTGGCTGATTAATATAAATAATAATACTGCCTCATAATTTATATGTCACTCATTTTTCATCTAAATCCGTATTTGTGTTCTCGACGTATTGTTTTTTTTATGTTAATTCAAACCAAAATAACCATCATATTCATACATTTCCATTTTGAAAATTCAACTTTATCATCCTCCGTAACAGATAAAATAAAAGCTTCAGATGTAAAGCCTGGCCTGAAACAGCTCACATCGCCGCTGAATCAGCTGAAATCCGCGTGACATGTAAACCCTCTCGAAGCAGACACTAATGCACCGCTAACGGCACAACTATGTGAGGAAAACTGTTTGTGGAGTGTGCGACAAGGAACTGTGAGGATAAAATTATTGGGTGTGGTTTTTAAAAGTTATAGTTACATTTAATTAAAATCTATACAAAATGTACATAAGTAATACAAACAAAAAAAATAATACAAACAAATGTATATCTGTCTGTCGTCTGTTACTTTGTACGCCGCGGCTTTTTGCGTAACGGCTGAACAGATTTCCATGAAATTCGGTACAAGAGTAGTAGTACCTAAGTTCCCGCGGGATAATTTCCGGCCTCCACGTGGACGAAGCTGCGGGCCAAAGCTGTTGTTTTAGCAACATTTACGATCTTTTCACACATCCTGATTATATTTTGAAAGGATTTATTTTATTTCAATTTTCTCTTTCTTTTCTTATTACAATAAAAAAGATCCGTGTGTAAAGGACAATGCTCATGGATGTATGGAATCCCGCAGCATGCTGCATCAAAGTGAATCCCGCAGCATGCTGCATCAAAGTGAATCCCGCAGCATGCTGCATCAAAGTGAAACTTTGTTTTTTATACACTACTCTTATTAACTCCTCCAAATTTTATACACTAATCTTATTAACTCCTCCAAAAGTTCTTTTTGTAAACAAAACCCGGATTTCGGAGATTTTCAAAAAAATCGAAATAACCTGAAAACTAGGTACTTTATTTTGTTTGACATGTCATACATGAACGGCCGTTATTCCTCTAAAAAAATTATAATCGTTTAAATAAAAATTCTATTCTATTTTATTCTAGTTATTTTTAATTAATATAGAGTCGGCAAAGTATAATTTTTTTTAGATGTTTTTTGAAAGACGTGATCATGTCACTGTGACTGTTCCTAAATTACCCTAGGCTGATAAAATTTTCGTTTTTCCTAATTATGTGGAAATGCCAGGAAAATGGGTAAGGCCCCCCTTTCGGGGGAGAGCAGCACCCCTCCCCGTGCTTCTCTGTAGGGCTCGGCTCCAGACTGGGCACCCTTCCACCTATTGTAAGGAATTCCCAAGAAGCGTTTGCCTTGCCCCGACTTAGAAAGCTGGGGAGCAAGGAGGGACATAAGAAAACAATTTCAATATAAAATAGGGTTGGGAATCCATAGAAAAGATGTTTGAGGAAAGGAGATCTACTTTTCTTTTGATTATGAAAGTTATAAGAGAAGAGAGGAATACAAAAGGGGTAATTGACACGTAACGCTTGCGTTGGAGAATACATTGTTTTGAGCTACGTTACTGAATGTTCTTGCAATAATCGAGTAACCCACCCCAGAGACGTAGGGCCGCTTTACAACAGCTGTTACGTCGTGCGCGTACCACCAGTCCTAACGGGCATAGGCCTAGAGAGGACCTGCTGCGGTTCCAGCGGCACACGCTCCCTACACTCAAGCATGTCTTACTCAATCCTAAGGTAAAGGACTGCGCAGTGCCTCTACCATTGAGCGAGACAAGTTTCCAAAAGTGCTGGACGCGTACAGTAGTAATAACCCCTTATAACGGCCTACTCACCCTTTACTAAGACAATACAAAACTAGCACAAGCGTACCGCATCGTCAGTCGGTTGCAGAATTCCTTACGATTGCCTTGCTTGCTATACGCCGAAGTGGTAAATCGTCACCTCGCACTTCCTTAATCTACCCAATTCAGAGGATATTTCCAGTGTAATCAGCAGCCGTGCGTCCATTCTTGTCTACCTATTTATGTAGCAACGGAGCCTTTCTATCTGGGTATCCAAATTATGTGTCTCGCTAAATATTATATTTTTTTATCAGTGAAAGGCCTCGGGGGCCGGGTGTGATTTAACGAGACACAATCCCTAGCGTTCCTTAGAACGGCTATTCCATCCAGTTAACGGTGCTGCGTGATGCCTAACCCAGCTCCCTGGAAGTGTGCGTATATCAAGAGCAATGCAAAGTATCCTGCAGTTAGTCTGTCCAAAGGGAAAAGATAGCCATCACTAACGTTTGGTTGGTTTGTGTTCGTAAACAACAGTCTACAAGGAAGCACTATAATTGAAATCGGCCCTAATGAGTTGTGAGTTCGGTTCAGCCTTCCATAAGCGGTGTGACTGCCCTAAGCGTCATGTCTTTGTTGTGGTTGTCTATAGTCTATTGGTAGAACATTTGTCTACAGTATGTTGTCAAGCGTCACACCTTATAGCGGGCTTTCCCCGAATCCCTACGACCAAACGCTTGTGTAGGTTACCTCGATAACGTCAGAGACAAGAACAAGGAGGGATATGATAGTCAACACTCACCAGATCGTTCACACAAACACACTCACTGCGATTCACGCGCCTTGTACGCCACTTACATTAATAGTATGCAAATATAACCTAGTCTAAAACAACACTTATTATTTAACGTATTAAATAACACTCCCGCACTCTCGATCTCTCAACAGACACACAGGTTCAATGCTACTGCCCTAAGTTCTAACTCTGCTAGCCTAGTCTACGCCATCCGCTCACCCTCGTGGTCTTAAACCAACCGTCTCACACACTACTTTTAACACTAGATTAGTATAGTCTGGGTTTCCACCCAACTATATTTAATGTAATAACTAATGCTCGCTATTTCGCGACAGCCCACTCGGACATAGCCTCCTGGCATTCCCTAAATCTCCTAACTTAACTAGCGCGGACTAGGAAGTCCGTATCCTATAGCGGTTTGACACCGTCTGCCGGCCTCTATCGTGTCTCGACACTAACTGCCCCTGACTTATTACACCAGCCCATCCACAATTCCTCAAAAAATACCACGTTTAGTTCAGCCTCCGTCCATCCCTCTTTTTTTGTACGATTTCTCAATCGTCTCGAGGGTGCGTTCAGGTAGGCCGTGCCCACGGACCCTTCTCATGCTAGCCAGATGTCTGGCTAGCATTGTGCGTCGTATTCAAGGGCCTCGGCGTTCTCAGAATTCGTACAGAATATTGCCTCTAAAGTGACGTGAAATATCGCTTTCTATTGATGACTAGCCATAATTGCCGGTCTGTTTCCCATAAAATATAAATGGCATGGGTTTCTAAGAGTTTCAATATTGTTTTACTATTTTAAAGAATTTGGATGTTTTGTTATTGATTAGGGTAACATGTCGAGCTGTCAGACCATAAAATTGAGATTTAATGCGTTTCTAAGAGGGCCGATATCGTGGGACAATGTTAAAATAAGAATTTAGAATAATATATTTTGTTATTAAATAGGAGTAAATGACAGACAGTCACATCACTTTCAAAATTCAAGGTTATATTAATCATATCATTTGAAACAGAACGTCATGTATAGAGAATACAACAATATCAACACATGTTTACTTTAAATTAAATTCCCTGTTCAAAAATCAAATCCCTGACGTGTCATGTCGTAAAAAATTATGAAAATAATTACTATGTCGGAGAAGGTATGTCTGTCTCTCGTTAGCATCAGGCATATTTTAATTACTGTGGGTAATGTTGGTTATACCACAATAGAAAAACGGTTTACAGTTTAAATCAGATTAGAACTTATGAACTAGTTAGTCACACTAGCGAATCACACACTAACACAACTCAACGATTTGGGACGCAATTGACAGTTTCTGAGCACATGTTGTTCGTACGATGTCCAATGTTTCGATCCTCCCGAAAGCTCTGCTCACACCGCTTTTGTAGCTGTTGCTCTCGTACCACCACGAACTCAGGCTAGACTCTGTCTAGCGCCAAGAGATGGCGCTAACGTTCCGAATAGTCAAACTAATGACTCCGACAACAATAGTATTTTGATCTTGATGCATGAGACTTTTTGGTACGACTTTTGCTAATTGTCTTTTGCTGTTATTAACACATTTTATTTATTCACAAAAACATTATTTGGTGTAATTGTGTAAATGTAATGTAATGGTAATGTAATTAATGAATGTAATTAATTAATACAAATTATATTATTGAAATTAATAAAAATAAACATAATTTAATTATGTATAAAGGAACCTTTGATATAAAAGTTACATGCTCCCTGTTAGCTCATTTGCAAGTGAGCGCAATTTGCGTTTTAACATTACTTACACAAAAAATAATGTTAAATTTCACATGAAATTAGTTAACTTAAATATACCAGTTCGATACTTACACGTTGCATTTTACATCCTCAAAAACATTTTTTTCATTTGACAATTCAGGTTAATGTACTCTTATAACCTCTATAACTGCCCCCTTGGTCTCGTGGTCGCAAGTGCGACTGCTGAGCGTAGCTTCCCGGGTCGGGCAAAGTGTTATTGAGTTTTACCATTAGGATTGTCTCAGGAACAGCTCAGAGTTTGGAAGTTGGTGGTGTGAGCTGAGACACGGGGGCTGCCTCGGATAGCACGTAATGCCGTTGGTCTTGCACCTGATCTCTCCGTGGTCGTTCGAATTGCTTACAAATAGAAATGTATAATACACATTATCATAATGAGCGTAAAGTCTAACGATAAGGTCATCATTTTCCTTTACTCTGTAAGCACGTCAGCACATAAGCTGGTTATATGTTATTCTAATCGTCGCAGTGATAACTACTAAGTGTTTAATGAAATGCGAACACAATGAGCTCTGTTGTCATTAACAGTTACTGGAAATAGGCACAGATGAACTTAATTGTTAACTATAATTGTTTTTCGAGAAACCGTAATTATACAATTTATACTTGTAATAACGTCAAAAATTAACTGTATCGACATAATTATACAACAAATGTTGTTTTTCTATTATTATTTTCTCAGAACTTGCTCTCTTGAACTTGCTCTTACTGAAATCAGAATCCAGATTATGCTTGTCCCTATTATACAAACTTATCTTTTTTGCCTAAAAGTATTTCACAATATAGGCTTCTACTAAGCCGCATAATAATGTGTTATAATACCAACATAAAAATAATGAGGACCTTAAGAAGAATTGAACTAAGAAGATTGCTCAGACCAATTTTTCATACCTACCATGCAAAAAGTTACGAAGTACGCTTTTCAAACATCACTTCAACAGATTGACGGAGATCCACTTCTTTGCAGCCTACGCCTTAGAACAAAAACTGTACAAAGTGCTTCACGCAAGTCTAGACTGAATTTACGTGAGTTACGAATTTTCTGCCGCCCACAACTTAAGACCACGGAGTATGAAACAAAGGGAATACTTATAGCAATGCTATTTTTCAATTCCAACTGGCTACGCTGTTTTGCTACGCCGTAGCACTTTGCGACGCCTTAGTAGCACATAAAGTCGTGAACAGCGGAGAGATAGCAGACGGATAGATTCAGAAAAAAATATACAAACATTTTTGAAGTGTGTACCTGACTTGTGCAGTTTGTACCCAGTGTACGAAGGACTTAAACAACTAATATGACCTTAATACCTCAAGTTTATGATTACCAGTATTTCCATCGTTGTAGATAGATCTCATCAAGGTCACAATACTAATGATAACTAAATTATTTGTCTAATGAGTACTCCATTTGTTAATGACTCTGATATAACCAGTAATTAGGTAGGCACTGTGGGTGAATTGAGGCGTTTCAACCGAAACTGATGTTCGCACTCATTACTCACAGTCACCAAAATAGAGTAATGTTATTATCTAAGTTTTATCGACGCTTGTTAGCGGTGAGTGTTGCCTTCGTATGTGTTTATAGTTTATAGTAATATTGTTACGTGTGAGTAATAATTGTAAATGAGAACCCCAACCAATAATTAATATGAAAACTTATGCAAGAGTGTGCATTTGAGTGTGTCACAAGACCTTCAAAAATGAAAATGACACAGTAATTAAACGTTCGCCCTGGGTATGCAGTTGCGCACTTTTAAGCTGGCAATTGGCTTATCGTTTAATCTCGGCATTAACTATTACTATGTCGTACTTAAGGTCTATTCAAATTCATCTATTGTATGTCCATACAAATATCATCTTTACATATGTACATGAACTCACACTTTCTTCCCATGGGGTACGTAGAAACTACAAAACGATACCTGATACGATCCTTACATACTCCTTTTTCTTCGTTTACATTCATACATCAGAAGGCCAATTCTCGTAATTTAAAACGTTCAAAACCTAGTCGCAGTCTCATCTCAGCGACAAACAAATGTCAAAATGTAGGGAAATTAGAGGTATTTTTGACAGATTGACACTGAGATCAGACTGTGAACGTTCTTAAAATTACGAGAATTGCCCCTCTGGTCACACACGCACGCCGGTGGCCAGTACTACGCACCTGACCTTTCTGAAGAACATCACCAATAAGATCAAACAATCAATCTTTAAGTGTCTATTAAGTTGATCTTAGAATGACTAGACTACTATTGAAAAAGTAGCAAAAAAAATTCAAAATGAAGTTTATGTGTAGGTATTTAAGTTGCTTTTCCAAACAATCATTTCTGTTTACATGTTTGGAAACTAAATAGCAAACGCAGATTATGTACATATACGTCGTATTAGTATACGGTACCGTAGAAAATGAAAAAGAAGCAGTGAATAATTACTTGACTATCTGAGATGAGTAGGGCTAATTTTCCTAATCAATAACCTATAACTGATAAAGCCATTATAGCAAGCCCATTGACAACCATTTCTTGGAAAAGCGACGCGAACGGTGTCAACACCTCATTAAACCAATTCTATAATAACAATAATATTGGCTTTCAATAACATTGCCCTGTCTTGTGACACGGCTGACACAATCGAGTACACTCTACTACACTCGAGTGACAAGCAACGTTATACGCTTGACGACCAATGGACCGGGAGACTGTAACATAATGTACATACTCACAGTTATCTTCATTCATTCCTCCAGGTCAGAACAAGCATTCTGTTACCGTTAGGCGCTGATCTGATTATTTCTTACGACACGTTTTATCCACAATCAGTACACAGACACAGCTCCATCTTTAAGATGACACTACGATGATTTAGTGACATCCAAGGGTTGGTAATTTCGCCCACATTGATGGATATCATTTTTCCTATAAACACTATACTTCTAATACAAAATAACTGTAGATTTTATCGTATTTTATTAATAATATATTTTATTATGACAGCTTTGACAACGACGTTTAATACGTCGCCATGGTAACCTTTCTTTCAAATTCTTACCTGCCTGTATCTTTTTAGCTAATTAGATATGAATACTTATTATATTTAATTACTGGCCATCTTCATAGCTCAAATTCATATTTTCTACATGATGTTATTCTACGAGCTGACATTATAGATCCACGCAATCCAAGGATCAGTTCGGGTTTCGCCTCTAAAGCGGATACAATAAAGATCCTGATACTCCAGGGCTACCTATCGCGGGACTACCCAGCGTACCTCTTCGCTCCGGTACCTGTTGGACCCTGCCTACGCCTCCGTCCTCCGTCCTCCGTGAAGGGCTCCTGTGACTATTGGGCCGCGCCTCATCCGAGGGCCGCCTCACCTGGCGGGCTGACAGCGTCTCTGTCGTGCCTCTCTCTCTTGCTGCCGAGCTGCGTCCTGCCGAGCTGCGTCCTGCCTTGCTGCGTGGACCCTCCTACGGGTGTCCTTCGCCTGCACTGCATCTATACTTGTACCTGCGCCGGCTCCTGCTGCCGTGCTGCAGCCTGCCTTGCTGCGTGGGCCCTCCTACGGGTGTCCTCCGTGCCGCACGCGCACCAGCGACCTGCCCTCATCTGTACCTGCATCTGTCGCCGGCACCTGCCTCGCATCTACCTCCCTCCATCTGGATCTCCACCTCAGCCTCCTCAGCCCACCTATCACGCATCGTCATCCATACACCCCACCTCCACATACTACACACCACTCTTAGTCCATCTCCATCATAAAGTTATAAATATACCTTTAATTGTTTTCTACCTCCCTTTCTTTAATTTCATTTTACCTTTGGTTTTTATAAGTTCAGTTTTACTTGTCGCTACACGACATTTTGGCAAGTAGCCAAAAGAAAGTCGATAGAGTCGATATCCTTTAAAGCAACGAATACTGAGTAGCATGACCTTATATTTCTCAAAATAATTTCCAATTGTTCTGTTTCAGAAAGTTTTTTGGAAAGACGAGAGAACATTCCCGACATAATTGAGATATAAATTATAAATATGTCTCGTCCAACCAAGTTTGAATTTTTAAACAAATCTGAACTGGAATATGAAGTCAAAATTAGACTAGGGGAACCAGCAAGTACAGTTTTATTGTTAAAAAAACAAATTCTTCACTTAGCTTCAGCTACTCCATCGGAGGAAATCCTGATTTCTCCGCTACCTATTGAGGACGACTTGTCTCAAATTGATTATACTCTGCATTACTTGCATAGTAAAATAGAGAAACTATCACAGGGGCCCCACGTTGGGCGCCAAAATGTCGTGTAGCGACAAGTAATACTGAACTTATAAAAACCAAAGGTAAAATGAAATTAAAGAAAGGGAGGTAGAAAACAATTAAAGGTATATTTATAATGTTAAGATGGAGATGGACTAAGAGTGGTGTGCAGTATGTGGAGGTGGGGTGTGTGGATGACGATGCGTGATAGGTGGGCTGAGGAGGCTGAGGTGGAGATCCAGATGGAGGGAAGTAGACGCGAAGCAGGTGCCGGCGACAGATGCAGGTACAGATGAGGGCAGGTCGCTGGTGCGCGTGCGGCACGGAGGACACCCGTAGGAGGGCCCACGCAGCAGGGCAGACTGCAGCACGGCAGCAGGAGCCTGCGCAGGTACAGGTATAGATGCAGTGCAGGCGGAGGACACCCGTAGGAGGGTCCACGCAGCAAAACAGGACGCAGCTCGGCAGCAAGAGAGAGAGGCACGACAGAGACGCTGTCAGCCCGCCAGGTGAGGCGGCCCTCGGATGAGGCGCGGCCCAATAGTCACAGGAGCCCTTCACGGAGGACGGAGGACGGAGGCGTAGGCAGGGTCCAACAGGTACCGGAGCGGAGAGGTACGCTGGGTAGTCCCGCGATAGGTAGCCCTGGAGTATCAGGATCTTTATTGTATCCGCTTTAGAGGCGAAACCCGAACTGATCCTTGGATTGCGTGGATCTATAATGCCAGCTCGTAGAATAACATCATGTAGAAAATATGAATTTGAGTTATGAAGATGGCCAGTAATTAAATATAATAAGTATTCATATCTAATTAGCTAAAAAGATACAGGCAGGTAAGAATTTGAAAGACAGGTTGCCATGGCGACGTATTAAACGTCGTTGTCAAAGCTGTCATAATAAAATATATTATTAATAAAATACGATAAAATCTATAGTTATTTTGTATTAGAAGTATAGTGTTCATAGGAAAAATGATATCCATCAATGTGGGCGAAATTACCAACCCTTGGTTGTCACTAAATCATCGTAGTGTCATCTTAAAGATGGAACTGTGTCTGTGTACTGATTGTGGATAAAACGTGTCGTAAGAAATAATCAGATCAGCGCCTAACGGTAACAGAATGCTTGTTCTGACCTGGAGGAATGAATGAAGATAACTGTGATTATGTACATTATGTTACAAGACGTAATGGGGGTAATGTTACTTACACAATAATATGTAGCAACTTATGTGGTTATGTAGTGGAAAAAATGAGGAACAAGTGGTGCTACCTCCACGAATGGTGAATCTGGGGTGTATCCTGGACTGTTACTTGCTTCGCTTTCACTTTACAGCCTGGTATTATTTTCTAACGTGGCTTTAATTATTCGCACGTGGTCAAAGCCAAGAAAAGACGCGACGTTCACTTATCCGGAAACCTGAACAGGTGACACTAGTTGAATGGTGAATGTCTAAGCAGAAGGTTAGAAATATTACTATAAAATCACAACACTATCCAGTTGATCTTGACCAGGGTTTTCGAGATCTAAAAATATTCTCAACACCTCACATGACACTTTTAAATAAAAATCCCTAAACCAGATACCACCAACACAAACGGCCACGGGTTCACAACAAACATTTTGAAAGCAAATACTTTATCTGTTATACGCGGCTTCACGCGAGCTCTGGCCGCCGTCCAACGTATCTGCGACCAACTTCTTTACTATTGGTCGTAAGTCGCGCTGACGGGTGGCACTGTGGGACCTTCCCGTGGGCTTAGGAGCTTACTGCATTTGTTTATTGAAAAGTTCTTTGGAAATTGCATAGAAGCTTAAAGAGTTAACAATATTTTCTTTCTTCGAAGTGCGTTTTATACACACATCAACACTGTCTAGGGATATTTTGGATTTACTCAATTTACTCAAAATTTATTAAAAATAACATACAACATGCATATATGTTTATAAAGCCCATTTATCAGACTACACTCTAGAATAAAAGAAAACTATTTTTTTTGCGTAAAAAAATTTTTATTCAAATAAAGAAAAAACGTGAAATAATGGTAAAACTAACAATCAATGTGTTTCTCAAGAAAAAGTGAAAAATAAGGAAAAATTTATCTGTTTTTATCAGTTATGTGAAAAATCAGTAGTCAGTAAAACCGCCCATGACGTTAATAACGGTCCTGCAATGGTTTTCATGCTTTGGATTAAGTTATCCAAGTCTTGCTGCGGTATATTGTCCCAGGTCCGGGTAAGATGCAAAAAAAGTTGCTCTTCCGTCGCAATGTTTGCAGGAAAATTCCTCAAAGCCCTTCTTTGGAGCATGTCCCACGCGTGTTCTATGGTGTTTAGGTCAGGCGATTGAGCGGGCCAGCCTAAGACCGATACGTCGTGCTCCTGTAACCAGCTCGTCACCACTCTCGCTGTGTGGGACGGGCGTTATCGTGCATGAGCGTGAATTCTTGGCCCATTTGTAGTCGATGGGGGTAGATTATTGGTACTAGCACCTCGTTACGGTATTTTTCAGCCGTCATGGTGTTTCTGATCCAAACGAGGTCTGTTCTTCCACCAACACGAATTCCCGCCCAAACCATAATTGTCCCGCCGTGGTATAAATGAACTTCCTGAGGATGTTGTAGACGGCTCTCACGACCAGGAACTCGCCAAACACGTACTCTACGTGTATCGGGATGGAAACTGAACCGGGACTCATCGGTAAACAGCACTACAGACCACTGGTTATCTTCCCAGTGCAAATGTTCACGAGCCCACTCTAGTCGTCGTCCACGATTTCCTCGGCGTAGTGCTGGAGTACGAAGCGGTCTACAAACATGAAGGTTAGCTTCATGCAGCCTTCTCCTTACAGTTTGGTCACTCACAAGCAACTGGTGCTCTGACTGGAGCCTCTGAACCAACTGCATGGCCGTAACATTTGGTTGTCTTCTTGCGGCAACTTGCAAAAATTGGTCTTGTCGTTGTGTGGTTATGCGCTTCTCGCTTGGGTGTCTTTCAGCCACATCACCAGAAGCACGATAACGTGACCATAACCTTGATATCACGTTTTTAATTTATTTTTCAAATTCAAATTTAGAATCGTTCAAAAAGGTTTACAAAATAAGCTTTCTTCAAAAGAATTCAAAACTGGCCAGTAATTTTTGAATTTAAGAACTTTATACAAAATATCCCTAGACGGTGTTGATGTGTGTATATATTTTTAAGAAATATACAACTTTATTTTGTAATTTTGGATTACTTCATTGCCATGCATTCACACTATTTAAAAATTCCTTTGACCATCACAACTAATTAATAGCTATGATTGTCAAATGAATTTTTAAATAGTAGCCTAAAACACGGAGTGCCAATTCATTTATTAATATAAACGCTTGTGCATTAACTGACTCTAAAAACATAATTTCATTTTCGCGTCATGGCACGTAATCTAAACTGATTCGAACATATCTTTTTTCTCAACAAGCTCACACTCAGCTGGAGTCACTCGCAGCAGATGATCTGTTAATGTTACTACAATTTCCGCTTTGTACACAAGATGCTATAATTTAATTAAAACTTGTCCACACACAATAATCACCCTTTCTCTCGCAGTAATACGTATGATAATCCCGTAACGAAAGCTTCAGTTATATCGTTATAGGTCTGCGGTCGCCGACGAGGCAGTGTTAGTGAAATTTCATTACATTTCAGTAATCGGAACACTAGACAATTCCGTCATGGTCTAATGCTCGTGTTTATTAGGAATGTTCAAATTAAACATCAATAAAGTTTTATTGGAAATACTGTGGAGTTACGTCATAATTGGCGGAAGGTATTGATCACCGATGTTAGTGGGAAAAGGGTCGAATTTTGACTGGTCATGTTACACGAAGGTTACACGTATAGGAATATTGATAAGGGATTGTTTCGTGGAATCAAGGTTGTGTTAGATAGCCATCGATGTACTGATAGCAAGGATTGTCCCAAAAGGGTTATTAGTAAATATATTTGACAGCGTATTGTCAATATACAGAACTAAGTCTTGATAATATTATTAAATAATAATTTAATCAGATTTTTAAGCTTTTCTATGTGTAGAGAATTCACTTATTAGTCCACTCGAAATACTATTGTGCGGAACACATAAATTCGGAACATAATTATCATCGAATCAACTTGTATATTCTAAATAAATAACCAAACTTATAAAATAATAACCTCCTCACAAACCCGCACTATCAGCACAATATCACTACGTATCACTAAATAGTGCCACTGAAACAAGTTTCTGTTGCGAAACAACTTCGTCCTATAACACCCTTGACTTGATGAAGTACCCGTCACGCGAAATAAGGGTAAATACGAATATTTACCCTTATTTACCCCCAGCGAGATGAATTATACCATGAGTACCCGTTACGCTAAAGATATAGCTCAGAAGGTGCATTACGGAACCTTATTATGGAAGGTTGAGAGGTCGAGCAGCTTCCTTGCGTGCTACTAATAATAAATTACAAGTGCATTAATCATCCGTCATTTCCTGAAGGCTAATTACAATATCTAGTAGGTAGCTAATAAGCTTGACTTACCAAAATTGTTAATGGGTATCGATCACATAAGCAGCTTGAGATGCTGCCGTACCATCATCAGAAAACCAATTGCATAACACATGTTCAAACACAATTCGAAGCATTTCTTAGAAAATTCATAACCATTGATTCTTATGTTTGAAAAATTTGTCTGCTCCACATTGTTAACAACGTAATGAATATTAAATCATACTAAATTACTTATTGACATAAATCATGATAAAAATTCAAATTAGAGAATTCTCTGACTCCTGGTCTAATTGTGACGGTTTAATCTCATCATGATTCCAGTTTAAGAGAGAAACAGAGCTGTACATGACACATAGCACCATCCGTTTTTCGCACCGGAATCATGATGGCATTAATACTTCGTAATACTCAAACTCAAATAATTTATTTCAATTAAACGATTTATAGGCACTTTTAAATTGTCAAAATTAAATAGTCGGTCAGTTAGTCAGAAAGTTGCCCATTCCAAAACATAGATCTTTATGGAGAAGAAACTCCAAGGACACTCTTTTAAATCAAGATATTATTACAAAATCCTGGGTACATTATTCTTATTGCTTCTATATGTGAGAACAATGTAAAAAAGAAACAGTTTAAAATATAAAATTAAAAATAAGCCCTGGCAGTTAAGAAATGAATATTAACTGTGTTGCATTATCAAAATGAAAAGCATTGCCATTGTAAGTGTATATCGCAAGTAGCCCGCAGGTTATATTTGGGGGCTGAAAACGACGGTAGTTAAACGTAACAGGCATTAACTTTTCATGTGGCCTGTATAAAAGTCCACCTGCTGAATCTACCTGCCTAATTCAGACCCGAAATGGGTAGGTCATATTTATGACACGGCAAAAGAAATATACGTGTTGTGATTTCGCGAATACTAATGAAAAAAGAGAATATAATGTCTGAGGGAAAGGTAATGAAAGGTGCGAAGTTGAGAATAATACTTATGTTTCATATGATTTGAGGGGAATCTGATTTTATCTGCACTATCACGCAACAGATATACCTACGTATTTGATTTGAAATAGATAGTTCTACTTATTGTGAGTCTTTCTTGTGACACAACCGATTTGCTGTGGAGTTAGTTGCATCGCTTCTTGTCAACAGCTTTAACACTAGAATGTTATGATTGATAGAGAATGATTTTACAAGATGCTTTGTAACCTTTAAAAAAAATGGAACAACAACAAACGTCGATCGCCAATTTACTAACTGAACACTTCGGTATCAATCACAAAATTCTTGGTAACGGGCTAGAAAAAAAATCGTTCGTTTCATTTGAATGGTTTTTACCAATTACCTACCGAGAGTATCTGGTATAACGATCTGACGACCAACACAAATACACGGAATATCCGGGCAATGTGACATAGGCACTGTGCAAAATATCTGGACAAAGTGACGGACTTCGCGTAAATCAAGCTCCAGGTAAAACATGGGAGATAACGGTTGGTGGCGGGAATAATTTGGGAGATGTTTTATACATTTTTGAGAGCGGTGAAAATTGTAACAGTTCAGCTAATTTCTAAAGGTCATTGTTTACAACATGGTTTTAGTGGCTAATTATGAAAAACGTTTAATAAGCAAGACTGAATATATATAGCATCAGACAAGATGTATCCCTGTCTAAAGCGGTTTCGTGCAAAAAATTTACTAAACTTAAAAAAATTACTGTTTCTATTTATTAGTAAAGCAAAGAAACTGAATAAAGTAAAGCAAAAAAAACTTAGGGTTATAGTTTAATTTCTGCTTCAGGAATGGACTTCTTCACTCGACTCTACGAGCGTCCTTCGTAAACAAACAAGCGCCATGTTTCGCTCCTCAGATGTGTTTCGCTCACAAATTCCGCGCTAAGCTGCAAGTCGCTGCAAGTAGTTAACACTTAAGCCTCTTTTGTGAACTTAGCCAGTTAGTACCACCCGTTACGTACCCGTTTTGCAATTATAGTACTTGGTAACTGTTATGTGATACAATATAATGGAATATCCATCTTTACTTATTATCTACTCTATGTCTTCTGGTACGCGGTCGCCATTCCAGAACCTTTCGGCCCCATCGGCCATCTGTTGTGCGGGCAATGTACCCTGCCCACTGCCACTTAATTTGGCAATTCTTCGGTCTATGTTGGTTACCTTGGTTCTCTTGCGGATCTCTTCATTTCTGATTCGATCGCGTAGGGAAAGTCCATGCATAGCCCTCTCTATGGCTCTTTAGGTGACTTTGAGCCTTTCAAAAAGGCCTATTGTGAGCGGCCGTGTTTCAGTGCCTTAATTCATCACTTGCAACACGCTTTGGTCAAAGGCTTTCGTCTTGAGACACTGTGGTACGTGGGACGAAAAGATATTTCGTCGCTTCCCGAACGCTGCCCAGCCGAATCGTATTCAACGATTGACATCTTTTTCGAAGTTGGACCTGCCTACCTGGATAGTAAGTCCTAGGTAAACATAACATTGGAAGGCCTCCCATAAGGTGAACAGATGACCTGGTGAAGGCCGCAGGAATTCGCTGGATGCGAGAAGCACAGAACCGGTCGAAATGGCGGTGCTTAGGAGAGGCCAACGAGTATGTGACGCAGTGGACGTTTTTCAGCTGAAATGATGATGATTTTATTATCTAGAAAATATTGCAACTAGGAAAAAAATTATGCCAATTTAATTTCACCAGATGGAACACTGACTTGTTTGTCAAACTAAAACATAAAAGGAATCAAGTGATTACTCTCAAAACGGTGAAGCAAAACATCGTGAGGAAAACCGGCATGTCCTAGAACCACAAATTCGAAGACATGTGACATCCACCAACCCGCACTAGGCCCGCGTGGTTGATTATGGCCCACTCCCTCTTACAGAGAGGAGGCCTGTGTCCCAGCAGTGGGAACAGTATAGGCTGATTATGTAATCAATTGATTAGACACGTTTAAAAACATGATTGACAGAATTAATTACACTAAAATGTTAATAGAATAATTTGATAATTGATTGAATTTCGGAAACGTTGTCCGGTTAACTAAATGACATGGACATGTTAATGGTTCGGTGAACAATAATTAATTACAGGCGAGAGCCGGGCTTAGAATTTGACAAATAAGTTGTTAATTTTGTTGATTGAATGGTTTCCAGTGAATAGTGGAGCAGTGTTTATGATGGGAAGCGAAAATAAATTACTTGTTATGTTTTGAATGGACAAAGGCGTAATTTAAATGTGCAGGAAGTTAATGACTCTCGTGGACACACGTGACACTCATCGACACTCATAACACTCTCATCGACACACATTGTCGTCGAGACTCGTAAAATTGCGTCGACACTCGTACAAATTCCAGAATATCATAAGAATTTAATTTTTATTACAAAAAGTATTCTTTTTGTACATCTAAAACGTTAAAACGTACATATAAAACGTTGTCTTACTAATTTACTTGCCCGAAATGGGTGAATCGACACTTTTTTATTTTTTTATAGGCGATTCGCACGAACTTAATTTATTTGCAGGTGAATCAACACTCCAGAAATATGTAATAGGCAATTGACACATTTTGAATTTTATGCAATTAGGTTAAGAAAAAAAATATTTTACTCATGTCACTTCTGTGCGCTGGTGTTCTTTTTTCTATACTTTATTGCACAAAATTTAAGACAGTAAATTCGTACGAATGGACTAATAAACCAAAACATTGGTGTGTATGTTTGCAACTTTAGTGCATAATTACGCATTGCGTGACATGTGGCGTGAACTAGAAACATTGCATTTAATGCCTGCGTGGTCATGACCATAGCGCGACACATTAGTTGGTAAAATAAGCGCAACTACATGTTATTCATAATTAATCATTATGTTTAGCGTTACATATCCATAGTGTAGCGTTACATATTCATAACACGTAGTTATGCTTATTTTAGGTTCATTAAATAATATTTGAAATCACTGCTACGAATAAATGTAACTAAAAGTTTTTTTACATTTTGACTTGCAATCAATCAGATTTTGGTGGTTTAAAACCTGTTGAAAATACTCGCAAACATCTTACGTAACAAACAAAATCTTATTTTTTTTACAATTTGATTCGATCCTCCGACCAACGCGTCCCGATTTCATTTTACCAACCATGCCTACAAACTCATCCATTCTACGCCGTCCCGTAAAACCTGGGCGTTTCGGTATTTGCGAATGTATTCAGCTTTCTATCTCTGTTCTAGATCCGATAACTTTGGTTCCAAGCCCGGTGGCATTAATCGTTCACCAGCTACACCGGCGCGGTGTGGGGATAAACCGGTTAGTGTAAAAGCTAACCGGTTGCTTGGCAAGCCGGCGACGTTCAAGACAAACACAGAGGTTAATTACTGCGGGCCGCGTTGTGCCGACAATATCCGGGGAGACGGCTTGCTAGGTGCGCTGCGTAGGTGCGACTAATCGCTGTTCTATTATTTTGTAAATTTTTCATTTTTCATTCAATTGATAAATAACCATACACATTTTCAAGTTATAGAATAAGGTGTTACTTCGCGGAAATCCATGATGGTACAAAGTCATGCAAGGATATTTAGTTTAAATTCCACAATAACATTCATTTTTCATCCAGGCTTGGATGCATAATGCGAATGAAAACGACGAGGAGTCAACAACTCCTGAGGATACCTCGCGGAGTGGTAGATTATAGGTTTGCTTTGCATGTTGTATTATAATAATGGAATATTTACATGGTTGTGCTTATTGCTGCATTTTGCATCCAAGCCTGGATCTAGTTATTGCGGAATTAAAATATATTAGTTATACATTTTTCATAACATTTACTCGTCTTTTTCTCATAGGGATATGCGGATACTACATACATATACACATGAGATAGGTACACTTCTACATCTACTTGTAGTAAGGTACAACTAAGAGATTTTTTGGTCAAAGTACATCATGTGCCAATACACTACAAAGTACATCATGTGCCAATACACTACAAAAAAGTGATGTCCCTAAGGATTGGATAGTAAATTCGAATGGAATCGTTATCGATACGTCCGCGAGAGCATTCTCATTGGTAATCCTTCAAAATGTTTTATTGGAATAATGAAGATACTTTACTTACATACCTACTAGTGGTGGTGCATTTTTGTTTTATATTTTCCTGTGGCTATCTTATTTCAGAGATTGCATTTGGCTTAAACTAAAATGATATGGTTAATAGTATAGTATGGTAATGGGATGGCGAGGATGACTTTGCATCTTCGTTTTTTATTCACACTTGTCACCATCTTTCGTTTGATGATTTACGGCCTTGTGTTATTATTGCTTAGCATAGTGTGTTTACAAGTAACGCAAAAAACGGTGTCAGAATGTTTAGCATGCTTTAGTATTTGAGTACTGAAACAAAGTCGATAATTTTTATCTAAATCAGTTTGGGCCAGACGGCGCCACCTACATTAGACGTTGAATAATTATCTACTAGTCACTGTTACTAGTACTATCCCTCAAATATATACGCACATCCAGCCAGGGTCGCCTTTGACTAAAACAAATGGTTTCTGTTCATGAGACATGTACTCGTAGGTAGTATAATGTGGGCTCCTACTGTTTTAGGTTCAATTTCCAATACAAATAGGGAAAAAATAGAAGAGAAAATATCATTAGCACAGTTTACACTATGCGTAAAAAATATGTTAACAGTAGATGCGGTGCCAAAGGTAGCAATAAAGTACGCTTCGATACAATTTTGTAAGCTTGTAGGTGGCCTTAGCGTGGAACCTACTTCTTAAGTAGGCGAGGCTATTGAAAATTACCTTAATAGTGAATGAAAGAACGGTAATTAACTTTTCGTCTGCTACAGGAAGGCTGGTTTTGTGCAGAGTACCTACTCTGGTAGCTACTTAATTGCCAATTTAAGACTATTTGTTCCTGGTATTATTTTGTTTCTGTAATGAGAAAGGTGTGATAGGTAGTCGCTAATGCTGGTATTCAGCTGCATCCGGTTAGACTGGAAGCCGACCCCGACATAGTTGGGAAAAGGCTAGGCAGATGATGATTGAGAAAGGTGTGATTATTGCTTTAACTTTAGTGACGTTTGTTTTAACGTGACACTATTTTAGAAAGCCACTAAGGGAATCAAGACTCAGCTGTTAAAATTTATTTTAAAAAAATGATTCAGAGGCCTTTTCCCAGCACTGGGATGATGCAGGCTAACAGTAACAGTTTTAATTAAAACTGTCAATCAAATAGTTTGACGCGCGTTTTCACAATGGATTCAACTAAATAGGCATTCAGAAACGTTCATAATAAGAAGACACAAAACACAGCATCACGCCTGTTTCTTTGGCACACCCATCTTCATCATTATCATTTCATCCGAAAGACGTCCACTGCTGGACACAGGGCCGTGTGAGAGGGTTTCCAACGCTACGTCTTCCAGTACACAGTCTCCACTCCAGAACCTTTCGGCCCCATCGGCCATCTGTTGTGCGAGCAATGTGCCCAACCCACTGCCACTTACGTTTGGCATTTTTTTGGGCTATATCGGTTACCTTGGTTGTCCGGCGGATCTCTTCATATTCGATCACGTAGGGAAACTCCAAGCATAGCCCCTCTACATTGCCATTTGGGTACTTATTATTTTAGTACACCCACATTTCGCCAATTATAATTATAAAAGTCTTACAATATTCTTGAACCACTCAGCGTAAAGCCCTATAGACAAAGTTAGCCGGAAATATTGTCCTCGCCTCTATTTATATTGCCAGCGTAAGGCAATCACGATGTACTCAAACTGATACAAACTCCATTCTGTCCCAATTCAAGTTAGTCGTTGTTAAATAGTGGATTACCCTCCTTCCTACACATGTAGCGTATACAACGAGCTAATCGTCCAGCTTAATTGATTTACGAGCTGCGAACAGTCTGGGAACACTTAATGTACTTTTAAGAGAGGTTTAGATTGTAATATCGCTTGTTCTTTAGGTACAGTTGGGAGAAATTACCGTAAATAATTAACCTGAATAATTGTGTGTTAACCTTTATAAGGGTCATTATCGCACTAGTCCTTGTTTTGGTGTTCAATAAAAAGTGGAAATTAAAGTTATAGACTGATTGAGTTACCCATTTACGTGCAACAGATTGTTACAGGTCTGCTGGATGTTGGATGTGAGAATATCTCTCACGATATCAAAAATCCAAATGTCACACAAGTATTTACTTTCTTTATTTGAAACATTTTATAGTTGCATTACCGTGAGAATGTTCTATGTGCCAATGAAGGTCAAGGTGGGGTAAGTGGCGTATCATTATCATCCACCATCGTGTTACGCATCGTTCACCAATGGGGTTGTTATGTATAAATACATAGGTCTATTATTTGCATCGTCATAGTGCAGCTTCCATGCAACTGAATTTCTCTACTATTTATTGTTACCATTTTATCATCCCTTGTATTTGCATGCTATTCCACATCAATTTCCATATTGATCAGTATCTCCCTCGGAAATAAGTCAGCTGTAGGGAAATAGCTTACCGCGGTGACCGGGGGCCGTTGATCGGACACTGGACGTCTACTTATACCTACTATTAGTTTGTTATCATAATAAGATTATAGATACAAAATTCAATGTTTGTACATGTCGGGGAAGGTATGTCTGTCTCTCGTTAACATCAGGCATATTTTAATTACTGTGGGCGTACTATGGGTAGTGTTGGTTATAACACAATAGAAAAACGGTTTGCAGTTCAAATCAGATTACAATTTACGAACAAGTAGTCACACTAGCGAATCACACACTGTAGGTACCCAACTCAACGATACGGAACGCGAGACAGTTTCTAACACATGTTGTCCGGATAAACGAATAACGCCGACATATATATTATAATTGATACAAACATTTTAAAATGTTCACCCTTGTTGAATTATAGGATACCCTGCCAGCAGCAGCTATAGTGACCATATTGACAGATGGCGGATTGGTCATTGCAGGATTTCGCTATAATTACCAAAAAAAAAGTTTATTAATTTTTAAATATACTGTTTACAAATTCTTATTTGTTGAGTCTCTTACCTCTGAATTCTCAAACGATACTTTATTCTAAGAAGTTTGCTTCAAAATACATTACGCACTGGAAATCATCATTACCTTGAAGTGGAAAAACGTTTATTTCCAACATGCCAAACTCTTTTGTTCCCCCTACATGTATCTGTACAACGCGCTCAGCGCTTCCAGCAATTTCCCACAATTCCATGTAATGGCGCGGCAGACCGCTTACGACCGCAACTTGCATCACACACAACATTTTATGCCCACTTTTGTGCACGTAAGTACCGGAGCGTAGAGGTTGTAAATGTCTCCAAGTGTAGGTACATGATTGGACGGTTTAAAGTTATAGCATCCCAGTTTGAATGTATGCCCTGTTGATGCCAATAGACTTGCCCTTCATTGCTTGGGACTCAATTAAATGAGTGTGTACCCCCCCCCCCCCCCTTTGCTTCCACCTTCGGGACGTAACAGGCGTGATATTAGTTATTTTGTAAACAAAAATAGCCCAAAAACTGACTCGTGACGTAAACTACAAGTTCCAGTACATATTATTAGATGTAATAATTTACCTACACTGTTGCGAACACACGTAGTAAATAAATAATAACACCATTTTAAATGAGAAACCGTGTGCCAAGTTTAATAACTTACCAACGAGTATAATATTCTGCTTCTAAACACTCCAGCCGCTCACTCATATAATATTATAAAGCTGCTATAATTCCGCACTTTATACCAACTGCAGTGACTCTAAACTCGATACTTCGCATATCTGAGTCGAATAAAATCCTACATAATGCGCGAGTTGATCGCACGTTAGCAATTCATGGGCGCCCGCTTCGCTATACATCGCCTGCCGCTCGTAAACACGTTTTATTGAGTTGTGTAGTGAGCGAGCGATGAATATTAAAGTACAGAGAGAACGAACGATGCATATTCAATTTTAATATACCGCTATGTTAGTGAGACTGCGATATTGTGTGGTTGCTCTTAATTATGAAGGGATTAGGGATATACTACGTAACGGTGTTAAAAACCAGTTTTTTTTCCATTTCCAACTCCAGGCATTATAAAGGAGTATTTCATTTTTTTATAATTTGTGACAGAAATCGTGCAGTCGACATGTGTTGATTTAACTCACATTTTTATTAATCTGACATTATTATTACTACACGTAATGGTTAAACTCAACACCCCACGTTGTCAAGTTACGCTTTGAACTAGAAAGAAGACATGTCAAATTGCTATCAACAAATATTTTTTCATAAGATTTATTGCCTGCAAATTATTCCTAGGGAAACACCTTTTTACACTAGCTATTTGAAAACCAATGAAGTCATAAAAAGGGAAATTCCAAGAAGTGCCTTTATTACAGAACTTACTTAGGTGAAATTGCATGGCATGTTTTATTGCGCTAATGTTAAATATTCTCGAAGAGTTCACGAAGAAATTGAAATCTCGAAGTACAAAGAAGTATGTTTGTATAAATGTCTGTTTTGAACTTTTAATATAAAGGAGTCGAAGACTTATGGAGTGTAATGGAAATGGCTTTCTGTTGTAGATATTTTCTGCAAAGAAGCTGGTGGAAGTTTTGAGCTTTTAAGTTTCAACCAATAGTATTTCGTTTTTAGAACATGCAATTACGACCTTGGCAATACGGCAAATAAAAATGCATCTCACTATATAGGATCTCTAGGTAAAATGGTATTCAAGCTAGTCAGGTGTAGAATTTGTGACCATTGTGTGGCAAATATTTTAAAGATTTATGTTCAGTGTTCTATTTAATAGATTAGTATTTGAACTACCTCTAAAAAACGTCAGTATAACATGCTTGCTAATTCACGAAAAAGTCTCAATTTGTTAAAAAGTAATCACTAAAGTGTCTCATTATTCATAATCACGATACGATTTACAAATAAGGCAATTTTCTGATTTTATAAATCCGATATCTACTAAATAAACATACTTACCGATAACCAATACGTCAGTTACGGACCTAATTTTAATGAATTTTACTTACCATTTGATCGGAGGAGCACATTTGATATAAAATATACCCGGGGTGGCGCGCGAGGCGCGGCCCAATTATTGTCGATAATTAGTCTGGTACCAATTAGTACATGTTATGCTCCGTGGGGCCCGTCTATTTGTCCAGGACACTTTGGGTCGAGGAGACTTTGGCATAGTATTTCAGGTAGTATTTAGACGGAAGATTGTTGTTAAATAAATTCAACACCAATATTTTAGTTGAATCATTCTTTTGCCAATTTTTTTAATTAATATGTACGTTCGGCATTGTTATCGAGTTACTGTTACTTGCTTGAAAATGAGGGATAATTTTGTGATTCTATCGAGCAAATTTTATGTTTCTAGACCATAAGAAGTTAGGAAATATCATGTAGTTACTCATATTATTTTTATTGTATACCTAAGTCTTATCAATATAGGCATGTAATGCGGAGGAATGAGGAAAATGTCGTGAGTAAAGTTTTGAGTATAAATGTGGACTGCTATAATAGTAGGGGAAAACCAAAGAAAAGATAGAAGGACTGTGTGAAGGATGATATGGAAAGGGTGTGACTACCGAGATGACGAATAAAAGAGAAGTATGGAAGAAAAATAAATGTGACGTCGACAAACAAATTGGGACAAGGGCATTGGGGTCAGGGTGTAATAAAGACCTAAGTCTTTTCAATTGCATGAAAACTAAAATTTGCGATACGCAATTTTTCTTTCGGCCCACTCTTAGAAGCTAAAATGCTCACCTAATGAAAAACAGAATTAAGCATCTTTTGGATGAAATCAAGTGTATTTTAAATACCTACTACTTTATTAAGATACTATAAAAATACGATCAAATTGTGACCTAGTTAATCTTCTTGGAAAAGTCGTTAAATTCGCTGTAGACAACTAAAGATGCGAGGCACGTACGTAGATACGTCAGCTTCTTAATTTATGGTGATCTTTTCGACTTATCTCGATTTGAGGCGACGAATGATTGTGATTTATTACTGAAAATTAATTCAAGTAGATAATATAAGAGTTCAAAGGTGTTGAAGAAATTATCTTCAAATAAGGAGCTTCTTCTTTTTAGCTGGTCGATGGTAGACTAAATGGACTCGGCCCAGAATTTGCCTACGTGTTTGGCACCATCACTATAAGTGTCCATCACTTCCTGTAACTTGCACGCTACAGGACACAAGCACGATTTTTTAAGTGTCCTATCGTTTGTGGAACAGCACCACATTTACACACAAGGCGAAGTTGTCTATGAATTGAAACAGGTTTTCCTTGCTTTGGCCAACCTGGATCTGGAGTATGTTCAAAGAATTCCAAGTTATCGAAAGCTACTTATGTCCAGGAAGCAGATCTTTAGAAGGTGGAACGAATGATAAGGATGCACTGTCTCGCTACAGCTTCAGTCTTTCTTTTGATTGTTCGCCAGTGAGTCTGTAAGTCTGTAGAGGTCTTTAAGGGGCTTTAAAGCAAATAAAGTGCGAATACTAATTTAAAAATATTATTTCAAAACTTCTACTAACATCAACAACTTGCATGTGTGAAATCATACAGTATAGTACTCGCACGTGTCATTATGTGTAGCATCATGTGCCACCCGTTCTCGAATTTTTGGTTCTAGGATAAGCCGGTTTCCTCACAATGTTTTCCTTTATTATTTTAAGAGCAGTAGTGATGAAATTGTGACTGCTCCTAAATTACCCTAGGCTGATAAAATTTTCGTTATTCTTTATTATGTGATACATCAGGATTTTAATCGGTTCCCCTTTCGGGGAAAGGCTGCGCCCTTCCACCATGTAGCCCTATAGAGCTCGATTCCAGATTGGACACTCTCCAACCGATACAGATTAAATGAATTCCAAATATGACGAAGTCCAGTGCCTTGTTTCATCAATAGACCAAGAAAAGGATTGAAAGAAATGTTAAATAAAACTTAGGAATTCATAGTTATGAACGTAGATTGAATGTGGTTTTAGAAAGCTAGTAATACTAGAGAGATGCAAAGTATATTATTTTTATTAAATTGCGAGTAACCCATACGCTAGCGTAACCGGTATTTGATTAGTCATTACTCACACGATACCTCGCATCTACACTCGGAGTACTCAGAGCAACACTTTCATATAGTGATGCAAGCGGCTTTTCAGCTGCATTGCGCCGGCATCATGCTCTTTTGGAGACATGGTCTCTAGCAGTTCTTTCGAACTGATAAACGTGACGAAGTGGCTTTTCCTGTGGTAACCAAGCGACTGTCTTTGTCTGACTATAGAGCAGCTAGTTCCAGCGGCATTGCGTCGGCATCATGCTCTTAAGGAGACATGGTCCCTATCTGTCCTTGGACTGTATATGAGATAGATTTCAGGTCACCCAAACCCCTGAAAGTTCACCCTTTGCACAACAAGCATTACTGCAAGACACGTGTTCATATCAGTCTAACCAAATATTGATCTGAGATAAAGAATACAACATTCAAGAATTAATAGATAATAGAGTTGAGATTCAAACTCAATAATTATCATTTAGTATTCGATTCTGCGAAAGGTTGGAAAGTGTGGCAGAATCGCTTTTATGGCTTTCTGTCATTGTACCATTTCTCCTTTGTTTTAAGGGTTCGTCTCGGCGTCCCGTCGGCCCATCTTATGGTTGCCAGATGTGAGTCTAGTATTGTTTGTTAAAATTAGAAATCGGATATTTCCCAAGATTCTTTGGAATTCGTAGAATTGTGGTATTCGAACCGTCCACCGGTAATTGGCGCTTTATTGTTTCCCTTTAAATAGAAAATGTATGTGTTCCCTTGGTCTAAACCAAATGCCGATTTTAAAATGAATATAATATTTAGTTATTCACTAGGAGCAAGTGACAGACAGGCATAACATAATACACATTAAAGCCTGCGACCCACAACTCGTAAGTCGCGGCTGACCACTGGGCCACCAGTGCTCCTGTGTTTAACAATTAATTAATTAAATCAATTGAATTAATTCATCATGAGCGAAGCGCTTCAAACTTGCATGCTTCGATCAATCACGGACGATCCTCGCTTTATTGACAATTGACTTAATACTGAACCAATTGATTGCTAATTAAAATTTTACATTTTTAATTAGTTTGCTTAAATGAGTTGGTAATAAGTAATAACTAGGTAAGTAATTTAGTAATAACTACTTTGGTGTTAATGTAGTAGGTGAGTTAAAGTGTTTCGTTTATGCATCCATACAGATAAATGCAAAGGTAATTACTCTGCCTGTTTTCTTTTCGCGCCTAAACCACTGAACTGGATGGGACAGATGGGTAGTCTGTGACTTGGAAAAATATATAGGCTACTCTTCATCCTGGATACAATGGCAACAGCTAGTTTTGTATAAGGCAGTACTGGACAAGTTTCACAGCAAAGTTATAATTTTTAGCCTCCTGTCTGATGTAATATTATGTTCTTAGGAATTATAGATGCATTAAAAAAGTTGCTGCGAGCAGCGATATGGTAGGCAACACGTCTGTGGTAACAAAATCAGTGTTAGTAGGCCTTTTTTTCTTAAACCATGTACTATGCTAGGCCAGCTTGTGGTCAAATTGTTACCACTGACTCTATACTAATATGTTATCAAATAGTTCGGGTCCATACGAACGAACAAAAATAAGAATGTAATAAAAATAGTGTTGAGAACCTTATACATTATTTCGTGAACAATTTTTATGGACATCAATACAATTTACCCACGTCCTCTTCCCATGACAGGCATACACCACCTGCTGCGCTCCTTACATACACTACAGGGCGCCACCTGCTGCGCTCCTTACATACACTACAGGGCGCCACCTGCTGCGCTCCTTACATACACTACAGGGCGCCACTTGCTGCGCTCCTCACATACACTACAGGGCGCCACCTGCTGCGCTCCTTACATACACTACAGGGCGCCACCTGCTGCGATCCTTACATACACTACCGGGCGCCACCTGCTACGCTCCTTACATAGACTACAGGGCGCCACCTGCTGCGCTCCTTACATACACTACAGGACGCCACCTGCTGCGCTCCTTACATACACTACAGGGCGCCACCTGCTGCGCTCCTTACATACACTACAGGGCGCCACCTGCTGCGCTCCTTACATACACTACACGGCGTCACCTGCTGCGCTCCTTACATAGATTACAGGGCGCCACCTGCTGCGCTCCTTACATACACTACAGGGCGCCACCTGCTGCGCTCCTTACATACACTACAGGGCGTCACCTGCTGCGCTCCTTACATAGATTACAGGGCGCCACCTGCTGCGCTCCTTACATACACTACAGGGCGCCACCTGCTGCGCTCCTTACATAGACTACAGGGCGCCACCTGCTGCGCTCCTTACATACACTACAGGGCGCCACCTGCTGCGCTCCTTACAAACACTACAGGGCGCCACCTGCTGCACTCCTTACATACACTACAGGGCGCCACCTGCTGCGCTTCTTACATACACTACAGGGCCCCACCTGCTGCGCTCGTTACATACACTACAGGGCGCCACCTGCTGCGTTCCTCAGATACTCCTTTTGCTTCGCTTACGTTCATACATAATTCATGAACATTGTAAACCTGTCAGGTGGCTACTTAATTCTGTTAATCGGTGGCAATAAAATGTATATTTATCGGCTTATGTTTTCAGTTTTATTGTGTACTGTTTATTGCGCATAAACTGGCTTGGGATTTCATTAAACTGTTTCAAACCGAATTTAATTTATTACCTTTGATATTTTATTGCAAGTTCACTAAAATATAAAGTATTATAAAAAGATGCTAACAATGTATGTGAATTTATTCGGAAATTAAACTTCCTCGTGGATTCTTAAAAACAGATTGTTTATCTACGAGTATGTTTTTGAAATATATTAACTAGATTTTTTTTCTAATAATACGCCCTTTTTACAAGCTATACCTCCATACGGGCGAAGCAGCGTCGTACAAAGTGTCCCATGTCCTAACGTATGTCTTAGTACACCGTATGTCAAATTTCACCGAAATCTGTTCAGCCTTTAAAGAGTCAGATAGAACGACAGAGAGAGTTACTTCTGCATTTACATATAATCAAAGTACGGAAGAACGAAAGAAGTTCGTCTCTGCATCTGGTCAGGCGATCTGGCAACCTGTGCACACACTTATGCACTATAATATCTCCTGAGTCGATGTCTAGTCTCCGCTGAGATTGGTCGCCATGGCCAAAATTCGGTCTGGACGTGTATTATTAGCTGGCATTCGAGGCAAGCAGGAAGGTAAAAATTTAGCGTTGTACCGTTTCTCGATACCTAGAATTAACGCTACTTTACCGAGTACCGAGCGCCAGCGGATACCACACAAGAACTATTTTAGCGAGTCATGTTTATTTCCGCAGACACGATACTTACCTACCATTTCTTTTTTATTTAGAGCTTCTTGTTGGTGCACCGTTTTAAATATTTTTTTGGTCTTAGCGAACCCCTCTTCATGTGCATCTGATTATTAGGAACCTTGCTGATCTGAGTTATGTGTAGTAGTAGTTAGAACTTAAGCTTCCCAATTTTGTATTTTGATGCCAATATGGCTTCCGACCAGAAATATTTTGCATTCACACAAAACACATTGTTTGTTTGTACACAATGCCTTTTACAATTCTGTGTTGACCAAAAAACACTGTATTGGGAATAAATTCATTATTCGTTCTGGTAATATTTTACGTGGATTTAAATCCAATTTGAATTCTCATAAGCGGTGGTTTTGATCGACGCTGTTTGTTTTAAATTTGGCCACCGAGGGTACTTATGTTATTGTAAACAACAAAATGGAAAAAATGCTAAAAGATTATATTTTAGTGGTTCAAGTTTATGAGGATATATTGTTTTCTCGTCCCTATATATTTTGCTTGCTATACTACATATAGTTTACATACATATTGCTTCTATACGTAAAGGGCCTGAAAGCAGATTAACTCTCAATAACATAAAACAAGACGCCTACGTTTCATGGTAAAACAGATTCCCTGTTGAGGAATAGTTTGAAGGAGGTTACCAAAGGGTAAGTTCCTTCAAAAACAATACATTATATTTGGTGAATATATACTGTTTCAGTAAATATAATGTCTCAGAGAAAACTTCGTGTAACAGCTGAGGGCCTGGCCCTGGCAAGGCTGTGAGCTGTTATATTTTTATGTCGTTTGTTTATTTACTATCTTATTAGATACGTTTTTAAATATCTTATAGAGGTATGAGGAACAGGGTGTAAAGTTCATTCATCCTCCATCGAAAAGGGAGGATCCTCCGACCAGACGGGTGTTTTTGTCTGGCGGGCAATTGCCCAATTATTGATGTTGGGAAATTGTATCTATGCTAATTGCGCGGTAAACTCTGCTTGCGAGATGTAGGATTTGCGTGACATCAGTATGACGCGTTGTTCGCATGTGGCGTTGTAGATACCGCTACATCACTCCCCTCCGGAGACCGGAGGTCGATAGTGGACTGAGTCTTGTATCTTGCGATGCTTGCCAGGCCAGCTGAGGTTCCAGTGAGTCGGAACCGGTTGCCGCATAGTTCACGGTGAGTCGGAACTGTCTGCGGAGTTGTCCCCAGTGAGTCGGGGTGGCGCTGCGTTATATTCCAGTGCGTCGGATGTACAGCGCCGGGTTGAGGCTGGCTGCTGCGTCGATCAGGAGAGGGTGCTCTGCTTGTTGACCGGCCGAAAGTGCAGTGTGCTGTGCCGAGGTTGCTGATGAGGCTGAGGGTGATGACCAGGTATGCGCGGACGCTGCATGCTGATGGTCAGGATACCCGTTGAGGCCGTGGGTGCTGGCTGGCTGGGTGACTCGCCGCTAAAGCTTGCGGGAGTGGTGATGATGACGTCACGCTGAAGTATTTGCACGAAGGCTGCGCTGACGTTCATGTCCGGGGTCACCAGTATAGAGGTATGAGGAACAGGGTGTAAAGTTCACTCATCCTCCATCGAAAAGGGAGGATCCTCCGACCAGACGGGTGTTTTTGTCTGGCGGGCAATTGCCCAATTATTGATGTTGGGAAATTGTATCTATGCTAATTGCGCGGTAAACTCTGCTTGCGAGATGTAGGATTTGCGTGACGTCAGTATGACACGTTGTTCGCATGTGGCGTTGTAGATACCGCTACAATCTATTAAAATAAAAAAGATATAATAATTATTTAAAATATAAGAACCGCCGATGTCGGGTACAATGACCTTGTTTTTTTTTTTTTTTTTTTTTTCATTTATTATAAGGACTTTTACACATTGTGCATACCAGTCCCATTATACCCTAACCACATCTGTCTGCCAATAGCTTATACTAAAAAAATAAAAATAAAATTTACTTCGATGCCATTAATTCAAACAGACACTTTGCTATCTTAGAATTGGGTTGGCTAAGCATCACATTGAACGTGCCAACATCCAGTCTGTTTAATTCAAAGGCATTTGCAAGACATGTTCTCCCAGATTCAAATCGGACACATTCCAGCAATAAATGATATAGATCCTCACAGACGCCACAATCTTCACAGTTTGGTGAGTCAGTCTTCCTCATCATAAAATTAAATTTATTGCATGGTATGTGTCCAGATCTGAGTCTGTGAGCTGTAACAATCAGTTTTCTATTTAAATTAGTGTTTGCGCACCAGGGGATATGAAGGGGCTGGCACTGAATGGTTTTGTACCATATTCCTTTTTCTAATGAGCGCTTATTGAAATACTCCTTCCAACTCTCTAAACATATTTGTTTGTATTTAGGCAAAAACTCTGAATAATCTGGTACAATATTCATTTGTTTACCAGAGGTAGCTGCAAATTTTGCCAATGTGTCAGCCTCTTCATTACCTCTTAAGCCAGTATGAGAAGGAACCCATTGCAATCTCAGAACTACACCTCGTTCTGTAAGTTCATCCATCTTACACAGGATAACATATGCTATCGATGCACCTCTGCAACCAGAGGCGCATCGAGCTATGTGTTGTAGTGAGCTTTTGCTGTCTGTCAAAATAACTACCTTCCTGTGTACACCAGCATTACGAACATAAGACAATGCTTCCGATATCGCAACAAGCTCCAAAGTCATAATACAAACTTTTTTATCAATTTTAAAACAGTTATCATAATGAGACATTGATGTATTCAGTACATAAAACGCTGCTCCTTGACCGTTCACATTCTTAGAACCATCCGTAAATATAGGAAACCAGTCCTTATATTTTAAATGTAACTCATCAATAATTGATTGATTTAATGAACTATTTTCATAGGACTTTTTTGATTTTGCAACACAATCTAAGTTTGATACAACTAATTCATTCACATTAAAATTAGTAACCCACATTCTTAACGTAAACATTTTTAAAGGATCACTAGAAGTTACATGTTCTTCTTTAACTTCATCGTACACAGAGACAAGCAACGGAATCGTTTTATTTCTCCAATAACAATTGTTACGAAAAGTTTGCAGATCTGATAACAACCTAGTTATTGTACTGTTTAACAGGGATTTAGACTTAAGGCAAAATTTATATGCTAAATACTTTCTCCTTAACTGCAGTGGAGGTACACAGAGTTCACTTTCCATAACATGGATGGGCGTGGATTTGATAAATCCTCCTATAATCCTTAAAGCCTGATTTTGAACCTAAGTAACCTTGTACAAATGACATTTAGCGCTGCAGTCATATAAATAGCAACAGTAGTCCAAACGACTTCTGATTAATGCGATATAAATGTGCCGCAAATGCTTTGGGTGCAAACCCCAAGAATATCCCGCTAAAACTCTAAGCAGGTTAAGATGTTTATTGGCCTTTTCTAAAATAACATTAATGTGTTTAGACCAACGCAAGCCAAATGCCCAGATACTTGTAGCTATCTACCAAATCCAGCCTACAATTATGCAATTTTAAATCAATATTTAACTTTTTAAAACCCCTAGAAAAAATACAAACCTTTGATTTAGTTGCTGATACTTCCAAACCCACCTCCCTCATAACATCACAAAACTTATATAAAGCTGTTTGAATATCACGTTTACATTGTATAAGATTATTAGAAGTAATAAACAACACGAAATCATCCGCGTACTGACACATGTTGATGTTATTAAGTCCTTGAAAACATCGAATAGTGATAATGTTAAAGAGTAGTGGGGATATCGGATCACCCTGAGCCAAACCTTTATCTGTATGTCTTACAAAGTAGTTGTTATGGTTACTTTCATTTTTAATGTATAAATATCTTTCGCTCAAAAAGTTCCACAGATACCTACACACGCTTTTACCAATCCCAATGTTGTCTAACGTTGTAGCCATTATATCTATTACTACGTTATTATAAGCGTTATCAATGTCTAAAAAACATGTTACAGTTGGGGAATTAATTGAGAAACCTAAGTATATTTGGCTTACTAACTTGACTAAACAATCATGACAAGATTGTCCTCTTCTAAAGCCAGAAGTATATGGAGACAATAATTTATTCCTCTCAATAAACCACTCCAGACGCCTAGTAAGCATAGAATGCAACATTTTACACACGCAGGATATTAATGAAATTGGCCTTAGTTTAATGACACCAGCTGGTGAAGATTTTGGTATAGGCGTTATGTATATGTCACGCCATTGTACTGGCACAGCACCTGTATCTAAAATACGATTGTATATTTCTAACAAGTAAAGTTTTCCATTTAGAGGCAAATTATATAACATAGAATAAGTTATTCCATCGTGCCCTGGTGCTGTGTCTTTCTTTTTGAAACAATTGTTCATTTCATGTATCGTAAAATGTTGTTCCAGTAATGAGTTATGTGAATGAAACTCGGGTGTCTTTGTAGGAACATAATCAGGTGTAAGATTAGTAAGAAGTTCGACTTTTTGTTCATTTGATACTTGTGGATTAGTATTTGGTGACCTAAAACCTTTGGCCCATCTCATACGCTTCCACATCTCCGAACTAGATGTTTGCTCGTCTATGCTGCTACAATAATTTTGCCAGTCATTTAACTTTGCTAGCCGAATAGCTTCTTTAGCTTCTTGTGTTTTACCTTCCAGTATGTTAAGATTATGTGGCGTTGGGTTTTTCCTAAATTGGCTCAAGGCTAACCTACGTTGTGCTACTAAATTGGCCAAGTGGGGATTCCAGTAGGGCTTAGGTCGGAAGCATTTTTTGGAATCAACAAATGTTTTAATCACTGGGATATGTTCATCCGTCGCCTTGTTAACTACTTTTATAAATGTATCATATAACGATTGTACTGACTCATTAGAGTTATTACATGAAGTCTGTGAAAAATATTCATTCAATGACATTACGTACTTTTTCCAATTCGCTAATTTAAAATTACGTTTGGAAGTCATATTAACAGAACCTATACAACAAAAGGAAATTTTGATAAAGAGATGATCACTGCCTAGATTTTCATTGAGTACCTTCCAATTTAACAATTCAGACGAGACAAACGTTTTATCCGGAGATGTTTTTTGAACGATATTGTTGACACATTTAATTCTAGTTATATCTTTACTATTTAAGGAAATATATCCCGCATCTAATGCTGCGTCATACAACTGAATACCACGAGTATCATTCTTAGTAGACCAATTCAAGTGATGAGCATTAAAATCACCAGCTATGATACATTTGTTCGGAAATAGTGAAAACATTTGTTCCCAATCAAACTGTGTACATCGAACTGATGATGGGCAATAAATTGATATGATATGACTAATATAATTGTTATTAAATAATTTCACACAGACTAATTCTATTCCTAAATTATTAATCTTAATAGGGTATTCTTGTACCTTAACTGTTTTATGAACCAATATAGCCACACCTCCATATCCGTCCATTCTGTCGCTTCTATAAATATTGTAACCACTGATTCTCAAATATGATTCCGTTTTGAGCCAGGTTTCCGATATTATTGCAACATGTATCTTTTCTTGGAAAAGTAAAAGTTCAAATTCAGCTAGTTTAGGACGTAAACTCTGTGCATTCCACTGCATAATATTTATCATTACCCTCTTATTATTATCATTAGCCATTTATAAACATAGACATAATCTTGCCACAAAAGTCACCATTCTTAACAAATTTTAAAATAAACTGCACACAAACTTGTATCAAATAACTGCCCACCATATTTATTTTATCATCTAAACTGCCGCCCGATGTACAGATATCTTTTATGCGTTTGACGGTACTCGAAAAACTCACATCAAAATCTGGAATAAGTTTGTTTGTAGCATTTTTAGTGTCTTTTTCTTTGGGGGTATTTTTAGCTTCTTTTTCTTTGGGGGTATTTACAACTTCACTATATAAACGATCTTGAGACTTATTTTTATCTGAATTATGTTTTTTTTGGTTTCTTCTTTTTTTAATGTTATTGTTATAAACTTGACTGTCCTGACCAGGTGGTTCCTCCGCTTCCGCATAACAATCGGAAGTTGACATCTCATTGTAGATAATAGCCTCTGTAGTGATTAAGAACCGGTTTGAATTGTCTTCGCTCGTCGCTTGAGTGGCGTTAGTTTGAGAATTCGGTTGCGTAATATTTACTTGGTTGTGTATTTTATGTAATTCATTTTGATGTGTTGCCTTTTGATGGCATTCTGCCTTTTTAATATATGTCTCTAAAGCTATTCTATAAGCACAGTGATCCTTAGTCATTATGTTTCTAATCTCCTTCTCCTTCATAAATATTGGGCATTTTTTGTTTAAGGCCATATGTGGCCCTTTACAATTGACACACGTATAAGTAGTTGTCTCACAATTTGCGTGTTTATCTCCACACTTAGGACAAGTTGGGTTCTTGTTTGGGCATGAACGGGACAGGTGGCCATATTTCCAACATATGGAACACTGGGACACAGGAAATGTGAACGGCTCAACTTGAAACCTACAACCATACCCGTACACGTATGGTGGCAAAGTTGAGCTCTTAAAACATATTTTTATTGTTTCAGAGTTAATCCATTTACCGTTATCATCCAGTCTTTTAAGTCGCTTGACTGATTCTATTTCGAATTCACACTTGAGATTTTCAAGGATTTCTTTTTCTTCCATATCTAAGTCAACCTGTCTAAGAATTCCGTAAGTAAGCTGTAATTCATTTATAATGTGAGCCCTGTATTCTAACTCGTGTAATTTTGTAGATGTCATCAATTTCAATGCACTTTCTCTATTCTCAAATTGAATCAAAACTTTGTATGCACCCTTATTTATAATTTTCGTGATATTTTCAATGCCTGCCGTTCGTAACCACTTTGCCATACCAAATTGCTTGGGTAACATTTCTTTATTGCTTGTGACACAAACAACACATTTTTCGGATTCGTTAACTTCCTTCAAGCACGATAAGTCACGGTCCTTCGAATCTCTTCTAGCAGGTCTCTTATGTCCTCTTACTACCGTGACAAAACCTTCGTCATCCTCCACAATTTCCTCATCATCTTGGCGTCCTCTTTTTTCTGGCATCCGTTGCTCGCCCTTCTCTTTCTCATACACACTCCTCTCTGCTGTCAAATTCCTGTTATCTTGTTGCTCACCTTCATCTCCTATATCCTCCTCCATTATCTCACTGCTACTGGTGTAGCAAAAATCAACATTAGTCTGTTCCTCACCCATTTAAAATAATCATAACTAAAATGAGTATAATAACTAAAACTTGGTGCAAAAAGACGTACACGCGCGCGCATAAGACGTGTGCACACGCGTTGCCGGCTCACACGCAACTGATGACCCTGTTGTAATTAAATACTTCAGTGGGGACCTCATATATCAAGTTTAGCAGGAAGGCTCAGTTCGGCTGCCTACGCCGTCAGGAAAGTAAGACAATACACTGACGTTTATGTTAGGACATAACGCTGTGAAAATAACAAAAATAATGTATTATAATAATGTATTCTGTGGGGCAAAGCCGCTGATATACAAAATATATTTGTCCTTCGAAAACGAACTGTTCGAGCAGTTTACCAGCTAGGTGCCAGAGTTTCTCTACGAGATTTTTTTAAAGATATGGATATACTTACGGTTGCATCACAATTCATCTTCGCAACATCTTATATATTAGGAAAAATTTACATTTGTACACTAAAAACAGTGATATTCAGTGTTAACACTAGAAATAAGGATAAACTACGTGCCCCCTTTCACCTGCTTTATAAGGTTCATAACTCATTTGTTTGGCTTGGCTTGCATAACCTTTTATAACAAGATACCCTCTTCTTTGTTAGACTTGCTTTTTAATGCGTTTAAACCTCAAGTAAAATCCAACCTTTGTTCAAAGGCTTACTATTCCATCAACGACTACTTACACGATAAGAATAGTTGGTCGCCCTAATTAACTCAAGACAATGTTCATGTTCTTTCTCCAGAATTAGCTTACTGACCGGTTATTGTTATTAGTATTAACTTATTTATTTATTTTACTTCGATGGTCCTAGTTTATCATCTGTGACTTCAAGTGACAGCTATGTGACCAGAAGCCAGCAATGCATAAATATGTAAGCTGTCACGCCCTTTATGCCTGGAGGCTTTTATTTAGGTAGTAAGTTTTTATTTACATTTTAATTTATTATTTATTAGCTTGAGTACGTATAGTTTTTATTATATTTGTTGGTATTGTTGCGCGCCACAATTAATGCCTGATGCATGGTGACATTAGTTACCACTAGCGCCATCTAGTTTCTAGTAGAAGAACTAATAGAGTCACTAGCGCCATCTATTATCGATTGGCTGAACTTACTAGAACTATCGACATCTGGTCAGTCGGGGCCGGTATGTACTCGAACATTCTAGATGTTTCTACAATAGAAGGTTCTGGAATTATCTGCGGCACTATATAAGGCCGGGACTAGCCGCGACTTATCAGACTTGGTTCTGCGATAGAAGCGAATACATCGAAAGCGATCTTCAAGTGCGACTAAAGAGCGATTGTGTTTTATAATTAGTGTGTTTGAGTTGTTCTTAGTGTTGTTTAAATAAAGTGTAACTTTTGGTAATTTTTATCGGCAGTTTTTATTGTCACGAACCCGAAGCTCGTAACAATTGGTGTCAGTAGCAAGGATTAAAATCATGCCGATTTTACCTAAAGACGACACGGAGGGTATCCGTACCCGGAGTCAACGTCAATAGGAGACGGACCAGAGACGTTTTGGTGGAGCTATGCCGCAGAGGTCGGAGGGCCAGCTACCAACCACGGAACTCGAAACGTCCGCAGCAGCTCCAGCATCAGCAGCACCAGACTTTACTGCCCTGATGATGATGCTGCAGGAGCAGTCCCGGTGACAGGAGGAACAGGCCCGCCGACAGGAGGAACAGGCTCGTCGGTTGGAAGAACAGCTCTAGCGGGACAAGGAGGAACAGGCCCGCCGACAGGAGGAACAGGCTCGCCGACAGGAGGAACAGGCTCGCCGACAGGGTGAACAGGCTCGTCGGTTGGAAGAGCAGCTCCAACGTGATAAGGAGGAGCAAACGCGCCGCCAGGAAGAGCAGATGCTCCTTATGAAGGACCTTCACGCTACCTTCGGGAAAGACATGAAGGAGGTGAAGGATAAGGTTGATCAACATGACAACCGCCTGTCGGAAGCTGAAATCCGGATCGACCAAGTGTATAATCGGATTGACAACGTGGTGGCTGACGTAAAGAAAACCGTGATGGCTGATGTAAAGAAAACGCTGGATTACCTTAAACTTGGGGATGGAATTGCAGCTCCCGTAGCTACAACACCTTCGCTACGTGGATTCAAAGTGCCACCGTTCGACGGAACTTCTTCCTGGTCAGCCTACAAAATCCAGTTTGAGGCTGTCATGAAGGCCAACGGTTGGAATAAAAGTCAGGCCATGACTGCCCTCATCCTAGGCCTGCGAGACCAGGCCTTAACTGTTCTGGAAGCTCTCGGTAAGGAAGTGGCTTACGAGCAGCTCCTTGAGGCATTGGAGGCTCGGTATGGCGACGCTTACCTGGAACACGTGTTTCGTGCGCAGCTCAAGGATCGCGTGCAACGCAGTAATGAAAACCTGCAGCAGTGGGCCCTTGAAGTGGAGAAGCTGGTGCGTAAAGCTTACCAGTCCGTACCTGCGCTTATTGATGGGAACCTGGTGCAGGCATTCATCGACGGCATCCGCGACCTTGAAGTTAGAGCTGCTGTGAGGCTCGGGCACCACGGGACGCTTAAGGACGCCTTGGCCCATGCACTGGAGGTGGAAGCCGTGCGACAGGATCATCGTTCCCATCGCGTCAGGGAGGTTGCAGCGGCTACAGTTCGCGACCGCAATAAAGGGTACAGCCCTAGGTGCTATGGCTGTGGGTAAAGGGGCCACCTTCGATCCAGTTGCCCCAAGCGAACTGCAGAAAGAGAAGACGGCCGATCTCCAGAGGGCAGTGCAGCTAACAGCACCGCCCAGCACCAGCAGCAGGGAAACGAGTAATAGCCAGGACTGCGGGGCGGGTGCTGGCTGATGTTCAAAGAGCCCCAAGGGTTTCGATCACACAAAGCCAAGACGGGAACAGCCTAATCATCAAGGGCGAGGTCAACGGAAGGCCGTGTAAGCTGACCATAGACACTGGAGCCACTCGCACGGTTGTCAGTTCCCAACTCATAAGACGGTCCCTTGGGGACTCCGCATACAAAAGGGAACACATTAATTTGGTAACAGCCACCGGTCAGCGCATACCCGTCCATGGAGAGAAGAAGATGGGGTTGAAGCTAGGCAACAGAATCTACCTGCATAATGTCATCGTGGCTGATATAATGGACGATTGCATCCTGGGCCTTGACTTTATGAGGAAAAATTGTTGCGAAATTGACGTCAAGCAGGGTGTTTTGAAATGTCGACAAGAGGAACTTTTCGTGGAAGGAGCGTTACCAGGGAACGTGTACAGCCTTAAGAAGATTGTTCTTCCGCCGAGATCGGAAACGATTGTGCCGGTTAGTCTTCCTCGGAATCCTGGGCAAACACATCGTTGTGTACTCGTGGAAAGGGTAGACAATGACCTATCATGGAAAGTGGCACGATCTTTGGTCAGAACCACCGACATCTCAGGGGTACGTGTGCTGAACCTTTGTGATCAGGAACAGGTTATAGAAAAAGGCACACTAGTTGGTACTTGCGAGGAAGTGGATTGGTTGCGTCGATGCCAATATCTATCGACTGGGACCCTCAGCAAGGATGCACAAACGAGAGTGACCACACTTCTAGAAGACTGCCGCAGCGCTCTGTCCCAAAATGAAATGGTCAAGGCGAAGAAAATGTTACTTAAGTATGATGTTTTCTCGTCAAACGATGCTGACATCGGGAGGACTGGCTTAGTTCAACACAAAATAAACACAGGAGAAGAATTGCCTATCCGTCAGCGGCCAAGGAGATTGCCGGTAGCACGCGAAAAGGAAGTGGAAACCATGATTGAGGGAATGGTGAAGGATGGTGTTATTGAACCTTCATCTAGTCCATGGTGTTCACCTGTAGTGCTGGTAAGAAAGAAGGACGGCAGCATGAGGTTTTGTGTTGACTATCGTCGTCTGAACGACGTTACGAAGAAGGACAGCTATCCTTTGCCAAGAATTGATGACACGCTGGACATGCTTACTGGAGTAAAGTGGTTTAGCACGCTGGACCTGAAAAGTGGCTACTGGCAAGTTGAAATTGATCCTAAGGACAAGGAGAAAACTGCATTCTCGACAGGAAAGGGTCTGTGGCAATTTAAAGTTATGCAGTTTGGATTATGCAATGCTCCGGCAACGTTTGAAAGGTTGATGGAGCTTGTACTTACCGGGCTTATTGGCGATGCTTGCCTGGTCTACTTGGATGACATCATCATCGTAGGCCGTACGTTTGAAGAACATCTTCAAAACCTGGAACGCGTGCTCATGAAGATCCAGAGTGCCAGCCTCAAGTTAAGTCCGACGAAGTGTTCACTATTCAAACGACAAGTTAGCTTTTGGGATATGTAGTGTCTGAAGAAGGTATCCGCACGGATCCAGAGAAAATCGCCGCTGTCAAGGATTGGCCAATTCCAAAAGACAAGACGCAGGTCAGGGCATTTCTGGGTTTGTGCTCCTATTATCGGCGATTTGTCAAGAACTTTGCAGATATAGCCAAACCCCTACATAGGCTAACCGAGGAGAAGCGACATTTCTGCTGGGATGGAAGTTGTGACATCGCATTCCAGGAGCTAAAGTACCGTCTGTGCAAAACACCTATTTTGGGGTACCCTGATGCGGGCAAGGAATTTATAGTTGATACAGACGCAAGCGACATAAGACTTGGCGGTGTGTTGTCCCAGCGGAATGGCGATCATGAATTTGTGATAGCGTACTTCAGCAAGTCATTGTCGAAACCTGAAAGGAACTATTGTGTTACGAGACGGGAACTGCTTGCTGTGGTAAAGTCATTGCAGCACTTTAGCAAATATCTTCTGGGGCGGAAATTCCACATACGAACTGACCATGCTGCACTGAAATGGCTATTGCAGTTCAAAAATCCAGAAGGTCAAGTTGCGAGATGGATTGAACTATTGCAGGAATACGACTTCGTGGTCGAACATCGCAGCGGAAAATCTCACGGCAACGCAGATGCATTGTCAAGAAGACCTTGTCCTGAAGACTGCAAGCATTGTACTAGGCAAGAAAGTAGAGAAGTCGTACCTGTGAGGATGCTCAAGACAGACCTCAGCAACGAGTGGAAGGAAAGCCTACAACGTGCACAGCAGGAAGATTCGGACATCAAGCCGATTCTCGAGTGGATGAAGGCCAGAGCTTCTAAGCCCAGTCTACACGACGTCTCAGCAATGAGTTCGATCACAAAAAGCTATTGGGCCCAATGGGACAGCTTGGTGATTCAGGATGGAGTCCTGTGCCGTAAATGGGAAAATGCTCGGGGAGACAGCTGTCATTTGCAAATGGTTGTCCCTAAAGCTCAAGTACCGGATGTTCTACAGCTGTGCCATAATGGTTGTTCAGGAGGTCATCTGGGAGTAAAACGGACTCTACTGAAGATACGAGAACGGTTTTACTGGGTCCACTGTCGGGACGATGTCGAGGACTGGTGTCGCAAATGTACAAGTTGTGCAGCTGTAAAGGGACCTCAGACTCGTAGTAGAGGTGCATTGAAATTGTACAATGTTGGCGCGCCATGGGAGAGGATAGCCCTTGACGTTGCGGTGCCGTTTCCGGAAAGTGAAAGTGGTAACAAGTATTTCATGGTTGTGATGGATTACTTTACTAAGTGGCCGGAAGTCTTCGCCATCCCAAATCAAGAAGCTTCGACATTTGCAGATAAATTAGTTTATGAAGTCTTCTGTCGGTTTGGAGTACCTTTAGAGATTCACAGTGATCAAGGAAGGAATTTTGAGTCCCAAATATTCCAGGAAACTTGTCGAGTTATGGGTACTCATAAAACAAGAACAACTTCTTACCACCCACAATCGGATGGAATGGTGGAACGATTTAATTAGACACTGGAGCGGTACCTAGCAAAAGTTGTGGAAAATCGGCAACGAGATTGGGACAAGCACATACAACCGTTTTTGTTGTCATATCGAAGCGCTGTTCACGAAAGTACATCGGTGACACCAGCTTTCGCAAACTTTGGAAGAGAATTACGGCTGCCTGCAGACCTGATCACCGGAATACCACCTGATGCCCCACGCAGTATAACCGATTATGCGAATAACTTGCGGAACAAAATGAATGACATTTATGAGCACGTCAGACAATCGGGCCAGCAAATGTCTGAAAAGATGAAAACCCGTTATGACCGCAAAATGAACAGTAAAGGGTTCGACGAAGGTTCACTAGTGTGGTTGCACAATCCAGTCCGCAGCAAGGGGAAATCTCCTAAGCTTCAAGCGAAATGGGATGGACCGTACCGGATTGTGACAAAGATCAATGACGTAACCTACCGGATACAGAAAGGTGCAAGAGGTACTCCTAAGATCGTTCATGTGGATCGATTGGCGCGTTATTATGGAGCCGATACTGCTCGGGACGAGCATGTCTTAGGAGGGGGCAGTGTTGCGCGCCACAATTAATGCCTGATGCATGGTGACATTAGTTACCACTAGCGCCATCTAGTTTCTAGTAGAAGAACTAATAGAGGCACTAGCGCCATCTATTATCGATTGGCTGAACTTACTAGAACTATCGACATCTGGTCAGTCGGGGCCGGTATGTACTCGAACATTCTAGATGTTTCTACAATAGAAGGTTCTGGAATTATCTGCAGCACTATATAAGGCCGGGACTAGCCGCGACTAATCAGACGAGGACAGTCTGTGGTCGTACCGCATACTCGTCTGTTTCTACGCCAACAAGTTTGCTCCCGCGCGGATCGCGAAAGTGTTTGTGTTTCTCTTGTGTTTGCATTAGGTGCTTACTAGTGCAAACACAGGGGGAGCCCTAGTGAGTGCTCGGCGGATAGCCGCCGCTGCGATCGCGGAGGACCACACCCTCCGTGATGCCCAAACCCGGCAATCGCGGCTCGTTGGGCCGCGATGCCGGGTCCCCGGAGCCCCGTCCGACGTTGGATCGGGCGACTTCGTTGCCGAACATCGGCGACGCGTCGTCCGGTGCGCCGCCGGCCGGGCCAGCAGCCCGACCGAAGACTCCAGTTAAAAAGGAGGTAAGAGGAGAGATGGGATCGGGAGCCGTAGCAGCTGCCGGCCCACCGACGACATTGGCGCCTGCGCGCGTTGCGCCAGCGCCGTCGTCGAGCCGGCAGCATGCGGTCCCCATCCGCCCCGCAGCGTTCCGCCCGGTGCCTATACAGGCGCCGGGGCCTGCCGCAAACAAAGGCCGCACGCAGCGAGCACGCGACACAATGGCGCCGTCCGCCCGCGTCCCTGCCCCCGCGCGCGCCTCTCCCGCCGTCCGAGCGGCGCCGTCTGGGCGCTCGGCCGTGGCGAGCGCACGCTCTGCCGCGCCGCCCCCGCGTGCCGCCTCACCGGCCCCGCGTGCTGCCGCGCCGCATGTGCCACCCGCGCTGCACGCGCACACCCCCGCGCCACCCGCGCGTACCCGCGCACCTCCGACGCCACAGGCGCCCGCTTCGCCGGCGCCCCCCCGGGCCTCCGCCTTCGACTCGCCCGCGATGCTGTCGGCATGCTCCTCACGCGTAGGGTCGAGCATGTCGCTGGCGTCGATGGACTCGGCCGCGTCCGGTCGTGATGACGTGTCTTTAGACACGACCCCGCGATCCGGGCGGCGGCCCATCGAGGGAGGAGCGGAGTCCGCACCATCCGTGCCGGCCTCGCCGACGCCGCCGCTGGGGTTCGACTTTGAGTTTCAACTCGGGACCAGACCCCAGCGACGTCGGCGGAGCACCGACGACTCAGCGGAGGAGGAGGCGAAGCGCTACTGCCTCGACCCGCCGCGGCCGCAGCGCGAACGCGCGCCGCGCGGTCGGGCCGCGCCGACTTCGCCCACCTTCGCTGACGCGGCGCGCCGCACGCCGCCGGCGCGCCGCACACCGCCGCGATCGCCAACACCGCAACCATCGACCTCGGGGGTAAGTGCTTCTACCTTACCCCCCGCCCCCGATGCGCGATCCGACACGCAGCATGCTGCCGTCCCCGGCGCCGCTTCCAAGCAAAAGCCGGGGAAAAAGTTAAGATTCCCTCCGCTGGTGGTAGAGAGGCTGCCGAACTGGGCCGCCCATTTCCGGGCCCTCAGCGCCAAGCTGGGCCGGCCTCCTAACGCTCGTCCTTACGGGAGTGGAGTTCGCTTCACTCCCGAGTCGGAGGACGAGTACAGGCTGGTCCAGCGCTACCTGACGGGCCTGGAGAAGGACAGCGGCGTGTCTTGGTTCGCCTACTCGCTGCCAGCGGACAAGAAGCTGAAGATCGCCATTCGGGGGCTGCCGGCGGACACGGACCCGAAGGAGATTGAGGAGGAGCTCCGGACGTTGGGGCACCAGCCGGAGTACGTCCGCCACATTAAGGGGGCGGCGGGAAGACCCGGCTGCGTGTTCCACGCAATTTTAAAAAAGACACCACTGTGTTTATGTACATGCGTGGTGTCAAGATAGAGGCCTGGCGTGGCAAACGTAGGCCCGCTCAGTGCCACAGGTGCCAGCGTTTTCGTCACAGCTCGCACATGTGTCACCGACCGCTCGCTTGCGTGAGATGCGGGGGCGAGCATGCGGCACGCGACTGTCCGCGACCGCGGGAGGAGCCGGCCACCTGCGCAAACTGCGGGGGCCCGCACCCCGCGTGTAACATAAAGTGCCCCGTGTTTCAGAGGGAGATCAGAAACAAGCGAGCGGGGACCGCCGCCATTACGGCCACCACAAGTGGCCGACCACAAGCGGCCCAACCAAAGGAGACGCCACTGGAGGCCGAACAAGGCACGACGCTGATGGCGACGGCCAACGAGCCCACAGAAAGGACCCAAGCCTCCTCCTCCCGGCGGAGGAAGAAGGGACGAGGGGGGAAAGGACGGGGTAAGAATCCCCCCCCCCCAGCGACCCAGGAAGATATCTCAACGGCCGCCCCTGCCTTAGACAGGGCACAGGTCGTGGATAAACCACCTACTAGCGCCGGCACAGCGCCGCGGCAACAGGCTGAGCTAAAACAGCTCGCAGAAGCCAGCCGCGGCGCCCCCGGCGCGAACAAAGCAACAAGAAGCCAACCCGAGAAAAAGAAATTCACGACCTGTGCCATCCAGCTCTTGATGGACCTGATCAAGGCCATAAGGCAGGGACAGGATGTGGAGACGGTCATCCTGGACGGTCTGGCCACGCTACTGACGTTGTACCATGGCTAGACCGTTAAGGGTGATCCATTGGAACGCCCGCGGCCTTAGAGATAGGGTCGCCCCCCTCCGCCATCTCCTTCGGGAACCAACCACGAGACTCCAAGGAGCCGCCATCGAGTGGTCGCCCCCGGTCAAGTACCTGGGGACGACCACCGATCGTCGGCTCCTGACGGGGCCGCACGTCCGCTCGGTCGCCGCACTGGGCAGGGTCGCCCGCCACCCGCTCAAACCGGTGCTCTCGTCCCGCATCCCGGCGTGCGTGGGGTTGGGCCAGTACAAGCTGTACATACGCCCAACCCTGACGTACGCCGCCCCGGCATGGTTCGCCCTCACGAGCGAGTCGAGCCGAAGACGCCCCGCGCGCAACAAACTCTTGCGTTGCGGACCAAATTGACGCTCCTCGCTACGTGAAGAATCGATATCATCCAGGGCGGCCTCGGGTTCGAGAGCCCGGATGAGTTCGTGGCGCCTCGCGAAGGAAACGTTCGCACGTGCCGACGCATTGACCTGGCCACACGCCCAGGACACTGCGCCCTGGCACGTGCGTCCTCCACCCGAGCGAAACCCTTGCCCCGCGACTTGGTAGTGGACGGCGACCCCACAATACCGGGCTGACACCTCTAGTGAGCCGCATCCACGCTACACGCGGCTCATTAGACTCAACTGTACTCCACACACATTACATACACTCGCTGCGTGGCGTGTTCTAAGTTAATATAGGCACGTTACGCAGCGAACGCAGACAACCACAACTACACAGACGCTAAATCTACACGCGTAGGCGCAGCGCGGGCCGCGATACGCGCAGACACTGGGCGGTGTTACACAAAACAATACCGCCCACACACACATACGACTGCTCCTTAGCCCGGAACGTAACCGGCTGGCTCTGGATACGGGACGGGCGGGAGCAATACACCCATATTCTGTAGGAGCGCCGAGTCGGCACCTCCGTCGCTGGTCGTCCTCCGCTGGGCCTCCCCCAGGTAACTGGGGGTCTCACCTGGCGGGGACTGACCGCCGAGGTGTCGTGAAGAAAGCGGCGCCGTGAGTCGGCGCCGCGGCGCACCTACAGAAATTACACAGAGCAACTACTCACACGGGCGCGCGCAACTCACGCGCGCCCGGCAGGCTACTAGCCACATTTGCGCATACCCCATGAGAGGCCCGTATTTACGGGCCGCCGTATAGCGTCCGCGGTCAGGGGGCATAGCCCCGGTACCGCTCGCCTCGCCCCTTTGCGGGGGCGACGCGATCTCTCGACAGACTAATCAGACTTGGTTCTGCGATAGAAGCGAATACATCGAAAGCGATCTTCAAGTGCGACTAAAGAGCGATTGTGTTTTATAATTAGTGTGTTTGAGTTGTTCTTAGTGTTGTTTAAATAAAGTGTAACTTTTGGTAATTTTTATCGGCAGTTTTTATTGTCACGAACCCGAAGCTCGTAACAGTATATTGGCGTGGCTAGCTGACATACGGCAAATAATTTAGTTTTATGTTCTGTGCCTTGTAATGTTAATTACTTAACACCTAGTATTGTATACGATCAAGTATCAAGTATTTTCTAACTGAACAGACAGCTGTGCTGCTGGGGAGTTTTTTGCGCCACTTCTTCTTCCCAGCGATAGCACTAGGAAGTGGTGAAGGGCGGGCGTTTTTGGGGGACTGTCTTTTGTAATTTTGACGTTCGAAAAATGCTGATTCTCAGCCTAATTTGAATAAATGACTTTTGGTTTTGATTTTGAGTATTATTATGTTACTTATAAAAACTAAGACCGTTAATTATCTTACCCCTTCAATCACTCGGTCTGTAGCCAACCTACTATGTAAAGAAGATTTAACGAAACCAGATTTTAATTTGTTAATTTGGAGACTTAAAAAGACCCTTATACACCTGTTATTAAAATCCCAAATTGACATTCTCCTTTTAAAAATTCTTGAACAGATTGTTAGACAAATAGGTTCCTTTTCAACTTCCATCACCCCGAAATAGATTCTTTAAGGCTAAAATGAAACCTAAGTAGTCTAAATTGGGAATTCACTTCGAAAATCTTGAATTTGAAAATTGCATTCGCCAGGCAAGCGTTTAGATACGAGGGATAGGATACTATCAATAAATCTACAGAGATATTAGATAATCTAACATAATAGACACACACCACTTAAACCCACATTATAACCCACTGAAATTATGTTGTGAATCCGGAACATCGCGTATATTTGAAGAAATTGAATGATCATTTTCTTCACACTCAATTAAGTGTTCATTAGCTACAACTTATATTTAAAGCTAACATCAGTGCGGACCAATTTATTTTCTTGTGTAACGCTCAGCCGGGTTTCGGTCGACAATTTTTACGTATAAATCCCCTAAGATTCCTTACAAAGAGTTTCATTTGCATCCGAGTGTTTGCGAGGCCACTAAATCAGCGGATCATTCTCGCTGTACTCGTACATAATGAAGGCACGAGTCGATTCGACTACAGTCGTCATGACTAATTCTGCTTTTAACGAAGCTTAGTTGGGGATAGTAGGTAATTATTATTTAATTCAAGGATGTGTAGTGTAAATAGTAGATATGTTACGGCTAATAGCCGAAGTGCTGCTACACCTAGTTTTAGCTGGCTACAACTAGGTGCAGCCGGCCGGAGTTGATTGATTTTATCATAGTTAAGAAGTAAACATTTTTTTTTTTTAGTTTAATTTATTTATCTTTGCGCATAAGATGTCTAGTTCTTTTACTTCTGACGAGAAGATTTATGATATTTTGAGTTTTATTAATTACTTATATTATATAATTATAAATGTCACTACAACATCCCTGTCTTTTATTTTTTCAATATAATCGAATCAATTGGGAAACGCAAGATAAGAATCTCAAAACAAAACCAAAATGCTTAACCGAACTGAAAACCAAGTTCTAGCCGATGATACACCTAAGTTTAACCACCGGTGTGTGGCTGCACCTAATTCTAGCCGCTATAATGAAGGCTAAACCTAGTTCAAACTGAAGCTAAGTAGGATACATCTAAGTTTAACCGCATGCGGCCGGCTGCACCTAGTTGTAGCTGGCTAAAACTAGGTGCAGCCGCACTTCGGCTATTAGCCGTAACAGATACATATCGATAGGAGGTTTATTTATTTATTTAGAATCACCAACTAAAGTTATTAAAAGATACACTGATATGTATATAAATCCTAACAATACATGTGTTTCTTCAATTACAGGACACCACAACATACACACATAACTAGGTGTAAATTGGTTTAAATAATTATATTAAAAGCCTGTAATGTCCTACTGCAGGGCAAAGGCCCCCTATTCTCTTTCTACTTCTCTCTATTTAAAGCTGCTAATGAATAAGTTCTAATATTCTTGTTGAAGGAGTCCAGCTCATCTGGCCATTTCCGTCTTTGCCTGCCGCGATGTCCCTTGCCATTAAAAGGGACCCATTGGGTCGTAAGTTTGGCCCATTAGTCGTCTGACATGCGGCAGATGTGTCCAACTAAATGCTATTTTAGCGTGGCAGCTATCCAAGTGACAACAGTTATCTTCGTGATGGAACGCATGGTCGTGTTCCTAACCCGGTCTGTTAGTTTGATACCCAGAATACTTCGAGTGTGGACTTCTGCTGATTTGTCAAAGAACATGTTTGACTCCATTGAACGTTTTGTGCAGCAGTATCAGGTCGGCCGTATTCTATCTCTCTACCTGTGAGACCATTTTGTAATGCCCTAGTCTTTCTTTGTAGTGGACAAGTTTTTAGCTAATCGACCTTTTTAATATAGATGGAAATGTCTTTGGACATTTTCCAGGTATTTGAGGTATATGTCGTTGTGGAGATTCCAAACCGGGCTGCTATATTCAAGTATTTGTCGAACCCTGGTAGACGCCTTTAAAGTTTTTACTATTGCTTTAGATAATTCCAAGGATTTTGAATCCCTTCGATGACACCTTCCTTTCTTGATTGCACTTACCACTGGTTGTCTCTGCATCACCCAAATGTTGACTAATAGAAAATGCCTATGGCATTAAGTCCGCCTCTGTACATTTGTGTGATTAAAGCATTAGATAAATAAATTACATAATTAAGGATGCTTACTATCCAGCGTGAATCCCAAGTCACTTATAGGTTTGACTATTTTTCTATGGCTGAATTTAGTTTAGTTGTCTTTACAACTCTTTGCACTAAGCTAGCGCAAAGAATTGTGAATTATTAGTCAATTAACCAACAATATTATTTTTATAGTTCTACATTTGGACTACTCTTATACACAACTCTCATACACAACACAACAAATGACGCCACAGTGTATTTCTTCTTAGCACGTTTTGGTACTCTACGCAACATGCTACGGCGTAGCTCCGTGCTACGACGTCGTAGCAATCTCGTAGCACGTATTTTAGGAACTTCCTATATGAATAAGAATAAGAATAATTTATTTTGCCAGAAACATGGTTACAGGCTGTTACGTTACATTATACATTGTAGAAGTTCAGCATGTCGCACCGTATAATCGGTATGCAAAATTGATTCATTTACAATTGATACAATTTAAAATGTCCTTATTATTATTCACATCTAATTAATTAATTTAGCAATATTATAAAAACAATAAGTCATTTCTTAAATAATTGATTCTTAACCTCCAATATAAAAAATAAAAAAATATTATATACATGTCATGAATTCGTCAATATCATAAAAACATTTTTCAATAAGCCATTTCTTTAATATATGTCTTAAACGCATAATGGGCAATTCACGAATAAATTTTGGTACCTATTTTATTAAAAATTTGGATTGTTGTGTATCCACAGTTTGTTTTTATTATGAATAAGTTATGTCAAAGTTTAATAATGTATTTGTAAAACCAGCCGATTCCCATACAATATCGTAGATGTTTAACACACACCCTGCACAATATTATGCATCAAATCAGGAAGCATCCCCACATTCCCAAAAAACTCACCCCACTTTATTTCCCCAACTTTCCCCATTTCCGTTCAGTTCCTTTCCCCCAATATTCTGTAAATTAACCTAATCATCCACCTGTATCGTCGCCGCTCACTTCATTGCCGTAAATTTCTCGCTTCCAGATTTATTAAGGCAATTAAACTTGGTCCAAGTTGACAGTTTTTTCCTTTGTTTCGGACACTTTAATGAGCGCTGCGAGACGTAGGGAATTAAATTCTTACGGCCCACTGTACCAGAACCCGTATATTCTAATTTCCCAAATTTTCGGCTCTGAAATTAAAAAACATTTATGGAATTTAAATTGGCTATTGTCCATCTTGGCACATCGCTTATAAATAAAGCTCTCCGGGGAAAGGTCCCGAATTCTATTCTTGGTTTACTTGGGTTTTTTTACACTTTAAGTTTTTGTTTCAGTATACTTTTCAATGTATTTTTTTTTATATGGCATGTGCTAGCTGGCGTATGGCAAATAATTTAATTTAATATTCTGTGTCTCGTAATGTTAATTACTTTGCATATATAGTATAGCACCAAGTTTTCTAACTGAACAGACAGCTGTGCTGCTGGGGATTTTGTTGTGCCACTTCTTCTTTTCAGCGAAAGCACTAGAAAGTGATGAAGGGCGCGTTCGAAAAGTGGTGATTTTCAGCCTAATTTGAAAAAATAACTTTAGATTTTGATTTTATTGTAAAGATTTTTTGAAGTCTGTGTAGGTATGGGATGTTGTCAAGGCTAGGATATCAATGTGACGAATTTTCACGTAAGTATGTAGAGTTAATAAGAGTATACATGTAACATAATATCAACGTACTTTAAAAAATAACATTTTAACATAATTTCTGTCTTTACAAGTAAAAAAGATCAACAAAAAATATATAACACCTACCTACCACGATTGTTCACTGTATATTGTTCACTGTATATTAGCGGTAGAAAACTAATACAGTACATAATAGATAGGAAGAATAACATAGGTACGAGCTACATCGGTAGATACGGTTTTGAACACCTTGTATTATCTTCAGGTACATATTCTACCAACAACAATGTAAATATTATCTTCTACCAAAATATACAAGTTTCCATTACAATATAAACCTACTTTAGACTACATTACCGATACACGGAACATTGAATGAAGTCTTTTCCCAATACAAAGACGAACTAAACTAACGTATTTTTTATACCCTGGGGACACACCGCGGTCATTACTTTTCGCTTTGTTAGCTCCGAGCTAACTTGTTTGATAACAGTTAAGAAAAAGTGGGACTTGTTCTGTTGTGTGACGTCATCGGGTAGCCTTAGCTGATGTTGCTTCAAGCGTTGTTTATAAGATGGTGTTCTACATTTTAGTTTTAGCACTTTATAACGTAGAACATGTTGGTTTTTGTATATTGATTTTAAATGAGTTTTTTTTATAATTACAATAAAAAGTATTAAAGTATATAGGTATTATTATTATACGAAGTTGAGCAAAACTGGACCCTATCGAGAAAGATTTGGGGCTGAGTGTGGGCTGCGGCTGGCGTTATCATGCACCAAGTGACAAACTAAGCGTGATCGTGTTAAAATATAATATGCAAAATTGTCAGAATTTATTATGTTGCGCTCACCAACAGAACAAAACTCAAAACTTTTGGATCGGACCCTGAATTCGCAGGCACGGAAAAATCAGATTCCGCTTCATCTAGAATAAGGAGAACTCACCCAGGAACGAAATACTTTAGTTCCGCACGGAAAACGTTTAAAAAAGTCAAAGAAGATCAAGACTGGAAATTCCTTAATTTAAACAAAATGATAAGTAAGCTTACAGATCAAAATAAGGAAAACAATATTTTAAATTCTTAAAAAAAAAATAACTCTGGAAGAGAATACAGGTTTCTACAAGAATTTAAAACTAAAATATGACACTTTTTTTTTTTTTTTTTTTTGTTGATGGGAAATCATCAAATGACTCCTCCCGCTCTGGGTGGAGCAGAAGGGAGTGTCAGGCTCTTACTGACTAAAACCCACCCGTGTTCCTTCCTTAGCCCTTTATGTACCAGGGCAGCGGTAACCCTTTCGGACGATCCCGCTACCCAAAATATGACACTTTACGAGATCATCAACTCAATATAAAGCTTCGCAAGGAGTCAGAAAATGTTATCTTAAGGGTGATCTACCTATACAGAAGGTACCGGAAGACATGTAATAATTTATTTGAAAAATAAAAAATAAAACTACTTAAGGTAGGAAATTAATAAGCACAATAACAATCTGAAGAAACAATGGTCCTTAATAATTAAAGATGTTTGCAACTTTGCAGACCTAAGTAATGACAACGAAGAACTGCTTAAAATCCTGATCCACAGAGCTCAATTACTGATGTAAACAGATACTTTAGAAATAGGGGATACCATTTATTTAAAAATACAGAGCAGGAGCCAAAGGTTACATCTTAGACACCCTTCATTGGACTATCTCGTCCTTCTATCAACGGATACTGAAGAAGTAAAAAATATCAAAGTCAACCACCTCCTGGCTTCATTCACATACATAAACACATAAATGTAATAATTGCCGGGGACATTTCTTTACCATCATTTTACTAAAACCTCCTCATTAAGATACTTTAGATTGATCATTGACCATCATTTAAATTGGCAAATATACATATATATATATATATATATATTTAAAAATATACGTTGCTTTTGTACACCAAATCTATTATTATTAGTGAACATATCTTTCACTGTGCCAGTTCATCACAACTATTACTGCATGGGGGCTGCTTCGAAAACTGTTCTTATTAGTTTAAAACGAGCACAACGTCATGTTCATAAGGTCAAAGTTTTATGAGATTTAGATACCCCACTTATTATTAATTAAAGACATAATATTAACTCAGCACAAAAATACACCCGACTAGACGAGATTATTGTATTGTCGTACATACAAGAAGTTGGCAAGACGCCGTGCGTTACTGTAAAACTTCATTTGTAAACAGATTTCTCAATTTCCTAGGACTATTCATGTAAAATAAAATATCAAAACGAGTCCACAATCGTAATTTGAATAGTCATGCTTGTATAACTAAAATATTTAAGTTCCTAACTCACTGAATTGTCATGATTTAAAAAAATACTTATATTACTAATAAACCAAATAAATTAACGAAATACATAAAAAATACATTACACATTTCACGTCACTTCACACACACCGTACACTTACTACAGATTTAAACAAGACATACGATATAATTACGACCTACTTTTAATTTAATTTTAACTATTAATTTACTTTGCAACTAGTTTTAATTATAAACATAAATAATTATCATCAAAATTACAATCAAACACTTTGTAAACAAACTTAGCATCTAAATATTCTGCATAATTATACATATGTCAAGCTCTACTTACAAGTTTTTTAAAAAAAATACAAGTTCACTATTTTAAAAAAGCTTGTATTTTGTGTGTTTATCTTCCTACCTACCTTAATTTAACCTCTGTTGTACTTTTCTTTTTTGTTTGTTATTCATAACTAAAATTCCTTTTGCTACTAAAATAATTTTTATGTCACAAGTCTGCTTCCGAAAATTGAGTTGAATGGCGTGCAATAGGAGAGGCTTATGTATATGTCCAGCAGTGGACTGCTATAGGCTGATGATGATGATGATGAAGTCTGCTACTACAAGTACATTTAGAGAAAACGAGGGAAACTGTTCCACCGTAGTACAGGGAGGCCATGCTCGTATTTACACTCGTAGCATGACGCAATCGTCATTGCCGGTCGTCTTCTATTTCGCTTATATAATGGTGACATTATCCAGAATTATGTATTCTCGGTATAAGTCGACCATAAATCACGAGTCTAGAAACAATTATGTTGCCATTATGCGTCCTACGAAGTAAGCCATTCCACATAACGATGCTATTTTGAATCTTTAAAAATAATAATAAATAAATTGTTAAGTAAAAACATGTTATAAGCAGCATTTTATGCGTATTTCATAAACATTTATCAATCATATCAATATAATTTTATGATCATTATTGATTTCGTAACTCCATTTTTATTTTTCTTATTAACATTAAAATAAGTTCTCCTTATTATTTGCAACAACGGAATGGATGGCTGATGTTGATTTGTGACAAAATATATTTTGTCACAAATCAACATCAGCCATGCATTTCGTCAAATTAAAGTCATAATTTTATTGGTTGTTTACATTGGTTATCTACATAAATTAAGTGCATAAATTATAACAGAATAGATTGCCCGTAGATTAGTAAACAGATGACTACCACAATAACATATAACAATAAGAGCTGATTTCTCCATCGTCAGATAACTTTTATTCGAGGAATAAAATTGACGTTTGACAGTTTTTGTATGAAATAACTGTCAACATTTCAAAATTATTCCTCGAATAAAGTTATCAGATTATTGAAAAATCAGTCCTTAGGCTTATTAAAATAGAGAAGAAGATCAGGAGGTATAGCTGTCGAAAAGAGTTCGGTACTGCACCAACCGGACCGTCCTGCTGTTCCAATGTCGCTGACAGCAGCGTCATTGGAATAGCAGACGGGACACGTAGATACAGACCTACGTGTCCTGTCAACATTACTTTACATTACTGTTACTGTTGACAGCGAAGCGGACGAATTTTTTGATGCCCTATGATTCTTTTGCTTATTTTTTCACATGTACATATGTATAATTATTTAAAATGTTAGCTTATAATAGGGGTTAAAATATGAAATTGCCGTTTTATTGTAGTAGGTACTTCGAATTGACGTAGAACCTTCATGGTTTTTGAGTGAAACTTTTTTCACATGTACCTATGAAGTTCTTCTTTTAAAAAATGTGCAACATTCGATTATCGACTTTCAGTTGTTTTTTTTATTCAGCTTAGACAAGAAAGATGGATACTTCGAAAATTCGAGTTATTTTTGAATACGAGTTCCGACGCGGAACTAACGCGGCAGAAACAGCTCGCAATATCAATCTTGCGTTTGGAGAGGGGACTGCTAATGAACGCACCGTGCGATTTTGGTTTAAACGCTTTGGTGATGGAAACTTTGATTTGAAGAACGAACCATGTGGAAGACCACGCGGTGAATAACAATGAATTGAACGAGATGGTGGAAGCCGATCCGAGTCAAACTACCCAGGAATTAGCGGCATGGTTTACCGTTACCTTACCAACAATATTGACTCATTTGCGTCAAATCAATAAAATAAAAAAATATGAGAAATGGGTGCCTCATGATTTGACTGATCTGCAGAAAAAAACGCGTGTTGAAACTTGCGTTGCCTTGTTAAATCGATACAGAAATGAAGGAATATTGGATCAAATTGTGACATGTGATGAAAAGTGCATTCTTTACGATAACCGTAAGCAAAAAATGCAATGGCTGACCCCAGGTCAAACGCCGCAACAGTGTCTTAAAGCAAAGCTTACCAATAAAAAGGTAATGGTAACTGTTTGGTGGTCTCAGCATGGTGTTATTCACTATAGCTTTCTCCAATCTGGTCAAGCAATAACGGCAGATGTCTACTGTGCCGAACTCCGAACAATGATAGCAAAGCTAGCAGTGAAACAGCCCCGACTCATGAATCGATCTTCACCATTATTGCTCCATGATAGCGCGAAACCTCATACAGCACGAGAAACCGTTTTAACTGTACAGGAACTGCAATTAGAAACCATTCGTCACCCTCTGTATTCGCTAGACCTTGCTCCAACGGACTACCATTTTTTTCGTGATTTGGACAATTTTCTACATGATAAAAAGTTTTCTTCTCAGGAGGCAGTACAAAATGCTTTCACACAGTTTGTCGAATCTAGATCACGAGAGTTCTATCGCAAAGGCATAAATGACCTTCCTATTACATGGCAGCAATGTATACATAATAATGGTAATTAATTTGATTAAATAAATATGTTAAATTAAAAAAAAAACTAATTTCAATTTTTCAGTAGAAATCGGCAATTTCATACTTTAACCCCTAATATAATTTAAATAAATACTTTACAAAGGCCCAAAAGATTGTTGAAAAATCCTTGCGAAAACAAACCCTCTAAGAAGAGCCCTAGAACTAGAAGTCTCGTCACAACACTTTGTGATCAATGTGCCGCACGAACATCTGACGAAATTCATGAATACTTTTAACGAGAGGGGAAAACATCCGACGATGCTTGCGCCGGGTATTCATGTAAACTAGAAGTTATTATAATGTATAGTTTATTTATAGTAGTTTTGTTAGATATGTATGTTTTACATTAAAAAAAATTAAATAAAAACATTTTAAACCTTTATTGGTTGAAATACTTTTGTAACACTCGCATCTTGTTGGTGGTATAATAGGTAAGTAGTATAATATTTATTTCCAGTATTTGCCCTTGAATAACAGTATCTTACATGGAGCGACTGCCTATCCTCCACAACCCAGTTATTGGGTAATATGATACAGACTTATTACTTTACAAAGTCTAAAAAGATTGTTAATCCTTGCGAAAACAAATTTCTTCTCTGAGGGTCAAGCGGTAGGAGTTTTGTCACAACACGAATTTCAATTTGTTTGTGATGAAAGTGCTTGACATGAGTCGAAATTTACGAATTCTTTGGCCAAGAGGTGTAATGGTCCGGCGATACGGAACAGCGCGGTACACATGACGCTGACTAATCATGTAAACTAGTGATTCTTATAATGTATTGTACAAGCACAGTGTTTTAATGCTCAGAAACATCATATTTATGATGGAAGGTATGTTTTAGCGCGAAGTCTAATACTTAATGGATCATTAACATTTAAAATTTCCACATAAAATTATACGTTTATAACTTGATTTTAACCTATTAAGAGAATCCTCCAATACAACGAACGAGGAATTCAAAACTAATAAAATTACCAGACAAGCGCAAATTATAACGTATCGCTCGAGTTCAACTCAATAGTGCGCTCGATATTAAGATTAACTAAATCTAAGCGTTGTGTTTGAAACCAGAACTAAAGATTTACAAAACAAAACGTTCTGAGCGTTTCTTCGTGACTGTTGTAGAGTTCTCGGGAACGGCATCATTATAAACTTTTCGATAGTCTACTATGGAAGACTAAATTTTTTGAAACTTCTCTTTTAAAATTCGTAGTGACGTGAATTTTTAATGGCGTCCCTACTTCATACTCAGTTTGATGTGCTTTTTGTTCAAACATTTTTGTGTGTGAGAATACTATTCTTCAAAACACTTTCATTTACATAGCTTCTAAGTTTTGCTAGCGAATTAATAAGTTATTTTTTATGCTTTCAAAAGACATTAACGCCATTAAGTCAGACGCCCTTTCCAGACCCTAGAAAGGGCGTCTTTCCAACATCGACAAAAACACACAACCAAACGAAACAAACTTGTTTATCAATGTTGGCCCACTAATTACATACAATATCTCTCACTGTAATAAATCTTTTCTAGACGATGTCTTACTATCGTGCACCTGCACAACAAGACACTTCAAAGCACGAAAAAGCAAAAACATACGTTAGAAACTGTTTGTTTCCTGTCAACAAGTATCTATTTTCCAATAAGAATCACAATCAGTCCTTGGCCATCGAAATTAACAAAAACCTTTCACCTGCCAGTTCTTCCATCGCTGTGTTTATAGTCTGCGCTGAATATTTAACGCGGAGGCTTCGTCAATGACGCTGCTCCACAAACTAACGCATTATTAATGAACATGAAACGAAAATACATTCTGATGCTTCGGAATTAAAATAATTTGGATGGTTTAATACGGGCTATTTTACTTTCAATTCCGCGTATCAGTGTTCAGTTTCCCTCAGTCGTTAGTTTATTGAATTCGTCAATTTTGGTTAGTCAGTTTCACTGATTCGTCAGTTTTGCCGATTAGACAGTTGCGTTAACTCGACAGTTTCCAATGTTCGCCAGTTTTCGTGGATTCGTCAGTTTTATTCAATTCGTCAGCCAAAGTACAGTCGGTAGAAAGCTGTACACATCACTGTTCCATAACTAAATAAATGAGATTTTCATGAACTTTGTGTATCCATAGACTTAGTATATACTACTAGTGTGAAACGGCACGATTGGAATGACATGACGTTTGTACCTGTGTTGCCACTGACGAAAACCTACCTCCTATTGGAAATATTGTTATGTTCTTTTCGCCGCGACTTTAATCTCGTGGTTTATCTCAACATTTGTCCAAGACATAAGTATCCCTACGTCACTTGCCACCTCACAAACCATTTCGATGCAATAAATCTGTTACTCTGATGCTTCGTGAAACAAGGAAAAACCGACCCTCGCCTTCTATACAGGTTGGCAGGGATATCCATGGATTCATGATTAAAAAATATATATATATATGTGTAAAGTGGAAGCCGGAACTCTGTGTGCTTCTCGACAACCTGGTTGATGGAGTGGAGGTGGTCAGTGATAGAGAGGCTGCGACGAAATCCGGCATGTTCGGGAGGCTGATGTTTGTCGAGGGTTTCGGCTATTCTATTCTCGATCACTTTAATGAAAACCTTGTACAGGTGCGAAACCAGACTGATGGGACGGTAATTGTTCATGTCTGTTTTATCAACCTTTTTGTGGAGAAGAATAATCAACGAGTGACAAAATGTGCGTGGCAGCATTCCAGTTTTTTAAATACTGTTGAAAAAGTTTGTAACATGTGGTAGAAGGACAGGCTGTCCTATTTTTAAGGCTTCATTGGTTACGCCATCAGCGCCTGGGCTCTTACTATAACTTCATGCTCGGCAGTGCCTTATGAACTTCCTAGCCTGTGAAAGGTGGAATGTTATCGGAGCACGAATATACAGTTGAGTTAGGTTGTATAGTCGGTTCCTCGCTGTACAGATCCTTATAAAATTCTGTACAAATATTCAAAATTTGATCTCTGTCATTCTGTCTCACACCCGCACAATCCTTTAAACACGCAATTGTAGGTCGTCCTTTGCTTGATATTCCTTGCTTGGCTCATTTTAGTGAGGTGTTTTGCTCTAAAGCAATGTTTATGAGATGTATGTTACGGTTTCTGAAGTCTTTGCGAATACTGGTGTTTAACAAGTCGGTCAACCGATCTGTGCTCTGGTGTGTACATGGCATGCGTTGTCTCTCTTCAATTAACTTCTTCGTTTGGTAATTAAGTTTACTCTCTTTGTATTTGTTCGTATTTATTTTATTACTGACCTTTTTAATGCTGTTTTTTATATTAGTGTACTGAGTTTGAACGTCATCCTCATCTGTTCTGTCTAATAAAATAAAATTATTTTTAAAATCTAAATTTAATTGCTCTTGGTTTGCTATGAAAGTGGCTTTATTTAATCTTCTAATTGAGTTTTTTACTATTTTGAGACGCTCAATTTTTTGGCTGAATTTTAAAGTCGTGCGTAAATGTCGGAACTGAACTTAAAATGATTAAGAATTTCTACGTTGGTAATCAGTAGTTTGTGTGAAGGGAGATAATAATCTATTTCATTTTTGGTAACTTTATCCGGAGACAAAACAAAGTTTAGGGAAAGATAAATTAATTATACAAAAAAAAATATTAGGTACTAGATTTTGCTTAACTGGTGATTTTCGCGACACTGATTGAAATGTGCAACGCACGCCACATTATTATTTCATTTGTGACCTTATCTATTTATGAAGTTCAAGAGCTTAAAGGAAAGTATTGAGTAATAAAGGAGTAAGGTGGAGGCATCCACGTGGAGCCTCGCGAGTGGGCTCCGAAGATTTGGGTTTATTCAAAAGAATAATAAGATCAGCTTGTTATTCTGCCAGTCTGCGGGGCCTTAACGGGTGACAACGCACAAGTATCGCGTATGACCCTCAGGAAAAACGTTTAACTTACAGTTACATACGACGGCAAATTCAGGAATGATAGGGCTCTGTTACACCCCATGAAAAGCTTTATTTTGCTCCCCATATCGAAAGCTTAATTTAGGAAAGACTAGTTAGTCTCACAATGGACGGCGCTGCCGAGGCTGACCCGGAAAAAAGTGGCGATATGATCGATACGCGTATCGCGAGGGTTGGTTTCAAGGGGCGCGGGAAAAGAGTTCCTGGAAGGACTTGGGGGAACTTTGCCCTGCAGTGGGACAGTAAAGACTAAAAACAGAATACTCACAATGATTTCTGATCGATGGCTAATGTCTGCCTACCTACTGATCTATTCCTTTCAAGAATACCACCCACGTTCAATTTTGGTTCTTAATGCGTTTTCTAACATGCTCTCAAAAGATAAAAATGTCCTTATCGCTCCGGTAGATACTCCATTGCAAGTTTAGACGTGATTAATAATAGGTATGGCTCCTAAAAATACGTCAATTTACGTCAGGCGCTAACTAATTTGACAGGACTAAACTAATATTTATCTTCTGTCCTTTTCTTAATGAAATAGAAAAAAAAGATGCACTGAACTTAAATTTAGTTGAGTTTTTGAACAAGGGAATCGGCGCCATTGTCTACATTTCAATAACATAGCATTAATAATGATAAGTGGAAGTGCTGAGACTCCTAAGACAAGCAATCCCTTGCTTAAAAGATGATCTCCAAATATATGTATCTAAATGTAATGGAAATAAACATTTTTTTTTTCTTGTCTCTGTGTTGGGTAAACAAACTCACTCAGTGTGACGTCAACAGACACTGTCATTACACTTCTTCTATTCAAAATTCATACGCATAATATTCATAATATGCTTAATATCATCTACTGAATTCAGTGCTAGGAGTATTATATTAACGTGGAGAAACGAACATAACATAGTTTTATCGCCTATTAACTATTTTACGAGCTCGCGAGTGCTGCACTGATACTTATCACGTAAATTGCTTCCTTTTGTCTGGAAGGAAGGGTTTTGGCCGTTGACTTCGTGTGCATTAGTTATTGTCTCAAAATAACTAGATACACATGATAACAATAGTGAAAGCTGGTATACAATAATTCAACTTAGGCCTAATTTTTCAATAGTCAGATAATTTTTATCTGAGGAATATTTATTGCGGTTTGAACGCTTTTGTATAGAAATTATGTCCAACTGTCATATTTATTCTTCAATTATCTTAACGTTTTATCCAAACTTTGAATCAAATTACCAGACCTAGTTTATCAACGAGCCATCAAATTGTTATAGCCTCTAAAACAGCTATAAATAAAGTAGTTGTCGCCACCCTGTTGATAAATCTACAAACAGTTACTTACCAACGAAACGAGGAGAAGCGTTTACTAATGCGTTTTATTTCCCTTAATTCCCCGATCATTAGCAACGGACATGTATTACGTCCAAACCGCTTACAACGTTTTACGAAAAATGAAAATAACTAAGAATAACCGCTATATTTCTCTTTCCCCTAACAAATGATTCGGGAAATAAAATTTATGAATCAATAAACACGGAATGCTCTTTGGATTCCGTATTCGCGTGTCGCCCACTATATATTTTTACGACGTCTTTTCAGAAACATTTAAACTCCAATATATGACTAATACATCCATTTTAACCCTTATTATATACGCATAAGAGCTTTTTTCCTGAGCCTAAACGTCGGAAATGGCTTGCGGTTACAGTATCCAAGAATTCAGGGCAGAGCCGAAATGTGCTAAGTTTTCCGTTAAAGGCATGTAAATGTCTAATATTCTGCATATTGATTTTGGTAGAAAGTAGAACAAAATTGCCTTTCTCGGCTCAAGCCGTATAAGTTTAGCGAGCGGAACATTTTCTTGAATGTTTCGTATGAGGGAGAGCACTATTGGTTTTTAATGCTAATAAAATTAAATGGGTCCGTGTATTGGTATAATTCTCGACTATATCATTGGGCATAAACTCCTTTTATAATATTGAGAAAGTCTTGTGTCCGGACTAAAGAATGAAATAACCATTGTAATACAAGACTAGTACAGTAGTATTACCAGAACGTGTAAAGTAATATGTAGTTCATTATAACAACGCTTAAAACCCACCACAAATGACCCATTACAAACATGTATTAAACACAAAATGCACAGCGCGGTGTACAACTCCTACTTGGCGCAAGCTTCCTGTCCACACAATATGTATTCCACTCATTTCCCGTTACTCATATAATAGTTGGCGAGCCTACTAGTAACTAGTAAGGTAGAGCAGCCAGTTGCCGACCTACTTAAATTCTGTCTTTGTTTTAAAATTCCCTCGCCGCGCCTGCCAAATGTGGCGTGGATTGAAAACGAGGTCGCGAGCCTTGTTAACGTTTTTTTTTTCGACAGTTTTATATAGCTTCCTTTGCATTCGGATCTTTGTATATCCGTTGACGTTTTATATTAAGCCAACATTACGTTACGCGGCTCTCTTGTTTCTGTTACTAGAAAATGGTCCTTTGAAGTGTTTGTGGGTGACTTTTTTGAAGTCTTTTTTTATGGAGAATATTCAGTCATTTTTTTGTCATAAATCCAATTTAAATAACAGTTTAAGAATTTCTTGAATGTAAACAACAAAATAGTACGCCAACATTAGTATTTAATACGAGGATTTGTTGGAAACGTTTTAAAAAGTTCATGGACAAGAAAAATATATGTTTGTATTATCGACCGAAAATCACAAAATTTATGTTCCCATAATCTTGTGCACTCCCAATCCCATAACCTCGACCATTCCCGCTAATATTTTCCCATTCTTTTTCCAAGAATACTACCGTAAAAACGGCGCTACAGACTGCGGATAGATCCCCATAATCATTTGTCCTCTGCATACGTTACCGTAAGCTGTAGTTTCTCTCAACGATAAACTTCAGTCCGAGATCCTTTTTACTCTGTGACAGTTTGGGAGCACATATCCTTTTGGAAACATGTTTATTTGATAAATTACTCGTATGCCGGGGGCTGAGCGGACAGTGACATGCGTGAAACTAGGCACTGTTTTTAGAAGGACCACGAATAAATTGGCTTATGAATTTTGTAGCGAAGTGGTATTCAATGAGCTTGTAAGGTACAGTGGGGTCAGCTGGGATTCTTGTCGTGTCAAAGTTTATTAGGGAAAATTGTCCTCACATTTTTTTGTATTGATATCTCCTTGTAAGACTTAACTGCAGACACCACGAATTGGAACACAGATAACTAGATAGGTACCAAATTTAAAAGTGTGCTGAATCAACATTGCTTCAGCAGCAATGAGAGTTCAATTAAACATTTAGGATAGCCTTGAATTCCCGCTCTTTAAATATTCAACCAAAACTTATCTTAATCTTTTCATCCTAATTACATTAGCTACGCAAATCTATCCGACAAGGCCTCCAAAAAGTTGCAGAATTTATTCCACAGTGTTACCAACAAACAAAACGTCCCCAGTTAATTGTTCCGCGACGGCTGGGGAGGCTCGCCGACCAACTTCGTGGTACCTGCCGCCACAGTGTTGCCAGCATTCATTCTAATTACGCACGCGGCGCGATCTACTTCTAAACTTGAGGAATAACTCCCGGGAACTATATATTAATTAAAATCTATCGGCAACTGTGGCCACTGCGCGGGGTTGCGCCGCGTTGATGAATTAATCAAATTCTCTTCGGTGATTTAGGGACAGAGTTCGTTCTGTGTGTGTCCTTTTGTGTTCAAGTCATTAGTCATTTTTAGGTGTGATATTATATCTACAATAAACGTACAATAGCTAAAACAAGATAAATCAGTTTTTTTAATGGAGCGAAGTTTAGTCTAAAAACATGTCTCTGAAAATAGTAAATTTCTCAGTGCTCCAAACATACTACTTTGAAATCTATTTTTTAAAGTTTAACAATCTCATCAATCTTAACAATCGTATCCTCGACTAAAAATAACTTATGAGAACATTAATTTTGCAACTATAAAATTAAAATCAACGTAAACTATAGAAGACTCAATCTAACATGTGGTCCATGCCGGTAATCCGGCTTACAATATTATCATATGGTTTTGTAATCTGCATTGCACGGAGTTTACACAATAAATCCCCTATCACGACATAATATGGTAACCCTACACGCGCGGTAGCAGCAGCACCAGTTGTCGGGCGTCTTGCTTCACAACTTAGCTCACGTGAGGTATTAGGCGCAACTTTTATTAACTCTTATTGTCGCCGTCCGTAACGCGTCGCTATTGTGTCCATTGTTCACTGTAATAACTTCGCGGAGGGTGGACGGATAAATGGGCCCTCCACCCTGCGCTTTACAACTCTATGCTCGTGTTTTTCGTCTTTTGTGACGCTAACAATTGAATACAACTGAAATAAAAGTTTAATGAATATCGAACTACCGATACGGGCAAACAAAATTCAATTCAATGTTCAAGCTCTCTTTATATGTAGGGGGGTTGGTAGAGTTTGCTCATAATTATTATTTTTAGCAACCAATCACTTTCTATCGTATATTATCTTGTTGGTCTCCTCAGTTATTTTAGCTAACTTGGTGGATCCACTACCAAAACATACCTCGTCTAATACAAACTGGCAGACGGACAGGTACGTCTGGAAAGCTACTGAATTATTTGCTAAGTAACTATTAGAAGTGGCTACAACTATCGGATTGTTCGTTAGCTTTGCGCTGAGTTTCGACTGTCAAGATTTGCCTAGACAGGTTTGGAAGTCGCGGTGCCAAGCTTAGAAGGTACAGAATAGGTTAAGAAGGTCAATTAGCACTTAGAGAGCCGGCAAAAATGACGAATGTCCGTACAAACTTTCAACCTCTATTTAACCCCTTTAGTGGATGAATTTTCAAAAGTCCTTCCTTGGTACTAACCCTGTGGACTCTGTCTGATATAAAAGTTGTATAGTGTCTGCACGAACTATACGGGAAATGCTCATGCAATCTAATCACTACTTATGAGATGGTAGCGGGACTTCGTACTGAGAATCACCGCTCGTAGAGGATATTTTAACGATGTAATAGTATAGTATGTTCCAAAAGTGTCAAATGAAAATGTAAACAAATGGATTAGAAAATGTACCTATGGATGCCAATTTTGTAGTGCCACTTACAAAAGAGCTTTGATTTTGATTATTTCAATTCCCCAAATTCTAATTAAATTAAATCTACTTAGGCCTGATTTTTTAATCGTCAGATAACTTTTATCTTGAATTTATTAAGGCTTAGATCTTGAACGGGGCTTGGAACTTTATTGTAGAAGCGTATACATTGGCATCTGAACGAGCCACCTATTTTCTTGAGCCTTGTTGTAGGTACAACAAATTTGTGTTTGTTCCTAGTATATCATGGATATCACTGTATTTTTTAAACAATTTTATATTTAAAAGATTTTCATAAATATACTGAGAAGGCACAGTCATACCATTAATTTCTTTAAATTTGTCTCTGAGCGAGTGTCTTGGACTTAATTTATAAATTGATCGAAAATTTCGCTTCTGCAAAACAAAGATAGTCTGAATATCAGCGGCATTTCCCCACAATAGAATGCCGTACGACATTACACTATGAAAATAGCTAAAGTACACTAAACGGGCTGTCTCTATATCAGTTAAATTACGAATTTTTCTAACAGCGTATGCTGCGGAACTTAGCTTTTTTGACAATTTATCTATATGTGGACCCCACTGAAGCTTAGCATCCAAAGTTATGCCCAAGAATACTGTGCTGTCTTCAAGATTCAATTCTTCGCCCTTTATCAACACATTAGTTTTCACTTGTCTAACGTGAGGTAACGTAAACTTAATGCATTTGGTTTTTTTCTGGTTTAGAAGTAAATCATTAACATTGAACCAGTGGACTACTTTAGAGATCGCGCTATTTACATCGTCAGTAACCTGGTGCTGACGTTTAAGTTTAAACAAAAGTGAAGTGTCATCTGCAAACAACACTATATCACGATTATCCTTTATTAGGTACGACAAGTCATTAATATAAATAAGAAACAAGAAAGGCCCAAGGGTTGAGCCCTGTGGGACTCCCATTGTTACTATAGATCCGGGAGATCTTTTTCCATTAACATCAACGCTCTGAATCCTGTTACACAATTATGAAGTAAGAATATCCAGAGCAGCGTTCCGGATCCCGTATTGGCAGAGTTTCCTGATTAATGTTTCGTGAAGAACGCAATCGAATGCCTTGGACAAATCACAAAAGATGCCCAAGGCATCGCATTTGTCTCCCCATGCATTATAAATATGTCCTATAAGTTCAACACCGGCATCAGTAGTTGAACGATCACTTGTAAAACCGAACTGTTTGCTATGTAATAATTTGTGTTTATTAAAATATAAACACAAATTACAATTAAATTTTTGAGAAATTAATTTTAGAAAATTAATTTCTCAAAAATTTTACTAAATGTAGGTAGTACGGAAATAGGTCTATAATTTGTAGGGTCTGATGTACTACCCGATTTAAACAAAGGTATTATTTTACTATTTTTCATGAGGTCAGGAAACTCCCCACCTTCAATACAACTATTAAAGATAAGCGCTAGAGTAGGTGCTACAATGTCAATAACAGACTCAGCAACTTCTACAGAATTACCTCACAGATCTGCAGTTCTTTTTTACATTTAAAGTGTGAAAGGTTTTAATTATATCTCTACAGGTAACATGTTCAAAATGAAATTCCGAATCGCAACCATTAATATTTTCCATAAGCAAAGACTCAGCAACAGAAGGTGATGAGTTTAGGGATTTAGTAGTTGAAACGGGAATATCTGAAAAGAAATTTTCAAATGCCTCGGCGACTTGTGAGTCTAATTTTATTATGTTGTCATTAATCGACAGGCTGTAGTCAGTATATCGATTACTAGACCTTCCCGTTTCACTATTAATAATATTCCAAGTCGTTTTAATTACATTACTACTGTTTTTAATCTTTGAACCCAAATAACGTGACTTGGCCATATAACAAACTTTTTTAAATAATTTTGAATAATTTCTAACATACAAATTAAATTCATCAGTGTTTACGTAAGTCCTTTCATTGTACAGTTCATAAAGCCGCGTTCTACTTTTATGAATACCGATGGTAGCCCAATCACTGAAACATGTGTTACTATTAACCGAGATATTCTTGGGAATAAAGGTTAAATTAAATTGTTTACAGTATAATATATTAAAAAAATTATCATATACATGATTAGGAACCGCATGAATTGATGGTAATTTATCAGTGAGTTTAGTTTTGAAAGCCTCTAAGCGACTTGCACTTTTGGGGTTAACTGTAATATCTTTTTTAACCACTATTTTGTTTTGATTTTGAATAGTAATCCTTTGCCCACAATGATCAGAATCTAGTAAATTTATAAATAAATATTATCTAGGCGTATGGCACTATAAGGGGTTATTCTTGTGGGCTCCAAAAATAGGTTTACAAGATTGTAGGACTGAAACAGACTTATAATTTTACTACAAGAACTTGAGTTTTCTAATAAATTGACATTAAAATCACCGCAAATGATAACGGACTTGTTTGAGTTGCAAATCGTGTCTAACACTTCATCCATTACCTTTTCAAAGCAGTCGTACAATCCTGATGGGTGTCTGTACACACTTAATACAACAAAATGCTCCAATTCTATACAGGCAATTTCAAATGTACGCTCAACAGATAGGCTCACAATATCGTTACGATCTTTAAATTTGAGCTGCTTACTTACTAATATTAATGAGGCACCATGTATAGCATTTATTCTGCTGAACGAACTACCAACCTGGTGATTATTAAAATTGAACAAGAACTGGTGGCCAATGTTCTGTTTTACAAAGAATATCAATACTATTAAAATTCATAAATAATTCTACTTCTAAATCTTTGTTCATAAATCCTTGAATATTTTGATGCACAAGGGTGATACTATTTACGGATTTTAAAGCCTTTTTTGAGTTGCTTTTGCAATTCTGTACAATATAGCTAGAGGTTGCCTCTATTGTCTTACTACACTTTATTCAAACAATAAAGTGGTGATATATAAGTAAGCATTGTCTAAGTTGAAATGGTGTCAAGTCAACGAGGATAAAATAAAAATGCATATCTTAGCAACACACCACAGAGAGAGAGATTTCAAGTGATTTTGGAAGCATACCAAAAAACTGAAAGTTGGATCGTGTGTACCTGTGAGTGTTGAAGGTCCGACGAATGAGCCACGCCAAATAGCCGAATTATTTAAGGATCATTGCCCATATTATTAAATATATGACTAAGGAGACATAGCCTGGAGACATACGCTCCAGGACATGACGACGTTTAAGCATCAAGCACTTGCAGTACATCTTTGCAGATCTTTGTGCAGTTGCTTTAGAGGAATAGTACGAAAAAATGTGGTCTCTTTGATGCGCCGCGTGCGGGGCAGCACCAACAGCCTTTCGAACATCTTATTGGGAAGGGCTAATTGCCCAGTTGTGAGGCACTGCAATACCGTCCACGGATCTGGAGGTGGCCTTTTTAATATTAAATAGCGCAATTATAAATAATAATAAATAAATAATAAATCATTTCACTAACAACTATTATTTAGTAATAACGTATGGAATGATTCTGAAAACAAATGATTAAAAAAAATTATAATAAAGTTGTTAATTTCTAAAATACATAGATGAATGTGTTACAAATTCCCTTTAGTATGCGGTTGTGTAAGAATTAACTTTACTACACTTTCATCAAATACTTTTGAAGTAACCTACCAACGTTTGATGTGCCCTGTGCAATCGGCCATCCTTGCCAACACTGTTTTTTTTTTCTGGAGAGCTATTATTGCTATAGTTCCTATTAATACGACGTGATCTCATCAGTGGGCCTTCTGAACCCATTTTGTTACTACAGTCGTCTAGAATTCTAAATTCCCAAGTGACTGGTCGCTTTTAGACGCGATAATTTCTAAAGGAAGGTTTTCTATACAATCCAATTTATATATTATAAGAAGCTAGTTATTAAAGGACTACCGCGAACATACTGCTAGCTGGCACTTGGTAGGGTTAAACGAAGGTCAAGAATGGAAGATCAATGTATGCTTCAAGGGAGCTCTCCCTATAGTCTGGTATACAGATGCTTTGTAGGAGCACAAAAACATACCTACTAATTCAAGTAGATCCTTACTTACACATATCACACAAATGTGTAATTGTGTATACTAAAAGCGTATGATTATTTTGCTCACACGGAGAGCACGTTAAGAATAATCATGCTTTTTAGTAGCATGTGTATCAGCCATATATGGCCTTATCTTCTGAAAGCAGGGTCCCATCCCTCGATAAATTAAAAAAAAAACTGGCGAAGTGCGTGTCAGTCCACGCATAGAATGGTTCCCTAGTCACCCATAATGGCACGTGGATTTAGAAGGCGGGGTTGGTATTTATTACTATGAATAAATTAATCGAATAAAACGGTTTAACATTATTGTCCATAACGTTTAAAAATGAGCCCAAATTGGACGATGGTAACTGAAGAAGAAGTAATAAAAACCGACTTCACAAGGGAATATTATCTATTAAAGTACCACCGCGTGTAGAAGCAAGTGGTTGTAGAAATGCACAACGCAATCTATCGAGTGTCTTTAATTTTAATTAGGAGGATTCAAATTGAAATAACATCATGTCCAATAGTTAATTGTTATTATTTTATTTTTTATATTTTACATGTTTATTGATTATTTCGTTATTTTTGTACGAAGTTTTCCAAGTAAGCGCTTTTTACAAGTTAGGCCCCTATAACTCCTGAACTAACAAAGTTATTTAAGCCGTTATAGTTTTTCTTTAAAGTTCATTACAATGATTGCCATCGTGATTTTTTCCAGATTTTTCGAGCCAGCCCTTTAGCTTTTAGAGGTGGGGGACGCTTCATCTTAACAAAAAAAAATGCGATTTAAAGTTGAATATCTCGCAAACGGATACCTGAATCAAAAAATCGTCTTTGTAACCTCTCAATGTTTTTAAAAGACCTATCATGACACCCCACAATTAGAGGTAGACGCGAGAAAAAAAAATCATCCCCATTATACGTGTAGGGGAGGTACCGCAAAAAAAACATTATCATAATTTTATTTTAGCACTTTTTTGACGTGGTAAATACACATATCCATGCAAAGTTTCATCTTTCTAGCACTTACCGTTTGGAAGGTAAGTCGAGGACGGACGGACGTAGGGACGGACATGACGAAACTATAAGAGTTTCGAGATGTGAACTACGGAACCCTAAAAAAACGTTTATGAACTGTTCTGTTAAATGGAATAGGAATGACACGATCTTTCCCATAGAAGGCAAGGTACTTCAAAGTTCCAAAAAATCCCCATTATACACAAAATCAGTACATCAATGGTAGCCAGTGGTACCGATTACGGCACAATGTAGAACATTCCCATAGGCAGCCATATGTGAGTAAAAACCTCGGGCCAAGTGTTTGCATAATAGAATATTCCGTAGCACTCAACAAATCATTTTCCGTCGGGGCCTAGTGCTGGGACGTGCGGCTTTATTTTATGTTGCTCTTTTATTTTATACGACTATAAATTGATGTTGTTATTGTTAGACTTGATGCAAACATGAGGATGTAATGTGTTAGAATATTTTGTAACTATAGTGCCCATTAATTCAATGTAATTACTTACGCCGTGAATTTTTAGGAATAAATAGAGTTTATTCCTTGTTGCATATTTATTTGCAGGTATCGCTGCTTAACCCCCTCCCCCCTAGTGAAATTCAATTTTTTAATGATCGATTGTAATTTATAATTATTATGTCACGTACAATTCGCATCGTAAAAACGTTGATTTGTTTAATCAAATTCCCCACAGTTCTCACAGTCCTTTTTCCAAAGCCCAGCTGCATGTATCATACATGCGTCGTACAAGTACATGTGAGTGTGCTCCCGCCCGGCGGCGCCCGAGCTTACACAAATTGTGTTGAGATTTGTTCGCAGCGGTTGATTTTTTTGTTTATACAATAAACATGCTTTTACGTGCAGTTTTCAGCAGGATTACGAGTTCTGATAATTCGCGGGTTTTAACTTTTAGTGGTTGGGTGCTGGAGATTGCATTTAATAGGTAGGATGATTCTGCTATATAGCACCACAGTGCAATATTATCTTGGACGACTATAATTATTCTTTGAACACTAACGTCTTGATCTTCCATTGTTTTAAAGCGAAACAGTAATGATAAACTTCCAATTTTATTGACTGTTCAAATCGACTCCAAATATTGCAATAACGCGAATTATGGTGACTTCAACATCCGTGTCCCATCTGGAGACAAAGAGACGTTATCATAATACATCGAATCAATTCGAAGTCTGCTAAATAGATTTAACTCTGATCTGACTTTTATTCGAGTAATAAATCGAGTGGGCCCACCTCTACCTCGCGAAAAGGGCGATGCTTATGTATGAAGGGCGCTGGTTATAAATGGCGGGGGTTCGGCTGTTTTAAGCGAAAATCGAGGGAGTTTTAGCCGACAGAGGGAAAGCGGTCAATGTGATTTATGAAGTGGCACGGAGCCGATATCTTGTGAGAATCGACGTGTTGACATCAGCTGTTGATGTAAATAACGATAGGGCTAATAGGGCTGTTGCACACTTGTCGATTGTCGATTGTCATTAATTTGATGAACGCAGAATATTTACAATAATTGAGAACAGACAGAATACGGGCTTGGACTACCAAGCCCATGTTTTGTCTGTTCTCAATTATTCTTTATACAATTATATTATACTTTATCTTTATTCCACAATAAGAATACTACTTAGTATTCTTATTGTGGAATAAAGATATAGCTTACTTAATCTTTATTAACACCAGCCAAATTTCCCTCACAGACAGTGTAATTATGTTTGTAGCTACAAAAACAGGTCGAACCTTCCTTTAACTAATAATTACTATAACTCAGCAAACATTCTTACGAACAACTTCCAAAAATACACAACTTCTTGACGAACTCGCAACATGGGATTAGCGTTAAATACTTAGTGAAACAATTTTGTCGGCTGCACCCGATTGATCCCGAGTCAGACCCGAGTAATCTCGAAGTACTCCGGAACTTTTTAATTTGGCCAACCCAACGCCGCGAACTTACCCCTTATGAGAGGTGAAAACTTCAGAATTAGTTACGTTACACGGTTTCATACAGTTCCGAACAATTTTTTTTAATTACAGTCACACTGCGTAGTCGGTGGAAGGATTTTATTATATAAATGTATGTGGACGGTTAGTAACTTTTGTATTTTTTTTTATTTTAATGCACAACTTTATACTGCGATTTTTTGTGAGCCGAATTTATTATTCTCTAGTTTAATTTTGCGGCTTTAACATAAACTATCGTGCTACGTACGTCTTGTGCTATTATTTTTCTGGAGTTCCGTACCTGAAAAGGAAAAAAAACGGAACCCTTATAGGATTACTTCGCTGTCCGTCCGTTTGTCGGTCTGTCAAGATCCTCCTCTTGGAAACACGTGGAAGTAACAAGTTGAAATTTATATCGAATACGTAGGTCTACGGCCTCTTGAATCTCTAAAATCAAGCTTCTAAGTCAACGCAATAAAAAATTCCATGTATGCATTATAAGCACGGTGCGCCAGCAAATAATGACATCATCCGTTGTGCTCTAATTACCCAGGGTGCCAGCTGTTTTAGTACCCAATGGCTTGGCACGCGACGATGAGGAGGGACCAGACGGAATGACCATAATGCCTTGGAAGATTAGGCAGGTCTTTAGTGTGAGATGCAACATTATGTCGATACCCTTGCGCCGTCCTATCGTTCTTGTACAACGAGAGGGGCTGGGGCGGCTGCTGCAGGTGCGATAAACCTCAAATGGAGAAAATATTCCAATGTTATTAGGAGTTATATGTTCAAGTCTGTTGAGTTGAGGTTGAAACACTAGGGTCATGAGGTCCTAGTGCCCACTTGGTTTTTCGAGACATGAACAAGCGGTTGGTCAACTCTTCACGTGACCAACGGGCTGGCCTATTTTTTCAAGATTTTTTTAAGAATCAGCATCGCCAAACAACTACGAGTACTACAGCCAGCCTTTTGGGCACTTTTATTATTGACAGCGATGCGGACAGATTTTTTGATGCCCTATGATTCTATTCCCTCTGTTTTATATGCATATACATATTATTATAATTAATATGATTTTAACCTGATATATTATGCAAATATTATATTCCGAAATAACTACAATGTTAAGTTGGGTTTTGTGATAAATTCATCCCAACTACGGAACCTTCATTGTGCGAGGTCCGACACGCACTTGGCCGGTTTTTTAATTATAACGTATGCTTTTAATTTCAAAATGAATTAAATGAGAAGCATTTGTAATTTTTTAACCGACTTCAAAAAAGGAGGAGGTTCTCAATTCGACGGTATGTTTTTTTTTTGTGTGTTTGTTACGCGATTACTCCGCCAATTGTAGACCGTTTTTTAAAATTATTTTTTTGTTCGAAAGAAGATACTTCTGACGTGGTCCCATAGTCACCAAGACAGGATCTGATGATTGGCTCCTGGAGAAATCGAGGGCAACCCACAAATTTTATGGGCCCACAGATCGTTTTTCGCAAATCTTATGAAGTAATTTAAGTACTTGCGTATGGTAATCATCATCTCATGTAGCTGAGCTGATGATGGAAGTTACAACTCCTTAACAGTAAGGACTAGGCATCGACTGATTTAGTAAATTATTTTTTTGATGTTTGAAAGGGCGTTTGCCATTTTGGTCTCGTGATCATCAGGTCAGGCCATCACACACAAGAGTTGAGTATCGTCGTCGCCAGAAACCATGCCTTCTTCGTGCTAGTGCTCGGGGACTTCAACGCCAAGAATTTGGCCTGGGGTTCCCGTTGCACGGATGTGCGGGGCAGGATGGTGGAGGACTGGGCTCTGGAAACAGGCCTGGTCGTCCTAAATCGGGGTTCTGTTCCTACGTGTGTGCGGATGCGGGGCGAGTCGGTAGTGGACATCTCGTTCGCCAGCCCCGCTCTGTCACAGCGTGTCATTGACTGGCGCGTCATGGAGGAGGTGGAGACATATTCCGATCATCGGTATATCCGGTTTGATGTCTCCACCAAGACCTCTAGCGCGCTAGTCCAACAGGCCCCGAGTGGTCCGCGGTGGGCGCTGAAGCAGCTGGACCGGGGGGAGCTTCTCCTGGAAGCCTCAATCGTGCAGGCCTGGGTGTTTTCACCGGACAGGCCTGCTGACATCGACGGTGAGGCGGAGTGGTTCCGGGAGGCCATGTCCGAGATTTGTGTTGTGGCAATGCCCCGAGTCCGGCCAGGATGCGCCCGACGTCAGGTGTACTGGTGGTCGCAGGAGGTTGGGGCGCTACGCAAGGCGTGCGTTGACGCGCGACATCGGTACACCAGGCACCGCAGGCTCCGCATCCGCTCTCCGGATGCGGAAGCCACGGAAGTGGAGCTGTACGAGGGGTACAGAGCGGCGAAGACCGCCCTCCAAGAGGCTGTCCAGCGGGCCAAAGATATGGCCCGCGAGGAGATGTTGGAGACTCTGAACGAGATCCATGGGGGCGCCCTTACAGAATGGTGCGGAATAAACTCCGCACCTGGGCCCCCCCGCTGACGCAGAGTCTCCGACCCCAGCTGGTGAAGGAAGTGGTGAGCGCTCTGTTCCCTTCACGGGGGGAGCATACTCCCCCGCCTATGGCTCCGCCACTTGCGGTGCCCGAAGCGGACCACGCGGACGACGACGACGACACCCCTGAAGTGACTGGGGTAGATCTGAGAGCGGCGGTAGGCAGGCTGAAGGCCAAAAATACCGCCCCGGGACCCGACGGCTTGCCGGGTAAAGCCTGGGTCCTGGCCTCGAGGGCTCTCGGGCCTCGACTGGAGGCGCTCTTAAGCGCATGCATGGAGAGAGGCCAGTTTCCACTCCGTTGGAAGACGGGGAAGCTGGTCCTCATTCAGAAGCCAGGGCGCCCTGCGGACTCGCCGTCCGCATACCGGCCCATAGTGCTGCTTGACGAGGTCGGCAAGCTCTTTGAGAGAGTGATTGCGGGCCGCCTCGTCGGGCACCTGGTGAGGACGGGGCCGGATCTTGCGGAGTGCCAGTTTGGCTTCCGCAAGGGGCGCTCGACGGTGGACGCCATCATGCGCGTGAGAGCCCTCACGACGGGGGACGCGGTGTCCCGGGGAGGGGTGGTCGTGGCGGTGTCACTCGACATCGCCAACGCGTTCAACACCCTGCCCTGGAGCTGCATAGGGGAGGCACTCCGGTATCACCGGGTGCCGACTTACCTCCGTCGAATAGTCGGGGCGTATGTGACGGACAGAGCCGTCATCTACCCCGGTCGCGACGGGAATTGGAACCGGCGAGAGATGTCGTGCGGTGCCCCACAGGGATCGGTTCTAGGGCCGCTCCTGTGGGACATCGGTTACGACTGGGTGCTGCGGGCCGACCTCCCTGATGGCGTCAGTGTAGTTTGCTACGCTGACGACACGCTGGTCCTGGCGCAGGGGAGGTCGCATCAGGCGGCGGCCGACGCGATGACACGCGGGGTTGCGATAGTCGTGGAAAGGATCCGGCAGGCTCTCGAGGTGGCATTGCACAAGTCCGAGGCCATGTCCTTTCATGGGCCTCGGTACGGGCCACCTTCGGGATCCCAACTGATGGTAGGAGGGGTTCACATCGGCGTCGAGACAACGATGAGATACCTGGGTCTCGTCCTCGACAGCCGGTGGAACTTCGTCGAGCATTTCCGACGTTTGGCCCCCAAACTGGAACGGGCCGGGGCCGCCTTAAAGCGGCTCCTGCCCAACCTGAGGGGGCCAAACGCCTCCTGCTGGAGGCTTTACGCGGGAGTCGTGCGGTCCATGGCCCTATATGGGGCCTCGGTATGGGCGCGTTCACTGCGGCTTCGAGCCGCACACTACCTGAACGCGCCCCAAAAGGTGGTAGCCGTAAGGCTGATCCGGGGGTACCGCACGATCTCGGGCGAGGCAGCAAGCCTCCTTGCCGGACTGCCACCATGGGATCTGGAGGCGATAGTCCTCGCGCGCCTGTATGACTGGCGCGCGGAAGCACTACGTCGGGGGGAAACTCCGCACCCGCGGCAAATTGCTGCGGAGCGGACGGACCTCCGGCGCGGTCTCATGGTGGAATGGAAGGCGTGACTATCGCAACCCAGCGCAGGGCACGTCACGATAGCGGCGGTAAGACCCCTCTTTGAGGATTGGCTAGAGAGGCGTCACGGCGCTCTCACCTACCGCCTGACGCAGGTCCTCTCCGGACACGGATGTTTCGGGAGGTTCCTGCACATCATCAGGCGGGAGGAGACGCCCGGGTGTCACCACTGCGAGGATCGCCCAGAGGACACGGTGGAGCATACGGTGGAGGTCTGCCCCGCTTGGGCAGAGCACCGCCGTGTCCTCGTAGAGGCGATCGGCAGCGGCGGCGACCTCTCGCGTCCGGCCCTGGTGCAAGCCATGGTCCGGGGCGAGAGGGAGTGGGAGGCGGTCACCTCCTTCTGCGAAGCAGTCATGCTAGCGAAGGAGGTGGCGGGATGGGCGAGGGAGAGATCCTCACGCCTCAGCCGCCGAGGGAGACGCTCCGGGCGTCGGGAGCCGCGTGACGACTCCCGGCCACCGTAGGCGCGGGCCTGCGGGCGGAGAGCAATGGGTAGCTCCGTCCGATCAGGACCAGGCCCGTGCCGGACGGCGCGTATGTGTTCCACGTGCGCCTCAGAGAGATGTCAGCGTAGTTGACGGGGCCCGACAGGGCCGAAGCCTGCCGGGGTAGCGGGATTGTCCGAAAGGGTTACCGCTGCCCTGGTACATAAAGGGCTAAGGAAGGAACACGGGTGGGTTTTAGTCAGTAAGAGTCTGACACTCCCTTCTGCTCCACCCGGAGCGGGAGGGGTCATTTGATGATTTCCCATCCTAAAAAAAAAAAAGGCCATCACACAACATAACGTCACGCCTGTACTCCATAAAGGGGTACGCAGATGTGTTCAGTTTATACCACGGTACATCCTCATTTCTGTCAAAGTTGTTATTTGGGTACCTCTAATCTTGTAAGTATATACGAATTTGTGTGGGGTAGGTACAACTAAAAAGTGAAAAATAAAAACTTTTTTAGAAAAAAAAACCGACTTCCAAAAAAAAAACACTGAAAAGAGAAAAATAACTTTAATTTCGGAAGTCGGTGTCGCTGGTTCCGCATTTTCGTTTTTTGACACTTTTTTTTTTCGTTTTTTGACACTTTTTTTTTGTAAAAAAGTTTTTTCATATTTATTATTCAGCATATTGGCATACCTGTATATTTAATTTTTTTGTTTGCTCTGAAACTAAATTCATATAGGTTTTTTTTACTATTTTCATTTACTTACTTTGTCCGCAGTATTCAGGTACATGTTTACATGATTTTATTGTACGAAACACAATGATAATGTATTTATTTCGGAAAAATGAGTTTCAAGTCCTAATAACGTCAAAAACAACAGACTTCTGGACCTGGAACTAACAAGTAAATTACAAAGATTATTCATACTTTCCTCAAAGTCCCCTTTGCGTTCGCATCACATAGTTAATATCTTGAGTTCACGGGATATTTGTTCTGAGCTTGAAGAGCTTTATGTAGCAGACAGTAAAGGGATTGGAAATTGTTCGCTTTGTACTAGTAAGTACGCTGGAATGCTGATAGAATGTTCAAGCGCTTTTTTGTTGTTTTTAACTGTTTGAATTACTTTTGTTTAGTTTAATACTGAAAGTGCTGAATTGTGCATCAGTTATTTAATTTAACATAAATATTAGTGACGTAACTACACGTATCCCTTACTTACTTTCTTTCTATCCTTCATTACACTTGATTCTACTCTGTACACCTTACTATTTACTCCTTTTCATATAAATTCTATGCATTTTAGTGGTACAAGATACTTAGCTTTAACTTAGATCTTTTATGAGTACCCAGGTACACTAACTTAATCAGAATTACAAACACAAACGACTATAAACCATAACAGTATCATCAAATCTTCTTCAGCAAAAAGTTTCGACTACCAGTGGAACACAAAGGTAAGCCCACACTAACACAGATGGTTCGAATGAATCAACTGCCCCACGGGGGTCATTACGTTACGTATCGGTGGAGCATCCAGTTGCGTGACGCTGATCCCCTGAGAGTTGCTGGCAGATCGTAAACTGTTACCAGATATACCTACATGCTTAGATTCTGGTAGGTGTTAATAGATATTATTGCCATGTCAAGTTATCCATACTTCGAAACGAATCTATACTAATATTATAAATGCAAAAGTAACTCTATTTGACCTTTTCACGCCTAACTAACGGCAAAATGAATTAAGATGAAAATAATATTCGACACGGGTAGACGGTGGCCTGGGTTAGGGACTCAGGATCATTTTTATCTTAGTAGTACGTTCCCATGTGAAAATTTCCCATTTCGCGGATGAAGCCGCGGGCGAATCATAACTTGGACTTCCAATTACAAAGCAAAAAGTTGCAGCAATGGGTTCTGACATTATTACTATATTCTTTGGTAATTAATTCCTATTACGAAAACATTTATGTTTTTAAAATGAAACAGGAAGTATTCAGCTCTTACTACAGAATAGCTGTATAACTACGTATATAAGTCTAAAGACTTCGGACTGTTTTTCAGACGAGTCCAATAACATACCAACTACACTAAAAGAAAATACGTCCTGTCATCGCATTAGTCCGTATAAAAATACCGCCCGACCTTCAACATAGTTCGTGCATCCCGTTCCCCGAACAACCCCTCTTATTAAAAATGGTGGTAATTAACAACAAAAACAAAAATAAATTGTTCCCGTCACCAACAAAGATTTAGGCTATGGGAAACGGAAAGGGCGGCACACTGTGCGACACGCATTTATTGCGTCGACCTCGACTCCGGCCGGGACCACTGTGCACCGCCACGTCACCGGAACTCGCCTTGTATTAATAAACAGATGTGTAATAATTAACTAACTTATTTTTATTTATATTTTGTTGATACTACCTACTACTTACTACCAGGCGTTATTTACAGTGCTTTGAAAATAAACATTACTTATTTAACATGACGGCAGCCATATTGTTAAGCAGCTGCGAAAGACGGCGACTAGATGGCGCTAGTGGAACGTGCACCAGACGCATCATTCACTCTATCGGTCATTTGGATTAAAAGGCTTGATATCCAAGCCAGTAAAATATTGTAACGGTCTCCCTCCACTAGCGATCGCCTTTATAAGGCGCCGCACCGTTGAGTCGGCACGTTTGCTCACAAAAACAAAAAACCGACATTCCGACCCCGCCGCCGGGGTCCATCGCGACGTCCCCAAGTAAACTCACCAGCCCGACCCTTCATTGTTGAAGAGCCAGCTCGCGTCGTAGCTGAGCTAATAAATGTAAATTCACGACCGTGACCTCTGAGTTTGTTTCGGCCTTTCTTCTCAGAGATAGTCCTAGGAAACGCCGTGCTCATCAAAGCACTAAAAATATAATTTAGATCCAGCCTGTCCCTTTGCTGCCCTCTCCCAGCGACGCCCTAAGCCGAGGTTCGTACCCCACAGGGGGTGCCCTTAGCGTGCAGTCGCCTAGTTTTAATTAGTTTTAGCCCTGGCTGGAGGCTTTAAGATTTCTTAAGGCAACCACAGGATAGTCCGGTTAAGTAGTCACGACCTCTCAAGGTCAACTACGAGATGCCATTTATAAAATGTAGCGGTATCTACAACGCCACATGCGAACAACGCGTCATACTGACGTCACGCAAATCCTGCATCTCGCAAGCAGAGTTTACCGCGCAATTAGCATAGATACAATTTCCCAACATCAATCGTTGGGCAATTGCCCGCCAGACACAACACCCGTCTGGTCGGAGGATCCTCCCTTGTCTATAGAGTATGAGTGAACTTTACACCCTGTTCCTCATACCTCTATACTGGTGACCCCGGACATGCACGTCAGCGCAGCCTTCGTGCAAACACTTCAGCGTGACGTCATCATCATCACTCCCGCAAGCTTTAGCGGCGAGTCACCCAGCCAGCCAGCATCCACGGCTTCAACGGGTATCCTGACCACCAGCATGCAGCGTCCGCGCATACCTGGTCATCACCCTCAGCCTCATCAGCAACCTCGGCACAGCACACTGCACTTTCGGCCGGTCAACAAGCAGAGCACCCTCTCCTGGTCGACGCAGCAGCCAGCCTCAACCCGGCGCTGTACATCCGACGCACTGGAATATAACGCAGCGCCACCCCGACTCACTGGGGACAACTCCGCAGACAGTTCCGACTCACCGTGAACTATGCGGCAACCGGTTCCGACTCACTGGAACCTCAGCTGGCCTGGCAAGCATCGCAAGATACAAGACTCAGTCCACTATCGACCTCCGGTCTCCGGAGGGGAGTGATGTAGCGGTATCTACAACGCCACATGCGAACAACGCGTCATACTGACGTCACGCAAATCCTGCATCTCGCAAGCAGAGTTTACCGCGCAATTAGCATAGATACAATTTCCCAACATCAATCGTTGGGCAATTGCCCGCCAGACACAACACCCGTCTGGTCGGAGGATCCTCCCTTTTCTATGGAGGTTGAGTGAACTTTACACCCTGTTCCTCATACATCTATAAAAAAAAAAAAAAAAAAAAAAAAAAAAAAAAAAAAAAAAAAAAAAAGTCGCCACGCATTTCCAACGAATGCGTCTTGGTGCACGGACCACTGTCTCTCGACAGTCAGTACTGCCCGGTTAGTGGACGTGGAACATTGTCTCTGACAATTAGTACTATCCTTATTGAGGTGGGTGCACGGACCACTGTCCCTCACAGTCAGTACTGCCCTACGTGACCGCCCTCACTGTCATCACATGTCATCATTATTTGCTGATTATTTTATTGCCATATTATTTTAGACTAATTATTTTATATATTTTTAAGACTAATTGTTTGATTGAAATAAGTTTGTGTACAGCCATATCTGAGTTTTACTTCTGATGTCTGGGCCAACCCGACAAACACATGTTTCAATTTATTAATACATATTGAATTTGATGTTGTCAAAGAAATATAAATGAATGATAGAATATCTTGATGTTTCATGATATTATTTTCCTTATCCCTTATCATAAACATAATAGACAGTTTACTGTGTATTGGGGTAACGCTTTAACATCCATCTAGGGAGTAACGTCTAGTTTGAGGTTAAATATATTCGGAACTTAATTAGTTGATTTAGAACGAGGGTCATTTTAGAAACTCAAATACGAAAATATTTAAAACCTAATAAAGCTTAATTTGGTTTTCGTGCTGAGCATACAACTGACACTGCCTTAAGGGGGATGCGATAGGTAGCCCGCGAAATTCAAAGTTTCTTAAGTATTTGCAGCTCAGTGTAAGGTTGTATGCTGAACAAAATATGATTCGCGAGCACATCAAGTATGTATTTACAGAATAATAATCATTAAAATCATCAATACAACCCTCTTTGTTCACATAATCCTCGATCTCGAATCGAATGACTATTTCATGAAATATCAAAATCTGACATGCAAATTGCAAAAAACATAAGAAAATTTGAATTTGGTACCTACCTTATTATATTGTCCGCCAATTACCACAAGCTATGTACCTTTAAGTCTTCACTAACATTAATCAGTCTGCGAGTGTGTACTTAAGTTACCAAGTAATATAATTTGAATAACCAATCAATTCGCAGGTATCAGGTTAGACCAAGTGTCATTAGAGATAGAACTAAATAGTTCAACAGAAGTTTATCTCATCCGCATGACTTATGTTTATTCGTATTACTAACTTGAACTTGAACACGTCTACGTCTTGTCGGCTATCAATATCGTTTCGTATCTTTGTTAATCGGTGTAGTTTTCATAGCTAAGTACACAAAATCCTTTAACTATTGAAAGAACTTTACTGCATATTACATTATTACCTACAAGTAAAGCGACTATTTTGCTAAGTAGCGCTTTGTTTACTAGTTGTAATATGAAGCATAAAGATCCGATTATTGTACAGTCAACCGCACATCAGTGGCGACAATTTGACGTTGACAGCGCCTTTTTGTCGTAGCAGTAGAGACTTTCGCAATGCCAGTGTTACCACTAATTAGCGAATGACTGTACCTACAGAGACTTGTATTCGAATAATAAAGAGTTGTCATAATCGCTATCTAAGAGTGATTGCCTTTACGAGTATAATTATCCCAGTTAATACTTCCGTTTTATGAGCTACATGCAAAAAGCAGTACAGGTGGACGTGACGACTCTTGGGGGAAGCATGCCGCACGTCATTCGGCTAAAATGATGATATCGTTATCATCACTTCATTCCATCCACATCATTCATCATTCATTTCATTTTATCATTTTATTTTTTGAAAAATGGCCGTATCGTTACGGCCATTTTTATTGAGCACGGTTGTACTGATTGAATAAAAAAGTATGAGAAGTAATACCGCTAACGATGCTTAAAAACTGTTTGGTAATCTGATTACCAAACAGTATTCTCGAACAATATTCAACCACTAATCTAATTCCCTTCTTGTAACCATCACAAGTCAACACTCTCGTCTCACGAATATATCGTGAGGAATCGACTGGCAGTAAGTAGTGTAGCGCGCGTTTGGAAGGTGTCGCCTTTGTACCGTAGAGGCGACGGCGCAGGGCTCACACGTGACCGTTTAGCTGGCTCACGTGACCCGCGTACCAGGCCGGGAAATGCAGCCATAGTGGTAAGTATATGAGTGGGTTAAGTACGAACGATATTGGAGAAAGATGGCTGTGATTCAATCTTCTTAGATTGGAGGTTGACACATGAAACTTGAAATTTTCACCCTAAAAAGTAAGTTAATGTGCACCCTAATTACGTTTTACACTATCAATCGGAATCTGAATCATTTTGAACCAAATCGCTAATCCATTGCTTCATAAGTTCGAAAAATTTGTCTGCTCAACAAGCAAATAACGCAATGAATGTTGTTGAAAGGTCAAAATGAAACCGATTCCGATTGATAATGTGTTACGCAATTGCCCCGCTGAAATTAAAGTATTGGAAGTTCTTTTTCATGGGTCAAAATTTTTTCGCAATATGCCATAAACATACGAAAATTTCAAACAGGACATTTTTATGCAAATTATGTCAGAAAAAGTAATAAAATTAGTTTATTTGCACTTAATAATAACACAAAAGTAAAAACTTAAAAAAAAATATCTACTTACATTTACCGTTACAGGATACCACTAACTATTGCGGTTTTTAAAAGAAGAGTGAAAGAACACTATCTGTCCACTTCATCATAGTTGTGTATGTACTTATTATTTTGAGTATGATATAATTATTATCATTCTTGTAATATTTATTTTAGAAGTATTTATGTAAGTTTATTTGTATGTATTTTAATATATTCTCGTAATTCTTGTTTAGTTTTTAAGTGAATTGTTTTTTTTTTATTCTATGTATTATTTTTTGTCTCCTCTGCTCTATCACACGCTGTCTACATCTCTGTATCTATTGCCCTATCTCAGGTATGCTGGAAGAGATTTCTTATGAAATAAGCATCACCTCTGTACCTATTTTTATGTTCTGTTTTTCATTGTCTGTTTATATATGTGTGTACATAAATGGTAAATAAATAAATAAATACCCCAATGCAACAATACAACAATAATTGATGACGTCGATAAATAAATAAATGAATAAACAAGAGATCAATAACATTTTTGCAACATAATTGTACAATATTTGAAGTGGCAACATACCGTTGCGCCGCCATTGATGTAAGCACAGAGGCGCAACATAAGTAAACAAAATATGTTATCTGTATGCACACACAGCTGTCACAGAGAAAAGACGTTGTGATATTTTCAGAAGTCTTATTTTTTTTTAAATAACCTGATTTTCATGTTAGTGCTACGAAAATAATAGATAAATTGTTCAGAGTGTGGTTGTGATTTGTGTTTCTGAGTTTTGTATTAGAAGGATGTGTAGGTCTTCAAACTGCTCAAGATAATAAATACTAAATAGGAAGACCACAAATTATGGTAATGACTACCTTTAATACTACCTATAATATTTTGAATCATTGTACATTAGTAAGTATTGACCACAGGTTTATTACTAAATAACAACTTATACGATAAACCTATGATATTATAGTTAGCAATATTTTAGTTAGCATAGGATTATGCTAACTAAAATATTAACAAACTGAAATATGGTTAGTAATTTAATCAATAGGTCATGTAAACCTGTGACTTTCACCAGCTGGTCGTCGGTTCATCTTGTGAAACTCCAACTTTTCTGCTTAACAGTTTTTATTGCAACTAAAGAAACATTTCTAACCGAAAGCTGAACATACATTTTCATTACTAGTAATAAATACCAATTCAGAGTTTTCAACGTTTCAACATTCACATACCTCAATGCACCCAACGCAAATTATTAAAATTAATTTAATTATAATAATTAATACAAACATTCCGGCCAATGAACACATACATGCAAATGAAAGAGAAACAGCAACCACATGAAATATATAATAATAAATAATAATCATTTACATTTTATTAGCTTCCGAAATTAATAAATCATTTCAGTATTCGCGTTTTCGTTCAGTAATTCAGTAAATATAAGTCTTAGGTATTTTCATGCTGACAGGAACAAAGGAGTTACTTCGGAAAGGTTAAAATAAATAAAATGTTAAATGAAGGTATGTGAGCGCGTCAATCAGCGTGCGCGTGATTTCCCCGGAGGAAACACTTTGCTACTTAGAGAGGCTTTGTTTTAAATAGCTCACGTGCTATCTGCACTAACTGATTCTTGGGTTCAAATAGTTTGATTGACCAGGAACAGGAGCCTATCTGACAGTCCGACAGTTTTTAAGTTTGTTTCATAGTTTCCTGTATTATTAAATAGCACTGTCCGGTCAAAAAACTGTGACAAATGCATGGCATACGTAATTTTTGTTGCCTTACTCTTCACAGCTGTGCTGTGGCGCTCCGGGCGCTCACAGTTTGCATTACTTACTTTGGCTTATTTGCTGATCGTGTTTTATACATTTATTACCAAGATGAGTATACTATTTAAATGACGTGCACGTGTCTGACAGACGGATAATTATGTAGAGAGAGAACGATTGTATGCTAAAGATGTTAAAGATGAAATATATACTTGTCCCTTGTACTCGTATAATAATTCCTTTTCTTTAAAAATATACTTTTATTCTTTGCCATAACGGAAGTTATGAAAAATAAATAAATTACGACTACGATTAATCAAAAATAATTATTTGGCACTTCCGTCTCTATTTTTATCAAAAACATCTATGAAGTTTTGAAAATGAAAACCATGGCCATTCAATAGATCGCACAATACTTCCATTTCCAAACTGCTAAAAATGTAAATCGTAACTAAACGTAGGTAACTATGACACTACTTCGGTTGGGCACACCTGATGCCGATCCTATTTACTTATTCTCTCTTCAGTCTGACGTTATTATTTATTCGGTTACTGTTATGTCTGCAACTCAAGACACGGCGGAATTTAGACCAACATGTTTTAGGAATGTAGAAAATACCTTGTCAAAGTTACTAATGGTTTCATTAAAGCAATTTTTTTTCTCTTGGACGCGGAACATGGCCTTGTCCAAAGACGTTCGCATAAAACGCACCGAAACATTTAAAACAAGTCGTTACGTCTGCAACGAGTCGCACGTGAACTATTAATCCGCGTGTGTCCAATCATGGCGGATATCCGTCCGGAATCGCGCGATACGCGACTGTTCGGACGTGATCGCATATCGCGAAATCGTGATCCGCATATAGCCACGAAATAGATATGTGCAGAAGGCCAGCCGGAACACGAGGGAAAAACACAACAAAGCACATAGATCTCTTGCAAACTAACACAAGATTTCAAATTAAGAAGATGAACATAGTGTAAACAACTTATATCTACATGGTTTACTAACTATTTATTTATACATATGAAATTTTAAAAATGCAACGTCAGGTACACTAACGCTAAATAAATTCGTCTTCGGATAGACGTTGCAAAATAATAACACAAGGATAAATATTTCCATGACGTTGTTCGCGAAGGCGTCATATTAGCGCAGCTGGACGTGTTTGGCTTGCATTAAAAATATATAAATCAATTTACATGTATAGAGCCTCACCGATTACCTATTTCACTATAGTATGTAGGTAGGTTGATATTTGTATTGCGTTCGAAGTTGATGTCACAATTGAACTTTCTGTGCCATCTACATTGTGACACGATGTGATACACCGTTGTTGTGTCCATTGCTTTATTAGACGCGCGGTTGACACTAACGGGCGACCATTTAATATTTAATAGTGTGTTCTCACCCTTGCAAGTCATTTTGAAACTAAAATAGTAAAAACTCCGCTTTGCTAAAACTTTCGATAGAAACGTTTGAAAGTTAAGTTATTCGCATATTTGAGTCAAACTACAAAGTATTTTGATAACTTTTTTGGTAGTTACATCCGGTTATGTTCGGCACGAATTTAAGACATTCTAAACTCTTTCATAATAAGTTTTAATTGTAAAGTCACCACCCTAATTACTGTACGTAAGCACCATCTGAGGATATCGGACAAATTGATTCAGAGTCAAAGCATTTATTTTAAGTAGGCACATAAAAGGCACTTTTGAACGTCAAAAATGACAGCAAAATAGAATTGATTCTAGTCGCCCCTTCCAAATGGCAGAGAGATTGTAAGATCCAAATGTTCAGAGATTGTGCCGAAAAAGACAGCAGCACAGTGTCTACTTTTCTGTAATTTGCAAAAGCTTATCAGTTGTTGCTTGGTAGATACCAGGGTTGATGATTATTAACGTTCCCTGTGGCTATTCATTAAACGAAGTTAATATCTTTTTGAGCCAAGTACAGCATTAGAACCACGCTGTGTATATTTCGTATATAGACTATGCACAAATAAATGGTCAACAAATACCCAAGTAATAAACTAAGCTTAGTCAAACAATGAGCACTAAACGTAATTGTTATCACTATTCAGACGCAATTTACTTGATAAGCTAAGTACATCACTTAGCTAGGTACGTTAGGTAAGCCAGGGCTTATTGATTAATTAACGCCCAATAAGTACTGACTGATCGCTTTACATCATCTGTGGTGCTATTAATGTTTCGCCTTTAATGATTATGGACGAAAATTAATGGAAGTTTATATTACCTTCGCAAAGACTTGATATTTGTTTTGGAATTAAGACACAGGACGGTACGTTAATAATGCTGAAAAATATGAACGTAGTTTGAATATGACGCATTGAAAGGATTTATGAAGTGACGATACACAAAAGAATTCCTCCATAAAGAATTGTATGTAGATTATTAACCTGGACATAATCCGGATTCATCTTGGGTGTAAAATAGGAGTAATCGAGAGTTTTGGTGCAATTTCAGAGAGATTGCAACAGAGGCTGAGAATGATAAATATTTAACTGACAGATAAATATTTAACACATTAAAGAGGATAAAAATATAGACACTTGATAAAATTCTTCTCCTAAATTAACTAACAAACTATTAAAATAAAAATAATATAATAACCTAACCTAACTAAAACTCAAACTAAAATATGGAGTCGAAAAATTCCTCCGCACCGCTGTCGACTGGTAATGTACCCAAGAGTCTGGTGACGTTGCCACGATGTATGGCAATGCTTAATCTCTGGCCGAAGTAAAAGCCGGCCCTTGGATCACGGGAAGTGTTAACCAATACCAAACTAAACTCCTCTTTATATTTTACACTTAAGAGGCTAACTCAGAGAAGATCAATCACTCTAACTTCTCGGTTTCAAACTAAAAACAAGAACAGAAAAATATAACTAATGAAGTAGTCACGAAAAGTGTTAATTACACTGAACAACTAATTATCCATTTCTGCAAAAAACTTGAAACATGCATTTTTTTTCTCTGGATTCAATTCAGCGAGACTTTTGTTCGCAAACTTCTCTCGATCGAGGTGGCTTAAGGTAGCGCGATTGGATTACGCGAACATCACGGTTAGCATGGTGTGTAAACATCTTTATATTTGCTTTTTACCTGTTCGGGTAAAATTGTTATGGGAATTCACAGATGTTTCTGGATTTGCAAAGAATTATATCTGCTTATTAAATAATACATTCGACTACTTGACGCAACTGGTATACCTATTTATTCCTCTTGACAATGGTTAGTAACTGTTCTAACTGAAACAAATTACTATTCACAAATCACGGTTCATTGGTTTTCGTAGAAACCCAGAAACACAATTTAGATTAAGCTCTTACAACGAGTAGGTTGAACTTCAATATCGCAGTGGTTGGGTTTAGATTCACGCCATATAAATTGCTCCATAGATCTTTTAAGTATTAAAAATGCAATGTTTTTCTCCGCATAAAACGTTAATTCATCAAAAACCTCATTCAGTTAAAATCCAAACATTTTATATGTCTAGACTTTGTTTACATGAAGTGTATGAGACACTAATTGTATCATTGAGATTTTAAGATTTTTGTGAGTTAAAATTATTATCTTTACGATCTCTGTAAAATACAAAACGGGACATAACATTGTTCAAACTCAATATTTGGAATACCTCACGATCATGTATAGATGTCAAAATGACGGCTCGATCTCAGAATACCAGTTTCTCAAAATACCAGATTCGCAATATACCAGAAGTACAGTTAAATGAAAAAATGTTTTAGGTTCTTCTTATTTTCGTGTCAATGGTAAAAACTTTGGTGTACTTTTGTTTTATCATAGCACTTAAACTGTAATGTCATCTAAGTGCAGTTTTTATGAAATAAAGCTTATTATTATTTATTTTTAAATTTTAACATATCTCGGGACCATGGGGTCGCGGTCCTTTGGAAGGCGTACGAGGGGCCGAAGCCAACTTGCAGAGGCCCCGTAGAAAATTTTATTGAAATGTGGCACCAGCCGACGATTATACCTGTATGCACTATGCAAGTGCACCCAAAGATAACCCCCGGTTAGTGTAGGACTATGGCAGGATATGGAAAAATACAAATTTGGACTATGGGTTTGGATGGCTAAAGTGGACTGGTTACCAATAACTATGAAAGAACTATGGCCCCTGCCTGATCAATGTTTTATATTAAAAAAAAAATACGGACGGCAGGGGGTGACTTGCAATGCGGGGGTCGTGCGGGCCATGGCCCTTTACGGGGCACCGGTATGGGCGCGATCTTTGAGGCGGCGACCAGCCCGCCGGTTGATCGCGTGCCAAAGGGTCATGGCTGTCCGGCTCATTCGAGGATACCGCACGGTCTCCGCTGAGGCGGCGAGCCTCCTTGCCGGATTGCCGCCATGGGATCTGGAGGCCAAAGTCCTCGCCCACATATGGGAGTGGCGAGAGGAGGCAAAACGCCGGGGCGTTGCTCCGCTGCCGCGAGAAATCACGGCACAGCGGACAGAGCTCCGGCGGGATCTCATAGCGGCATGGAGAGTGCGATTGTCGCAACCCAGCACTGGGCACGCCACAATTGCGGCGATAAGTCCCCTCTTTGAGGAGTGGCTAGAGAGGCGCCACGGCGCCCTCACCTTCCGCCTGACGCAGGTCCTCACCGGACACGGTTGTTTCGGGAGGTTCCTGTTCAGGATAAAGCGGGAGGAAACGCCAGGGTGTCACCACTGTGGGGATCGCCCGGAGGACACGGTGGAGCATACGGTGGAGGTCTGCCCGGCTTGGGCGGGACCCCGCCGTGTCCTCTTGGCGGCGATCGGCGGCGGCGACCTCTCGCGGCCGGCCCTCATACAGGCCATGGTCCGGAGCGAGAGTGAATGGGAGGCCGTCACCTCCTTCTGCGAAGCAGTAATGCTCGCGAAGGAGGCGGCGCAGCGCGCGAGGGAGAGGCAATCACTGCACCCTCGCGCTCCTAGCCGCCGCAGGAGACGCCCTGGACGGGAGTCAACAGCCGACTCCCGGCCACCGTAGGCGCGGGCTTGCAGGCGGCGAGCTATGGGCAGCTCGCCGCCCGGTAAGGACCAGGCCCGGGTCGACGGCGCGTTGTGTTCCACGCGCGCCTCAAAGAGCTGTCAGCACGAACTGACGGGGTCCGCTAGGGCCGATGCCGCCGGGGCTGCGGGTTGTTCGAAAGAGATACCGTGGCCCCTGGCACAGGCAACTGAAGGAACACGGGTGGGTTTTAGTCAGTAAAAGTCTGACACTCCCTTCTGCTCCGCCCAGAGCGGGAGGAGTCATTTAATGATTTCCCACCCAGAAAAAAAAAAAAAAAAAAAGGGGGTGACTTGCACACTCAATAATGGGCCCCCGGAAACTGTCGCTATCACATAGTTACGTCGCGTCGCAACAAGGGGGCAACATGTCCTGAGGTGCTTATGAGGAGAGCAGAGGTATTCCACGGCTTTCAGAACAATCCCAGAGCCCGAAAGATGGTCAAGATCACTACGAGCACTTACTGGAATACTTCCTTCCCCCGAGCACGTTTGCTCTTACGAGTCTCCACTCAGCCGGCCAGTAAAGGCAAGAATGAGGTGGAAGGTTTGTTCCTCATCATTACTCACTCCAGCCGGCCAATAAAGGCAAGCCAGAGGAACAACAATTCTCCCGGGAGATAGGGTCCGTGGGGTCGCTACTGCCCAACAGCTCGCCACATGCTGCCCTGCGGATTTCTGTATCTCCCTTGGTCTGGCTCCTCACCCTAGACCTGTTCCGGCAAAGTAAACTCTCCCGGCACAGGCTTAGAGTTAGAGACCACGACGTCAACGTAGAGGTGGGGTTATTATTATTATTATCTTCGATATTTTATATTGTTTGATGCCAGTAGGTGTCCACGTTGATCGCAGCATCATTGGCATTCATTAAGTCATCTTAAATGCAGGTAAACAGGCACTTAGGGCACTCCAGCAAGTGAGGCATGGTCTGATTAGAGGCACCGCACTCGCACTGGGTATTGGGTGGGTCAGTAGTCAGTACAGAGTAGACACAATTTGTCAAATTGTGTTTACAGCGCCCTACTTGGGTACGCGATCGATTGAGAGCTCCCCATATAGGCCACTGCAGATCACGACCGAGAGGCAAATGTTCCTGGGGTTTGACGAACTCGCTTGGTGGTGGTGGATCGCGGTGGTGGATGCTTTTCTTCCCACAATTTGCTTCTATCACTATGTGGTTTATCCTGGGTGGCCTGCGTGGAGCGTAAGAAGCTCTTACGACTTTTAAGCCTACCCAGGGTCGATGTGTAGTCGTAGAGGGGATGTCAAAATAACGCCAATTCTTTGTTCTAGACTTGTTCTTTAAACATAAATTTTATCTAAACCCTGTGTGCAGTAACGCTGGTTTGCCTTTCTGACTTATACTATACTTACATATATTTCATATCACTTTAATCATAAATGTGGAAAACTAAGGAGAAGACTTCAACGTCGTTGATTGTCAATAAAACAAAATATGTAATATAGGAAAACCAAACAGTATTTCATTCGTATGCATCTAGAGCAGGTGGCGCAGTGGTAGCAGCCGCGACTTACGAGTTGTAGGTCGTAGGTTCGAACCCAGACAGGCGCTTTACTTTGTGTAAATTATTTCATCAGCACTGCTCTCAAAACGGTGAAGGAAAACATCGTGAGGAAACCGGCATGTCCTAGAACCAAAAAATTAGAAGACATGTGACATCTACCAACTCGCACTGGGCCCGCGTGGTGGGCTAAGGCCCACTCCCTCTCACAGAGAGGAGGCTTGTGTCCCAGCAGTGGGTACATTATAGGCTGATTATGTATACAGTATTTTATTGCATAATATATTTACTGCAAAAACTAGCTAGGATTTTTATAATATTATTATAAATATTTTGATTTCGACTGTCCGAAATCTGATATATTGAGAATCTGATATTTTAAGAAACTGGTATTTTGAGATGAAAGGAAAATGACTACTTTATTTAGTAGTCATAAGCTCGAATGCTATGTTGGCCTCTGGGCTGAAGCTCAAAGGGTTTTGCAAGTTTTTAGGTTTTTTCATCATGAATTTCTTAGTACCCTCTGGAGTCTGAGTTTGTCCGGTTGATGTTAAAAAGGCACGCCCATGCGTGTATTACATAGAACTCTGCCTACCCCTATACAGTATACAGACATAACGTTATGTTATTGTTTAAGTGAAATTGGTTGTCAAAAAACATATTCTTGTACCAATCAAATTAACCTCCACACCGCACTTGTCTATGCAAATTCTACTTTACAAAGTTCTCCTAAATGATTTAGCAGAACTTCTTTAAATTCAATTCAAACATGAAATTGAATTATATGCTTCTGCTATTAAATTCACGTCGAGAGTAATTTTCTTTTAATATAGTAGTAGCAGTATTATTGTATTCATATATTCATGAGAAGTTTCCTCAGGGAGTCAGGTATGAAGCTCTCTTGAAATAGAAAGGAAACTATTAAGTGTAGGTGTCTGCTTGCTATCTAGACCGGGCAAAGTAGGGGGGTTTAGTTAACCATCGCGCGTTTGCGTTGCCTTCCGTGTATTTTTTAAGAACAGAAGGCCTCGAGAAAATGACATCCTAACAGCGAAAACTATCATGTCAATGTCATAAATGTTTTAAATTGATTTAAGCTACTGAAAAGCTTATTTCAAATCTGTTCATAGCCGTTGTAAAATAGGACACGCTTTGAAAGCGATTTCCACTTGCGTAGCTAATCAGATCATAACTAAAATAAAAAGCCAACAAACATCATACAAAGCTGTCTTCGGAACTTTGAAGCTAATCATCTGCCAAAAATAATAACAGGCGTAACAAACATGCGTGTTAAGTAGAAAGCGTTAGGCCTTTTGGTAAGAAACTAAATTCCCTGTTTTGATTTGTTCGGCTAGCTCGAATAATATTACCTAATAACGTATCGTAAGTTCCTCTGCGGAACCTTGAACCTTGAACGCTGATGTTGGTGATGTTGTTACCTACACAAAAACGTTCTAGAAACATTGCTTTCCAAAGTTGAAACAACTCCACAATAATCATATCGCGTCAACATTTCTCCTCAGTAGAACAGCTAGAAAACTATCTTAGTTATGGAGTCACGGACACCGATCACATGTTTGCTTTAACTAGCACGTTAGTGAACAAGTTGGCCGCGCGCCCATCGCCATCGCCAGCCATTGCCAGCCACGGTTTAATGAGATTTTGTGGACCATCGAATAACACAAATAAAAGGATTTTAGCTAAAATATCGGTTTAGTTTAGTTTTGTTGGCTAAAAGAATAGTTTAAATAAAAATCATCTAGGCTTTTCAAAAGAGCCGGTGGGACAGTTTCTTTTTAAAGTATATGTATTTCCTTTCACTAGTATCAAAAAGTATTTGAGTGTTGTATGGGTATTATAGTAAGGTCATACGAATTTTAGACTTTTCAATTTATTTCAGGATTGAAAAGTAAAAAAGATTGGTATCGCATTAGTAATCTTCTTCGTACTGCACGCACAACTCAATTTATTTAGAAAAATCCTTACACAGAAAAAGTTATGGTTACTTAGGCGTGCATACTTTCCAATCAAATGATTCGGAAGAAATAATTGAACAAAAAAGCCAACCTGAAGCGATTACTCCATTATGATCTATTTTAGCGACAGAGTTGGCTGATTAATACCGAACAGCACGGCTTATATTATATAAGTGCTCCGCCATTCTCTAGTCTAATAAAGAGCTGCATTATTCAATGATTGCGTTACAAATTCCTGTGGAGTCGCAATCAGACATGCAGATCCTAACAACTGCTCCGTTCGTACGCGACTGTCATAGGTATTGAGGAGTAATGATATCGACGAGAAGTTCATTCGTTTACTTTTACAGATTCATGTGCTTTGGAGTTACAATCAAAGCTGCACAGCTAAAAGAACTCTATATTAAAGGTTTAAAGTGGCCAATAGAGTTATAAAATAATAAAAAGATTCTTTCGTACACTTAGCTGCTGAATTAAGACCAGCTTCATCATCATTGACCGCTATGTCTATCGACTGAATTTGAAGAAAACAAAATGATTAAAGTTCACTAACTTACTAAAAGCAATGTAATTTTATAATGATTCAAATATTGACGAATTTGAATCATTATAAAATTACATTGCTCACACAATAAAATATTTGAGCCAAATATACGTACTATGAGTTAAACTCGCAAGATGCGAACACATTTTTAGAATAGCTCTCTTTGCAGCAGGCAACACATAATGTCATTCAAATGATGGAACACGTCGGAATCGAGACATCGACACTTACTGCAAGGAACTATCCATACATTACGTCACACGAATTTCATGATTTTGGAATGTATGTGGACATTATTTGTGTGACCATCACTGCTCTGGTAACGTCACAATAATTTTTCAATTTTTTTATAAAAAATCATAATAATATCGATATATTTCGTAATACAATTTTAAAGATTTTTGTTAGAGTTACATTTTGAATACCTTAGATTATACATATTAGGAAGCCTATGTCCCATCCCCTCTTGTCATATTTTGTTGACCCCCTCCGTCCCCATTACGTGTCGCGTTATTTATGGATGCCCCTTAAGTTACAACATTCCGAGCACATTCACCCGCTTGTTGACAAAACGACAGAAAATATTGTTCGCTACACAATGTTGCCAACACTCAACTTTATTTTACTGGTAAACTTACATCTTGGCTACTTTTCTTTTGTAGAGCAACACCAATTTTACAAGACACCCCTCCGCTCTTTTACATCTTCCAACATGTAACGATGAAGAGGAAACGTGTTTTACGAGTAGAGGTCTCATTACAAAGGAGTTATGATTGTTATTTGAATGAAACAATGTAGTTTGATGTTTGTGTGGTGAAACTTTTCTTAATAACTCCACAATGTAGTACTGTAAAGAAGGTACTTACAAAGAAAACTCTACAAGTTAGGGAGTAAAATAATGAACTTATTAATAAACTGAACCGTGGATAAACGTTAATTAATAACAATTCAAAAGTCCGTATTTATTCACTTCGGTACCTATTTAAAACAAATAGTTAAACGAATTTGCTTTGCTAAAATACTAAACACAGTTTTTCAAACGTTTGTTATTGTATTGATATTGTATTAAAATAATACATTATTGAGGTTTGTCTCATGCATATAGAACCTCTTTTATTATATTATATTATGTCATGACAATGGGACGAGAAACGAATATTCTCAACATCAGATAAAGCTAGGTAAGTAAAACAAACAAATAATAAATTATTATTTGTATATTGCTTTATTATCTGACGAGAATGGATAAAGTAAGAAATGAGTATTTAAGGGGAAGTTTGAAAGTGGCGCCAGTGACAGAAAAGTTGAAAGAAAATCGTTTGGCTTGGTGGGCATGTGATGAGAACGGACGAAACGCATGTGACTAAAACAGTGGTGAATATACATGTTGATGGATGGAGAGGGAGAGGAAGGCCGAAGAAAAAATAGATGGATTATGTGAGGGATGATATGAAAGAGAAGGGAGTGAATGATAGCGTGACGGTTGACAGGGGAGAATGGAAGAAGAAAACGTGTTGCGCCGACCACAAGTAACATGGGACAAGGGCAGGGAGATGATGATATTGCTTTAGTATCTAACATTTTCTCAATTGATATTTCTCTCTCTGACAATATCGTAAGATAATGACTCGATATAAAATAGACAAAACAAAGAACCTGAGCTTATTTGTTCTAACAAAGACATTAATGCCCGCAAGGCACCAATCTGTGGACTTATTATCCATTCTATTACACCCGGCTTAAATTACCATCAAGGAAAAACAAAAACCTACATTAAGCATTTCAATAAGTTTTTCTCTAACTTGGATCTATTTGCTTTATCCGATGGAAAATTTAAAAACATATTGCTTGACACAATCAAAAAATTATGTGAATAATATTGAATCTTTAGTGATTCTTAGTAGCTTTTATTTGTGTGTATCTTATCTCATGTACAGTGGTAGGTCATTAATGTAGTATCACCTTAAGGACTATATTGCTGTGAACGCGCAGTAAAGGCCGTACCTACGTCTGTGTGCATAAAGTGATGTATCAACACAGAACGCTCACCTCATAATTCGCGCACTGGCTGGCGTCGAACGAAACAAAAAACATACCGTCGCTTTTGCACACAGGCTACGTAATTACATATGATCTTGGTTGGTTCATAACATTGCTAAAATTGAACTCATTACATCAAGTACCGATAGCTGGTAGTCTTACGGTATTGGATTATTGAACGCATAGGTCTGGGTTCGAATCTCGAGTTGGGACTTTTATTTTTCTTTTCCAACTATAATCTATATCGGATATTTTGTAATTCGTTTTTTATAGATTAATAAACAAAAATCAAAATGTAGTAATTATTTTATTTTCATTATTATATGCCATTGTAATACGGGGTTAAAATAAAGATATTTTAGAAGTGATTTCAAAATGTTTATTCGTTATAATTTAAATTATAAACTAAAAAAAAAAAAAATTAAACTTCTAGTCAAAACAGTTTATTTTCTCATAAAGAACAATTTATTGAAGTAAAGCAGGTAATCAGTGAACTACGACCCTCAGACTTAAAATATTGTATCTTAGTAATATAATAATATTGTGCTTTAACTACTACTGTGTGTGGGTTCTCTAAGAAATCACAAGTAGCAAATCTACCCACGTAAATAAAAAAAGTGTGAACTCCTTGTCACAATACAATTAAATTACTCAGTAGTACTACTTTTTGTTTACTGCCAGTGCGTTCGTTTTAACTTGTTGCCTATCTCAAACATCAAAGTTAACAAATCGTATTTATTAGGACTTATTGCGGTTCTAGCTTAAGTATTAATTTTCATTATGAAAAGAAGATTGAAACTAAACCTCAAAATAATCCTTTTTACGGATATGACACAATAGTATTTTAATATTACTAAAATCAATTTGTAATTTATAACTTAATACTTTGTTTGTGTAGCCCCATTATTATCAATGCTATCAAGTAAACGCTGGCGCATGAATCCAACAATATTGAAACATATATCTGTTCCTCTTAAGTGTTCCCATATTTCCTTGCAATGCAACTTTAACTGCTCATCATATCTCTCATTCCGAGCTTGCCATCGCTGTATCGCAAAATGTAAACGTTCATGTTTATGTTTTTCAATCAAATATGGGCGAAACGAAAACCAGCTCAAGAAGCTGGTTTTCGTTTGCACGGCGAACGGTTCGTAAAGATGTGTCGAATAATTCGGCAAAATATCTCGTTGGTATGAAACTACTTGTTTCATTATTCACTGACTAGCTGGGGCTATCTTTTGACCCTCCGACTCACAGTAGGTATTTCTCTAAAACAAAAACAGAGTACTGTTAGGCTACCAGCAAAATACGAATATTACCAATTTGAAACAAAATTATTTTGAAAATAGAAATGTACATATTATATTATTATTATATATATAATGTACATATTATATTATTATTATATATATAATGTACATATTATATTATTATTATACTCAATGTTATATTTTATATTCATCAATATTTTTTTTTTCTTATATTTAGGCTTTATGATAAAGATAAAACGTTTAAAAAAATTACTAAAAGGATCAGCAGTTATACTTTAATTAGAAAAAAAACGATAAAATAATTAAATCATAATACTCACACTCAGTCCGGTTTCATCAAATATCTGTGATATAATATTAAGTCCACTTTTACGCAGCGCGATAATATCTGCTTTCATCTCAATAGTTAAATTTACTTGCATTTCAAAATGAACTACAACACCGCTAATAGATTAATCACACGTCACTTATCTACAATAACAACCAACCAAAAACAAATAACGTTCTATTTAGTCGCGGTGAATGAGTCGTAAGTTAACTGCATCTGTCTACCTTATGATTTATTTATTTAGATTTCTGTGGGTATATTCAATCATAAAGTTTAACTAATAATGTGAACAAAGCGAACATGATACGGAACTATATTCAATAGCGTGATTATTCGAGTAGGTAATTGTAAAAACATTTTTTTTAAATATCACCGCGCGTGAGATTCGAACCCACGCCCACGGCTCGAAACGCATGAACGTGCTTACCGACGTACGATAAACTAGCGTTTATCGTACGTCGGTAAGCACGTTCATGCCATTTAACCTAATGGTTGAATTTATGAACTACAATCAGTGGCAAACGAATGTGAGAGTGTGTGTCTATAGTATAGAAATTACTCATTAAAAGAAGTTCGAAGTTAAAAAAACAGAAGTGAGAATCTATTGCTTCGTGACACTGTCACTCCACTTTTGACCCTTACTGTACTTATGTATTCCGTCCGACTTTAACTTTATCAACATTGTCTTTGTCTTTTTGTGTATCTGTGGAGAACGTTGTTGGTTGCACATTTGTACAGCTCCTTATGTCCTATTTCCTTGTAAAATATAATGTGTAATTGTTTGTTCTTCCGAATAAATAAGATAACAATAAAATATTAAAAAACATTGAAACATTTCCCGGAATTACCACAAAATACGAGCGCATTCATTAATCGTGAGCAAAGAACAAGCTCACGGAAACGAAGGAAACGGAAAAAATATACGAAATGAGATTCATTGCAATAAGTTTTATTGGTTTTGTTTCGTTTTCATAAATGATGCGCGCCGCGCGCCGCGCCAGCTGGGCACGGAGCGGGCAGTGGGCGCGGTGGGCGCACCACCGAGGTATTGCTTAAATCGTTTGATAAATTAGACTTGTAATAGGTACATTGCTGGGTATCTGATGTTTACATCGTCTGCTTTGCTTTGATTTTCATCCAAATGGATATTTATGCTACAGTAAGCCTCAGAATATGTACACATAGACAAGAATCCATGCAATGCATCGCAAGGATGATAATAAACTATCTATTTATAATAGTAGTCCACCCAATGAATTTCAGCCACGGTAGCCAATGTCAACGGAGATTAGCCACGAGGAGATATTATAGTGCACAAGTATATGCGCAAACACAGATGCAATCTCTGTTCCTTTACTCTCAAAGTCCGATAGGACGGCAATCCGACGCGGCCGGGGAGAGATCAGGCGCAGGACCAACGGCGACACGTGCTTTCCGAGTCACGGGGGTATCATAAGTCCACGAACTTCCAGACTCCGGGCTGGTACTGAGGAATTCCTAATGGAAAGACCCAATAACTCTAAACCCTGGACCCCACGATCAGCAGTCAGCAGTCGCGCTTGCGACCACGAGGCCAACAGGGCAATTTATATTTATTTGAATTAATAACAATCTGTCGAACGCTCATAAATTAAAATATGTATCTATTTACATACGTATTTTTTGTGTTCAATAAAGTGCGCTTATCGACTGTACCAGCACTGTAACTGAAATAATTTTACAAAGGAAATAAGAAGTTTTATACTCTGACTTTCTAAGACATTTTGATCTGTTAGTTGTCTGTGCTTTAAGTTTAACAACCAAAAACCAATGCCTTCCCTACGTCGTTCAAATCATAATCAGCAAGACTACCTTCTAATAAATTCCCTCGAACTTTTCAGTCTCCACCCCTTAACTTACAATCACCCTCCTGACGTTAACGGCACGTTTATTAATTAAATCTATGAAACAGACCGGCTGATGAACTCAGGGCAATCAGTACAGAACAGCCTTTTCCCATTTGTGTTAAAGAGCCAAGTTTTATGTTGGCAACACTTTGGATTATTGCTGTTTACAGAAGTTTGTTACTCATTGACGGATTAGTAAGTTTACTGATAAGCTTCTTGTTTGTAAACGAAGAGTTTAAAGGAACCGTAGCTATATAGAATATTATATGTTCACTGCAGACAAAAGAATGCTCCATAGTAAATATAATATAGGTAGCCAACATTGTGTTGCATGCAATGGAATATTATGAAAGTTTCTATTAAAAGTTTTGCGTGATTTTTACCAATTAGAACTTTTCACTTACACGCTGAGTTTTGCAGCGAGTGTTCCAGATAATTAATAACTAGAAAATTACAGCTGTACAACTTAAACAGCGAAAAAAATAGTAATTTTTTTGTCGGTTATATACTTAATTATAAATTACGAGTCATTTTACCTTATTATTACACAGTTTAAGCACTTATTATTATAATGAAAAATTAAAACGTGACAAGAAAAACTAATTTAAAACAAAGTCCGCTTATTTTATATCAATACTAATTCTGTCGGTTATTACAGGAACGCGTTCCTTCAACCCGTTAATTAGGACTGGTTAATGTGTGATTATTGAGTCAGCGGCTGTGACGTGAATGAGTTGCGAGCGCGTGATTGTGGAGAGAGTGCTCGCACGTGAGCCGTGAGTTTGCTCAATTGTGTTTGCTCATGACATTATGTTTTGCGTTTATTGCGGTGCGGTTTTTCTGTTTTTAACAACCATTAAGTTTTAATATTATTTAATTGAAAGTAATGTCATGTAAAAAGATAATATTCAAACTCAAACTCAAACTCAAACTCAAACTATTTATTTCAAATAAACCAATTACAGGCACTTTTGAATTGTCAAGGTCGGTCAGTCAAAAAGATGAAGCTAGTTGCCCATTCCAAAGCGTAGTAGGTACCTATGGAGAAGAACGGGCAAGAAACTCCATGGACACTCTTTTAAATCATAATAATATTGTTACAAAGTATTGGTTACATCATTCATGTTCAAAATTATGCATGTGAGAACGATGCAGGACGTTAAAAGCGTCCGTAATGAAAAGATAAAAAAAAAAAACAATTCAAATATTAATTTAAATCAAAATAAGCCATGGCAGCAAAGAGTTGACCAGTCCCTACTGACGGCGCCCGTTCACGAACATGACGCATAGATTAGCACCATTCAGCTCAACCATTTTGAACGGAGCTAAATGATCCAACACATGTGCCACCATCAGCGAGACATTAGAGTGAGCATGACATACTCTCATCCGCCAAGGCACATTCAAGTCAATGAAAGACGTACCCAGTAAATGGTAGCTTTATTACTATAAAGCTAACATAGTACTCACATACGTTCTATGCAATTATACAATACTAGGAGATTGAATTTATATAATGCAAACATAGTATTTTAGAATCTTCAGCAGCTCCAACAGTATGTAGGTTGGGTAGGCGTGTGTGAAGTATTTTCAAATGCCAATCAATTTATTTATGCGTCCTGTGGAGCAGGACCAGCGTTTAGCCAAGCATTTTTGTCAGCGATGTAATCCCCCAACTTATAATATGCTTGGCTGCATAGTGTGCGTTTTATGCAAGATTTGAATTTCGTTTCATTGAGTTGGAGTAGGTGGGGAGGTATTTTATTATAACATTTTAAACAGTACCCCATGAAGAAAGAGTCTACTTTAACCAGTCTGAAACCTGGTTGAACTAAGTGGTCCCTATTTCTGGTTCTATAGGCGAGTCTGTCACCTCTTTTCCTGAAAAGATTTAAATTTTTCCTTACGTACATGATGTTTTCATAGATATATTGACAAGGTACCGTCATGATATTAATATTTTTAAACAGTTCCCTTAGAGAATCGCGCCTGCGTAGGCCATATATTGCTCTGATGGCTCTTTTCTGCAGAATAAAAATGGACTCAATATCTGCAGCCCGTCCCCATAGTAAAATACCGTAAGACATGATACTATGAAAATAACTGAAATAGACCAGTCTAGCGGTATCTACATTAGTAAATTGACGGATTGTTCTTACAGCATATGCTGCTGAACTTAGCCGTCTTGCAAGAGATGTTATATGAGGACCCCATTGCATCCTTGAGTCGAGCGTTATCCCCAGGAAAACAGTTTTATCGACGAATTCTAGTTTCTCTTTATTCAATACTATGTCACAATCACTACTTTTAACATTCGGTAAAGCAAATCTTATGCATTTAGTTTTTTTCCCATTTAATACTAAATTATTAGCAGTGAACCAATTTTGCACTTGCAGTAGGGCGTTATTTACGTCGTCAAGATTTGATGCACGTCTATTTATCTTAAAATTTATGGAAGTATCGTCAGCAAATAACACCATTTGTGGTTGTTTTTTTAATAAATGGGGCAGGTCATTTATGTATACTAAAAACAGGAAAGGACCTAATACCGAGCCTTGTGGAACACCCATTCTTACTTGTAAACCAAGTGAATTGACACCATTTATTTGAACTTTTTGCTGTCTATCATGTAAATAAGATTTAAACTGAGCGCAAGTTTACCTAGTCCATAATGCTCAAGTTTCAAGAGTAAGGTTTTGTGATTAACGCAATCAAATGCCTTGGAGAGGTCACAAAAGATTCCTATGGCATCTTGGGCTTCCTCCCACGCTGTAAATATGTGTTTTAATAAAGTGACACCGGCGTCAGTCGTACAACGTCCTTTGGTGAAGCCATATTGCATTCTTAAATAGATGATTATGTTGATGTAATACTAGTAGATCTTTCTTACGGATGAACTCGTCGGAGGGTAATATGCATGCTATTAATTTATTCAGTTTTATTAATATTAAAAAAATCGTGGAATAAAATTGATTTCTGACAAATGTTGTATGGAAGAACTGCAAAAAAATTAAAATTATTTCTCCGCTAAAATTATCTGGCGTTGGAAAAATCAGCCCTTAGTATTCATTTATTTATTTAGGGCTGATTTTTCAATCAATCGCCAATTTTTATTCGTGGAATAAAATTAACATCTGACACTTTTTGTATAGAAGTACTGTCAAAAATTCAAAATTATTCCTCCGGTAAAGTTATCTGGCATTGGAAAAATCAGCCTTTAGTGAATTAGACGATGTGTTGTAACGAGTGAAATTTCATGAACGGAGCTTTGGGCGTATAGATGCAAATAAATTATTCATCATAATCAGCATATACTGTTCCCACTGCTGGGACACAGGCCTCCTCTGTGTGAGAGGGAGTGGGCTGTAATCTACCACGCGTGCCCAGTGCGGGTTGGTAAATGTCACATGTCTTCGAATTTTTGGTTCTAGGACATGCTGGTTTCCTCACGATGTTTTCCTTCACCGTTTTGAGAGCAGTGGTGATGAAATAATTTACACAAAGTAAAGCGCCTGTCTGGGTTCGAACCTGCGACCTACGACTCGTAAGTCGCGGTCGTTACCACTGGGCCACCACAGACTGCTCTCAATAAATTATTGAGTCTTGAGATAATTATGAAAACACTACCTACTGGATGTACTTATTCAAAATTAAGATATTTGTATTCTTGAATACATTATTTATCCCTGTGCGGTAATAATTTTGCCATTTTCATACACCGGGACTTATTAATTCAAAAACGAACATGACAGCTCTTCGAGGGTTTTTTTTTTTTTTTGTGGATGTGAAATCATCAAATGACCCCTCCCGGTCTGGATGGAGTGGAAGGGAGTGTCAGAATCTTACTGACTAAGACCCACCCGTATTCCTTCCTTAGCCCTTTATGTTCCAGGGCAGCGGTAACCCTTTCGGACGATCCCGCTACCCCTCTTCGAGGGTTGCAGTAACAAAGCTTGTGAAGTAAAAAGTGTCATGGTAAGATAAGGGCCCTAACACATCACCGTGACTCGTAAGAGATACTATACGGCCAAAGATGCATTTAAATATGGAAGTTTCGACGCTCATAACTTCCAAACCACTTTTTTTTTAATTCTGTGTCCGTACAAGACTAGGTAATGACGAGACAAGTAGATATAATTTTTAATGTACACTGTCAAACAGTGGAGTAAACTCCATAAGATGTTAGTATGGAAGAATGACTGACTAGTGTAACCTTAACAAGGCAGTATTCATCCCAACATCCACATCTAGTCCACCTCAACTATTATAATCATCATTTTAGAAAATGGTCGTAGAACACTCACTCTCGTAAACCCTATAGGTCAGTAACAAGCGTTATACCCATTAAAACACAACAATTTCTCAACAACATAACCTGAGATTTTCTCGTAATATGCACACTTAAACAACTTCCTCCTACCGAATATCATAGTGCACAATACTGCACATATCCACACGACGCGGTATAACTCAACCCTGTGCGCGCCGCCCCGGTCGCGACGACCTATGCATTCCGTTCCGGCTTCATTCCGGACCGGACAGCTTTACGGGCTCACTCGTGCGAACACCTTTCAATATTTAATGTTATTCGCGTATTCATATCGGATTGCAATCCGAGTTTATTGATTCGAGAATTGAATCTGTCTTGGTTATGTGATTTATGATGCTGAGCTAAGAAAACTATACTTCTGGGTTTCTTCAGTTGCATTACTATTTACTGGTATTACTCTATTTTTTTTCAGAGTACCATTTCAAGCGGAATTTGAATTATTTTTACTTATAGCGCGGCGGTTATATCTGCACAGTGTTTGTCAACAACCGTACGTATAGTCGAAATTCTAGTTTTTGCTTCCTATCTGAAAAAAAGTCGAGTAACAAAATAATAGTCTACTGAAATGTTTTAAAATAACTATTTTCAGAATGCGCCATGTCTCTTAAAAAGTTATTCATAAAGAGCCTACTATTACATTTCCATCCAGTTGGCATCGTAATTCAGAACCCTTCAACCATACTTAAAACATCTAACTTCAAACAGACTTTGGTAACGGAACATCTCCGGTACAAACCACCACGCCATCCGCGTCGCAGCGACACGGTGTAACCGCGCGCTGCGATGTGATTTCTAACTTTAATTCTAACACTTCTATAGTGTGGGCCTATATTGAGCCGTAGACTTATGACATAATGTCGAGAGGAGCGGGTTTAAGAAAGTTTATTTTAACTAAGGCTACGAACGAGTTACTTGAATTTTGTTGCGTTTTGCATGATATAACTGTATTGAGTTTTAAGAACATCATTTCAATTTAAATGGCATCACAGACGTGAGACGAACCTTGTTTGTTGAATGTTGGTTACCTACCTAACTTATGATGTAGCGTTAGGTTAATATTATATGTGGAGTTAGTACAAGCAGCGACAAAAGTCGATTAACTCAGCTACTTTTACATAATAAAACTATTCGATATATTGTATTTCACATAATCTTATGAAAATCTTGAGCCTTGTCTTCAGAAACTTGTCAAATCTTCAAAAGTGCACACACCGACTTTTCAAAACGGATTAACCTTTGACCTTCCGTCTCCTAAGTCCACACACGTTCCTACCTCGCGGGGTCCCACGTCATCTAAGTTGTCGGACACAATCTAAGTTGAGGCGCTCTTAATTGAAACCTTAAAACCTGCCGCATTGCGCTCTGCTCGAGGTCGTGATTAATGGCCGGCCTGATGCAACGTGCTCGAGATTGATTCGTAATGTTATACAGCGCCTTAGTGCTGTAAGATTGCCTGATAGATTGCGTTAGTGTATCGTAAGATTGAGCTTCAGTTGGTAATAGGTGCTGTAGTGGTATAAGGTTATTTATGTTATATTTAGCGGTTGTAGAGGTTTCCGTGAAACGGTTCTTCCTGGAAATACAAAAAATATTTAATCAGTTTCATCCACAGATATCCTGATCGCATCCAGTTCTGTTAAACAATTTCTCTAAACATTACAGGAGAACAATATAATTCTACGAGAATTCAACCTAAATATAGCGAGTGTCCATAAGTGGAGGCATTATGACTTTCCATCAGGTGCATTGCCGTCCTTCGCTAGTTTGTCAACCTGGTAGCTGATATATACAAGGAGTTATAAAAATAATTGGAAACCTGGAAAGGGGTCATTGTGCCCATCATTATAAACCAATATTACTGTGGCACCAAACTTAAAAATGCAAAAAAAAAAAATAACAGCTGCTCCGTACATTTAATAGTTGCATAACTCGACAAAACCATCAGTTATTTAAATAAAACGATACAAGGTGAAAACAAAACGTTGTAGTTATAATAACGACATCGTTTTATTATTATTAAACTAGCTTAAATAACTTAGATATCGTTACATAAAACTGACCTGTAACCACACACAACACAGTTACTGTAAAATATTTGCCACAACACAACAACATTCCACGTCTGGAATTAACTAATATTGTGCTCGTTTGGCCATTTATCTATGAAATCAATTGCCTTTATTTCGCAAATGAAGTCGCAGGCATCAGCTAGTTATTAATAAAGCCCAATTTTATTTGCTATCAGTACGTCCAGTCAGACGTGTAAAATCCGGCTACGAAAACATAGCGCGCACTCGTTACACCGCACCCTTCGTAATGTTAATGTATATTAATGATAAAGCTCACTTAGTTACAATATGAAAACTGCACTTTTTAAACGAAAATTTCTCCTGTATCGTGGGTGCGTCTCCAAACATTTAAACTCACATACACAAACAGCCAGACCCGGAACAACTACCTGTAGGACATACATAATTTATGTTTCAGCCTCTGTATACCTCGAGTATATAAAGTTCACTATTATCAATAGAAAATAGAAAACTTTATTTCAGACAGGAGTCCATAGGGTTAGTAACAATTTTACTTAACTATTGACTTTTGACTATTGGCTATTGTCTAGTCGTCTCTGGGCATCGGTTGCCTTTAAAGCGGTTGCCCATACGCCAGCGCAGAGACCAAAGGGTGCTGACCACATTGTTTTCGTGTCTGTACTCTCCCTCTTCCCCTAGTTATCTAACCACAATAGAAATCTATGTCAATCACACAATCGTCTTCTTCAATGGCCCACTCATCGCAGACTGCCTTCACTCTTCCTTTTTTGTTCAGTCTATCTCTCTGTGGATTGCACTCCCCCAGGAAATTAGGATGGCAACTAACTCATTAGCATTTAAAGTTAAAGTTCGCGAGCACATTCACAAGAAGCTAGCACAACGGATTAGTTTTCTCGTTGTTTATGTATAAATGTAAATTAATTTGTGCTTATATTTATATGTGATTAGGTATTTATATATATATATTATATTTATCGTTTTTATAGGTTTACGCCTATCTTTATAAAAATATATTGCTCAATTTTTGTTATTTCACCTAGGTACAACTGTTTGTCTCTGTATCACCTAAAGGTTGACTGGTAGAAAATGTCTCGCCTCTTTACGTTTGTGTGCTTAAAGTATGTAATAATTGATTTTATTACGAGATAATTATAATTTGAGCATAAAGGTACCGCTTATTTTTAAGAAATTTCTACCAGTTGACCTGCAAGTATGAAATAAATAAATATTTTCAGCTTGTTAAGTTTTCACTTTCGGCTAATTAGGTTTGAAGTAAAGAATTACACATAACTATCTACTTCGTAAGCTTCTGTGTTCTGCAGGTATACCAGACTATCCGTCAGGCACCTTTTCAACTGTGATAAGCGAATCAAAAACCTATAATTTTTTTCGCAATACTTACACATTGCGCCGCCCTTGTATATGAAATTAAAATACGTGGCAAACGGCCATACGCTGTAAGATAATCCCATGGCTGCAAAAACAGCGGCTGCATACATCACGGCAACCGTTCATCCTCACGACGTAACAATGGGAGAGTTTACGCAGTGACGGCTGCAGCGTCATAACATTATCATGTGCTTTTTTTTTTTTTTTTTTTCAGGATGGGAAATCATCAAATGACTCCTCCCGCTCTGGGTGGAGCAGAAGGGAGTGTCAGACTCTTACTGACTAAAACCCACCCGTGTTCCTTCCTTAGCCCTTTACGTACCAGGGCAGCGGTAACCCTTTCGGACGATCCCGCTACCCCGGCAGGCTTCGGCCCTGTCGGGCCCCGTCAACTACGCTGACATCTCTTTGAGGCGCGCGTGGAACACATACACGCCGTCCGGCACGGGCCTGGTCCTGATCGGACGGAGAGCTACCCATTGCTCTCCGCCCGCAGGCCCGCGCCTACGGTGGCCGGGAGTCGTCACGCGGCTCCCGACGCCCGGAGCGTCTCCCTCGGCGGCTGAGGCGTGAGGATCTTTCCCTCGCCCATCCCGCCACCTCCTTCGCTAGCATGACTGCTTCGCAGAAGGAGGTGACCGCCTCCCACTCCCTCTCGCCCCGGACCATGGCTTGCACCAGGGCCGGGCGCGAGAGGTCGCCGCCGCTGCCGATCGCCTCTACGAGGACACGGCGGTGCTCTGCCCAAGCGGGGCAGACCTCCACCGTATGCTCCACCGTGTCCTCTGGGCGATCCTCGCAGTGGTGACACCCGGGCGTCTCCTCCCGCCTGATGATGTGCAGGAACCTCCCGAAACATCCGTGTCCGGAGAGGACCTGCGTCAGGCGGTAGGTGAGAGCGCCGTGGCGCCTCTCTAGCCACTCCTCAAAGAGGGGTCTTATCGCCGCTATCGTGGCGTGCCCTGCGCTGGGTTGCGATAGTCGCGCCTTCCATTCCACCATGAGACCGCGCCGGAGGTCCGTCCGCTCCGCAGCGATTTGCCGCGGGTGCAGAGTTTCCCCCCGACGTAGTGCCTCCGCGCGCCAGTCATACAGGCGCGCGAGGACTATCGCCTCCAGATCCCATGGTGGCAGTCCGGCAAGGAGGCTTGCTGCCTCGCGCGAGATCGTGCGGTACCCCCGGATCAGCCTTACGGCTACCACCTTTTGGGGCGCGTTCAGGTAGTGTGCGGCTCGAAGCCGCAGTGAACGCGCCCATACCGGGGCCCCATATAGGGCCATGGACCGCACGACCCCCGCGTAAAGCCTCCGGCAGGAGGTGTTTGGCCCCCTCAGGTTGGGCAGGAGCCGCCTTAAGGCGGCCCCGGTCCGTTCCAGTTTTGGGGCCAAACGTCGGAAGTGCTCGACGAAGTTCCACCGGCTGTCGAGGACGAGACCCAGGTATCTCATCGTCTTCTCGACGCCGATGTGAACCCCTCCTACCATCAGTTGGGATCCCGAAGGTGGCCCGTACCGGGGCCCATGAAAAGACATGGCCTCGGACTTGTGCAATGCCACCTCGAGACCCAACTGCCGGATCCTTTCCACGACTTTCGCAACCCCGCGTGTCATCGCGTCGGCCGCCGCCTGATGCGACCTCCCCTGCGCCAGGACCAGCGTGTCGTCAGCGTAGCAAACTACGCTGACGCCATCAGGGAGGTCGGCCCGCAGCACCCAGTCGTAACCGATGTCCCACAGGAGCGGCCCCAGAACCGATCCCTGTGGGACACCGCACGACATCTCTCGCCGGTTCCAGTTCCCGTCGCGACCGGGGTAGATGACGGCTCTGTCCGTCAAATACGCCCCGACTATTCGACGGAGGTAAGTCGGCACCCGGTGATACCGGAGTGCCTCCCCTATGCAGCTCCAGGGCAGGGTGTTGAACGCGTTGGCGATGTCGAGTGACACCGCCACGACCACCCCACCCCGTGACACCGCGTCCCCCGTCGTGAGGGCTCTCACGCGCATGATGGCGTCCACCGTCGAGCGCCCCTTGCGGAAGCCAAACTGGCACTCCGCAAGGTCCGGCCCCGTCCTCACCAGGTGCCCGACGAGGCGGCCCGCAATCACTCTCTCAAAGAGCTTGCCGACCTCGTCGAGCAGCACTATGGGCCGGTATGCGGACGGAGAGTCCGCAGGGCGCCCTGGCTTCTGAATGAGGACCAGCTTCCCCGTCTTCCAACGGAGTGGAAACTGGCCTCTCTCCATGCATGCGCTTAAGAGCGCCTCCAGTCGAGGCCCGAGAGCCCTCGAGGCCAGGACCCAGGCTTTACCCGGCAAGCCGTCGGGTCCCGGGGCGGTATTTTTGGCCTTCAGCCTGCCTACCGCCGCTCTCAGATCTACCCCGGTCACTTCAGGGGTGTCGTCGTCGTTGTCCGCGTGGCCCGCTTCGGGCACCGCAAGTGGCGGAGCCATAGGCGGGGGAGTATGCTCCCCCCTTGAAGGGAACAGAGCGCTCACCACCTCCTCCACCAGCTGTGGGCGGAGACTCTGCGTCAGCGGGGGGGCCCATGTGCGGAGTTTATTCCGCACCATTCTGTAGGGGCGCCCCCATGGATCTCTGTTCAGAGTCTCCAGCATCATGTGCTGCGTTTAGGAACGATTAATACAGCGAGGAAACGGACGATGTTCATAAAACTGAACTAATATGTAGGAAATTGGTCATCTTTGTTTTTATTGTGCTTGAAACAATTATCAATTAGTGTGTTCCACTGCAGGAAAAGGTCCTATCTTCCCTCCTTCATTGCAAAGCTTTTGTTGAATCCTTATTAAAAACTGTAACAATAGGTATCATCGATGATAACAAGTATAAAACTAACTCAAAGGATGTCACCAAAATCTGCCCAAACGAAGTACCGAGGTACACTTAGTGGCATAAAATACACTAGATAACACTGAATAATATTGCATTTATATATTTTTCTTATGGTTACCCGGGGACGAGAATAAAATAACTTTTAATGTAATAAAAAGCTCGCCATTTTGGGCACAATTATACAGCCTTGGTTCATTACCTTACCTAAAAAAAAACTGTCAAGTTGACATTTGTCTGCTCATCTGCTGTCGGCTTCAGCTGCTGTTTTTTTTGTTTCATTTCAAATATTATTATAGTATAATTCAATCTGAATTCAATAATAACTCTCATTGTATAATCGATTTTCATTAGGCAAAGTTATGTATCTACCTAACTTAAGAAAGGATGCTTATAAATACCCAAAAGTAGCTGAATACAAGGTGTGAATGTTGATGAACAGTACCTACTTAATATTAGAAGCAGTGTTAGAAGTCTATCAGAGCGATTAACACACTCGATAAATAAATGAGTTCCTTAGCGTCGACATCCAAGGGTTCCAACTTGATGGGACTCTGATCTCCGTCATATCCCAGCTTAACATAGATCAAGCCAGGAACGAACGGAATGACACGTGAATGACATTTACCCACGAAATATTGTCCACAGAACACATATACTCCTAATGTCAACCCGCGTACATGCAAAGTTGCCACATGATTTAATGGTGTTACAGGTTATTATAACTTTAAATAATTTATTAAGTAGTTTTAAATGATTTATGGATAAAAACACAATTATTTTCGAATTCCTCTGTTTTTTCTCTATGATTTGGTGCATGTGTACCTCGAGGTACATGTTTGGGCAAAGTTGTATGGGCTTTTGCTGACCTCCTTTTAATAATCGTAATCGAATCGTAAAACCCGGAAAATTCCGTAGCTCCATTGTTGGCATCACACAATGTATTTTGTTTGCGTCGTGTCCTCGCGAAACAAAAGATGTCAAACATGAAATAAAGGTCCAACACGGTCTACAGTTCCGAGTTAGGGCGCGCGCACACTGCCCGAGTGGCAGATGGGCCGCCGAAGTTAATTTTATATTGCACGGAGCTCGGGAAGTTTTTTAAATTAGTTTGCGCTGCTGCAGTTGAGTGCACTGCTTTTTAAACTTTTTTGATTATTTCTACTTTCTTTGTTGTGGAATTGGCGAAAATTGAGTGGCAGCACATTATAATATGTTGTATACATTTCCTGTTTTACTAACAAAAATACTGTCACAGATTTTAATTTAGCTTTTGCAATATAATAATATAATATCATTATTGCCATAAGTTCAACCATACATAATTTTTCTTAGCAGTCTGCTAAAAAGAATTATGTGTTAAATCACTATGAGTACATACGTACGTCTACAAGAATTCCAAGTTATATTTTAGATTTAACAAAAAAATACTAATAAATTACCCCATAAAAGATCAATTTTCTACCAAGACGAAAATGGGCTGATTGCAGAAACAAAGAAGTAATCTTGTAACTGAGTATGAGGTCGGGAGGCTAGTTGTGATATTCTTCCAAGTCAAGATATTTATTTGCGAAATCGCAACATAACGTGCCACTAAATGTGCCCTCTCCTTAACGTTAAAAGCGTGGAGTCGGACGTCACAAGACGGTTCAGATCGCCGCGTTTTTGTCACTTCCACCGCGTTACCTCCACTTTGTTGTAGTGTTGGTAGCTGTGCCGGACCGGCCACCAACTGGACGCCTCACTTCTTGCTGGGATTCACGGTATTTCTCTCGATTGTAGGTTTTATTGGTGACAATGATATTGGTATTGCTAATTAAAAGTAAAAATGGGGGTTCAACAAAGTTCGATTTTGGGTCCTTTCCTCATTTTAGTGTATATTGATCTACTCTATATATTAAAAGATCAACCACCAATAATGGTGTTATTTGCTGATTACACTTAATTCTTTTTTTAGGGTAAAAATATGCTGCAAATTTTGACGTCAATAATGCCCTACTATAGGTCCAAAGTGGTTCACTGCTAAAAATTTAGTATTAAATGGAAAAAAAAACAAGTGCATAAGATTTTCTTTACCAAATGTTAACAGATAGTATTAAATCCAGAGAAACTAGAATTCGTAGATAAAACTGTTTTCCTAGGTACCATACTCGATTCAAGGCTACACCGAGGTCCTCATTGACGGCTAAATTCAGCAGCATATGCTGTCAGAAAAATCCATTAATTTACTGATGGAGCTTGATGAAGATACCGCGAGGCTAGCCTATTTTAGTTACTTTCATAGTATCATGTCTTACGGTATTTTACTTTGGGGACGAGCTGCAGACATCGATTCTATTTTTATTCTGCAGAAAAGAATCATAATAATCCCCGCAGGCGCAATTTTCTAAGGGAATTGTGTAAGGATACCAACATCATGAGGGTACCTTGTCCAAAATATCTATGAAAACATCATGAAGGTAAGAAAAAAATTACATCTTTTTAGTAAAAAGAGGTGAATTACATACTTTAGTCAGGTTTCAGACTGGCTAAAGAAGACTCATCTTTCAAGGGGTACTGTTTAAAATGTTATAATAAAATTCCTCCCCGCATACTTCAACTGAATGAGCGAAATTCAAATCTTGTATGAAACACACACTATGCAGGCAGGCATACTATAAGTTGGGGGATTATATCGCTGATAAAAATGCTTGGCTCTATGCTGGTCCTGCTCCCATACAACCACAACTTATTGATTGATATTAATTTCAAAATACTGTTGGAGCTGCTGGGATTACTATGTACTATAGTGCTACCATTGATCGGGTTATACGTCTTTCATTTGTCTTGAAAGCTTATGTACTCAAATGTGTCAACATCACCAACAAGGCTAGTCAAACAATATCGGTTTATAATACAAAAGTTCTTGCCTTTATTTTCCATTACTAATTAACCTTACACCCTGGTTTCTGAATTAATAATTTAAAGTTGAGAACTTGTCAAACTTTACTTAAGCATCACTTATGTTGACTACTTCAAGGTACCCCGCGAAATAATTTCTTACACTTTTTGCAAATACATGAATTTGCAGGCTTTCACCTAAAGTAATGCGAAAGTAAACATTGACAACTTCAAATTCTCAATCCAAATCCCGGGTTTTGAGAGAGATGAGACATTAAAATGTTCTACATATAAAAACTACTTAAGTATTGCTTTTTGCGCAAAAATATTTATGTAACTTAGCAGAATATCTTACAGTTACAGAGTATGTCTACCTACAAGGTTTGTGAAACTAAAAGGGAACAAACGATTATTATGTTGTGTTTACGAAATGTTTGAATATTTACAATACCTGCGAGTAATATCCGATTATTAAACATACACAAAAAGTCATGAAACGATTTGTTAATATCAAACAACGTTGGTGACATTGTAATATTACGATAATACTAAACTTTTTTTGTATTGCTAAGGAAATAATTATTTGCATACGTTTCATTTTGATTTATGAATAACATGTTGCCTCACAAAATAGAGAGCTTTTTTTTCCTACAGTAATATGTAATAAATAGTAAATGACTTAAAAAATAACTTTCTGATTTTTTCAATAGCCTCACTCAGATATTGAGTCTAATGTTCAGACAATTTTTACAATATTTGTGGCCTTCTCTATTACATGCAAAGGTTCGTACTTAGGTGTACAGCGTGCAGGACACATGCCTAATCATACAAGACACAGGGACGTTTTAAACAAGGTTGAATTCCTAAACAACACTACCTACGGCTACTCTGAAACGAGTCATCTTAGTAAAGGATCGGAAACTGCACAATGTGTGTGGAGGAAAAACCACTTCCCGTGAAAGTTTTTTAATTTGCCGAAGGTATGGATTACTTGAGCTTTCAACTTTAGCCGTCCATCGGATAGAAAGAGTGAAGTGTGAGACTACGTGATGCGTGGGGGACCGGCTTATTGTGTCGACAGATAAGTTATCAGTGGGTTCTGTATCTTATCTAGATAAGGTTTAGCTAAAGAACTAGGCCTTAATCAGCTAACAGGGCTGCTTGCCGCGAATATATTCCTTAAATAAAAAATCCCTCTTGTATAGCACTCCACTTGTTTTAATATCTCAAATACACAAACACTTAAAACCAAATTAACTATCTGAAGACAATAAATCAATATAATACGTCTGTTTATATAGGAGTCATTAAGAAAATAAAGAGCTCTTGTTAGTCTTAAATGATTAATTAAGGGGTTAAGACCCAAAGTAGCGTTCATCAAACGTAGATTCAGTCCATTGTCGCAATACATCCATTACATGGTTTGCCTGTCTTAATTAGAAGCCCTTTGTCACCTAAATACACCAAGTTTACTACTAAGTGTTAGTCCACGTGTATTAATTGGTCTAGATCTAGACGAAGGACCAGTTGACCTTGGAGTAGCGCCAAGGACAGTGAGGCGATCTGTTTTCCTTCCCTGGGGAACTTAAATATGTTCTCCGTTCAGCTCAATGTACTCGTGTACAGGTTTGAACACGGCGGAGGACATCCATTAGGATATTCCATAACGGAACAAAAAAAAAGGTTTGAACTAAATAACTTGCGCCCTCGTTAACTTAAAACATGACTGTAAATAGAACTTAATTATAGAATGTCAAACATTTTTATTTTTTAGAAACTGCTCAGTGCTTCCTAATTTTAACCGACGAAAAAAACGGACGAGGTCCGCAACAACGCAAGGAGGTTCGACTCCAAATTACTTAGATATACTTACATTAGTTTAAGAACTTAGTTATTAAGATTAAATAAAAAAGGTTTATTATTTTTTGCTTTTCAGTTTTTTCGGCGGTTTAATTTTTTTGTTAAAAAGCGTTTTCTAATTAAGACGCCCAGACAAAAGCTGTCTCGGAACTATGTGAATGTCCAGAAAATGAGTCCTCCAGAAAATGGAACGTTATTGGTCAGATCGGTCAGATGGAGACAGAGTGTCTGCTGAAAGGGGTCCAGTGACCACGATCCTCAGTAATGAGGTACCGATTGAAGAAAAAAATGACGTTATTATTAAAAAATACGTTATTCGACTTACATTGTATGATGTGGATTTAACAAGCAGTTTTAAAACTATTAAGATACAATGTTGCTTAATGTGAGACGTTTCACAAAGTTATTATTATGTGGGTTCTATTATACCTAATTGCTAAAATAAAAAGTTATTACGTAGTTATAACTTACAGTTAGACATTTAGACTAGTTGCATTACAACTGTGCATGCCAGACTTCCAAATAAAAGGCATTTATTTACCCCATTCACCTTTCTAGTTTCAGTTGCAGTAAAGAAGCCGCGTCAACAACTCTCCTGCAACATACGAGTACTATATAAGTTAAACAGTATTTTTTTTTAATATAAGTGAGTGAGTTAGTAAAACAATATTGATAAAATAAATAATTTTATACGAGTTATAACAAATACGAACTAACAGGAACAAACAAAATCGTAATTTCCCCATAAAGCTCACATATTATACGACATAAAAGCATTATTTTACCATCTGCAAATTCAATAATAACAAACATAGGTTAGTCACGAGTCACGTCTGTACTTAGAACTTTCTTTAATAACGTTTTCCTCGAGCTAGCTGCTGATCGAACATTATTCGTATTCCCTGTGAGTTAGTTCCGCGGACACTGTAAGAGGCAGTGAGAGTGTGGGCTCGACGCTAATTACTGAATGAGACCCGGGATCTGTCCCCGAGGTTTGCATAACTGTCATCGTAGACAAGGTTAATGTGCAGGTTACTGTTATTAGATAGGTATTTATTTTTATGAAACTGATCGGTAAGTTACATAATAAATGTGGTAATTTTGGATGATAGTGTAACTGTTTGATAGGGTCTAATCTAGCAATATCATGTTAAATGATATTAATTACAACGTTCATTCATCCAGTACAAACATAATGTAGATGCACATCTTATTCGTTTCATCGTGACCAAAAATAGTTACCCACCTTGTACTCCACCTTTAACCTGGTGGAGGAAATTACTCTAAAGAAAATTAATGAAGTTTTGTTTATTTTTCGATGTTGGTCCTTTGTTGGTTTTCTCTTGTTCAATAACCACACAACGAACATTATACATAAATCTTCCACGGCAAATGCGTTGTGCGCCTTCTCTAGCTATTGATGAGGGTTGTTGCAACAGTGTTTCTAGTTAGAAAGCCTGCGCCGAACTGTCTCGATGCATTCGACAACTCGCGAGTACTAAGTACTTATTGAAGAGAGGCAGGTAGCGCGGTGACGTCATTAGCGCCCTCTCTAAGACATCACCACATAGGCATGATTCAGAAGTTCCACTTACAGATGTAAAGGACCTTTTAATTTTCCCAAACATAGTGGTGCTCCGAGCTACTGGTCAACGAAGCTTCTACGAAGAAGTGGGCGATGGTTGAATGAATAATAATAATAATTGAAACCAAAACTCTGCAGGGACATGAAAGCCATTAGAGAACCCTAACCAAAACTTTTTTAATGTGTTTTTATCGGTTTAGTTTTCAGTACTGGATACATAATCAGCCTATAACTACTGGACTAACAGTACTGAATTATTGTAGACTAAAAGAATGAAACTTAAATTTTTAGGTAGGTATAATGCTCGTTCGAACAAGGAGGTTAATCACTAATGCTGTTGCACGTAGAAACAGAATTGTTTGATCATACTAAAGGATTTTTGGTATTTTGGAGCTTTTTCTTTTGTGGCAATAAATACTACGTACCTACATTGGCTCGATGCCTTTCATGCCGCGTTATGAGAGTAGGAACGCTTTCGGTATGTACTGCGGGTGGCAACGTCTTTGAGGTGCGATAAAATTTGACTACCCTCGTCTGTTCTGTACAAAAGTGGCTGAAATATGAAGCGAGAAGATTTTTTTGTTTTATAAAAGTCTTTTAGTTTCATATTTCAGAAATAGTATAAGAAATATTCAGCTCTTAATTTTCTATTTAATATGTCTGTTTTACATGACCTCAAGCGTTTTAGAATTTTTATTTTAGTTCACTAAAGGCTGATTTTTCCAACGCCAGTTAGTTTTATCAGAGGAATACTTTTGAATTTTTGACAGTTTTTCTGTACAAAATCTGTCAGACGTCAATTTAATTCTATGAAGAAAAATTATTATGTTAATTTAAAAATCAGCCCTAAGCGATACAGCTTAAGTGACGTAGGTAAGAAACTAGGGCTGGCCAATGACGCCAAAGAAATTCATGCTCACAACAGTGCAGTTTTGTATACCCTATGCAGGGGTAGGTACCACCTTGTTACATATTGAAATAATCAGCCGTGGAAACTGACAGTCGGGCTGGTCCACAAATTTAAGGTCGCTCAGCGCGCTATAGAGCGGGCTATGCTCAGAGTTTCTTTGAAGGATATGGTCAGAAACTAAGTTATCCGGAAAGAACCGGAGTTACCGGCTAGACAGTTTGCAGAGTAAGCAAGCTGAAGTATACCATGCCATGTTTACCGAAGGACCGAAGACCGGTGGAAGCAGACGAATCCTGGAGTGTAGACCGCGTATCGGCAAGCGTAGTTTAGGACGCTCTGGCTAGATGGACAGACGACCTCAAAGAGGTGGCTGGGACAGACTAAATGCGAAAGCCGGAGGCCAGGCTGTTGTGTTGGCCTATGTCTAGCAGTGAACTGCGATAGGCTGAATTGATAATCAGCCGCAGGTACATGCATTTTGACCAATTGATTATAACATGATCAAATTCACATGCTCCATTACAAGCAGATTTAAGTATTGTAAGTTCTCAAAAGAATAATACGAACAACTCATTAGCCGGCGCCGGTTGAGTTCAGCTACAGACTCGTAATGTCCATTCATTTTACATTTTAAAGCGTTCAGAGGTGAAGGAGGTTCAAGTGTGGCTGCTACACCAGCGATGTTCATGATTTATTACAAGTAGGTAATAATTACAAAAACTAAGTGCCTCTTGTGAAACGTCACTGTGCGGTATTAACCACTATTACTATGAGGTAGCCACTAGTAATAAGCACCTACCCTTTATTTGATATTTTAAAAAAAACCTACTTATAGAGACTATTACAGTTCACCTGTCTTATTAAACACGAAGTGCCAAGAAATACATAAAATATTAACCAACGCACTCGTGAAGGAGCAGTGCTGGCCTAGTGTTGATAGCCGTGACTTGCGAGTTGCAGGTCGTAGGTTCGAACCTAGACAGGCACTAAAAGCACTCATGAACGTCAATGTTCATAAGTTAAGAAATAAAATCAAGAAATAAAGTTAAGAAATCGTAGACCATAACCTAAGCCGTCTTCGTGGCGTCTCAAGAATATTTGACTATAAAATATTATGGTCTTTTAAACGCGTCATGTTTCAAGTGTTTATTATGACGGCACGGTTGGCGCAGTGGTTAAGCGATTGACTGCTGCGCTGCGTGTCGCGGGTTCGATTACCGCACGGGACAAATATTTGTATGGCCTACAAGTAGTTGTTCCGGGTCTGGCTGTTTGTGTATGTGAGTTTAAATGTTTGTAAACGCATCCACGATACAGGAGAAATTCTTAGAGTGGGGCAACGCTTAAAAAAATATTATCTTGACTTTGCAAAAGCATTATTAAACCAAACTTTAGCTCATATCATATAATCATAATAAACGATACAAATTCTATACTGATAGCAGAATAAACATTGTTCGCTTCGGGCTCACCTCGGCTTCGACTTCGTTCAGCTTCAGCGCCGAATCTTTATAGTCGTGGTACGTGGCTCATAAACAGCGAACTGCACGTCTCTGCTTGCGCACTTATAACTGCACTCGAAAGATAAACTTAAAAGCTAATACCGGTCACGTAGCTAGTGATGTTATTCATTTTCGCATTCGGTGAGCGAACTAGCGTATTTTTCGGCTTTTTATTTTTTCAGTATTAGGATTAATTCAATAGCATACGGGTTAATTTCCTGAGCCACTTGTTTTTATAAACTACATGGTTCTTTAGAACACATTCCTCCAAGGGTACCTCACTAGACCACCAGTGGCGGAGTAACTCAAACTCAAATCATTTAATTCAACTAAACCAATTACAGGCACTTTTTAATTGTCAAAGGTTCGGTCAGTCAAAAAGATGAAGCTAGCTGCCCATTCCAAAGCGTAGGTACCTATGGAGAAGAACGGGCAAGAAACTCCATGGACACTCTTTTAAATCATAAAATTGTTACAAAATATTTGATTACATCATTCGTGTTGACATTAACCATGTGAGAACGATGTAGAAAGACGTGCACGTTAAAAGCGTCCGTTATAGAAAACATAAAAACTATTCAGAAATTAAAAATTAAAATAAGCCGTGGCAGCTAAGACATGACCAGTCCCTACTGACGGCGCCCGTTCACGAACATGACGTATGGATCAGCACCATTCAGCTCAACCATTTTGGAGGGAACTTAATGATCCAACACACACGCCACCACCAGCGAGACATTAGAGTGAGCATGACATACTCACAGCCGCCAGGGCACACTCAAGTCAATGCAAGACGTACCCAGTAAATGGTAGCTTTATAAAAAGTACATAGTGCTCACACGTGTGCTATGCAATTATACAATACTAAGCAATTGAATCTATACAATGCAAAGATAGTTTTTTTCCAATGTTCAGCAGATCCAACAATGTTTGTTCCTCCTTGATCTAGACACAAATTAAATATTAAAGCTAAGTATGGTGCTATAGTCTCGATTATGGATATACAAACTTTGATAGACATTCCCCATAAATCTTTTGTCAATTTGATTTTGATTTGCCGAAAAGCTTTTATAACTGTCATAGGGCTTATATGTTTAAATTCAAATTCAACCGAGCAGCCTGGAACGTTAGCTCTTAATAGATCAATTGAGACGACGGGTGAGAATTTAAAACTTCCGTCGTTTTACATGGTATATTAGTAAAGAAATTTACAAATTCCTGAGCTACTTCTAAGTTAGAGCTTATGGCACCACGTGAAGTCTCCAATGCGTAATCATTGTTTCGTATTTTATTCCCACTAGTTTCGTTATGTATAACTTTCCAAACTGTTTTTATTTTGTTTTCTGCTGTTTTGATCTTGTTACTAATGTAGGAAAACTGTAGAAAACTATAACTATATATAACTATACTATTATCTCGGCTTTAACTATCTTGCAGGTATTTCCAAAAGTTTTGGAATACATAGCAACATACTTGCTGAAAGTTTCAGTGTTGATATAAGGCTTAAAGCCGTACAGCTCGAGCATTTCCGACGTTTGGCCCCCAAACTGGAACGGGCCGGGGCCGCCCTAAAGCGGCTCCTGCCCAACCTGAGGGGGCCAAACGCCTCCTGCCGGAGGCTTTACGCAGGGGTCGTGCGGTCCATGGCCCTTTACGGGGCCCCGGTGTGGGCGCGTTCACTGCGGCTTCGGGCCGCACACTATCTGAACGCGCCCCAAAAGGTGGTTGCCGTAAGGCTTATAAGGGGGTACCGCACGATCTCGGGCGAGGCAGCAAGCCTCCTTGCCGGACTGCCACCATGGGATCTGGAGGCGATAGTCCTCGCGCGCCTGTATGACTGGCGCGCGGAGGCACTACGTCGGGGGGAAACTCTGCACCCGCGGCAAATCGCTGCGGAGCGGACGGACCTCCGGCGCGGTCTCATGGTGGAATGGAAGGCGCGACTATCGCAACCCAGCGCAGGGCACGCCACGATAGCGGCGATAAGACCCCTCTTTGAGGAGTGGCTAGGGAGGCGTCACGGCGCTCTCACCTACCGCCTGACGCAGGTCCTCTCCGGACACGGATGTTTCGGGAGGTTCCTGCACATCATCAGGCGGGAGGAGACGCCCGGGTGTCACCACTGCGAGGATCGCCCAGAGGACACGGTGGAGCATACGGTGGAGGTCTGCCCCGCTTGGGCAGAGCACCGCCGTGTCCTCGTAGAGGCGATCGGCAGCGGCGGCGACCTCTCGCGTCCGGCCCTGGTGCAAGCCATGGTCCGGGGCGAGAGGGAGTGGGAGGCGGTCACCTCCTTCTGCGAAGCAGTCATGCTAGCGAAGGAGGTGGCGGGATGGGCGAGGGAGAGATCCTCACGCCTCAGCCGCCGAGGGAGACGCTCCGGGCGTCGGGAGCCGCGTGACGACTCCCGGCCACCGTAGGCGCGGGCCTGCGGGCGGAGAGCAATGGGTAGCTCTCCGTCCGATCAGGACCAGGCCCGTGCCGGACGGCGCGTAAGTGTTCCACGTGCGCCTCAAAGAGATGTCAGCATAGATGACGGGGCCCGACAGGGCCGAAGCCTGCCGGGGTAGCGGGATCGTCCGAAAGGGTTACCGCTGCCCTGGTACATAAAGGGCTAAGGAAGGAACACGGGTGGGTTTTAGTCAGTAAGAGTCTGACACTCCCTTCTGCTCCACCCAGAGCGGGAGGAGTCATTTGCTGATTTCCCATCCTGAAAAAAAAAAAAAAAAAAAGCCGTACAGCTCGAACAGTCTTTCCGTACTTACCCTAATACCTCTAGTTGCCCAGTCACTAAATATAAAATTAGGGCAAATATTTTTTGTTTTCTTTTCAAAAGTATTATTGAATTCAGTGTGCACTATTGAAAAGAAATCCTCATACAATTTACTTGCATCGTCCATATTATGATCCAGAACATTTAACTTATTATTTAGGGTACTATTAAATCTATTTAATTTGCCAGTCGTTATTGGTCTAAATTGTATTTGCACTTTTTGCAAAGGTGTTTTAAACTTAAAAGTTACCGTTTGTTTACTATGATCGGACGGCAGATAATTTACGATGGCTTTATCTAAATAATCACGATCGCAGAAGACATTATCGATACAAGTAGCAGAAGTTGGAGTTACTCTAGTCGGTTCTGTAAAAACATTAAATAAATTGAACGATTTAAAAAGTTTTAATAATCTACTGCTATTTGCGCTAGGACAGCTTCCATTATTGACTCAAATAAAGAAAAGTTCTGATGATTAGGGGTCTGTGAACGCACACTACAACATGCTCATCTAGCTCAACACAGGACTTTTCGATACAATGCTCAACTGATAAATCCACTATGTCGTTTCGTTGCTTGGATTTTAAACAATTTTTTATCAAGATTAGAGAACCTCCACGTAGCAGAGATTTACGGTTAAAACAACTGCAAACACTATAGTTCTCATAATTAATCAGCATTTGGTAATCCTTTAACCAATGTTCAGTTAAAGAAACAATGTCAAACTTTGTTTTTTCTAAAAAGAATTCAATTTCTAATAATTTGGAAGAAATACCTTGAATATTTTGATGAAATAGTTTCAAGGCATTCTGCTGATCTCCTTTTCTTAATTTATATGTTTGGTGTTGTGGGTAGTTTTAAGTATTACTAACACTAGTCAATAAGAACATTGTAACTAACAAAATGGACACCATTGGTCTGAAATAAAGTATTTATTATTAATTTAGAGCAAGAAGATACCTTGTTGTTGTTAGGTATAAGGATATTCTTACTGGTACCTTCTGTTGTCTTACAAACTAGTTTAAAAGACTAACTAAAAAATCATATTCTTAAAATGTAGTCATACCGCATACTTATCAATTACTGTTAGCAACTTCTTACCTACCTACGAGTAATATTTATTTGTATAACTTCACCAACTCGCACCTGAGGCAAAATGTATTTCCTTTAGATTTAAGCAATTACTTTGTATCTCATTGTAAGTGAACTTATATATTGTTCTTATGAGAATAAAATTCTTTAAACCTAACTGGAGTTAACCCCAAAACTTCAATGGCATCACCGGACGGTGAACTCACATTGAGTGAGGGTCATGGAACCTCCTTCGTACAATTTGTATAAGTATTTATAGCAATTGAGCTACATTTATTCAGACTCACCACCTTAATATTAGTATTATTACTAACCATTGTGGTGTTAATAATACACGACTTCGACATACTATTTATGTCTGAGTTTATATAAGAAGCTAATAGCCTTGCTATTATTGGTCTAAACCTAACAGGCAGATACACAGTATCCCTAGTCGACTTTAAAGTTTCCACAAAACTGTTGGTGTCAAAATATACAAGTTTGTCACTGTGATGACTAACTAAAAAATGCATATGTTTATTAAGCATATGAATATACCTGTTTTGTCTATCTGTCAATTTTTCAAAATATGGGAAAGCACACAATATTATTTTTCTACAATTTAAGTTTAACAACTCAGTTACACAGTCAGTTATTTCATAGTTTTTGACATTAGAACTGTTACCTACAAATACAGTAACATTGGCTTTAGGATTAAATAAATTTCCTGTTACTGATGCCATTATAGGTTGACCCTGGCATACAATAATTTTGAGTAGAATAACTCAGGTTTTCACTAATTAGTTTACCTAAACCTCTTCCTGTGCTATCTGAGAACATAACTGAATCATGACTACTGAAATATGGACAAATACCAGTCTCAAGCTGTACCACTTGAGATAGATCTTGTACTATATCAGGTACGTCTTGGTTAAGGTTACAGTCTTGAGATAAACTCTCTGTCTGGAACTGGTCCTCCGTTGCCTCAGGCTGGACAGCAACAGGGTTTGAAACCTGACAAATACACTGACACATAACTAACTCACTAGCAGCAAGAATATGTTCTTTAATTTGGTTCTGAGAACCCACATATTTAATGTAAAGGGAACTAAATGTGCCCTCAAGTAATCAATTCTATAGATTTTTCTGCTGTCTTCTAATATAATTTGCTGATTGTTTAATTTATTTATTAGGTCAACACATTCTTTCCTCGGTGGAATATTTTTGGAAAAGTGTTTCTGTTGTTTCCTAAATTGATTACATTTTTTAATTATTCTATTCGTTCTTGCATATTTTTTCATTTTGTTATGACTAACTTTATAACTACAATTATAATTCTGTTTCAGCAAGGAATCTTCCGTAAGGTCAATAGTTGTTATGAAATGAGGGTTACAATTACTATTTAACAATTCATTATATAAGTGTTTTTTTTTCTTTAACTTGATTACATTCTATTTCTTTTTCTAACTGGTTAATCCGACTATTAGAATGAAATAATTCATCACCTATGTCCCTAACTTTACTTAAAGTCTCCTCATACAAATGACTACAGTTGTTAAAACCATCCGTGACCACCTTCAATTGGTCGCGTTCATCAACAACATTCAGAGTTGATGTAGGTCTACTAGCTCCCGTTTGAGGCTTGAGTTATTGTCAACTATTTTCTTGAATACCTCCTCACTTTCATCATTCTCCAGTAGCAATTGGTCATATTCGAGTTTCTTTTCTTCAAGTTTTTGGAGAGCCGTTCTCAATTTAGGGTCCATCTCCATCGCCTTACGGGTCATCACATCAACCATGGTTGCACTGCCAAAAAATGTACGTTTGGTTGCGCAACTGATCGGACCCCTGATGCTGGATACCCACCATAAAGCTGTGTATATTTTGCTAGCAACGCGACCATAGTTGCGCTACCATGGTGTCCTAGTGAGACATAACCCTTGTAGGTTTAGATCAGTCCACACTGACCATCTCGGATCACGGTGTATAGAGCCAGCGAAACTCTCAAACAGCTGTTATTTACATTATTTGAATCTCGCACAATAGGTAAGCTTAAGCGTGCCTATATCAAAGCAATATTCAATGCCCTTTAGTAATTGTATCAGAAATATTGAACCATGGAGAAAATGTTATACAAAAGTGGATACAAAATATGAAAGCTTTCTTTGACGTAGTTCGAATAAAATTACATAGAAACAAAAAAGGAGCCATGTTAACATTCTTAATATGTAACCAATATGTACGTGATATGACTCCTATTATTTTATGCCTTTTGTCCTTAATGGCCAGTCATTTCGAGTATACTTCCAATTATGTTACGGTAAGGATACGATACCTACCTACGTAGCTGTAGATAAATAAAATCATTTTATCATGGTGTCGAGTTATAACGAAGACTGATTAATTCGGTTGTTATTATATATATTTCTTTATTTTACCTTTATTATTTATATTATTGTACCTTTATTTTACGAGATATAATTTATTTACTCGTTTTATCGTATGTATTTATGAATAGGATAAGTAGAAGTGTCATTATCTGTGGGTAAATTACAATAAAATGTTGGCAGTTCAATTCGACACTTCGATGAAAGCTCGATGAGTAGGCCTGATTCTGCACCAGTATTCATTGAGAAATACCATAGACAATTTCAAAACATTAATAAGGTCGATCCGTGCGTTACAGAAACGACCCTCTCCCCCCAATCCTTTGGAACTACTTTTGCTATTTTTTTTAAATGTGCTTTCTATTGCCAGCTAACAACTAATTATCCCTACCAAATCCACACTGACCGATTAATGTACATCACCCTCACGTTTATTTTACGCTGACGTGATGGCCTGAAGTGCGGACGCATCCGAGTGGAAGGGAACCTCTACAAATGGAACGAATGGACCATTCCATGTTATAACTCTTTGCATAATTTCTTATGCAAGTATCAGAGCAAAGAGCAACTATTGTTTGTTTGTACGAGATTTGCTACCAGTGGTCAAAAATGATGCATCATCAGTTATATTAAATAACTGATAATGCATCATTTTTTGGACAGTTACATTAAGTTGTGCAAAATTTCACACAAACTGCGTACTGCCGGCAGGACACAAACTCGTCTTTCTGGAAGAGCTTCCAGCAGGACAAGGAATCGGGCAATCTATCATCTATCTATATATATATAAAAATGAATCCCTATTTCCCTTGGTCACGTCATAACTTGAGAACGACTTTACCGATTTCATCCATCTTTTTTTTTAAGTTTTCTAATACTTTGTAGAAGGTTCTTACGAGAAAAAAAATTAAGAAAGTTGCTTCACGCGGACGAAGTCGCGGAGTCCGGGAGTGTATTTGTCTAAAAGAATAAAATTATCACTATTTCGCGACGAGTGCTGTTTAATGAAGTACGAAGCATTGAAAACACCGTGTAAAATTTTCGAATTATCGGATTACAGAAAGTGAAGTAGCCAAGGGGATTGGCGGTTTATGTGTTTATTCTTTTAGATAGTCTGTTGTTTTTCTTCCACCTCTACAAACAAATATAAAGTTGCATATTGCTCGCTGAAAAATCCACGCCTAGAAAAACACATTCTTACTGAAAAATATAAGAAGGTATTAAAGCTCAACACAACATTTAAGGGTAGTATGTAGAGGGAGAGATCCTCACGCCTCAGCCGCCGAGGGAGACGCTCCGGGCGTCGGGAGCCGCGTGACGACTCCCGGCCACCGTAGGCGCGGGCCTGCGGGCGGAGAGCAATGGGTAGCTCTCCGTCCGATCAGGACCAGGCCCGTGCTGGACGGCGCGTATGTGTTCCACGTGCGCCTCAAAGAGATGTCAGCGTAGATGACGGGGCCCGACAGGGCCGAAGCCTGCCGGGTTAGCGGGATCGTCCGAAAGGGTTACCGCTGCCCTGGTACATAAAGGGCTAAGGAAGGAACACGGGTGGGTTTTAGTCAGTAAGAGTCTGACACTCCCTTCTGCTCCACCCAGAGCGGGAGGGGTCATTTGATGATTTCCCATCCTGAAAAAAAAAAAAAGGGTAGTATGTAGCTTGCCCAGAGACTGTTGTCAAATGAAACAGGGTTCCTGTTGCCCTACCAAATGTTACCAATTTGATAACTTCGAGTTTCCTTAGCTCAAAGTGTTGACGGTAGATCGCGTTTTTTGCCGGTTGGTGCCTTACGTAACATTGCGATTTCAACCGCTAGATGGTAGCACTGGCATGTTTCAGTCGCTGTAGTTTGTAAGTTTTTATGGGTTAGTTTTTCAGGTCACACCTGCGACGCTGGCTGGTTTATACCTTTGGCAATTATAGGTGTTTAGAAACACATTATGTGATTACAAAGACGTTTTTAGCAGGGGAGTCGGCTCCCCTAGATAAAATGTCTCGTCAAGTGTCCATTTTATTATCAGATTACGAAATTAAGCTAAACAGTGTACTATGTTGTGGTAGTACATCTTACTGCTGATACTAAAATGGATTTAGTAGTACCCACAGCGAACAGTAATATATTATTATTTTTATGCAGATGTCGTTAGCACTCCTGTATACGTATTTCCTTTAATGACGGTAGTTACACCAATAATATTATCATTTAAAAGAATTGAAACGACATCATTTAATATTCTTGATATTTATTTTATTTATACGTAAATAAATGATTAATTTCACTGACATCGTAAACTACATTTATGCTGGTGGATAAAATTCACTTAATAGGTACAAAACTGACGCCTTGTTTACTGGGCGAAAACTGATGTCGGAACTGTGAAGAAATACATAATGATCTAGAAAAAAGATGAGATTGAAAACCGAGTTTATTGCTTAGAAATTAACTTTGCAAGTAGTGATACAATTTCAGCAATTTTTGTAGGCATATTCTAGTTTTACGCTCATCCGGTTGGACTGGAACCCGACCCCAACATAGTTGGGAAAAGGCTAGGCAGATGATGATTCGAAATTTGAAAAATATCGAATCGGCCCTTTTGCTATCAGAGTTTCTTTTGAGCCCGGACCACAAGTTTCGTACAACTAAAGTAAGCCTTTAAAAAAGTAGTATTAATTTTAATTCAAATGTTAATGTCATCTTCAGTGAATGAATCATGAAATGGTTGCCGGATTTGAAAATACATGTTAATTGTTCCTATGGTAAAGCTTTGCAGTAATACTTCAAAGATAAATTCCTCCTAGAGAAACGAAGATAATTAGAATAACCAAGTAGTAATACATCTATTTACCTTATCTACCGTGCAATATCTTTAATTACTTACTATTTAGTTAATAATAAATTACAGCTAATATATAAATAAATATATAAAATAATTACCTAATTTATAATTTAGAAAATATCTATTAATAATAAATAAATAAATATATAAATAAATAAATAAATATAGAAATATTAATAATAAACAAAATTAATATAAATCTACTCATAAATAATATCTACTTAAATATCTAAAATAAGATTTACTCCTTAATTTCAATATTATTATGTTTTTAAACAAAAAGCGCTTCATCCTCTCCTCTAAAAACTAACTTGCTGTGCCCGACAGGGTCCATAATTGTTTCTCTATAATTTACCTACCAGCCTTGTATACATTATGGAATGCAATAAAGTATTGAGTATTGAGTATTAATTATTCTGATATGACGTAGATAATTATATGCTCTAACTTAGATTTAATATGAGTAATGTTAGAATCGTTGGCAAACATTAGTCCATTCGAAATATTAATATCAATTGATTATACAGATTTAACGGTAAAAAGGTTTAATAGTATAGTCTTAGTATTTTAAGTTGTTTTTATCATGCCCTAAGTAAGATAAAGCTACGTTTACCCAAACTTCTAAAATTACCCATAACAAACAACCAAAATAGATAAAACAATAAATATAATTTGAATACAGTTAATAGTAATGAGTATTGCCAGGTAACACCATATCAAAAGACTCTAAAGTTCTAACGTCATATAAGTGTTGAGTGTGAGTTCTGACTTCATAGGTCTTACTTGCCGTCGACGAACAATATAATGGAATTACAACGATATTTTTTTATTTTTTATTTATGGGCAAGTCCAAAATAATTGAGTAATCTGCATAATAGACTCGGCCAACCGCTGTTTTTACATTATCCGTGGCGGTAATGGCGGCATGTCTTCGCAGCAGCTGATCGTAGCCTCGCGTTAGAATGTTGGACGTCATATTTACGATATTAATTTTGTATTTTTTATTAAATTTAATGAGCTTCGATAAAATTGTGTGATGAAACTGCATTTAATTAGGTACCTATTCCCCGGTTATTTAACAGTTTTAAAACACAGACACTTGTGCACTATAATATCTCCTGCGTACCTGGATAATCTCCGTTGAGATTGCCACCGTGACCGAAATCGCTCGGGAGGCTATTTATTATATTAACAGTTTTATGAACTACTAAATCGAAATCGAAAATTGGTTTTTGTTACCTAACAGTAGGTGCGAAAAGTACAATATTCTCCTCAGGGATAAAGGTGTGTTCGTCTTGGGTGACCTTGAATCCGTCGCTGCACTCAGGACTGACACTCACCCCTGAGCAAAGCGTGGGAGTTAACTCGGAGCTCCAACTCAGTGCCCTTCATTTAGTTCGAAATCCAATTTAGCGCAAACACACTTAAGACACTGCTTTATTAGTGAACTAGCTTCTGCCCGCGACTTCGTACGCGGATCCTGTTGCTTATGCCAGCGACAACGAGGTCGTCAAAATCGAAGATCTGAAACGTCTGATGTCGAATTCTAAGAGCCCGGGGACGGGAAAACAGCGTGATGCGCGAGACGATTCAAGACGTTCCAGATCTTTCATTTTTGTAAGTCAACAGGAAATGCCCATCAGACTAAACAACTTTTGCTAAGACGTCATTCCTATATATGTTATAGTGTCGCTGGGCTTTGGAGTTCCACAACAGGTGTTCCAGATCTTCAAATTTATTGTCACAGCAGAAAAAGCTCTTCACGTGGAATATTTTTTGCTGTGGCGCCATTTTTATATCTGTTATACTTTAGTTGGTCTGTTGCGGTTCTGCATCAGGCGTTCCATTTTTCAAAATAAATTATAGCTTATATGATGCCCAGACTTAATAACAAAAAAAATTTCTTCCCGTAATTCCGCAATGGATCCCAAGGGTACACTGAATTAACAATAATATTGCAAATAACTTTAAAAAAATATCTTTATAAGCTATAGCTGTACCCGTGGCTTTGCCCACGCATCGCATAAGTATTTTTTTAATTCTATTTTAATTTTAATAATAGTTAGTGATAGTTTGTTGATTTACAGAAACACTCAAAAGATGCGTCCCATACTATACTATAGCTTAGATCCCTCAAAAACTATTTGGCTTAGTAAACGCAAAATTTGAAAGTTATGTAGTTAATGTACTGGTAAGAGACGTCAGGTTAATAAGGAATTTTAGGAGACGTCGAATAACAGAACTGTTATAATTTACTGTAACACTGCTGTGTAAACAACGTTCGTTGTTTTTCCCTCGGTCTCATTCAATATGTACAGCGAGTCAGGACTTGTGACGCGGAAGCAAGCGACGTACAGTTGTCCGTGTGAGAAGCAGCTCGTCCTGAGGTCGACACCCGCAGCCTTCAGTGTCTGCCGCTGCGACTAATTTATTGTCATGGCGAAGCACACGCTCACAGGAAACTGCATGCGCTTGAATTGAAAGGGATAGTTGTGGGGAATCAATGGTATACGTGGTATAAACACTGTCTCGCCGACACCATAACCCGTTAGAATTTCCGCCTCAATGATATTTCCCCATTGCACAGTTTCGGCGGAGTGAGATTCCGAAGAAGCATAATTGGGACACCGACCTTTAGCTTAATGGTGTGCGCTGGTAGTCCACTTGCACTGAGGGAATTGAGAAATTCTATGGGGTAATGTGTGGCGTCATCTTGGTCGACAACAGTGTTTATTGAAGTGTAGATCACTTTAGTTCCCTCAATTTCCGCGAGAATGCATTCATTGATCGCTGAAGCTTGGTCGTTTCTGGGTGTTAAAATGGCTCGTTCTCACATCCAAGAATTATCTTGGTGCGGTATCCTATTGATGTCCCCGTACACCAGGCGAATCAAATCTTCTAAGGTGGACACCACTCTCCCAAGTATCTCAGGTTGAACCACCTGGCCACCGTCTACTGGTAGCGTTCCCTCACCCAATTTTAAGAGAACATCAGAAAATTCTTGGGCGTGTACATTCCCGCCAAGCTGTGTTCTCATATTCATCGTTAAGCGCAACCTATGAATATGTGGCCATAAGAAAGAGCATTTCAACGAAGCATTCATCTCATCAGCCTTAGTTCCTCGCGTCACCACAGGCACCGTTTGTCGGAAATCGACGCTAAACAGAACTGTAACGCCACCCATCATTTGCTGGTTCCTGCGGATGTCCTGCAAAGTCTTGTTTACCGCCTCTACTGCTTTTCTGTTCGCCATAGTGCATTCATCCCACACGATTAAAGAGCAATCTTTAAGCCCCTTGTCACTGTTGCGTGACACTCCACAAACAGGTGTTTGATTTCTCTCTAAATCTATGGGAATCTTAAACATTACGTGCGCTGTTTTGCCACCAGGAAGCAGTGTTGCGGCGATTCCTAACGATGCTACTGCAATGGCAATCTCACCTTGCCTCCTGACCTCTGCGAGAATGCCAGCGGTGACAAATGCTTTCCCTGTTCCACCAGGAGCATCCAAGAAAAACATTTTACCTTGGCCGACCCCAACGCTTTCAAAGATGTTGTCGAACATTTGCTTTTGATCTGAGGTAAACTTAGAGACATGGTCATTGACGACGGTACTCATAGCTCTTGAATCAATTACCTACAACAAATGTGCTTGGTAAGATATAACTTAGAACCAAAAGTTTGACTTGACTTCATGATAGTGTAGCTTGTTGTACCACCAATCAATCTGTTTAGTAATATTGGTGTGAAACTCTCCATACAATTAGATAGGACATGTAAAGTTCTCAGATTTCATAACAGTATCGTTCCTAATGCACATAAAAATGCAAAAACTAAAAAAGAATTTTACGAATTTTTAAAACAATATTATAGTATTTGAACTCGCACCATTTTGTGCGGTAAACGGTCGCCTGACCTTACCGCTAAATTCCCCATTGACATATTGTTGAAATAACTGTTCCCTTGCAATTTATAATATTACTGCCCCGCTCCTTTATAAAAATAGCGTGATTATTATGTTTCCAGAGTTAAATTATTATTAACTAAATAAATAACATGTTATTTTGTGCATTCAATTACGAACAAAAACCTTTTAAAATCAATATTGCTTACCTCCCATAACATACGGCGTGATAATATGTAGCCTAAAGCCTTCCTTAGTTTACAAAGAACATTTTTGCTGAATTTCAATTCAATCTATCCAGTAGTTTTGGCGTGAAGCCGTACCATACACACAGACAAACAGACAAAAATTATAAAAAATCACTTTTTGTCATCAGTTACGTTTTTCTAACAAAAGCCACTTATTTTTTCTCGAAAATTCTCAATGTACAGTTTTTCTTTCGTTACTGTTTTATTATATGTATAGATAATCTACTATTATTTATTTGACACTTTAAGCCCAGATATTTACAGAGGCGACCAGTCAACGATGTTTGGGCGATGTAAAGACAATCACTTAATTAATCCAGCAATCAATCAATCATACAATAGTTATTTTTAATGCGAAGATATTTATCATTGTAATGTTTCATTTAAGTGAGAAATTATGATTCCGGTATTATATCTATGAGCGTTTAAACATTTACTTTGTCTTTTCACATTTTTCATAATTTCCTGTTAACAATAAAACAAATCATGAAACAGTTACACATTTTCTATAATGTTCAGTAAGTCATTTATAGGAGTTAATTAATCTAGCTTAAAACGCATAGTGACCACATGAATATTGTGGCAAACTGGAAAACTAATTCTTTTAAAACAACTTTACAGTTAAGTTTACTGCAGTCAAACGCATGTGATAGAATTCTGATCGAAGTGAATCAACTTGACTCTTCTGAATCTACTTGCTTTGTTAAAGTCAGCGAAACTTTTTTTCCACTATGGAAACAGAAGTGGCACCGAAAATCAAGATTTACACAATCGCAGAACAGATTTATAACAACAACAGTTTGCATAGTCTCGGCGAAAACAGTGTCCACGTTTTGTAGCATTTCAATGGATCAGACACACTGACGTGAGCAATACCGCGGCCTCGTGAGATAATAGGAAACAGATAATGTCACGATCCCCGTATCCATAAAGCGTGTCTTTCATTGTGTACGGAGTATTGTGAGCTAAAATGTCACGACACGTGGACGCAGCATGAAGAGTGGTCTAAACATTGAGCTGCGCTAGAAAGTGGTGCTGGTGCTGCGGATGGTTGGGGTTGTGGTGCGGCGTGTGCCTCTGCGCGTGGTTGTCGTGCGCGTGGTGCGGGTGCGTGCGGTGCGGGTGCGTGAGCGCGTCCAGGTCGGCGTGGTCGCGGCGCGCGGCGGGGGCGCGGCCGCCGCGCGCCAGGCGCAGCGGGACCGGCAGCAGCTCCGGCATCACGATGTGGTGCGTCACGAGGGCGCTCAGGGAACTGAACTCCTTGGTGAAGCCCTGGAACGGTCAAATATTATGTGTGGTTAGTCATGGAAAGTCGTGGATGAACCAGTTCAAAATTGGGAAAGAGATGCGAGCGTTACCTAACTAACTATGTGACTTACATTGCTTTGGAATAAGAATTAAGCAATAAAAATAAATACAATATGAGATTATGAATACAAAGAATATTTTCAATTACGTACCTATATTTTATGTACCGGAACACGTAGCGTTGGAAGGCCTCCCGGAACCCGTTGGATGCGAGAAGCGGCCTATGTCTGGAGGTAGGCCTCCCCAAGCATCTATACTTCGACCAGTTCTGTGCGGCACTGCTGGCAGTGGACGTTTTTCAGCTGAACATCATTTCAGCTGAAAGACGTCCACTAGCGTGATAGACCTAAAAAATTACATAGAGGAAATAATTTTATAATTTGGTTTTATTTAAGACCTAAAATGCAAAATTGCTGTTCGTCTGTATAAAAACCTCAAAGAAGCCATTAACTTTTCGTTTTTATTCATCTTCTTCAGAATATTAAAAGGTTGTTATTGAGTTATTCACTCATTGTGGCCAGGATTAATATGAGCATTATGGAAGACCTAACACGTGACAGATATTTTATTTTTTTATTTTAATTTGTTTTCAGGACCGAAATAACAAAATTGACCCACTCTGCTAGAAAAGAGTTTGACATCATCTGACTGGACGGGATGTTTTAAAATTCAATTCAAAATTCAAAAATTCAAAATACTTTTATTTTTGTGAACACATGGTACAATGATCTTATGTATATATAGTATTTGGTCCAACCTATGTTCCGCCGACAGGTATACAAAATAGTCCGCGACCTCTCGCGTCCGGCCCTCATACAGGCCATGGTCCGGAGCGAGAGTGAATGGGAGGCCGTCACCTCCTTCTGCGAAGCAGTAATGCTCGTGAAGGAGGAGGCGGAGCGCGCGAGGGAGAGGCAATCGCTGCACCCTCGCGCTCCTAGCCGCCGCAGGAGACGCCCTGGACGGGAGTCAACAGCCGACTCCCGGCCACCGTAGGCGCGGGCTTGCGGGCGGCGAGCTATGGGCAGCTCGCCGCCCGGTAAGGACCAGGCCCGGGTCGACGGCGCGTTGTGTTCCACGCGCGCCTCAAAGAGCTGTCAGCACGAACTGACGGGGTCCGCTAGGGCCGATGCCGCCGGGGCTGCGGGTTGTTCGAAAGAGATACCGTGGCCCCTGGCACAGGCAACTGAAGGAACACGGGTGGGTTTTAGTCAGTAAAAGTCTGACACTCCCTTCTGCTCCGCCCAGAGCGGGAGGAGTCATTTGATGATTTCCCACCCAGAAAAAAAAAAAAAAAAAAGGCATACAAAATAGTGATGCTATGATCAAAATTAAATTAATTGTAAAAGAAATCTCTTAAAATCACAATGTGAACAAATAAGTATTGTCAAAAGTTTAATAAAATAGTACAGAAAGATAAAACAATGTCAGCAATATTACAGTCGTCAAAATTAATTAAATTAAAATAGTCTGAATGTCAAAAAAAATACAATGTCAGCAGAGATTAAAATTATCAAAAATTACAATTGCATTATAATAAAATAAAATTAAATAATAACATAATAATAATACCAAAATTATGATTAATTAAATTTGTCATTCAGAAACTGATCTAATGTGTAATAGCAGTTTTCAAGTGGCAGCTTCTGTAGACTGTATCTGGATTTTTGTAATGCCAAATGCCCAATTAAATGTATTAATTGCATCGGGAACTTTATTAAAAACTGGGGGAGCCATACCAAAGAAACTTTTCTTCATCAGTGCAGTTTTACTTTTTAGATGGCATAAAGTGTTCATGTATTGAGCACGTATGGGTAATTTCTTGACTGTGGCCATTTTTTTAAATAAGTGGGGATTATTTTTTACAAACAACGAAGTTTCCAAGATGTACAAAGCACGAAACGTTAAAATATTGTATTTTGTAAAATACGGCATGCAACTGTCAGTCCTTCTTAAACCAAACATTGACCGTATACATCTCTTTTGCATTTTAAAAACAAGTTCCCGGTTTGTTGACTGTCCCCAAAAAACAACACCGTAACGCAAAACCGAGGCTACCAATCCATGATAAGCCGGTATGAGTGTTTCAGTACTTACTTTTTTTGACAGTTGAAATAGAAGGTTCGCTGATCTGCTTAATAGTTTACAAGCTTCTTCTAGATGTGGTTTCCAGGTCAGTTTGCAGTCTATAGAGATACCCAAGAATTTTGCAATGCTAGCCTCTTCTATTCTTGACTGATTATAGGTGACATTAACTGAAGTATTTACAAGCCGTTGGTGGAAATGCATAATTTTAATTTTATTTAGATTTATTACAAGATTATTGTCCTTAAGCCAATTAACTATTTTCGAGAGAGTGTCATTAATGTCAAGTTCATAATTATCAGGATTGTTGCATTTTATAATAACCGTGCTATCATCAGCAAAAAATACCATTTCATGCCCTGCTATTTTCGGTAGGTCATTAATATATGTATATTAAAAATAACAGGGGTCCCAATATACTACCCTGAGGAACTCCATATTTGATCAGCCTTGCTGCCGAGGTATTTGTTTTTTGCAACTTAGTTACTGGACATATTCTTGTGATTTCTGTGCATTGCAATCTATCACTTTTTTTTTTTTTTTTTGAGGATGGGAAATCATCAAATGACCCCTCCCGCTCTGGGTGGAGCAGAAGGGAGTGTCAGACTCTTACTGACTAAAACCCACCCGTGTTCCTTCCTTAGCCCTTTATGTACCAGGGCAGCGGTAACCCTTTCGGACGATCCCGCTACCTCGGCAGGCTTCGGCCCTGTCGGGCCCCGTCATCTACGCTGACATCTCTTTGAGGCGCACGTGGAACACATCCGTCCGGCACGGGCCTGGTCCTGATCGGACGGAGAGCTACCCATTGCTCTCCGCCCGCAGGCCCGCGCCTACGGTGGCCGGGAGTCGTCACGCGGCTCCCGACGCCCGGAGCGTCTCCCTCGGCGGCTGAGGCATGAGGATCTCTCCCTTGCCCATCCCGCCACCTCCTTCGCTAGCATGACTGCTTTGCAGAAGGAGGTGACCGCCTCCCACTCCCTCTCGCCCCGGACCATGGCTTGCACCAGGGCCGGACGCGAGAGGTCGCCGCCGCTGCCGATCACCTCTACGAGGACACGGCGGTGCTCTGCCCAAGCGGGGCAGACCTCCACCGTATGCTCCACCGTGTCCTCTGGGCGATCCTCGCAATGGTGACACCATGGCGTCTCCTCCCGCCTGATGATGTGCAGGAACCTCCCGAAGCAATCTATCACTTAGGTAAGATTCTGTAAGTTTAAGAATATTTCCTCTAATGCCGTAGCTATATAGTTTTTGTAGTAAAATTTTATGATCCACAAAATCAAATGCCTTTGTCATATCTGTGTAAATAGCGCAAACCCTGTTATTCTTATCGACAGATGTTAGGACACTTGATAGTAGGTCAAATGTTGCGAATTACGTAATAAAATACAGGAATTTACGTCAACTTTCAGCATTCAAATTTATTAAGAAAAATATGTTACCAGCAGCTTTTTTATACAATAAGTTTGTGGAAAATATCTTTATTTATTTGTTGAGGATGGTGAAACCGCGAATCTACTGCGAAAGTTGTTTAAAATTAAAAAAATGGCCTCGGTTTTGAACACAAATTGAGTAGTGGAAATGAATACGAGTATCTTTCGGGGGCTCTTCTGAACTATACGGTACGAAATATGTCGGTATATTATAAATTTGAACCTGACAAAAAAAAAAATACAAAATGACAATGAAAGTTCATTCAAGATTATTAATAATCTCTATAATCCTCACACAAAATTTGCGAGAATTATGATAGACCTAAAATGAAATATTGTTTTCCGTAATTTGTAAAAAAAACAAAGATGCCATTATATTTCTTTTTTACTAATTTTATTTACAATATTAAATGGTTATCATTAAGTTTTTCAGTCGTTGAGGCCAGGATTAATATAAGTATTATGGAAGTAAGTCTTCCATTATACTTATATTAATCCTGCTGGCTGCTTCCATAATACTTATATTAAGGCTGTCACGTGTTAAGACACGTGACAACCTTTTTTAGGGTTCCGTACCTCAGAGGGAGAAACGGAACAGTTATAAGAACACTTCGTTGTCCATCTGTCTGTCCATCCGTCTGTCAAGATCCTTTTTCTCAGGAACGCGTGGATTTATCAAGTTGAAATTATTATCAAATACTCAGGGCTGCAATCCCTTGAAGTAATGAAAAAATCAAAGTTCTAAGTAAATGCAATCAAAAGATACGGGATTTGTTTCAAGTGACTCTACCGTAAGGCATGCAAAATGTGTACAATTATGATTTATCAAAATCAAGACCAAGATTGACATTGAAATGTATAAAATAAGATAAAAATATTATAAGATAATACATTAATGGAATGTCTTTCCTAAAATAATTATATTGATATAGATCAATTATTTATTCAGTAGGTAATAAAAATAATTAAATAATTTCATTGCCATTTCTAAAAAACTCTGAACTTTAATATCTCGGAAACGTGACGCTTTTCAGGGTTTGGTCCTATTAGGTATATTTTCCGTTTGGATTGTTGTCAACTATCGATTGAAATATATACGACTCGTGCGAGGCCACAATTTTGAGAAAAAAACACGTAATGCTTTTGATATTGCAGAACATTTTCGTTCGATTTTGCTATTCTTTATATTGTTACATCTCCTGAAGCTCGCGGTTGCTATCCCGCGTGCGCGCCTGCGACGCCTTGTTGATGTAGCCCCCTGTCCATGCAGAAAGGCAGGTTTGTGGGGCTGGAAAGGGGAGAAATGTGTGTTGTAGATACTGCCAATGAGAATAAAACCATGATTTTGGCTCATAAAAGTCACATAACAAATCTGTTCAACACCAATGCAGTTCTCAAAATGCGAATAGCGTTAACCATAATTTTGGCATTAATTAAATCTTTCACTATGGGCCACTTCTTGGAGTGTCTAAAGTGTCCTGCACATTTGAGGACGTAAAGAACGCTACTGAAGACGCGATCAGCGTGGCCAACTACTGGGCCAAAGTAATTAGGGTGAACACGAACACGAGTTGCTTTTTATATAGTATACTACTATTCCGATATATAACAGAACAATGTCACATAACATCAGTCACAAGATTTATTGAATTATTTGTGTTAACACTTATGTGGTAGGTGTATCCGCAAACAGCGGCGTGGAGTCATCGTCTGAGGGCTGCAGCAGCGCCACTGAGCCCCATAAGAAGCGGCGGCCTCCCTCCCGGGCGCCGGCGCCGGTAGCAGGTGTTCTCCGCGAGGGACTTCGACTATCCTGAACTGCTGCTCGGCATTTCACTGGCAACCTGGAAAGTCGTTGTAGAATGCAGATTTTAGAAACTTCAGTCTTGTTTATCACATTTATTATTCTTGTCATATTGGTCTGCGAAAGTTAATACTCAATCATTTATAAATATTAATATCCAAATACCACCTAATAGAATAATCACTAGCACCTCTTCTTTTTTTACTAAAGTATTTAAAAATATATGTTGTGTTAAATATTCTACGAGGTTACCAACCCTTCGTGTGTGAGTCTGTCCTACATTTTTTCTTCATTTTTTAAGTCGAAAGTTTTCCTAAACTTTTTTATAATATTAGATTATAAAGAGAAAATATTTGTTTTTTTGATTACGTTAGTTTGCTCCGGTTTGGCGCTAAAACGGCTCAACTGCCGTTATATTTATATACTATTTATTGTATGTATAATTAATATTATTACAATAAAATAGAAGATATTTCATTTATGTTTTGTTAGCTTCTTAGAATAATGAAGGGAGATAGGCAGAAAGGATATGTATTAGAATATGTAACAAAAATATCAAGGATGTTAACTGAAAATACAGAGGTCGTTCTACAAATTGAAACACCTTAACTGGAACTTTTTACAGCGTGTTGCATACGATATTAAAAGACATTGCACTGCATGGCCAACGCAGTACCCCGTGTAGCATATAAAGCTACAAAATATTGTTACTGCAATACCAATTTCGGTCACACTGTCGAAAATCACAGGTGCTGTGAATATTTTGGCATTAGCATAGATATTTTACAAACTGCACACTCACTTTATAGCAAATCACCTGCACTATTTGCTGAAGTTGACACTCAACTTTCTAGATTTTGTTTTGTTGAAGACAAAACACGTCCAGCGTCTCTAAATGTTTCCTCATAGCAATTTCTCGGTCCCAGGTCACTTCAGATTCAGAAGGGAGAATGCACTTATCATACCTAGTAATGTCTAACATACCTAGTGCATGCCTGAATACAAACTTGTAAACCTCGAGCTCTCATTACGATGGTTCTCTATAGACATATCTTTTCTCGAAAGCAATAAATACCTAGTGTAACATTTTGGAATAGGACTCATCATCATTGTTTAGGATACACCTATAATAACTGAGAGGCAATTCTCGTAATTTTAAGAACGTTCACGGTCAAATCAAAATCATTACAATTTTTTTTTTTTTTTGCAATACGTGGTAAAAGATACACAGATGTTTCATATTTATAACCAAGTTCTCCAATCCACTTTACCGTCCAATGGGCATGCAAATAGTGTACATGCAGTTTCAGTTTAACATACTCGTACTTAATTGACAACATAATACGAGTACAATAATAAAAAATAAAAAAATGTCGGAGGAAAAAAAACGGAGTAAAAGTATGTCAAACCATAATAATAATATATCAATCAGAGTAATAATAATATGTCAATCAGAGTAATAATAATATGTCAATCAGAGTAATAATAATATGTCAATCAGAGTAATAATAATATGTCAATCAGAGTAATAATAATATGTCAATCAGAGTAATAATAATATGTCAATCAGAGTAATAATAATATGTCAATCAGAGTAATAATAATATGTCAATCAGAGTAATAATAATATGTCAATCAGAGTAATAATACATATGTCAGTCAGCAAGTGAATCATCAGTAGGAAAGCTGTCAATAGTGTAATAGCATTTAGCAAGTAAAATTTCATTGAGCGCCCTTTCAAATTGTAATTCAGTCAATTTTTTTCACGGTCTGAAGGTTATTTTTGTCTGCTCATTTCACGATAGAATCTGCTTTACAATATACTTCAGGACATTCAGAAACCATCTTCTGTCAGATCGAATTAAAAATACAGGTAACACTGACAAACTCTGTTTTTTAAAAGGTTGATGTCAACTCGACATTGGTTAAACGTATGCTTTTTTGATCTTTGTTATAAAGTAGTTAAGCAGTATTCTATGCAGCAGTCTTCTCAGTGCCGTAACTTCAAAGGGTATTATGTGTCCTGACTTGTTAAAGGAAAGAATTTGAAAAGTGACGAAAATAAGTTGACTGTACTAGATTAGCTAAAATCCTACCTGCTACTACAGTAGTGGAGAGTGAGGCCGGGCAGGGTGTCCGACGCGCGCACGCCCATGCCACAGTCGCTCGCACTTAGCTCCATGCTCTGAAACAACACGGAAACTTCATTATAACAGGATTAGCGTTTCATTCGCCCATGGAAGACTGCAAGGAATTGTGGTATCTTAGAGGCTTTGGGTCTGATTTCAATGATTTGGTTCTATTACAATGGTCATCTGACTATCAATTTTGTTTTTCGATGTTTAACTATTAGTACTTACTTTATCATGAAGGTATGACATTAAGTTTGTGTGCCCAACATTTGATAATTATCTCACACAAAGGTGAAACGTGCACCAACTGTCAAAAATCCATTCGTCTTTTTGTGCACTTACAGCATTAGAAACTTCTAAATCTGAAACATTAAAACTAATTAGTGCTTGGTCTACGTATATACTAAGTATGATGAGTTACCAAATCTTTTACCAGCTAGATACCAGAGTTTCTCTCAGAGATTTTTTCAAAGATATAGGTATTCTCACGATTGCATCACAATTCATCTTTGCCAACATCTTATATATTAGGCAAAATTTACACTTGTACACTAAAAACAGTGATATTCATAGTGTTAACACTAGAAATAAGGACAAACTACGTGCCCCCTTTTACCGGCTTCATAAGGTTAATAACTCATTTGTTGGGCTTGGTACAACATTTTATAACAAGATACCCTCTTCTTTGCTAGACTTGCCTTTTAATGCGTTTAAAGCTCAAGTAAAATCCAACCTTTGTTCAAAGGCATACTATTCCATCAACGACTACTTACACGATAAGAATAGTTGGTCGCCCTAATTTAACGTAAGACAATGTTTATGTTCTTTCTCCAGAATTAGCTTACTGACAGGTTATTGTTATTAACTTATTTATTTATTTTACTTCGATGGTCTTAGTTTATCATTTGTGACTTCAAGTGACAGCTATGTGAATAGAACCCAGCAATGCTTGTATATGTAAGCTGTCACGCCCTTTATGCCTGGAGGCTTTTATTTGGGTAGTAAGTTTTTATTTACATTTTTATTTTAATTAATTATTTTTCAGCTTGAGTACGTATAGTTTTTATTATATTTATTGGTATATTGCGTGGCTAGCTGACATTTATGGCAAATAATTTAATTTTATGTTCTGGTCTTGTTAATTACTGAACAAAGGTACCTACCTACTATTGTATACAATCAAGTGTTTTCTAACTGAACAGACAGCTGTGCTGCTGAGGAGTTTGTCATGCCACTTATTCTTCCCAGCGATAGCACTAGGAAGTGGTGAAGGGCAGGCGTTTTTGGGGGACTGTCTTTTGTAATTTTGACGTTCGAAAAGTGCTGATTCTCAGCCTAATTTGAATAAATGACTTTCGATTTTGATTTTTTGGTACCTTCTTTTTATTCGGACATTCTGATGCCTTATGTCGTTGTTCGAGATATTTAAAGCATTTATATATAAACCCTTCTCCACTGATAGTTAGGTTAGGTTAATTATATTCATCTCTCTGGATTCGTGTTCTTCTAATATTATTATCTTCAATTGCTTTGGCAACTCGTCTCTTGACTCAATGACACATTTAATGCAATGCAATAACAGCATTATAATGTTGTAATACAAACTATATCTAACCTGGAAAATTTCAAACCTGTAATGAGGTTACATATCAACGATGATCTGCTGACGATAAACAGCTGCTTCTGCTAGTTTGTCAACAGCGTCGAAAAAACTATTGAAATTATCTACATCACCAGTTTCCAACATTGTAGATAGAAGTGTAGCCTTCTTATCAGGTCCTTTCGAAATATAAATATCGACTCCAATTTCAACCAAACCTCTCTTAATAAATATATTTAAACTTAGGTGGTAGGTTTTACAGAAGTGATAATTATGGGCCCTATCGGGCACAGCAAAAGTAGGAGAGAGGAAAAGGGTTTTTATTTGACAACTTAGTTAGTATTATAATACATATTGTAATTAGGAACATGTGTTGCAGCCCCTAAAATGTCAAAGAAACATATCGACAAAATTTGATCCGCTTTGGCTTATTCACCCTCTGCTTCCTTATTCGTAGCTTCACCTGTTTCTGATGGTTTTCGTACCTTTCCAATTGTATGCCTCCATTCATCATTTTTATTAGGATCAGGGCACGTGTATTTGCCAGCTGTCATAATTCTATTTGTTCGGGGGTCAATCCTAAACATAGGTACTGCTCAAAATCGCTCCTTTGCAAAAATAATTATTTCGCTGCTTGAAAATAAATGTTACTCCTTACTTAACTCTCCAGACTTCTTACTGGATCCACGATACTCATATCCACCCTGGACTCGTGTTTTGGGTATCTGGGTGCCCGGGACCATAACCAATTTAAGACAAAAGAAACGACTGGGAGAAATAGATCGTAACAAAATATATTTGGGGATAATTTAGTGAGTGACACACAATCACACTTGAAAACATTACATTAGAACGTATTTATTTTAAATTCAAAATTTACTTCATATGCACATCATATACACACAGATTTTGTATATCCAATAGTCACAAATTAAATCACTATACCAGTCCAACACAGCCCAGAGATCACACTGACCCAGTTAAGACAACTTACAAAACAACCAGCCAACTGGCCGACACGCGGGAATAACACTACACTTCAGATTCAAATGCTATCCTAATGAAGGTACATAGTATTTCTGTACGCAGCAGCCACTTAAGGCTTATATCTCATTAGGACACCATGGCGGCGCAACCATGGTCGCGCTACCAGCAAAATATACTCAGCTTTATGATGGGTATCTCACCAGGCGTCCAGTCGGTTGCGCATCCAACCATACATTTCTGGCAGTGCGACCATGGTTGCGCCGCCGCTGGTGTTCTAGTGAGATAGAGCCCTAAGACGAAACGCAGTCACGTGGTCGTTGACGTTCATTCCATACTATTATTACTCTGTTTCCTGCGTGGTTAATGATACTAGTCTATTTTTTTTCCACTGCTGTGTCCTTAAGTTTTGCTTTTTGGCGTGATTACATTGTTCTTTCTAAGATTAATAAAATATTTAAACTAGTTTCATTCTTCTTCTTAACTTCATTAACCAGGGACAAAACAGAAGAATACGTTGTTAGTATGGAATGAAAGCTAACGACCACGTGACCGCCTTTCCTCTTAAGGTACATATAGTTAACGAACCTTTTGCCTTTTCCTTTTCCTTGTGACTTTGTCTCAATTAATTTTTTTATTGATTTAATCCCTATCTATTTTTATACACATTAAACAATACAAAATTGATGATCAGCAGTCGTTGTTTAATTACATTATAATTACAATTTACAAGTAGTATTTACAAAGTACATAGGTCCTTGGGTCAATAACGAGAATAGATAGGTAAAGAAAGTCGGCTTGGTACAACGAACGAAACCGAACGCATAGTGAATGTGTGTTTGAGTTAGTTTGAGATCACCGAACACGTCTACATAAATCGTGTGCGTGTGCATGTTGTCACTCGTCGTATGAAACCAGCCTTCTGTACCTATTATTTTAACGTTGTTTTAACACCGTTTTAACAATGTTTGTTTTAGTTGACAATAGTTGATCACTGCCAGGTGGAGTGTCACGCGAGCAGCACTACGACGAGCGCGAGCAGCGCGCACGCGGGCGCGGCGCGCCCCGCGGCGTCGTGCGGCGGCGGCCAGCCCTCGCGCCAGGGGCCGCGCGCCCCCGCCGGCGGTCACATCGTCGTCACCATCTCTGGGGGGAGAGGTTCAGTCGCGTCTTACTGGGACCTACGCCCACCGCACATGCTCATACTCACATCTTTATGATCCACGTGCAAAAGGCAGCGTTTAAAACCTATGGCGTTGTAACGAACTCCGCTTTTGAGCGTGCGTGTGTCGTACGAGTGACCCTACTAGCTCAGACACGTTTTGCGAGTGGCAGGGTCGCGAGTGTCCGTAAAATCTTTGGCACCTATGGTATTTGATTCACATCGATAAATGCTACTGATGCGACTCATGTCGGCAAATGCTGACGCACACGTGTCGACCAATGTCAGTGCTACATCAGTATAGTATCGTGAATGACAGCGAGTGTGAGCATGTGCGTCGGGCGTTAAAGTTTGGCTACAAACGCTTGTTGTACTCAAAGAACTATAGCTACCGTCTACCGGTCACTAAAGGGAGAAATTGAGGAACAAATAGGATAGCCACTGAGACATTAGGTATGGTTCCAAGGCAACCTGAATAAACAAGTCTCATAAAACGAGAATAAAACTGAGACGTCTAAAAAAATTTCATGATCTTGCGTGAAATTTTGTTTTCAAACATTTAGATGTAAATCCTCCACAGTGATGCGACTAAGCTCTTAAAACTTGTTAAACACATTGATAAAAACTTAAAACTTGTGTCTTAAAACAGTTAAAAAAGTATATGAACTGAAAGTTTTACTATCCAAAGTAATGGTACGATAATGTCAAGATCTTTACTTTTACAATCCACTTTCTTTAAATTGTTACACTTTACGTCTACCTTTAAAAATTCTTTATTGTTTTTTTATTTGAAGTTGGTAGGAGGCATAGAACCGGTAACTCAAGCAATGATTGGGCAAAGCTTATGCCCAATAGTGGTGGTCTTTCGCACGAAGAATGAAGACGGTGGGAATATTTACCAAGGTTCTGCATTTGGTGTTGGCTCAGAACAATGTATGGGTTGTCGAGGCCGGGATCTTCTAGCACCCCGCGATGTAGCTGCTCCAGATGTATCTCTGTGTCATCTAGGAGGTACAAAATAATCTTATAATCTTATTACAGTTAGGTACCAAAAAATTGAATCATTATTCAATTTTTAACCGACAAAAAAAAACGGAGGAGCTTCTCAAGTCGACGCGTATATATATTTTTTTTAATGTATGACCACGCATAACTTTTTACAGAGTAATCTGATTTTGATAATTCTTTATTTATTGGAAAGGGTATACCCTAAAGTTGGTCCCATATAAATTTGCAAGCGATATTCCAACCCTAAGGGTGGGGGAAAATAGGGGTGATGTATTGTTCACTCACAGATTTGAATGCTGAGTTGTGTATTATTACTCTACTCAGTGCCACATGTGCCTGCCCTTTGGAAAACAATTAGTAAATTATAGCCACAAAAAATTATAAAATAAAAACTTCTTAACAATAAAATTAAACCGTCGAAAAAAATTGAAAAGCAAAGCGGCGCCGTTTAAATTTAAGGCAATTTAGTGATCATAGTTTATTGATTGTTTGGCGCCGACTCAAAATTACTTAGGTATACTTACATTAGTTTAAGAACTTAGTTATTAAGGTTAAATAAAAAAGGTTTATTATTTTTTGCTTTTCAGTTTTTTTACGTCAACAATATCACACGAAATCCATATCAATTTGGAAACCTAAATATACGGTATTTATACAAAACACTTTTAGTATTACATTTCGGAAATATCCTAGCAAAACCATGACGAGTCGCTACACTTCGATAAATAATATTATTTTTGGCAACAGTCTTATTGCTTGCCAAAACTTCTAAATGCGTAAGTATTAAACGATTCAAAAGTGCTAAACAATGTTCTAAATTAATAAACAGTTACAATTTGTCTTTGATTTTCATTACATTCATTAAATTATTTAAATTCCTATCTTTAATTTCTGTATCATTGTACTTTGATTTATTTATCCGACTAGATTTAAAGTAAATAAATGCTAAGGCTGAGCTAAATGGAGGCTGAGGAAACCGTCTCCACCCAGATTAGAACAGAAAACCTCGGGTCATCCAGATCTTTCACAGACGTTTTAAACAAACAGACGCGTAATCAACTTCTGGAGGCGGTGGGCATAACTACCGATGGCCGCCATGGCCCGAGCACAATGGTCCCCCTGAAGGACTCCGTGCGGAAACCAAACCCTCTAACATAGAGAACATAAACATGAGACAAAGCACTGTAGCTACTGACAAATAAAATAGAGTCATCAAACAGAGGTTTATACAAACACAAACATAAAATTTTAGAAGAGTCAAACATCGTTCTAATGTGATCACTGATCATCTACAGATACCAAATAGACTCACATGGTAACAGCGTTGTTGTGAGCGGTGGTAATGTTGTAGTGGTTGTTGTCGTTGTTGTTGTTGTAGTTGTTGTTGTAGTAGTACTAGTTGTTAATACTAAACAAACAGAAAACAATGCTCTTATATTTGAAAACATTTTAGTACTGCTATGTCTATTATCTGGTGAAACCAGAAGACAATCCGAAAGTTAAAAATAGTTACAACAGTCTTAAAATAAAGATACATGCTGCATACTAATTTTAACATGGCTCACTGATATTAAGACTTACAATGTAAGAACAGCTCAGCCTGCGCCCTTCCCTGGGTGTTCTCCACATGACACTGGTAGGCCCCCGCGTCTTCCCGGGACATCTCCATCACCATCAGACTCACAGTGTGACGGTACCCTCTGGACGTCATGCTTAGTCTGTGTTTTGTACCTAAAGAATGAAAAAAATACGTTAGAATGCTATTTTTCTTTCCTAAGTCATTAGTAAGTTCATTTCAATCACAATATATATCTCATGTTTTTTATAAATCATGGAATTTCCAGGGATTGGTTCCTGCGGAGAAGAATGAATGGTTAACACACATTAAAGGGACGCTCTGTTAAAAAAATGTTTTATATTGTGTTCTAGACAAGACCCTAATAAGGTGCAGACTTCAATTTGGTACCTAGCAGCTACATTATCAGAATTTTATATTCTTTGCTATAGTTTACATCATGTATTACGGTTTTGTGTTTTGTGTATCTATTCAAATAATTTGGTTGAAATAAGAGTACCTAGTAAGATAATAATTATTAAACCGCATGTTCTTATTCGAAGCTAGAAATTTAATAATATTTATCATAATAAGCAATGTTTTAATTAAATTAGACAACAGGAGTAAACTCAAATATAAAAGGTCATTGGAAATTTGATTAAATTAGAAAAAAAAAAAAAGTGTAAACCATATATTATGTCGAATTATGCGAACATAAATCTATGGTTCAACTGATTTTTTTTTTCACGATTTCAGGGTTGGTCCCGTAGTAAAAGTTGTTCATAATGATGAGTACAATGACCCCTTTTAAGGATTAAAACGATCAAAATTTAACGGTGTATAAATATTCCAATTGAGAACCTCCTCATTTATTTAAGTCGGTTAATAATACGTTATTAAGAAAAAAGTTTAACGGATAATTATTTTCTAAAGTGACTTATTTGGCAAACTTGTTATTGTATAATGATGAAATGACAAATCATGTTTTGCCAATTATTGCGATACCCGTTACTGTTTTCATTATAACATTTGAAAATGATAATAAATCTACCAGCTTCCAGTACGAATAAATCCAAACTGCTAATGAAATGCTGTGTCCTTAAGTTTATTATTAAAAAAATATATATTTGCCCTTACTTATTATCAATTAACTTTTCAACGGCTTCACATGAAGTTTATAAGGCGCTTTCCTAATCAAAATAATTCTAGCTCAGTCAAAATTTTCGAGAGGCAAACTTTCAGAACTCTGTAGCCATCATTACCTGATACTGTTAGGAATTATGCTAATAATTCAACTTACATGATATTTATTTTATGAGAATTGGAGCGTTCCTTGTTACTACTAGTAAATACAATAACCGCAACTACACGCTTAATTTAATGAGCAAATTTTTGAAAATAATTCCAGAAAATAGACTTGGGATCAATTTTGCCTTTCAGAGTACTTTTGATTGGGATTAATCTGGAAAATTATATTTAATTCCTGCAACTGTTATAACACAAACACCGACAAACAATATGATTAATATTGTACTGATCAGAGGTAAAGAACAAGTGATCACGGTGATGGAAAAGTCAAAAATGTATTCGAATGAAATAAGTTACCGAAAATTTTAATTATATCAATCCTGTTGAAAGTCGTTGTAGAAATATGAAACGCTTTGAAAGCGATTGCCACTCGTCTAGGCTCCTCAGTTCATATTATGAATCCACAGTTCACACATCTGTGCAATTTATCTAAAAATAAAACGTGTAACTACCACCACCGAGTTGCGAACCAGGTCCTATAAACAGCTAATAACATATAGTATACCAAAAGGGTCCAAACAGATAAAAATCATTTATTTTTTGCGTCGCTTCTTTAAAACTGCTGCGAATTCACGGAAAGCTCAGAAGAGGTCTATCTTAAGAAATATCTTCATTAAGGGTGACAGTTCCACCTTAACTTAATTAGGTCCGACTTCGTCCAAAAAATTACAGTATAAATCAATGCCTAATTAATTCTGTGAAGATTGTATTACGCATTATTAAGATATTAAGATACTTTCAATTGGCTTTTGCACGTTTTTAGATAATTTTTTGTGTGATTATTTAGATGTAGGAAAATATGAAAAGTAAATGTGCTTTTACGAAGTTCCAACGTCCACTTCCATCGGGTCTTTTCTCAACCCTTGCAAAAATAAATATGAACAGAGTTTTGTGTCTCGTCAGCTAGAGTTATTCAGCTGTCTTGTTTTCTTCTAAAAATATCAGTTTCGATTATTATTTTACGAACGTTATTTTTAACCATCATAATTATTAATTTGCTGCCGAAGTGCTGAAAAATTAATGCTTATAATAACAATCTAACAAAATCGCCTTAAAATTAATCTTGAATGTTCACAAAATGTTTGCCAATTATCGTTGTAATCGCATTCATTAGAGTTGATGACGTCACGCGTAATTACGTCGCTCCAATTATATGGTGGGCGCTTCAAGTATTAAATTTTCAAATAGCATTAATTTATTATTAGAAGTATTTAATTTGTTAGAGACCAATGAACTGCGCAGCTAGTAGACATATAAAGGAATATTTTCATGAACGAGAAGTTAGGATATTTTACAGCTTTGTTTCATATTATTTTAAATCAGTTTCCATGTACTATAACAGTCAGAAGTCGACTAGCAATCTCACAAAACTATGGCATAGGAATATTAGTTGTACTTATGACCTTCTTCTATAAGAACGTTTGACAACACTACACATTGGCAACTTGTTGCCCGCTTATGATTGTTATTACAAATTTCAATATGTTAAGTGAGCGTTACGTTGGCCAAAGTGGTTAGCACTGTGCCTCGCATGGTGAACGTTCGGGTTCGAGTCTCACATCAAACATGAAAAATATTTTTTAAGTACACACATCAACACTGTCTAGGGATATTTTAGATTTACTCAATTTACTCTAAATTTATTAAAAATAACATACAACATGCATATATTTTTATAAAGCCCATTTATCAGACTACACTCTAGAATAAAAGAAAACATTTTTTTTTGCGTAAACAAATTTTTATTCAAATAAAGAAAAAACGTGAAATAATGGTAAAACTAACAATGAATGTGTTTCTCAAGTTCAAAAAAGTTGCTCTTTCGTCGCAATGTTTGCAGGGAAATTCCTCAAAGCCCTTTTTTGGAGCATGTCCCACGCGTGTTCTATGGTGTTTAGGTCAGGCGATTGAGCGGGCCAGCCTAAGACCGATACGTAGTGCTCCTGTAACCAGCTCGTCACCACTCTCGCTGTGTGCGGACGGGCGTTATCGTGCATGAGCGTGAATTCTTGGCCCATTTGTATTCGATGGGGGTAGATTATTGGTACTAGCACCTCGTTACGGTATTTTTCAGCCGTCATGGTGTTTCTGACCCAAACCAGGTCTGTTCTTCCACCAACACGAATTCCCGCCCAAACCATAATTGTCCCGTCGTGGTATAAATGGACTTCCTGAGGATTTTGTAGACGGCTCTCACGACCAGGAACTCGCCAAACACGTACTCTACATGTATCAGGATGAAAACGAAACCGGGACTCATCGGTAAACAGCACTACAGACCACTGGTTATCTTCCCAGTGCAAATGTTCACGAGCCCACTCTAGTCGTCGTCCACGATTTCCTCGGCGTAGTGCTGGAGTACGAAGCGGTCTGTGAACATGAAGGTTAGCTTTATGCAGCCTTCTCCTCACAGTTTGGTCACTCACAAACAACTGGTGCTCTGACTGGAGCCTCTGAACCAACTGCATGGCCGTAACATTTGATGGTCTTCTTGCGGCAACTTGCAAAAATCGGTCTTGTCGTTGAGTGGTTATGCGCTTCTCGCCTGGGTGTCTTTCAGCCACATCACCAGTATCACGATAACGTGACTATAACCTTGATATCACGTTTTGTCTTGTTCCAATCTCCTTAGCAATACTCCGTTGAGTAGCCCCAGCTTGGAGCATGCCTACTGCCCTTAACATTTCCTCTGTCGTTAAATGGCGCCGCTGCAAGATGCACACAATAACATTAATTCGAAATTAACCGATAACTTGTTATAAAAATTAAATTTGACACAAAAAAATAGCCAAAAACTACTGTAGGTAAATGAAACCTTCGGAGTTCGCTACCATTATGCCGCGTAAATCTTTTGTTTTAAATTTATTTTTTCTAATTCAATTTTAGAATCGTTCAAAAAGGTTTACAAAATAAGCTTTCTTCAAAAGAATTTAAAACAGGCCAGTTTTTTTTAAATTTAAGAACTTTATACAAAATATCCCTAGACTTGTTGATGTGTGTATTACATGTGTCGCTGTTGTTGGTTGGTGAACATAGTTACGAGCGTTTGTGTTATCTTGTTATTGCTATTTTAGTATTCTTCTGAATTCAATATGCAGGCTAAAATTAGTATTGAAGCCAAGGCAAATATTGTGGCCCTATATTCGAATGGCCTTAATATATCTCAAATATCGAATGAAACCGGCTTATGCATAAGTTCTTTTTTAATTTTATGTGATGATACCTACAAAATATAATGCTAGATAAATCGCTTGCTGTAAGTGTGTAATATAGTTTGTTTTTTAGAGAGAGACTGTTAGTGGTTGGGTGAAGAGATTTGAGGAAGAAGGTAGCCTGAAGAGTCGTGAGAGGAGCGGAAGACCACCTCTTATTAGCCAGCCTCAGCGACGTTATATGGTAGCTGAATATGAGACGAATGGTTTCATCCCAACAAGGCGTTTTGCCGATGAGTTCGGCACATCAGTACGCACCGTTCGCCACATACTCCATGCCGAAGGTCTTCATCACCGAACGCCAGCTAAAAAACCGTTTTTAACGCAACGGCATAAAGAGGAGAGGTTAAGTTTTGCCCAGGAATATTTGGATTTTGATTGGAAGACGACAATATTGACCGACGAAAAATCTTTTAAATCATGCCAAAAAGGGAGGCTGCATTTGTGGCGTAACAATAACACGCGTTGGTCTGAAGGCAATGTCAGACCAAATACGGAGTCTGGCAGAATCAGTGTGAATATGTGGGGGTGGATAAGTGCTCAAGGGTCCGGTGAATTAAGTTTTATATCGACGCGAGTCAACAGTGTCAACTATGTGGAAGTGTTGAACGATATAGTGTTGCCTACGGTGCGTAATATCTACCCCGCAGAAGACTTAAGCGAGATAAGTTTTGTTCAAGACTCCGTTGCTGCCGTCAACGTCAACCTCTTAAATGACATCAGAATTTTCATAATATCTATATGTAACCTTTTTTTTTTTTTTTTTTTTTTCTGGGTGGGAAATCATCAAATGACTCCTCCCGCTCTGGGCGGAGCAGAAGGGAGTGTCAGACTTTTACTGACTAAAACCCACCCGTGTTCCTTCAGTTGCCTGTGCCAGGGGCCACGGTATCTCTTTCGAACAACCCGCAGCCCCGGCGGCATCGGCCCTAACGGACCCCGTCAGTTCGTGCTGACTCTTTTCTCTGAGCTCTTTGAGGCGCGCGTGGAACACAACGCGCCGTCGACCCGGGCCTGGTCCTTACCGGGCGGCGAGCTGCCCATAGCTCGCCGCCCGCAAGCCCGCGCCTACGGTGGCCGGGAGTCGGCTGTTGACTCCCGTCCAGGGCGTCTCCTGCGGCGGCTAGGAGCGCGAGGGTGCAGCGATTGCCTCTCCCTCGCACGCTCCGCCTCCTCCTTCGCGAGCATAACTGCTTCGCAGAAGGAGGTGACGGCCTCCCATTCACTCTCGCTCCGGACCATGGCCTGTATGAGGGCCGGACGCGAGAGGTCGCCGCCGCCGATCGCCGCCAAGAGGACACGGCGGGGTCCCGCCCAAGCCGGGCAGACCTCCACCGTATGCTCCACCGTGTCCTCCGGGCGATCCCCACAGTGGTGACACCCTGGCGTTTCCTCCCGCTTTATCCTGAACAGGAACCTCCCGAAACAACCGTGTCCGGTGAGGACCTGCGTCAGGCGGAAGGTGAGGGCGCCGTGGCGCCTCTCTAGCCACTCCTCAAAGAGGGGACTTATCGCCGCAATTGTGGCGTGCCCAGCGCTGGGTTGCGACAATCGCACTCTCCATGCCGCCATGAGATCCCGCCGGAGCTCTGTCCGCTGTGCCGTGATTTCTCGCGGCAGCGGAGCAACGCCCCGGCGTTTTGCCTCCTCTCGCCACTCCCATATGTGGGCGAGGACTTTGGCCTCCAGATCCCATGGCGGCAATCCGGCAAGGAGGCTCGCCGCCTCAGCGGAGACCGTGCGGTATCCACGAATGAGCCGGACAGCCATGACCCTTTGGGACGCGATCAACCGGCGGGCTGGTCGCCGCCTCAAAGATCGCGCCCATATCGGTGCCCCGTAAAGGGCCATGGCCCGCACGACCCCCGCATAGAGCCTCCGGCAGGAGGCGTTTGGTCCCCCTAGATTGGGAAGGAGCCGCCTCAAGGCAGCCCCGGCCCGCTCCAGTCTGGGAGCCAAACGTCGGAAGTGCTCCACGAAATTCCACCGGCTGTCGAGGACGAGTCCCAGGTACTTCATCGTCAGCTCGACGCCGATGTGAACCCCTCCCGCATCTATATGTAACCTAAAATGTGTTTTTTAACATTCAATACTATAATAATAACACAAGTAAGTGTAAAGGATTTCTTTTGTATAAAAAATATTACAATGTTACCATATCAAAATTTGTTTCATTTATTATCATATTATAATTATAAATTACCTTTATTGTAATATATATTTGTTCAAAGTAATTTACTAAAATAAATTACTAAAACATACAAATAATAATAATTATATAAAACATCAAAAAGCAACTGGCCCAACTAGGATTCGAACCAACATCTATCCCGTTCACATTAGCGAGTGCAGCCTCGTTACCGATCTAGCTAATGTTAACTTATATTCACTTGTTGAAATTTTGCATTACTATGAAAAAAATAATCAGACTGCGATAAAAAAATAAGTTACTGATATTGTCATCCTTGTCTATCTATGACTAATCGTAGCGCGATGCTACACGACATGTTAATTTGTTAGCGTTGGAACATCACTCGCACGGATAAATATGCGTATGTGTGTATAGGCGCCGCAGCCCGTATAGCGCAGGCGATAATGGTCATTGCGGTGTAAGTGGACTTCTGGCCGTTGACTGTACCTACCTACATATAAACTCCAAGTCATAACGCTTGTTTGTTGTTTCAAACTAAGTGTAAGTACAAATATTGGTCTTATAGTTGGTCTGTTAATAAGCTTTACAGAGGATAGCATTTGTAACGCCGAAATCATAATTATCATATTATTTGGCTAAAATTAGTTTCACTTACGAGTACTTCTAGCTTGAGGCAAAAACAGATCAAATTTTAAGAGTACTATTTACTGACTAGATTAAGAAGCTACCTACTATAAAAATGTCGAAAAACGAATGATTACAAACTTTATTATTCTTTTACGAATGTATTCCTGCCAAGTTTTAGCTGCATCTGTTTCAGCTGCATCCGGTTAGACTGCAAGCCGACCACAACTTAGTAGGGAAAAGATTAGGTAGATGATGATTCGTGCCATGTTTGAAGTTTATTAATTCAAGGAATAAAAACTTTCATACGACTCACTGTCATCGTAAACAAAAAACAACCAAAACCTAGATATTGAATCCTTTCTCATTCATTTACAAATCCTGCCAGTGAATTCGGATTTGTCAACCACAGCCAGACTCAGTGCTCGAAAATGTATGAGAATAAGTTCAATACTAGCCGGGGCTTGGTTTCGACAACGAACAATGAATAAATGAAGGTAGGTATTGATGCTCCTATAGAGCTAGTCCTCTTTACGGACTGAAAAAAACTTTATGCTCCTTTTTGGGTATCACCGTAGTCGAATAAAGAATAGTAGAGAGAGACATTGGAATGATTTTCAAGTAATTCCCATATTTTTATAACTATTTCTGCCCGCGACTTCGCCCGCGCTATTACTCTGTTTTTGTTATTACTGTTTTTTTTTCTTGAGTTTTTTTTTTCTCGGCTCCTAACGGTTGTAGCGTGATGCACAGTAGCTCATAAACTTTCTCAAGAATATTTATTCAAATTCGACTGGTTGCTTCAGTAATGAGCATGTTCAAACAAACTCGTTAGCTTTATCTATACAGAATACCTACTAAGAGTCAGAAAGAACGCTAAGCGAAAACAAAGTGATAGAGCGGGCAGGCGATGCGATGCGATGGGGAGGTCCGGGGGAGCGAGAAACTTCACGCAGACAGAGTCGCGGGCAGGAGCTAGTTATATAGATGGATATGGGGGTTGTGTGTACTGAGAACAGAGGGGTAATTCTCGTAATTTCAAGAACGTTCACAGTCTGATCTCAGTCTCAATCTGTCAAAAATACCTCTAATTTCCGTACATTTTGACAAGTTTTTGACAGTTGTTTGTCGCCGAGATGCAACTGCGACTAGATTTTGAACGTTTTCAATTACGAGAATTGGCCTTCAGGTTTCAATGTTGATGCAACAACCAAATGATAAACCAATAGTTTATCATTTGGTAAACCGAGCAATACAGGGTCATTTCTGTCTTCAGATCCATCTGACCTGACCAAAATTCTTAACTGAACGTTTCGAACTCACAATCGAAAGAGTTTAAGAAATTTTAGAGTCCTCAAACTTTTATGAGATCGAACGATGGTACTTAATTTATTAAGTAAGCCACCACAGGATATCCCGGTTAAGCAGACGAGCACCTCCTAAGTTTACCTGCCAGATGAAATCCACAGAAAAATAATTCTAATCGTTTTATGTGTTTGCACGCATTCAGTCGAATCAGTATGGCGATATGTTATGTGCTCATCCATTGCGACTCCTTTAGCTTAAACTAACCTCAAGACAAGCAAGCTCGCAACCTTAACCTAGCTAGAACTATCAAGACATTTGATTAATATGAAAGTTGTTCGTTGCACATGACTGCGCCGTTATTAGGCCGTGATCACCCATACACGTAACAACTTCGACCACTTTAATTAAGTTTCTTGGCAGAACAACATAATATTCTAAGGTTTTGTACACAAAGTTAAGGTAAATAATAGATAGGTACAGAAGGTCAGCTTCATACTTACAACGAGTTAAGACTCGTACGGACAAATATACACACACTCGTGGCCGTCATTCTTTTGACATAGCATAGATTTTGGCATAGCATGTAAAGTAAATTCAACAACCTATCCGATATCATTTGGTTCTAATGTTTGAAACAAGCCCAAATTCACCCATAGATATGAATAAATTCTTAAATGTTGTGTGCTAAATAATAATCAATAGAATTTACGTTACGTTTACTCCGCGCGGTCGATCACTGTACGTATGCGTCTATGTGTCCATGCGCCTGTTTTCGCTCTTTGTATGGAGCCAACCTTCTGTACTTATTTATCTATTCTCTGTGTGTCATACTTGAGCGATACATTAAATCTCTTGCAATAGGTTTGTGGAATTTTCAGTTTTGTGTTAATTTCGAGTAATTTGAATTTTGATAGTTGGACGCTATGATCCTAATTATTTATAATAATAAGCACACCAACAGCACAGTCACTTACAATTCAAATTAAATATCATCTAAAATTATCATTACAGTAACCATGCAAATAACAGGTATGCATGACATTTAACTTAAAAAATAGTAGAGACAAAGCAGAACAACAAAAAGTGTGTCTAGTAGATTTTAATCTAGAACACTACAAAACAAACCAATTCGAGCTACATAGACGTGCACTCTTCACGCTGTCTAAATAGGGAACGTCTATATGAAGCAAAACTCATGGAGAAAATATCAATAGGAAAATCTGTCAAGTTGGAGTAGTTATATTGCCTTGTCGTACGTGTTAGTGGGCTATTAATTAAACGTGGTATTTAAGGTGGATGTAGGCAATTCAAAAATACGATGATGACGCTTACTACGTTGGCTAGACCTAAAGTTAAAATAACCTACCAATTCTGCATCGATGGAACCGTTTATACTTTATGGAGTATTAGTAAGTCGGAATGGCTACGTCTTATGCGTTAATGTAGGTTTTAAGCAAGGTCAGTTAAAAGTTAATAAAATTCCACAATTTGCTATAGCTTAGGTATAATTTCTTGGACGCAGCAAACAGCATGTATTTCTTTAAGCTTCTAATGATTTTTGATCAATGTCTTTGAAGTACAGTCGCAAAAGTTTTCACTAACTATTTACATATATTCCACATCTTTATCTCCAGTGCTCTAATATATCTCATTCGTAAATGTCTAGCTACAGTATCATTTAATTTGGGAGCACAAATACATATTCAGTGTGGAAGCCGTGGAAGCAGCAGTAAGGCTTATTTATCACCTCGCTACAGAACAAGCGTGAAAAGGAATGAATTCGAGGTGGTTCGTGAAACCGAAATGGTTTCATGGGAAAATTGGGTGTGGAAACTGTGAGCCTTTTACTGATGAAGTTCGATTTGATTAGAAAACCTTGAGTAAAGTTAAAAGTTAACTCACAGGTTTCACTGCAAGTTAGTACCTACAGTTAAGTAAGTAAGTACAATTAAGTAGGTACAATTAAGTACCTAACCATACTATTTAGTTTTCCACCCTATCAACAAAGAGATCAGGATCAGCAGGCCAATTCTCGTAATTTAAAACGATCAAAATCTAGTCGCAGTCTCATCTCGGCGACAAACAAATGTCAAAAACTTGTCAAAATGTAGGGAAATTTGACGTATTTTTGACAAATTGAGACTGAGATTAGACTGTGAACGTTCTTAAATTTACCGAAATTGCCCCTCTGGTTTGTTTTGCAGTTTGACAATAATGTGTTGATTAATAATTTACAAAAATAAAACGAAAAAGCAATTTAAGTTGGATCAATTTGATACCAATAAACATGAAAAAGATCTAAATAACAAGCGATCAGCCATCATAAGTTTGTAAGGTAGGAACACTATTTTTTACTAACAAAACTAATTTACATTCCTCTGTTAGAGTTACTTTTTGGTAAACAATCGTCAGTCTAGACGACCAGAATATACTTTAAGATACAATTTTTGTCGTCTGAAATTGTGAGTTATTAAGTTTTTGGATTTTATTACATTGTTTTATGTGAGAAGTTTGTTTGCGCTGTTTTACATAATGCCTAAATGCTTCAGAATATATTTCATTTCTGTCAGATGTTGGTGAGCCAATATTAAATTAACTTGTGATTGTGAAGCTTTTCATTCTAATAGGGTAAAAGTGGGATAGTTGCCCCACATTTTGAAATTGATTTTTTCTTCCTACAAATAAATTATATTTAAACCAATTTTTCAATGTAATCGTACATTGGTCTATTATTTATTATATTTTAAAAAGAAATTCAATGCAGCTATTGCTTATACATATAGAAAAAAACAAAAGTTACAGTACTAGTTCTGAGTATAGATGCCTCTTATATGGGTTAGATGCCCCGATGCTGTTGTCACTATGAGGATAGTTGCCCTTAGGTATAAATCAAAGCATATTTATAATTAACAAGTTTTATTTTAATATTTAGTTATGGCACATTACACTTTGGTTTTAATTTTCATATTCTTTCACTAATCAGCTTCAGAAAAAAAAAAATATTCTTCACTTTGGTTTATTCTACTTCTTCACTTAGGTATATTTCACTTCTTCACTTTGGTATATAATTATTATTAGTTCTTATATTAATCAGCTTCAGAAAAAAAAGTATTTCTACAGTTCAGTCTACGGTGTTTTTTTCGTATTCATTTGTTTAATCCTACCGCATTCATTGCAATAGTCGCCGTACATGGTACAATCCTCATGTAGCCATTTTTTACACATTACACATTGTATCCAATCTGCAGTTGATTTGGTCTTTTTATATTCTTCAAAGCATTCTTTGCATTCCCAATCCTTGTATGCCTCTGACTCAGATTCATCCGAATTATTTGAGATCGATATTTCATCACTCGACTCCTTGTATTCTATTCGTCTTTTCTTATTATTTTTTGCTGGAACTTTACTCTGAATCTTAGCTTGAGATCTCTGTTTTTTTTTTATGCAGATCAATTTCACCTGCTCTCGCCTGGTCGATATCTGAATCAGATTCATTAGAAATATCCGAGATGGTCATTTCATCACTAGATTCTCTAATGCCTTTTCTTTTCTTAATACATTTGGCTGGAATCTTCTTTGGAAACTTGACTGCAGTTCGTAACACTTTCTTCTGTACATCAGCTTTAGCTGTTCGACATTTATTTTTACAACGTATTCCTGGAGTAGCTTTACCTTTAACTTTAGATTTCTTCGCTTCAATATTTTCTTTAGTGTTTAAAATTGCAGCTGATTGTTTTCCTCTCTTATGAAATGGAACCGGAACAATTGGCACCGGCGAAGATTCTTGCAAATATTTGCTTGGTGTTTCTAGTTCCTCAATGTTTATAATATTATTATTCTGTGAAAGAATTGATGGGCTTGAATTAGAAAATCTCCTATCTGGTCGATCCGTATTACAAGGAGAAACGTTGGATAGATTTAGACCGACTCCCAGAGTTTGTACATTGGATGGACCTCGTTCCTGCTCAAGAGCTTCTTCATTTCTATAAAAAATATCCATATAATTAGGAGTAACGTTAGAAAGAACTCGATCAACTACAGGACTTGATCTATTGGATGAAACTTGTTCCGGTTCTGGTGCATCATTTTCACCTGCATTGTCTTCTGTAGGCCTTTGATTACTCAAAGAAATGTCAGATATTGCAAAAAAGCTCTCTGGAACTGCAGAGGGATTGAAAGGGTAAATACCACAAGCCCTAAATCCCGAAATCGCATTAGAACTTGTGGCTGCTCGGGTCCACGCATTCCCAATAAGTTTGCCTGCAACTAATCGATTAATCTTTCGTTCCTTGTGTGACACTACCCAATTTCGTGTTTCAGCAGCAAAGAATGTTTTAAAAGGCTTAAAAAAACTGCGATCCAGTGGTTGCAGCGCTTGAGTGGTGTGGCTGGGTAGGCAAAATAAAATTATATCATTTTCTTCGGCAGTTTGAAGCATATCTATTGCATTCGTGTGAGAAGAATGGCCATCCAGAATCAAAATAATCTTTCCTATTGGTTTTTTAGGTACAAGATGTTCTTTCAGCCACTTGTGAAATAATTCAGCATTCACGTACGCGGATTTTCTATTCATATAGACTTCTGATCCAGGTGGGAGCCCATCCTGAAATTCTGAGTTCTTGTTTACTCCTTTGATGATGACTACTGGGGGAAGAAAGTTCCCTACAGCATTGCAGCATGCTATTACCGATAAAGTTTCACCTTTTTCAGCAGAAGTTATAGAATGGACTACTCTTGCGCCTCTTGTAGCGATGACTTTTCCAGTAGAGTTATTTAACTGGACACCTGTTTCATCTATATTGTAAATCCTATCCGGTTTATCCAGTAAGTCATGCTCTGTCATTACTTTAAGCAGTAGTTCAAACATTTTGTTAACTTCATCTCGATTTAATCCCTGTGCTCTTGCAACTGATAAGCCTTCTGCCTGACGAATACTTAACTCTTTATTACGTTCTAAAAATGATCTTAACCAATGCGGCCCAGCCTTTCGAGTCTCCTTATTAAAATTGGTTTCTTTACCCAGTTTTTCAGCAAACTCGAAAGCTAATCTTCGAATCATGTCCCGGGTTGGAGGGAAACCAGCTTTTTCTAATTTCTGTATATGACTCACCAAACGTTTTTCGTTTACAAAATCAAGAAGTGGGTGTTTTCCTATAAAAAAAAAACAATGTTAGGAATAATACGATTTTTTTTTACTTAACAAGAACTTAGGTCATACAACTTTATTACCTAATGTCAGTTTTTCCGTATTTTTGTTAGCGAATCTTCGCCTCAATGTTCTTGAGGGAATCCCATATCTACGAGATATTTCGTTAATTCCTAGAATGCCTCTCGAAATTTCGTCTATGGCAGCTATTAATGCCTCTTGCGTCCATTCAGCTCGTGGACGAACTCCAACCTTTCTAATATATTTGCGAGGCATTTCTGAAAAGAAAAAATGGGAACATGATATGCAAACATCAACTTAATCCATAGGGGATAGATGCCCCTAAGGGCATCTATACTCACAAAATACGAGGCGTCTATCCTTTTCAATAGGGATAGTTGCCCTAATTAAAATAAAAAAATCCCTTTTAAAAAATGACAAAATGTTACACTGACGGTAATATTTAAACTATACACTTGCAAATAATAATAAAATAATATAACTTACCTTTGGAAATGAAAAGTTCCACGCGTTTCTAAAATATCAACGTTCGTAATCCGCGATCTTTGTGAGCGAGCCCGTCGATCTTTCTTCATGAACACGCAACACGTCCGATCACAGCGGTTGCCGCTCGCACACTAGCGGGGTGGGGGGTGTTCTTTGCTTATAAGTATTAACTGCGATCATAGAACGTTTGCAAGTCATAATTTGAATTTTGGGGCATCAATCCTCCTAGGGCAACTATCCCACTTTTACCCTAAACAGTAAATAGCGTGTCCAACAGCAACAAAAACCGAAGCAGCACAAATAAAAAAGTAATATTTTCAGGCCGCTACAAAATTCTGTAAAATAACAAATTATCCAGCAGCCAGTTACCATGATCTGTCACATGAACCATAATAGCAATTTAGGTTCCCAATCAGCGGACTGACAGCTGCCAATCTAAAAGTTAGTAACTAGGGGTCTAAAAGTTCCCCAAAAAGGCCCCTGTATTTTTCATTGAATGGAATTACACCTGTAATCTTGGTGCCGATGTCGACCGGAGTTACGCCAACTTACAAAAAAGTTTGTTGTGTTGCCGAAACTTGAATAACTTGATGAAGCCTCGTTTTGTGGCAGCGCGGTACATTAGTTAATTAATCGAAGTTTATATTGGTTCGTTTTGGCTTGTAGGGAGGGAAGGAGAATTTTTCGGTTGTAATAAATGTAAGCAGATGAAATTAGATAGCCGTTTTGGACGAAAATTAAGAAAATTAAGTTGCAGTTATGAACCCCTGGTTATTTACTGTTGCCCTGTTATTGGGAAGAGGAGTTATTCACAAATATATTTTCTCCCTAGAAAAATGATGAAATAGACTAGAAACCAAATAAAGTTACGTATAAACGCCAGCTATTGTCAGGAAATTTAAACAATGGATTTAAAACCGTGTGTTTTGTTGATAAAATTCAGTTAAAGTCTTTAGAAACTTAGGAAACTGATAAAGATGATTATAAAAACGTATAAGTACCGAAAATTTTCCTCACATAACCTAACCCTCTTCTCTCAACACATCTAAACCCACGACACACACCAAGTACACAAGCACACAAGTAGGTACTTGGTACTTCTTCATCTATCAATCAATCTGCCTAGCCTTTTCCCAACTATGTTCTGGTCGGCTTCCAGTCTAACCGGATGCAGCATGGATCGACTGCCCATCTGACCTGCACAACCTAGTTAGTGGGTCGTGCAGGGCAGATACCCCTTGGTAAGACTGGTTGTCAGACTTACGACTATGACGACTTATGACTTAGACTTTCGGGCTTCTGACGACACGTAACGTCTGTCAAATATTTACGAATGACAGCCGGGACCAACCGCTTAACTTGCTTTCCAAGTCACGTATTAGAAAATAACGAATCCCCTCGCCCCTTTGAGATAGAGCAGGGTCGCTTGTTAATCTTCTTAATGCCTACCCTTATCCAGCTCCAATATACATCTAATAGTCGCTAATAAAAGTCTGTAGAGTGTCTATTGGGGCGATGGAGTGAAATCCGTTCAGCCGTTTAGGCGTGAAAATGTTACAAACAAACTCACTTTCGTATTTATATTATTAGCTCGGATTGGGCTCTCACTTCACTGCCTATCGAAGCTCAGTTTTGGTTTACCCTAAGCCTCTTAAGGGATTATTGTACTCATATATGAACAACTTTTACTATAGGATCACAGGAGGAGGTGTTCACATATATGTATAGACAAATTGTAAAGGACAGCAGTTTTTTTTTAATACCTGTGTCCTTCTCTAAGATTGTAGATGTATTATGTTACTTTCGTACTACTCGTTAAATTAACAATCGTTGATTGCATTGCGTTTACAAAATTCTTCGCGATATCTTGAGCGACGCAATAATTATTCTGGAACTGTCAAAATATGCAACCTACACCTAGTTGCAGAAAATAATATTATTGTGGCGGCCATTTGCAGCTGAGACCAAGGGGGATTATACCCATAAATCATATAAATAATTTAGCTCTGCGATATCCATCAGCTAATACAGATTTTTTTAAACCCGGACTGCTGAAAATAAACCAATTTATAAATAGAACGATATTTTTGTGAATGTAATTTAAAAAACCTTTAATATAGCGAACAACGTCAAAGGATAACATTCCAATATGGCGGCGAGCGCTGGAACTCGACGGTTATTCCCTTAATATTACGGTTAAATAAAATTTTCTTCGCGTCACATTTGGGATTTATCGCCTTTATTGCGAAATGATTAATTTTTGACCTTACTTTGTGAGGTAAGTTGGTATCTCGTCCAATTAAGGTACGTATTGTTAGGAGACAGTGATAGACTGCGGCACTAACCGGTCTAAAGAAATGCTAGTTATATTATCAACGAATAAAGGCGAGCTGGTGATGATGAATTTGAAGCCATCAGTGGTACTATAAGTAGGTTAAAAGAGACGAAATGTCCATGGGCATTTCGTGCTCTTGACCTGCGAACGTTATGCATGAACGGGTCAAGTGCATTTCTAGAAAATTGTCGACACTTTGTGAGCTTCAACGTTCCGGTGCTTCTTTAATGGAAATATCTGGAAATGGAAATTCTTGAAGAATATCTAAACAAAGAACCGGTGCTTAAAGAAATCAACATCACACTAAACTAAAATATGACTGCAACACAAACAAACTCACAAAAATAAACTAGAAGCAACTTCGCTGAGCAAGCTGCAGCAAAAATATGAAACTGGACATTCATGAGAGAAACAAGAATTTATTGCGTCCAGTAAAGTCTCCACGACTTGATGTTTATTTATACAGTTCAACCTGTCCGCGGTAATATGGAGTTTTATCCTTTTTATTTGAAGTAAAAAGTAGGAGGAAGGTGGTATGAGGTGTTTTTATACCGTTTGGTCTTGCACTGCGCTTAAATAAATTACTTTTCACATAATGGTGTTAGAATAAATGAAATTCACGTAATTTATGAAAATAAATTACCACCGGCGCGTTTAATGAAAATGTGAAATTCAAGCATTTTCTTGCTTTTGCTAATAGCAACTTTTTGGCACCATCACCAATCGACTAGGCGTAGGGGTTACAGCAACATCCTTTCGGACATTATTTTATAGTCGTAAAAAAACAAATACAAAGTATACCCTTCTGTGCCATTTATATCATACTTAACATGGGGATAGTCACAAGTAAAAGAAACTAAACGGTTAAACAATCTTATTTTATAGTCCATAAATTTCGTTCTGTTTGTGTGGGCTTGCTGAGCAAAATATTGTATTCAACATTCTGGCTAAATGCCAAACATATAATATGCTACTAAGTATCTAAATATTGGAAATAATAATATTCACATCGTTTCGTAAGGAAAACACCAAATTAGAGATTACGGTAAATACACAGGCCCACAGGGGTATTACGAATATCTCTCTCAATTAAACTTATACCACTATGATTACTATACGTATGTATATTATTAGATATTCACATTTATAGGGGTCTTCAATCGACTTTACAAACTGTATCATCCTGTTTTCGCTGTGAAACTTTTGAGAAGTTAATGTTCTTATTGCAACAATTTACTAAAGTAAATCTCAAAAACGTTGGACACAGAGTTGTCAACTTTAAGGTCTACCTACCTAACAATTACCTACACGTGGACAGACAGCCACGTGTAGGTAATTGTTAATTGGTAATTGAGTGGGAGTATTTATGTGACTGAACTTGTGTTCAGTCACGAAAAATATATCTGTAGGCGAAATGTTCGTTGTGAAGCATACTAACTAAAGCTGCAAAAGTCAATCGATCATTCACTTAGCCAGTCGAAACATCTAAATATAGCATTGAGAAGGTCAGACTAATAGGTCTTGAGGTCACAAAAATGCGTGAGTCTTTCTCAAAATATCTTACCACGACAATCTCAACATAATGTAAAGGTATCTTAAAAACATCCTCTTCGTTCTTCCTTAAAATGAAATATCATCGTTTGGTTGGGCATCTATAGGTATATAAATAAAAATGGATCTTCGAAATGTATGTACGCCCATAACTTTCGAACGACTGCACCAAATTGGATACTTCTTTTTTATGTGTTCGTTATTGTCAGGACAAGGTTTGTATACATAATTGGAACCGGTAGGTGGTGCTGCTTTTTCGGGTGGGATGACGTCTGCCGGGTCCGCTAGGTTCTATCGATCAATTAGCGTTTTACGTTTTGTAGGGTAGGAGTAGTGTAGGAGTAGGGTAGGAGTAGTGTAGGAGTAGGTTAGGAGTAGGGTAGGAGTATGGTAGAAGTAGGGTAGTAGTAGGTAAGGAGTACGGTAGAAGTAGGGAGTGGAGTAGGAGTAGTGTAGGAGTAGGTTAGGAGTAGGGTAGGAGTAGGGTAGGAGTAGGCTAGGAGTAGGGTAAAAGTAGGGTAGGAGTAGGGTACGAGTAGGGTAGGAGTAGTATATTAGTAGGGTAGGAGTAGGTTAGAAGTAGGGTAGGAGTAGGGTAGGAGTAGGTTAGGAGTATGGTAGGAGTAGTGCAGGAGTAGGGTAGGAGTAGGGTAGAACTAAGGTAGGAGTAGTGTAGGAGTAGGGTAGAAGTAGGGTAGAGGTAAGGTAAGGGGTAGGACACCACGCGAACGAAGTAGCGCCGGGCAGCTAGAAATCATTTATATGGCAAAACAACGTTTGCCGAGTCAGCTAGATTGAAATGTTTTTGAAGAAAACGCTATTTAATTTCTATTATAATTTATACTAAGTACAATAATAAGAGCTTCTTCCAATAGGGTTCTGAGCGTGCGCGTGATTCATTGATATTTATTATTATTATTCTGATAAGTGGTGTCTATAAAATTGTTGCAGAATATAGTTTTAATCGTAAGTGTGTAGGTACACTATAATGTTTTTACTTTGACTTATTTTGGCTTTTCTTTCATATTCTTTAAGCATTTATAATAGAACATCTGATGTAGCCTAGTCCACTCGCTAGCATAATGCTAGCTGGATGTAGCCTAGTCCACTCGCTAGCATAATGCTAGCTGGATGTAGCCTAGTCCACTCGCTAGCATAATGCTAACTGGATATATTTTTCATCATCATCATCAGCCTACAGATCGTCGCGCCACTAATCCTGAGGGCGTCCGAACGTACGTTTACCGATTTGTGGTCTACGCTCAAGAACTGTGTCTAACCTAATGGGTATCGATTCTACGGCTAATATGACTATTGCCACTTCAGCTTATATTTTTACGACACATGGTAATACAGTTTGTACTGAAAACAACAAAGTAGCAGATCACAAACAATCTCAAACCCCCATTAAAAGAAAACAACCACCTCAATTCGAATGTAACACGCAAAGAGAATAATCGAAAGCAAGTGAAGCAACAAATCCACATATGCTAATTATACACATATATAATTACCTATTTATTTAAGCTGCGTCTGATTCTCGTGAAAGTGATCTCCCGAGTAATAAAGTTACTATTAATTACTTTAGGCTACGACTATAAATATTTGGGAAGTTGCATCATTGTGGAATTAAAGACCTTCTCTAAACTCGTAAAGAAAATAAAGAAGGTGTACCTATTGTGGACGACTGGACGTTGGACTTCTGAGGCCAGTGTTTTGTTTTGGATTTTAACAGTTGAATTTAACTTTCAACGCAGGTCTTCGTTTTTTGCAAGTGACTACAAATAATAATTTAAATTATTTTTAATTTGCCAAACTCACTATTTCTTAAACAATATTGTTCTGCCTTCATCGTTTTGCGGCCTATAACAGATTAAAAATACTCGTGGAAAAGCATTTAAATTCTTCAATACCTAAAAAGGATATACGTTTTTAAGTCTTGAAGAATTTAATATAAAACACCTGTAAAATCTTTCCAAACAGTTCTATTTCATTTTTGTCGGGGTTTTATCCTCTTTATAAAATACTCTATAAATAGCCATTCTAAAGCAGCTGGCACCTCGGCGCGGCAGCGGTGACAATTAATGCTGGCGTACCGAGCTGTCCAGCCTGCTTTCTTTCTGAAAGATAGGCCAAGGTGCCTGGGGCCCGACAGGGCCGAAGCCTGCCGGGGTAGCGGGATCGTCCGAAAGGGTTACCGCTGCCCTGGTACATAAAGGGCTAAGGAAGGAACACGGGTGGGTTTTAGTCAGTAAGAGTCTGACACTCCCTTCTGCTCCACCCAGAGCGGGAGGGGTCATTTGATGATTTCCCATCCTCAAAAAAAAAAAAAAAAAGGTGCCTGAGGCAGTGTAGCGCCTGAAGCCAGAAGCCCGACTCCCACTGTCCCACAGCCAGCAAGCGGGTACGCTCCGCTGTATTGGAGGACGTATTGATAAGATTATTCCGTACCAAGCTGCAGAGCGGCCTACATCTCTGGTAAGATGAGTTCACGGGCCGATCTGTAGGTATACCCGCAAGCCGCTGTCCAGGTGTTCACCGCAACAGTCATACTGTCATTGGTAATTTTGTAGATTTTAGTTTATAACCATTTGAATAAAAAATTTTAATTTTCAATCCTCGATTTTCCGTACTCTACTTCTCCATATTGCAGAAATTGTCGGATTAAACACGACGTAACACGGCGGCGGCGGAGGCAACAACAAAGCGTCCTTTGTTTCGGCCGACTGTCGCGCCAATGGAATATGTTGCCAGCGTGTTTTCAACGTAACGCGATTAATTAGCTATGGTTATTACTGTTATAAGTACTTATAGGTTATTAGTTTAAGTTCTTAGCTGTCGCATTAGGGTAAACCCTGTAATGATAGTTTACGCTGTTATAAAAATAAAAAAAACTTTTTGAAAACTGGAAGATCTGACGGCCATTGTTGGAACTATTTATTATCTAATAAGACTGCCTGTTGTGTTTTATTTTGAAAGGTAATCTGGATTTATTCAGCACTGATCGCACAAACAAATCTGTAATTTGTTATTAATTAAAGGTTAACTCTGGATTTTTATGAAACTGAGAGTTTCCAAATAACAACAGCCTATCAAATAGCTTTTCGTGAGCCTCACGAAAAGCTATTTGATAGGCTGTTGTTATTTGGCAACTCTCTAGGCTGATGTTTGCCCAATCTTGTACAGATGGTTTCCAGGCTATCATCAGAGAATTGAATTTCTAATAATTTGGAAGAAATATCTTGAATATTTTAATAAAATAATTTCAAGGCATTCTGCTTAATTCTTACTTAATTTAAAGCAAGAAGATACCTTGTTGTTGTTAGGTATAAGAATATTATTACTGGTACCTTCTGTTGTCTTACAAACTAGTTTAAATGATAATCCGGACTTAATCCCAAGACTTCAATGTCATCACCAGGCAGAGAACTCATAGTGCATGAGGTAAATGGAACCTCCTTCGTTCAATTCGTATAAATATTTAAAGCATTTGAGCTACATTCATTTAGGTCAACCACCTTATTATTACTATTATTACTAACTGTTATGGTGTTAATAATACCAGACTGACATACTACTTATGTCGGAGTTTATGTAAAAAGCTAATAGCCTTGCTATTATGTGTCTAAAACTAACAGGCAGATACACAGTATCCCTAGTCGAACTTAAAGTTTCCACAAAACTGTTGGTGTCAAAATATACAAGCTTATTACTGTAATGACTAACTAAAAAGCGCATATGCTTATTAAGCATATGAATATAATTGTTTTGTCTGTTTGTCAATTTTTTTTAAATATAAGAAGTAGCAGAAGTAGAAATGCCATGTTCTGGTGAGTATGGTAACTTTATTGCTACCGTCCTAGGTTCTGCGTTTTGATAGTCAGATTTAGTAAAATACTTGATAGTTTTTTTTATTTTTGCAACTTAATAAAAACTCTAATAAATACAAAGTAAAGCCCTGTAACTGTTTTATATAATGACTTAACTTAACTTTCATTCATGAACGTTTTTAAAATTAAGTGACACCAGAACTTTCATTTTCTCTTTCCCGGAATAAAATCATTTTACACAAACATTTTGTCCCAGAGTTATGAAAACAACGTTTAAAACAAAGGAAATAAAAATACCTATTCAGTATTGAATCAAGTCGACATTGTCGACCATACTTATGGCGGATGGTACTTACAGTTCCTAATTAAACTTTTTGCTAAGCCTGAGCGGAGTGCTGGTATTAGTTAGTTCATTAATCTTTCCTTTCATATTAATGACGGTATTTTAATTTTAGTTCGGTTAATGAAATTTGTGTTGAAAGTTTTCGAGTGAAACGTTTCTACGTAGCCTCGACTAAAGCTGATGACAGGCAAGCTGATTGCAGCCTTAACATTGTAAAGAAAAGTTGATTATTTAGTGGGGCTGATGTCATAAAAGAAGTGGCTTCCTTAATAAGTAGATACCACAAATTCCATGTAAGGAAATGTTTTTAAAACTTAGAGTATATCAGAGATGGTAGTTTTACTAATATTTTTAACATATTGGTGCAACGACTCTATTTAATAAATAGTAAAAGAGAACCAATTTTTTTTCTTACACATTGTACCTAGAGATTACCAACCTGCTTATAAGAAGGTTTCTTAGCCGAGATAAGCCATCTGTACCCAAAAAAAGGATACTTTGTTCGACCCTTTTAATCTAGACCCGCAGACGATTTATATTACTGACAGCCGATTAGAGGTGCTAACAGTCTGTGTAAGTTGATAGTATGCTATGGATACTTTGAGACAAGTATTGGGGTTTAAACACTGATCAAAATAATGTTGTATTATTTGACAAGATTTTATTATTTTTTGTTCTGAATATTACAATTTCATTCAGTGAATATTACTGTATATTCTAGAATTTCAATCTAACTAGTTAGTTTATTAAGCAACTGAAAGAAATCAAACATCGCTAATGATTGTATTCAGATATCTAACTGTTTACTTTAGAAACAATCGATTTTCATTAAAGCGTGTTAACTAATGCATTTGAGTGACATATTGACAGTGACATTACCTTGAGCAGAATGAGAATTATAGTTTCTCTGTAACTGTAATCCAAACTTAAAATTATTTATGTAAATGAGTTTGTCTTTTTTTCGTCAAAAATAGCATAATGTAGTCTTTAGCTATTTAAAAAAATAATGGTCACACAATTCTTTACATGCCGTTTTAGGAGATCATCTTGGAGGTAAAATCATAAATAATGGAAGAGTGTCGTCTTTTCTCAATGTGGCCTTATGGCACAATTTATGTTCTTACAGCTTAAAACCGTATCAAAGCAAATGTGTTGTTATTGGGACAACCAATTCACCTGAGAGGCATACATAATATGGCGGTTTCATTAACTTAATCTGGCATAGTACTGTTTTCGGCATATTTATGCGGTATTTTTTTTTTTGCTGGCATTTAAAAATACTGTTTTATTTTTGAAGAAACATCATAAACTCAAACAATCAAGAATAATCGACAAAAAATCCACTTCACCTTCACCGATCATAGTAAAACATTGTGTTCTCGTTGTACTCGGATTCTCAACGTTATGACCAACTTATCTGGTCAGTTAATCTTATAATACGAGCTTCTTTGATCTTTATACGCTCTTTAATTTTTATTATTTTGTTAAACCACAAGGCTGTTTTTTTTTTTTGTTACCCAATCTTTATTTCTCGGTGATGCGAGAATACTTTAGATTTTTAGCGTCAAGATAATCACATAATTTAGTTTAAGAAAAGTAGTCACCCTACGTGTACTGTCCTCTTTCAAAGAACGTGTAATAACGAGAATACTTTGGGTGCGCTATTATTTTTTCTACTTCAAGTACATTGCAGATAACTTAATCTATATAAGACAGAGCATGTGCGAGAACTATTTCAAAAATAATCATCATGCTCTTGCCCTTACCCTATATATAAAAATATGTGGTGTATTTTATTTATGCTCCTGTCAAAGCTAATATCAGATACTGAAATCCATGAATGCAACCGATACCTTTCATCAATCTAAAAACATCTAGAAGCGGAAAGACAGACACTTTTTAATTCCTCCAACTTCCACCGTACCTCAGAATGATTCCGCAATGTTTCCTCAATGTTGCCTGATGAACTTTTCTAGCTTATGAACTTATTTCACCGCTGGTAACTCCACCACCACCAATGCACGCATGGCCTTCTTATTATATTTCTTATGATCCTATTCAATAGTGATAGACCTCTGAAAGCCGCTTACTTTTGTGTGTCTTTGATCTGAAGAATTAATGGCATATAGATATATTATATTCTGTTAATATATGTAATTACTTCATAAGGTAATACTTTTTGTATGTTCAAATGACGGGAACGTATTTTTTCGGTTACGTTGTACGTTTTATTTAAGGAACTTATAACCTAAACTAACAACCATGAAAAAGTTGTAGTAGGTCTAAAAAAGCAGTGTAGTACGAGAAAATAGTGTAGTGCAGTGCGAGAAAATAAATACGTTTAAACGAGATAAGTATTGCTAGTATTATTCCGTAAACCCCTGTTTTATTTTTTTTATACTCCAAACTGAAACTATTCTGCCCGCGTATAGTTCCAATCTCGTTACACACTCGGCCGATGAAATCCTCCACAACTCACCAGAATTAGTAGTAAACTGGTGTACATAACAGAGAACGTAATTATTTCTCATCAGTATCGGAATATGTTGCAAATATACGATTGTTCTGCAACACTTCCATTATTAATTCCAACAGGAGTTCGGAATTTCCGGATTTAAATATACGATAGGAAAATAGCAATAGTTTGTGTATAAGTTTTGACTGCCATTTGGAGTTTGGCTGTGGTTACGTGTTCCCGATAAATAAATGTTCGGGATTTAAATTCGTACTGTGCATTTACACTATGTACCTAACTGAAACAAAGAAAAAATAAGGATTTAACTACATAAGATACGAAATGATTTGCCCAAAAAAAAAAAAAAAAAATAATTAATAGTGATTTTATGTAAAAGCGTATGAAAATGCAAATAATGTTAAGCATAAATTGAAATTATTTAAAAACAACTCGCAGTCAAATAAATAACATAAATTCTTAGGAGAAAGTGAATTTCAAGAAAAGTGAAGTTAATCTCATAAGAATATACTTACTACTTTGCTATTTTTAGGTGCAGTGCTATTCGCTAGTATACCGTGCACATCATTATATGTAAAGTATATGTAACTCTGTGAACTCGTAGACCGAAATGTAGGCAAGCATCAAATTGAATGTGAGAACCGCCGCAGTACCTGCAGACCATTTGAATTTTAAAATCACCACCACTTTATGTATAAAGTTTAAAAAATAGTATATACTAAAACATTCGAGTTTCAGACTAAGTAAATCTTTTAGTAATAAAATAAATTCAACTTCAAAACAGGCACAGCAGCATGGACGGCACGGTTGGCGCAGTGGTTAAACGATTGACTGCTGCGCTGCGTGTCGCGGGTTCGATTCCCGCACGGAACTAATATTTGTATGACCTACAAGTAGTTGTTCCGGGTCTGGCTGTTTGTGTATGTGAGTTTAAATATTTGTAAACGCACCCACGATACAGGAGAAATTCCTAGTGTGGGCCAACGTTTAAAAAAAAAAAAAGAAAAAAAGAAAGAAAGAAAACAGGAGATAAAAGAAGGTTTTTATTGCATGTACTCAGTAAAGACATAACATTTTATATTGACATAAAAGTTCATTGTGAACTTTTATGTATTAAATAGATTCATTTCATACTCATCATCATTCTCTTGCCCTTAGCCCAATTCGTTTCATACTGTGATTTATATTATATATTATTATATTATTTCATATATTTCATGTGGTGCTATAATAGTATGAGTAATCGTTGTAGTTTTTATAACTATAATTATTATTAATCACATTAAAGCATTTGGCCAGGCATTCGATTTGGAATCGATGGTGATGTGATGCAAATTATTGATTGTGATCTAACAAGTCTGGAACATCGAACAGCTGTATAAAGATATTAATGTTCCCCAGTAATCGGATTTAGTATAGAAGTCAGGTGGCACTTGATAGTTAGACCGAATCTGTTTAATAAGGCTGAAAGTAAGCTCCAACACAGGTATGAAAAAGGTTTCGTCAAACGTTCGTTCAGAAAATGAAGTTGCAATAACAAAATTTCCTGGTACAATCAAAGTAACCTTTGAACTACGAGTACTGCCCTAACTGCTGTAAAATAAAGGCGGTTTTATTGTCAAATTGTTACCATAAATGTGCCCAACCCCACAATTTTTTAAAATGTTTTTTATTAAAATAATTTTGACTACAACATAATGATTACCTATATTTAAAGTCCAACCGAACACTCTAACATTAAATGAACATCGGAACGCGTCGATCGAAAGCAATTGGTTTAATACTACATGACATACGATTTAGCAGAACACGCTAATTTATCGAAAGTCTACTTCAAATGGACCCGGTTGAATATTAATTACTAGATGGATGTGCATGTGTTGATACTGACAGTACAATAATTTTGAGTCGGCGCCGTTTAAATATAAGTCAATTTAGTGATCTTTGTTTATTGATTGTTTGGCGCCGACTCAAAATTACTTGGGTATACTTACATTAGTTTAAGAACTTAGTTATTAAGGTTAAATAAAAAAGGTTTATTATATTTTGCTTTTCAGTTTTTTCGGCGGTTTAATTTTTTTGTTAAAAAGTTTATTTGTAAGTTTTTACTCGATTAGAAGTAATGACACAGATATATAATATTCTTAATCTTGTTCGCTTTGTTCACACATTTCGTAAAGTTAGAAAGGTAGATCATAGAAAACTAAATAAAGAATTCAGATTTCTGTGAGGTAGACATGAGTTTTATGAATAGTTAACTTGATCGGAATAAACGTTGTGGTTTGGTTGTAGTTATTGGTTAGTGACGTGTGACTTAATAGACAGCGGTATTGTATTTATTCTCGAAATGCAGACAAATATTAATATTGAGGCGAGGGCGACTATTATTCCATAGTATTACGTCATATGGCATTTTACTGTGGGGTTGGGCTGCTGACATTGAATCCATTTTTATTTTGCAAAAGAGAGCTGTCAGAGCAATTTACAATCTACGTTGCCGCGAATCTCTTAGGGAACTATTTAAAAGGGTTAATATTATACGGTACCTTGCCAATTCATTTATGAAAATATTATGTATGTAAGAAAAAATACACATATTTCTAATAAAATAAGTGATAGACATAATTTGAATACTAGAAATAAAGATAAATTAGATCAACCTTTTTTCAGATTATCTAAAGTACATACATCTTTTATGGGGTACTGTGTTAAATGTTACAATAAAATACCTTGTGAAATATTGCAATTAAATGAAAGAAAATTTAAAACTTATATTAATATTACACTTTGTAAGCAAGGATATTACAAATTAGAGGATTATATCCAATATAAGAATGCTTGGAAACATGCTGGTCCTGCTCCATAGGACAATCTCTAGAGTCTAGACAAAATCAAACTGGTTGCTAGTGTAATTGTATTTTAATTATTTTATATATTATATTATTTAAATGTAATTGTATTGTATTTATAATTTACTCATTTCGAATTAAAATTAATATGTGGGAATGGATGAGTACAGCAGGGCCAGGGGAACTGGCTTTTATTCCTCCACGCGCCAACAGTTGTACTTATGTAGAAGTATTAGACGACGTCATGCTACCTACTGTGCGCAACATTTACCCAGCTGATGAGTTGACACAAATATCATTTGTCTAGGACAATTATTGTCCTATTCACCGGGCGAGCACTGTGCGTGAGTGGTTTCACAATCACCCGGAGATAATTGTTGTTCCATGGCCAGCGCGATACCCGACCTCAACCCCATAGAAAATCTATGGGGTTTGATGGTGCAAAGGTGGGGAGTCACGGGATGAGAGGTGTATACCACAATTAAAAGCCCATTAGCATGAAGGTGTGGGAAAATTTAAGAGGAACCGAAATATGTGGTAATATTGTAGGATCCATGCGCAAACGTCTACTTGACTGTATTGAAAATAATGGGGGTCATACAAAATATTAATACCTATTTAGATGTTTTGGTTTTAATAATTAGACGGTGTAACTAACTATTTAGTAATACCTATTGATATATCCGTAATTATTTAATGATCTTAAATTGAGGTTTAGTTTCAATCTTCTTTTCGTCAAGACAATGAACTCTTAAGCTATAACCTCAATACATTCATTGTGACGTTACATAAAAAACATGTTCATAAAGTCTAAATCATATATTAGAGTTTTCAATAAACTCTGCGGAATACCGATACCTATGCTAGGTGGTATCAACAATTATATTTGTGTTACTAAAATATCCTTTCTTTGTTATGTTATTGTGGGTATACAACAAAAAATCTTATGAACCTTACAAGAGAACTTCTTTTATCTAGGCAGGAATATGAGGTCACAATTCTCATAAAAGTTTGCTAATTTTATAAATAAATAAAACGAATAAACATTTTTGTTATCATTCAGCACGACTTTTTTATTTCCACCTTCCAAAACCGAAAAGATTTAAATTAAATATAATATAATCACATAAATAGTTAAGTAATAATACAATAACTAATATTTGTCGGAGTCATTCGTTTGACTATTCGGAACGTTAGCGCCATCTCGTGGCGCTAGACAGAGTCTAGCCTAAGTTCGTGGTGGGACGAGAGCAACAGCTACAAAAGCGGTGTGAGCAGAGCTCTCTGTCAATTGCGTTCCGTATCGTTGAGTTGTGTGAGTGTGTGATTCGCTAGTGTGACTAACTTGTTCGTAAATTATAATCTGATTTGAACTGTAAACCGTTTTTCTATCGTGCTATAACCAACACTACCCATAGTACGCCCACAGTAATTAAAATATACCTGATGCTAACGAGAGACAGACATACCTTCTCCGATATATTTAACTTCTTATAAATAAATAATAAGCATGAATACACTATAAATAAACATAAATATTACCTAACCAGTTTTTGCTTAAAATATTATTATGGTTTCAAAGAAACAAAAAACAACCACGCATTGTAATTAAGATTCGAACTCAGACTTCATTGATCGTGAATGCATTGCTTAGCCCAAACAGCTTAGCAACCAGCACATGTTACATTTGCGCGAATTTCAGCAATGCAATGGTGAGAACAGCACCCTAATTGCGAAACACACAATCAATCTCAATCTGAATAATTTTGAAGGATATTGTTAATCCATTGCTTCATAAGTTCGAAAAAGGTTACCTTCATAAAGTCTGCTCAACACGTAAATAACGCAATGAATGTTGTTGAACTGTCAAAATGAAACCGATTCTGATTGATTGTGTGTTTCACAATTAGGGTGCCGGTCGCCACTATGACGCGTATTCTAAATGCAACAGAAATATAACGTTATTTCACTCATACACGCACACGCACTGGCTGTATCGTGCTCGCACAGTTCATAGCAATGTAGTCCTTAGCATGCTACTGGAGTTTCGAGCGTTACTGTACCTACTTAAAAGAAATAATTGTAACAGACAGGAAGTAATTAAATCCCAACAAGTAGTCAGCCGAAGCAAAAGGAGTATGTAAGGATTGCATCAGGTGGCGTTATGTAGATTCTGCTTACTTCCATGGGAAAAAGTGAGTGAGTTTATGTATAAGTAGTCAAGCAAGTTTAAGCTGTCACTAATATTTATTACAATCTAAACTTAGCACAGTCTATAGCAATTTCCAAGTTTATCAATTGAGTTTCATCATCGAGACTTGGAACTGTAAAAAATCGAAGTATTTTTCGATGCAGCATTATAATCATCATTATAATTATTAGGCCTGTTGGTCTAGTGGTTAGTGACCCTGACTGCTATGCCGGAGGTCGTGGGTTCGATTCCCACCCAGGACAAATGTTTGTGTAATAAGCATGATCATTTGTTCTGTGTCTGGGTGTAATTTATCTATAATATTTATGTATTTAGAAATATATAAGTATGTTTATCAGTTGTCTAGTACCCATAACACAAGCTCTGCTTAGCTTGGGACTAGATGGCGTTGTGTGATAGTTGTGGAATATTTATTATTATTATAATCTATAACTTTTCCCACTATATTAAATTCATGGGCATGTATTATTAAAGTTTACCTCTTCTAAGCATCGATATTGTACTTCAGATAAATATGGTTCCACGCGAAAGCGGATTTCAATAACCTGAAACTCCGTTTTTGAAGAATACAGTGTTTATTCAATCAATCCTTTGAACCCAACCACCTTGAGTTTTTCATTATATTTTCTTTCCGGAATCCTTTTTACATATTCTTGGTTTCATTCGTCACTATCCTTACCTACGTTCTAGGAGCATCTGGACCAATCCTTTTATTGAATCAAATTTTGTATCCCACACCCCTAAAATAAATTGTTACTGTGAGCTGTAGACCGGGAAAAGTGGAAAGAGGGAAAAGAGCCTTTGATGTCCTGCAGCGGAACAACTCAGGCTTATAATATATTTATATATATATATTTCAACAAGAACAAATTGCTATAGTCAAAGCTAAATCAATTAATTCTAAGTCTTGGGTTCTGAATAGCTGATGCCATGCAGCACCAACAGACACGATAGTAGATTATCGTAGAATAAATAATCTACATCAATAATGACGTCATCAATATAGAGTACAGCGACCACAGCGCACAGATTGTTCGCGTTATTGATGACTAAAGAATCTCGTTTAAGTGGTCAGTACCTACAGCTATGTAACTAACTTGGCCTTTTTCATATCCAATGGACCGTAAAAGTGTTTTTTAAAAAGGAATTAATTTGGCGAGTTTGTCAAAGTTTAGCAACGATGTCATATTCTTCTGAAATAGGATACTCACCACACTAAACTTTGTCACGAAGGGTATTTATTCATTTGTGAACTGACAGAAACATATTCAAAATTCAAGTTCCTCCGTCACAAGTAAGTTCGGTAATCACAAAGATCATTGCGTAGCTAACTCATTATGGTCACGCCGCGTCATTAACCACATACACTCCTACATGCTTTAGTTTTTGGAGAATCCTTGTTTTCGCGTTTCTTGTATAGAAAGTTTGATTTGGCTAATTTGTTGAATAGTCTCCAGACGTTTCTAGGCTTTACTTGTTTTCGGAAGGGATCCGAAATAATAGTGTTCCAAGATTTGATTTGGTGAATGTCTTATTATTTTGGATGGTTTTCTTATTATTTTAGTCCGATGTTAAACGAGTATCATAATGATGAAGGATTCTATTTACTAGAACTGATCATTGTTGTATTTGATCAAGCCTCTAACGATTCCCACTTTGCGCTCCAAATATGATTGAACAGACAACAAAGAGTACCTAATAAACTGGAATCCTAAATAATAATTGTAATTAAAAACTTTCTGAGCGAAATTTGGTGTTTTGTGAAAATATGATTATCTTTTATCATCTTTGGAGGGTATTTTATTTGTTGGATTTAATAAACTACAATATAGAGATTAAATCCTCCTTTGTGACTGCTTTGAAGTTTCATAAACCCTAATTGAATATTCCTTTAACTATGAGTTGTGGGCTTAATATATTTCAATTTCTACTTTATTATTTTTGGTCAGATTCTTTATCAAATATCCTTTTGTCGTCTCGGACGCTTGGATTTATAATACTTTTGCGTACTGTTCACATTGATCTTCATAAAGTTACTGGGGCATAGGAAGAAATGTGGTTTAACAATAACTATCTACAATGAACTCTATTTTCTGATTCTCTTTCGAGAATTACCTGCCTTTCAGGAAAAGTCGTTGAAAGAACCGTCCTCCTCAGAAGTTTAATAGGATCCTAAAAATACAAACTAACATACCTAATTATATATCCAAAACGTTTATATTTGCACGTTTTAAATATCTTCTATCAACGTACAGTAGAACGAATGTCTTCAAACACATTTTATATCCAAGGTGCCTTTACTACTTAATTAGAAGTACTTATCCTTTGCGGAACAAGCTAAGTGATTGTAGCGTAAATGAGAAAAAAAGACTACAATTATATACAGTGTTAGTATGTTTTTATTTTATTTTCTTTCATTTTCTAACCCACAATTTTCTAAAGACGTATTTTATTTATGATTGGTACATCTGGAACCTCCGGCATCTTTGTGCATGCACCGTTTACTTTATATACTACTTTTAAATGAAGTTTAACATCTAATACTGTTTTTTTTCGCTTTACCAGAGTTTCCTCTTTTTTAACCAGAACTGCTCTTTAAGTATCTATTGTGTCTTTAAATCTTCTTAGTCGTTATCATTTTCTATGTCAAAATTTAGCTTACCATTAACCAGCCTCTGTTCTCCATTCAGAGTCCAATGGAAATGAGGGACTGGGTACGCTTCAGCTGTGCACTGAAGAGTGACAGAGCCACCAGATGGCGCCCGTATGGCGACCCGGCCGGCCCACACTGAAGGGGAAACTGTAGGAACGAAAGGGTATATAAGTGTGGGTATTTTGACATATACAGAATGGATTTTTGAAAGAATTGACGAGTTTCTAGCTGACTGAATCATTTTTCCGAAATCTGTGAATGTACATAGTTAGCAAGAATTAAAACGGACTGTCATATAGTAAAACGTTCTTAGGGGACCCTGAAAACGATTTCCTGTATAGTTCGTTTTTAATTCCAAAGATTAATCTAACATTTAAGTTTTTTGTGTTTGCGTTTTTTTTAAGTCAAAGTCAAATCATTTATTTCAAATAGGCACATAAAAGGCACTTTTGAACGTCAAAAATAAAATAAAAATAAAATTGATTCTAGTGGCCCCTTTCAAAAAGGTAGTTTTCGTATGGAGAAGAATGGGCAAGAAACTCCACCGTAACTCTTTTAACATGTTTTACAATATTTTGCATACATTATTTATATAATTATATGTGAAGACGATGCACCTAAAAATAAAATTACTATACCATAATAGGTAAAAGAATTAAAATGGATAAATGAAACCATGACATATAGATTAACTATGTGATAGATACATGGTGCTCACATATTCACAAACATTCCAAAAGTAGACGATTTTTATAAATAAATAAGGAGTAATAAGTCCGGGTGTGACCCCAAGTAATTTAGTATAGAAGGTTGACGTTACACCTGTCAGATTAGTTTCTGGGATTCAAAAACGAACGATAGCTTCAGCGGTTTTAAGGTACCTGTCTTGACTGCCCCGTCTCATAACAAAAAACGGCCGCCAGAAAACAGAAAACTTGAATATTAACGTTGTGCATTTTTGATATTTTGGAATGCGGTCTACTCTCCCTCCGTCTTACGAATTTTCGATCAGGTCACGTGTCCTGACGTGAGCTCCGTCTTACGAGTTTTCGATCAGGTCACGTGTCCTGACGCGAGTTTAACATTTTTTATCCATCACAAAAAAAGTGCACAACGCCGTTAAAGAAGTTTTCACTTCAAAACTCTCGCTTGCAAATGTAGGGTTTTAAAGCATCCAGCCATAAAGTAATGAGTTCGGGTCTTAGGTGAATAAAAAATTGTAATTAAAGAAAATATTGAACCACATTTGAGCAGAAACATCCATTTCTATTTATTATAAATACTTTAATGTAAAGTCTAAACTATATTCCACCAAGCATTTTAAGTAATTAAAATAACACCATAAACCACACAGAATTCCTTACTAAGTAAGATACTATTAAGACCATATACTAATTCAAAATTCAATTTCTTCTTAAAACCCATTACAAGGCGACCACATCTCTAAAAGTTTTTCGTTATTAATGAAGTTCAAACCGCAAACGCGCACATATTTGAGAACGATTTTCTCACCAAGAAAGTTGTAACACACGACCAACTTAAATGGAAAACGGGCACTTTGGTCAAAGTACATTACATCATTGAGGATTCACGTAACAAAAGATTTTTCTTTAATCTTAGAAGTTTGTCTGAACCTGTCTGTCCTTAGAATGAATCCTGATTTTCAGAATATTTTAAGAGCTTATTAATCTCAAGTTAGGTTTTTGGCTTTCTCAAGACTTTTACTTACTGAGATTTCATCTAAAACAAGTAGGTCCTTAATCTGGCTAGTGATCCAATGGTTTCTATCATAGTTGATAGAATTAAAGTTAATCTAAAATCAAGAAACATTCATAGAAAATAATATTTTCCTTAACTGCGGGATAATTACATGACAATGCCTTTCAATCTGACAGTTCAACAACATTCATTGAGTTGTGTGTATGTCAAGCCTATGAAGCAATGGAATAGGTTTCCCTCTAAATCTTTTGGATTGTAATTGAAAGCGTGTTACACAATAAAGGTGCAGATCATAATAAACAAATTGATAAAGTCAAATAAAAAAAAAAGTTGATACAGTTTTAGGACAAAACCCCGATCCTCAATTTAAATTAATCAAATTGATTTAATTTATAAGCACTTTCTTATACAGGGATATTTTTCAAAGACCAGCCAAATTTAAGGATGTGGTACAGATCATCAAACTGAACAACTTTCTCCATGGGACCAACATTGTAATCGCGAATAATAATTCAGCCGTCCCATACATTTAGGTCGAGTAGGTATTGAAGTTTTCTATGGGACAGTTGATAAAATTTTCGCGATTACGCTATTTGTCCCATGGAGAAAGTTGTTCAGTTTGAGGGTCTGTACTACATCCTTAAATTTGGCTGGTCTTTGAAAAATAACCCTGTATAAACCGTCATAACTCAAACCGACCCGTCACGCAACGACGAAGAGCGTCATCTTACAGCTCCAAACTGACAGTACCAGGACACTCTTAACAGTGCCCGTTATAAACGACGTAATTAATTCAACTGTCGACTCACATATCACATTAATCTGGATTCTCTTGCTGACTGAAGGAGGGACGCCATTGGTGGCTATACACAGGTAGGCGCCTGATAGTACTCGCTCGACGCCGGTCAGGTTCAGCCAGGAGCCGCTCCATTTTGACACTGTAGAGGAAAATTTGTTTCAATTACAGTTGACTGAAAAAGTTTAGACTAGATTTGATTTGTGAAATGAAAGTGAAATGTTCTGAAATATTCAGACGACGGAGGTCATGCAAGATTGAGACTTGTATCTCATTTTCTTATCATTTAAAAATCGTCGCGGGTTCAAACCCAAACAGGCTCTTTACTTTGTGTAAATTATTTCATCATCACTACTCTCAAAAGATTCGAAGAAATGTGACATTTACCAACCCAACACCAAACCGCACTGGGTTCGCGTGGTGGATTACGGCGATTACATAAATTTTGTAACTTCCAAAATACCCGATTTCTTTTAAAATCGTTTTGTCAAAGAGGCACTTAACGGCTTAAAGTTATTTATGAGTACCTTTATCAACAAGTACTAACCGAATTAACACCCAGTCCACAATCAGTATTATTTGCAAAGATTGCTAGAATTACTTCACTTGTCAGAGAAAAGCCCTGCCCCAGCAGTCTCGACATTCATAGCGATCGCTTTACGACCGAATTCGGTCGCAAAGTCCTGTCACTCCATTCATTTCACCTGTCAATCCGGGACTTTGCGACCGAATTCGGTCGTAAAGTGATCGCTATGAATGTCGACACTGCTGGGGCTGGCGATTTGTAAATATTGGGGAAACTCCGTCTTTCGAAATGCTTCCTTAAACTGAGTTTATACTTTTTGTGTGTCTTTTTACGTGTTCTAACGAGGGACACGCCACTAAGCCGCCGTAAGCTCGTTGATACTACATCCTCCTTCCAACCCCCACGATTTGATCGCTGATCTGCTGATAAGGACCATGGTCTGACTTATTTGGGAAAGTAATTTTCTCGTGAAGATATTCGTATTAATAAGAGCTACGTTTGATCCATTTCCTGCTCGCAGCAAGCAGCAAGCTTTATTTTGTTCACGTTTCGAATATTTCACAAAGTCTATTGGAAATTGAAACGTCCGCGCTTTTTTCTGTGTATTTTGAACTCAAAGGCAACTTATTGTTTGTATACAGATTGTTTACGGGCAAATTCGAACATTCAAATATTTAATGCTTGACTCAAGACGAGTAACTAGAGAGTAACAAGAGTAACTGGCTACTTACTGGGGATAGAAACAAATTTAATTGAGACAATAATGAGTAACGAATTTATTTAGAACTTAGTAAAGTTGTAAACCGGCGATACTCTGCACAATTTTATAACAACTTCGTTTGAGCACACAATGCAAATAAGAGAGCCTTCATTCAATTTATAGCCGCGGGCGCCAAAGTTTATTTTTGTGTTACACATTTAGTTCCGGTGATGACTGCTGTGTGCATACTGTGACAGTTTTTGGCACACCGCAAACATTATAAAGCTACATAATAATAATTGCGGTCCTCTGTGCGGTAGTGTGAATAACAGATAAAGGTTATTTCTCACTTCAACTTTATATAAAACAATTGTTTGTACTTATTGTTAATTAAAACATAAAATAATTAGTATTGTTCGCTTTTATTTTGCGTTAAAATTAAGGTCATTATATTAAATTCTAAGTTGACTCAGCCTTTTTAAACATTAATTTAAGTTTAGGTTGCCAAAAGAAATGATGAGTCATTTTAGAATGGATAAAAACTTCATTTGTACTTGTTGATAGGCCCAACTGCTGAACGGCCAGTATAATTTGAAAACATTGTAAAAGTGAATTATTTTTAAAAGGAGTTTCTTGCCAGCTTTTCTCCATAGGAAACGACCAATTGGAAAAGTGCACCAAGCATCTGACGTTTCACAAGCGCCCATGTAGGTTTATGTGAATTAAAGTATTTAAAATTTAAGAATAATTAATAATGTTCTTTCTAATGACTAACCTAATGTCTGGTTGTTAATCTTGAAGTGTCTGGAATCTTCTCTCCTCCAGGCTATGATGGGTGGTGGTGTTCCCGAGGCGGCGCACCTCAGTGCCGCATTATCACCTTCTTTGACAAGCACCTCGCCACTGCTGGCTTCATCGTCGATGTCTGGTGGAACTGTTGGATTTGACAAAAAAAAGGTGTATTTTAATAATTATACACTAGCTAAAGATTTATTTGTGTCGCAGTCTTTTCCATTACCAAGTCTTCCAAAAAGCGTCACAGGGATCTTGTTACCAAAATAATGATGTTTCTATTGTTGTATTTAAATTGTAACTATATTTAATCGGATATTCTTACGTATTCTTACATAATATCTTAAATGTCATAATGCTACAGTCGCAGTCCCGTCTGGTTTTCCTGAAGCTTTTGCTACTAATACAATATCAACCTTCTGATTGAGATTCCACGCAGGACAAACGATACATGTTCTGTTTTTCAACTTCTCCCAAATTAATATTGCATTGAGGATAATGTAATCCTTACCGATATCCCAATAATAATATATCATTATCCAGGGACCGCTTAGCTCTTCTAAATAATTGAGTCAGCGATTAGGTATTTATTAATCAATTGATCTGTTGGCTGGCGATAAACGTGGAGATGCCTAATAAATATTTAAATAGTCTGTAAAGACTGCTTTTGGGGGTATTTAAGTTATGCGTCTGGTCCTTAGTTAATCCATCTCAAGTGTTTGTGGGCTGGTCAACGTGGGCAATAATTAATTGGGAACTTATGGTGCCAAACGATGCTGCTTACTGTATATTTAATAAAATGTTAAACTTCTAAAACATGGAAGTAAAACACTGTATGCACAGTCATAACCATAAATACCTTACAGTTATGCAAAATTACAAAGCATCGTGAAATTACAATTTTCAGATAAAGACATATTCATAATGGTACAATTTTGATAATACTATATTCGTAGCACGCTAAAAATATATATCAATACCATAGGAGAAAAATTACGAATCTTGTGCACGTGTAAGGTATTTGTGTTTTATGTATATGACATTCATAATATGATAAATTATCATCACAATAAAGTCTTACCTACAACCTGTAGCAGATGAGTCTGGCTCATCATCGGTTCAGTGTTGACCTGGCACATGTATCGGCCGCCGTCAGGAGGGCCTATCTCCTTGAGCGTCAGGGTCCAGGCTCCGTCTCCGTGGCTGACGCTGACGCGATGGTTTTTCGTGATAACGTGGGTGGCAATCGTCAGGATTGTCTGAGTGTCCACTCGGAGCCACGCCACCTAGACATGGAGATTTCTGATAAGAATAGAATAGGCTTTATTGTTGTACACCATAATATTTTATACCTACAGCTCAGGAAAAATATCGTTGAGAGTACAAAGGCGGTATTAATGTTGATATTAATAAAAGAAAATCTGCGCCTGTATGAAGATTGAGAATCAATAACTGTGTGACTGGAATTTATTCAAGTGCCCCATTTATATTTAAGTACTAAATTAATGGTTCTTGTGACGCCACAACCGAGGAATGGCAGAATCTGAACATCTTTCTTTACAAACATCAGACACAAACCACCCCAATCGTTTAACGGTAAACACTAAAGAAATTGATCAAGTTAAAGTTGTCAAAAGTTGTACTTTGAAACAAATCTAAAAAAGAATAAAAATCGCTTTGTCTAAGTAGATAATTAAAAAGGACAAGGTACTACAAAAACGCTAATAAAATTAGTTGATTCAAACTAAGTTGCAACACCTCAGAACAGGGAAAGTTAAATTATAAAAGTATCTGAAAGTTGAAACAAAAAAATATTGTTATTATGACACAAAGTTTAGAAAAGATCGAACGTTTTGTTAACTTTGATGTTTACAGTGTTATTACCTGTAGAGAAGTTGTTATAAATAATGAATGGATTTGGAACTCATTGCGGTTAATATTAAAACTTTTCGGATTTCAATTTTTATAAGCAATTCGCAGAGATATGTTTGAAAGAAAACTTTACAATTTGTTTCTCTTTCTAAATTAGTGACCGGAACTGTTATTTGCAGGATTATGTACTTTGCTATAAATAAATAATACGTATTGAAATAAAACGTAGAACGGTTGCTAAAATAAATTATCCGTTTTCATTACGAACATTTCAAAGGCTTTTATTTGCATCCATTTGCTCACAATTTTATTTTTAACAGAAACTTTTTTTTAAATTATATTTGCGTCGCACCAAAAACGTTGCCGAATAAATCAACATCAGTACCTCAATATAAAAATTCCGAGTCTATAGAAGAGATAAGTCACCCAACATTATCATGCTGGAAAAACACGAGGAGTAATTAAGATGGCGAAGAGCGTTGTCCCACTAATTGTGAAGGCTTCCGGCCCTTCACTGATTCAGCAATGTGACTTGTTCACACGAACAGCCATTGATAAAGCAAGCCTGGAGATTTTTTCACGACAACCTTACTGCCTTAAATCACTCAAATTTTCTGAGGGCCAGACACAACTAAAATAACATTTTGTACCACGGTAAACAAAATATAGCTGAACAAGACGTCAAAGATTTTATCAAAGCCTTGGAAAATACTTCAACAAATTGAGCCAACTATAATTCTATTTAATAATGTTTATGAATGGAAAACTCCAGACCAATTTCTGCCCAAATGTCTGTCAAATAGCCACTTAATAACTTAAGAGCCATTTCACTCTCGCCCACGCCAACTCACATTTCAACAAAGAAATACTCCCTAAATAAACCCTAGAAGAGTTAAATTCCATTTTCAAAGCCACATGGGCCCACCAATTGTGTCCTACGTTTAATAGCGGCTCCTACCGGGTGGAACGCAGAACACTTTTCTAAGCCTCGTTGGGCACCGGGGCCTATCTGCGAGACCAGACGGAGAGTGATAAGGGGTTAAGCGAGCGAGAAACTAATGGGAGAATGTGTGCAGCTATTTTTATAGTATCGGGTAAATCGTGGTTTTATTTCAGGTTATTTAAATATGATTTTTACTAAATATTGTTTTGCCTGCGGCTGCCGCAGTTGAGCGAGCGAGAAACTATGGGAGAATAAGTGTAGCTATTTACAAATAAATAATGTTATTATTATTTATTTGACTAACTAATAATAATATCCTGAAAGAAAACCACAATTAAATTTAAAGACGATTTATTTGATAAACTATGTTCTGCCTGCGGCTTCCGCCCGCATAATTTTATTGGTTTGGGATGAAAGAAAACTATTTATTTTATTCAGAATAACTATGTATGAAGAATTGTATTTTTTATTTTATTTTAGGGAATAATTTAAGAATAAGTAACTAATGCTTCTATGATTTTTTCTATCATATTATTTGCATCGACTACTAACCTTGAATGTCTGTAAATTATGAACCCTACAGGTAAGCGCCGCATCTCTGCCGACTGCCACGGTGACGTTGGACCCTGGTCCCACGAACCGCGGCAAATCTGAAACAAAAGAACACAATCATTGACAACTGATGAGCATAGATGACGTCATTTAAAAACCAAAAACTGTTCACTATCTTAGGTTGCTGAATGTTTTAGTGAAGATCGCTAAAATTAAAATAAAAAATAAAAAATGCTACAAAAGAAAAAAAAAATATGAGTGACATCTTTCTTCCTTCAAATGGTAGATCAATGATTGGCAGTGACAGCTTTTCCGAATAAACACCAACGTTCAAATATCAATATCAGCTGCATATTCCGAAACAAATCAAACCGAGAAAATTCTTTTGTTCTAGTATTTTTCTCGGAACGCTTTTGTCGTATGTTTATTCATGAGCGACGGAGCTCGCAGTCTTCATTTATGATACATTCGTAGCAAGTTATTAGTTAAACGTGGTCGGGCTCTTTGTTTTATAACACTTAAGGCCCGCTTGCTTCACAACTAACTAAAAACATTTAGCACTAGACGAAATTTAAAACGTCGTTCTATTTCTGTTTATTGTTTGAATTTGATATTTTTAATAAATACGTTAAATTTAAAGTCAGGTAAATTCATTGATAACCATATTGGCAACCAAGTTCAATTGTCCGTCGAAGCAAAACCCATAACCATTAGCTTGTCACTCAGCGAAATGGAAAACTGTACGTCGGGTTACATTGTATAGTCGAATAACCCCGATAAAATGTGCACAAGTTAATGCAAATACAAAATATTAGAACACTCATTTTGATGAGTTCATGATAATTATGATAAAGATAGATAAAACGTTATTCACTGAAGTAAACACAGAATACATTATAATTAAAAGACCATTACTACAAATTAGAAAAATATACACGATTTTTTTTTATCATGGGCAACACTTCAATATTATAACAACCCTTTGACATTTACCCGCAACATTTTAACTTTCAATTTTATATAAAAAATATACCCGTACAACATTAATTTCTAATAACTTCGACAGAACACTAAAGACAAAACGTCTGCTGTCAAAATAGTCTCGTGAGACGGAACTTGTAGATACAGTTTTGACGGAAGCGTCCCGGTCGGGATGTTTGGGGCCATTGGGGACGTCTGGGGACAAAACGAAAACAAAAGGTAGGAAATAATAGACAACTTGGTATTGGTCGAGGCGTACGTCCGCGAGGGACAAATTTTCTGGTCGACTCTTTATTGTCTTGCCGTTGTTATTTTGAACGATGTCCTTTGTTGTGGATTTTATTTGGCTATTTTAATGATTGCCGATAGTTGACTTTTTTGTAATTTTGATAGTCACGATACACTCACACACGCATAAACATACCACATAACCTAATTGTTTGTATGGATATACAAACAAGTAGGTTATGTTGTATGTGCGTTCATCACACTGGCAAGAATTTTGCACAAAATTATGAAGATATCGTTTTTGTGCAAATATATTGAAAGTACGAGGCTTAAATGAGTGCAAAGCAAAAAAAAAAATTCGGACCTGTAAATATTTTGTCAAACATCACTTCATTAATTCTCAGGAAATTTGTATAAATTGTAGATTCCAGGCTCAGTTCAGGAAGTAGGTTACGATGACAACGAGTCGGTTGATTCTTCAAGCAATTCCTGACCCAAGCCCTGTTTATCTTCTTATTATTAAAAGTCTCCATCGACGCTGCACGCAATGCAACTATGAAACTGGCAACCTCCGGGTCAGCCCTGGGTGAAGTGACGTAGGCAGCTATGGCTGAGTACAATGTGAGGCGCCGTTTTTAAATCGCGAAAAGTTTAATCGACACTTAAATGTTGTGCAATACTTAAATGTGGTCCATGACCTCCATAATAAGCAATATGGCTTTACAAAAGGTCTTTCAAGTACAGACGCGGGTGTTGCTCTGCTGAGACACATATTTGACGCATGGGGGAAATCGCAAAATGCTATTCGAGTTTTCTGTGATTTCTCCAAAGCCTTTGATTGCGTGCACCATGACACGCTTTTGCGTAAGTTACGTCGTTACGTCCGAAACGCAGCTCTCAACGTAATAATTTCTTATTTACATAATAGGATCCAACGTGTAGATGTTAATGGCGTGAAATCTTCCGAGCTTCCAGTTCAGTTAGGTGTTCCGCAAGGCTCAATACTGGGTCCATTTCTGTTCTTAGTATATATCAATGATTTACCATTCCATTTGAAGGGCATCTGTGACGTTGTACTGTTTGCAGATGATACCTCTCTTATTTTTAAAGTAGACAGGAATAGACAAGATTTTGACGTAAATAGTGCACTCTCAATAGTTATAGATTGGTTTACGTCAAATAACCTAATTCTCAATGCTAAGAAAACGAAATGTGTAAAGTTCGCCTTACCTAATGTTATAAATCTAGGACCCAACATCGTCTTAGATAAAGAGGTGCTTGAAACTGTAGGCTCGGCAATTTTTCTAAGACTAACAGTAGATGCCAAACTTTAGTGGGGACCTTATATATTATATCAAGTCTAGCAGGAAGGCTCACTTCGGCTGCCTACGCCGTCAGGAAAGTAAGTCAATACACTGACGTTGATACAGCTTGTTTAGTCTATTTTAGTTATTTCACAGCGTTATGTCCTACGGTATTCTGCTGTGGGGCAAACCCGCTGATATACAAAATATATTTGTCCTTCAAAAACGAGCTGTTCGAACAATTTACCAGCTAGGTGCCAGAGTTTCTCTAAGAGATTTTTTAGAGATATTGGTATTCTCACGGTTGCATCACAATTCATTTTCGCCAACATCTTGTATATTAGGCTAAATTTACACTTGTACACTAAAAACAGTGATATTCACATTGTTAACATTATAAATAAGGACAAACTACGTGCCCCCTTTCACCATCTCCATAAGGTTCATAACTCATCTGTTGGGCTTGGTATAACCTTCTTTATCAAGATACCCTCTTCTTTGCTAGACTTGCCTTTTAATGCGTTTAAAGCTCAAGTAAAATCCAACCTTTGTTCAGGGGCTTACTATTCTATCAACGACTACTTACACGGGCGACCAACTATTCCTGTTGGTCGCCCTAATTAACTGAAGACAATGTTCATGTTCTTTCTCCAGAATTGGCTTACTGACAGGTTATTGTTATTAGTATTAACTTATTTATTTATTTTACGTCGATGGTCCTAGTTTATAATCTGTGACTTCCAGTGACAGCTATGTGACCAGCCGCTCTATTCTGTACAAATTTCACCGTGATAACTTAGGTGAAGTGAGCTAAAAGTGAGCTGTCATTCCGCCTGATGCTATGGGATTGATACTATTGACAGCTCACTTTACGTACACTTCACCTAAGTTTTCACGGTGAGGTGTTTACAGAATAGCATGGCAGAACCCAGCAATGCATAAATATGTAAGCTGTCATGCCCTTTATGCCTGGAGGCTTATATTTAGGTAGTAAGTTTTTATTTACATTTGAATTTTAATAAATTATTTTTTAGATTGAGTACGTATAGTTTTTATAATATTTGTTGGTATATTGGCGTGGCTAACTATCATATGGCAAATAATTTAATTTTATGTTCTGTGCCTTGTAATATTAATTACTTAACACCTAGTATTGTATACAATCAAGTATCAAGTATTTTCTAACTGAACAGACAGCTGTGCTGCTGGGGAGTTTGTTGCGCCACTTCTTCTTCCCAGCGATAGCACTAGGAAGTGGTGAAGGGCGGCCTCTTTTGGGGGACTGTCTTTTGTAATTTTGACGTTCGAAAAGTGCTTATTCTCAGCCTAATTTGAATAAATGACTTTAGATTTTGATACGACTTTGATTTTGACCATTCAATATTTTGCACAAAAATTAAATTCAATAAGTTTGCACAAAATGTTGAGCGATAATTTCGCCTGTGTGAAGAACTCGTTACGAACGATTTCGTGAAACCATCTAAGAAAAACTGCTACGATCCCTAACCACGGTTTTATAGATAAATTGCTTACTATTTAATGTTGTCCTCTTGAAAATTACATCCCTGTAACTGGTTTAATGAATTCTTTGCGTAGTTACTACACGTACATTTACAAGAAACCACTCACCAACAACACAAATATAAGCCATATTCTTCTCCGTGGAAGATGTGGATCTTCAAACATAATTACAGTCTTACAAAGCAAGCAATTTAATTATTACTGACGCAGTACTTCATTATTCACATTAAATCTGGGAACATTAGTCACTCGCTAATCCCTGCTTAGTAAGCCGGCTGTACCTACAACATTACTGAAAAAGAAACGGTCCACTAACTACGTGTAATATTTCAAGCATTTAATGTAAAATTGTAATATTTCAATTTTTGAGCTGAAGAGAGCAGCCCTTTGTGTTGGTAGTCTGTGAGCTGAAGAGAGCAGCCTTTTGTGTTGGTAGTCTGTGAGCTGAAGAGAGCACCCCTTTGTGTTGGTAGTCTGTGAGCTGAAGAGAGCAGCCTTTTGTGTTGGTAGTCTGTGAGCTGAAGAGAGCACCCCTTTGTGTTGGTAGTCTGTGAGCTGAAGAGAGCACCCCTTTGTGTTGGTAGTCTGTGAGCTGAAGAGAGCACGCCTTTGTGTAGAGAGCAGCCCTTAGTGTTGGTAGTCTGTGAGCTGAAGAGAGCAGCCCTTTGTGTTGGTAGTCTGTGAGCTGAAGGGAGCAGCCCTTTGTGTTGGTAGTCTGTGAGCTGAAGAGAGCACCCTTTTGTGTTGGTAGTCTGTGAGCTGAAGAGAGCAGCCCTTTGTGTTGGTAGTCTGTGAGCTGAAGAGAGCACCCCTTTGTGTTGGTAGTCTGTGAGCTGAAGAGAGCACCCTTTTGTGTTGGTAGTTTGTGAGCTGAAGAGAGCAGCCCTTTGTGTTGGTAGTCTGTGAGCTGAAGAGAGCAGCCATTTGTGTTGGTAGTCTGTGAGCTGAAGGGAGCAGCCCTTTGTGTTGGTAGTCTGTGAGCTGAAGAGAGCAGCCCTTTGTGTTGGACGTTTCAGGTGGCTTTAATTAATATACGATTTCTAGTTAATTTAGTAATGGAACTCGAATTAAAAAAATAAGTTACTCATTTTATCTCTTTAGTATTTACAGAAGTGATAATCTCTCACTAATTTATTATTTTTGTGTCAGTACTTTATCATACGAAGGTTTCCTCCAGTATGTTGGATGTGTTTATATGAATAGGTACCCAAATGTTCCATTCACACGCACCACCGAGACCTGTCTGTGTAATTCAAGATTATTAAACATAACCTATACAAATATTTAATCAAAACTTCTCCTACGTTTCAAAAGGTCGTAACTCCATACAATCGCACTAGGCTCGGTCCGGCTAAGTAAAGTCGCAAACTTTCCTTCACCCCGTGAATTAGTTCTGATTAAATTCGTTGGACCCTACCCACGTTTAGGTGTCGGAATTAGGAATAGTTATACAGGTACCCTCGTATAGCCGTGCCCGGTATTAGGAAACAGGGCTTGTAGTAAGTTAGTTTAGTTTTGAAGGCTCAGACCGGTAATTTTGGGTAACCTGCCGTGTTTAAGTTATTTTAGTGGATAACCAGACGAGAATTTAGAGGTTCAGGAGAAGGACAGTAACGAGATCAAGTAAAACGCCATCTTCTTGTTTAATTGGAAGAGAAATAATTTAAGTAGTGGCATCTTTGACAGCTGTTTTTATACCGTGGTCTGACCAGTCATGAAAGTGCGTATGTTAATATCTCTTATCATTCCTGTTCTAGCCAAAACCCGTAATGAACATCAAAAAAATTCAAAGTCCTGACTGACTGACTGATACATCAACGCAGAGCCTAAACTGCTGGTCCTGGAGACATGAAGTTTGGAGGATGTGTTCTTCTTAAAGAGTAGGTATCCACTAAGAAAGGGTTTTTCGAAATTTCATCCCTGAGAGCGTGAAATGGGGGGATTTTGTTTGTATAAAAAATCTTATTCTTTGAGTTAATAAGCTTGAATCTTGGCACGAATACTTATCTAAGTAAATAATGAAGTTTGCCATAACTTGTTTTTCTAAACTTCCCCCTAAACGGGGGTGGGGGGGTTTCAAAGTTTGTATGGAAAAATTTTAGCGGGTGGTTAGATTTACTCGAAACTCAATATTTATACCTAGGATTGAAAGTAAAGAATAATGTGTATCAGGGTTTTTCGAAAATCTACCCCTGACGGGCTCAAAAGGGGTAGTCAATTTTACAGGGGAGGATTTTACAGCTTGGCTTGATTAACTCAAAAATTGGTATAAATAATCTTTGAGTTAAGTTATGGAAATATCCCAATATTTTCTTTAGAATTCTACGTGGGTGAAAAGACGGGATACAGTTAATATGTAAAATCTTTTTCCTTTGGTGAATAAACTTGATACTTGGCAATATTTGCCTCAGTAATTAATACAGATGGTCATTTTAGTTTAAAAAAACTCCTCACAGAGGATTTAGGGGGTGAAAAGTTAAAAGGTAAGAAAAAAAATTAAACCGGTCGGACGGATTAACTCGAAACATGGAACTATTACCAACTTAAAACCCCATAGCGTCGAAATTTTTCGTCGGTTATTAAAATAAATATTGCTGCTCCATACATTTTGACCGCGTAGGTGTTGCAGTTTTCTATGAAACAGAAGATTTTTTTTTTACGTTAACCGACGAAAAATTTCGACGCTATGGGGTCTAGTATCATGTGCTGAATCCATGGTTACAGTTTGCGCGTTGACATCCCTTGCACCCTGTATAATATTATAAATTCTTTCTGTGTGCTAAATTTTCACGCCTAAACCACTAAACGGATTTCGACAAAATTTGGCAAAGAGATAGACGGGTAAGCACATACTTTTTATCCTGGTAGTACTTTCCCGTGGGTTAATTTCCGACATCCACGCGGGTGAAGCCGCGGGCAAAAGCTAGTTAGTTAAATATGTACGTCTATCCTTTATCAAAGTACAGCCGAAAAGAAAATGTTTTGTCAAAATATCATAATACGAGTAGATCAGCTGAACCGTTATAAAGACAAATATTTTTTTTTTCATCGCACGGGAATACGATGACAAATGGCCCGCGTCCTTGAACGCGATGTTATTTCCCGTTCAAAGTTCTGTCACATTTTATGGGTGTCATCAACAACACACATACATACAATTGGTAGCCATTTTGTTTTTACTTTTATCGGTCATCGGTTTCATCTAACCATGTAATTAACTTAGGTGTATTAAATTTAAATGTATGTAGGGTATTGTATACGTGTGTGGTGTGGCTGTGTGATAAATGAGTAAGTTAAGGTGGGTATATAAAGAAAGAATATAAAGAAAGCATCTGTTGCCAAAATACTCTACATTTAGGTTTATGCTATTTAGGCTTATTTGCATTTCCAAGAGTGCGCACTTTAGTATGTGTTACTACGTGATGGGCATTTTGTGTAACCTCAGTGCCAGCCACGATGTACAGTTGGCGCACACGCAGAACCCCAGTCTCTTAGTACAGTGTGCCAGTCAAGAAGCGTATTGGTTTCCTGTAAGTTACCCTAAAAAGAGCCCATTGTGCACGCTCTACTTTCATTAGATGCGTCTTATGTGCTACTCCCTATGTTATAATGCAGTAGTTGAGAACAGGTTGGCAGAGTTTGTGGTAAAGCATTTTCAAAATAGTGTTGCTAGCAATTCAACCATTTTTTTTTAAATGTGTACGAGATACTAACCCGGCCACTTATATGCTCTATTTGTTTTGACATGCTAAGGTCTATGTGAACGCCAAGATACCTGATGTGTTTGACTTTCTCAAGGTTTGGGCAGGTACATCTTGCTGGTGCAATACTATCACAGGAGTGTAATTTAAATGAGAGATGATCCGGGCAGGAAGTTCTTATGCTGACGGTGAAATTCACAACCTTCGTTTTCCCTACATTAAGCGTCAGTAGATTATGAGTAAGCCAACTGGAAACCAGGTTTATACCCATGTAAGCAGCCTCATGAACCCATTCCGAAGTTTTGTCAAAGAAGGCTATGGCGGTATCATCAGCATAGACTAATATTTTTTCTCGGTCCAACTCCAATGTGGAAAGACTGTTTATCTATTCCTATACATAGACAGTCTTTGCTCATTGGAGTAAAGAGTGTTGGCCCGAGCACACTGCCCTGAGGAACTCCGTTGTTTAGGTTGGTAAGTATAGCTGCTGCACTTGTCACTCATGCGGACCCTTTGCATGCGGTCTGTTAGATAAAATTTAAACAATTTTATAGCTAAAACTTGAATACCAATAGCTTAAAATTTCCATCTGTTTAAGCAGAATTAAAGGCTTTTGCTAGGTCAAAGAAGTTACCAGTGCATTTATAGCCGTTGTCCACTTTATTTGCTACAAAATCAACTAAATATTATGTAGTTCGCACCTTTCTGTGAACGTAATAATTGATGATTTTTAATTCGTCGAAATAACGTTTACTAAAACAATTTCACATCTCATCAGAAAGGACGCGATAACTTAGTAAACTGATTATTAGGAAACAAGTCAAGCATTTCTAGGTAGGTAGGTACTTAGTAAATCATGTAAGCAAACAGGCTAGCTAGTGATTCTACGAAATGTGTGCATTGTGGTAGTTCTGGTAGTGAACGGTAATCGAGATCTTAGCTCAGCGCCGAGTAATTGTGGTAAACACTCCGAATACACGCATATTGGGAGCCTAGTTAAAGGGAATAATAATTAAAACATGTGTATTACCAGGAATATTCTCTACAATAAACATCTCACAATGTAGGTACTGCTATACTATCAGCTCATTTTTTTTGAAAATTATTAACGTTTACCTTAAGTTCTCGATATTGTACTTTCCACAACAACTACCTACCGGGAGATCAATCTTAATACTCTAATTCCATCAGCTGACATTTACGTGCCTACTGAATACAACATCGATACATTCCACGTGTAATGTACCCGACCACATCACACGACACGAACATTAACATTATTCTATACTCATGCATCAACATTATATCCAGACACGCACACACTGACATGCTTTCACAATAATGTACAATTTGAGACGCGTTGATAAATTAGCTTTTAACTCTGAGTAAGCTTGTTTGGATGAAAGTGCCTAATCGCTTCGCTCAGCTTCAAAAGGGCTGCGGGAATGTGGTCGAGTTGCGTTTTTCTCAGAGTTTCTTACGCCTATAGCAGATAGATGATCAGATTTTTATTTTTTACATCGCGCATTGCGATTTTTCGTGAGAAATATTGCTAGCGTTTTGTTGGAAGAAGTAAAATAAACTTAGTTTAGATACATCAACTGTGTGTAGCTAATTAGGAGATTTCGTGTAGAAAAAAAACAATTTTATTTTCAAATCACTCAAAAAGTTTCACAAACACGTGTAGGTAATGTTTTACAAATATGAATACAACAGAACTTCCGTCCTTCAACATCAGCTCCCCCTTTCCCGATTCCAACAAGTAGAATTATATCGTAAACAGACTCTGTGAACACCTGTAAACAATTGAAATACGAAACTTTACCACCATTCCATTGTGAACCACAATCAAAATCAAGATTGTTCCAGTTCGAATGGGCGACTGTGTATTGTGTCTCAGTCTATCATTGTAATACATGTCATGTTTTTAGTAACAAGATTGATTCAAAATGTTGACAAGTTATTTCGTACTATTTATCGCCAAGCATTCGCATTAGTGAGACCTTGCTTCACATAGAGGGTATTATTGTATCTGGTTAAGAATATTATTTACGAAGCCTGAACATCTTAGTAAAAAGCCTTTTTTGGTTGGCTCCAATTCAGCCCAGCAGGCAGGAAGCAGTCTCTTAATTTGGAACAAATAACATTAATCAAACAAGATTCAAAATTTTTCCTTTAAAAAAAATAAAATAATAAATAGCGTTCATTTATTTACCGCTAAGTACATAAACAACACAAAAACCCTCAAACAAAGAACTAAAGAAGTGCCATTTAATTCCCACAACAGCATTAATTTTCAACGTCCCTTACAATTAGGAAATTTCTAACAAGGCGCGATTATTAGAATTGATTCGAAGGGAACCCTCCTCCAGATCCCTACTCCGTACTCTGTAGTTTTAGCAACGTTATCCCTAAAGGCTATCCGTTTTAATTAGGGGCACGACACGTAAATGGAAATTACTTAGTTACAATTTGAAATAACTTCGGTGAATCGAGTCAAGATTAGTTTCTGGAACGTCTACCTGGGTTATGGAAATCGCGCTGTGAAATGACAGAATAGGGTGAAACTGTTTAAGATGTATTTGGATTGGTTTTATACGATGTGATCCGGATGAGGGACATGATAATTTTAATAATAGCGGTGTCCCGGGCCCCTTTGTGCTAACGAACAGGTACAATAAATACTGCATAAAACCTAGTCAAAAATAATCACGTAAATCGGTTAAGTGAGTTTTGATTTGCCTTTGAGCGCATTAGCGGTCTGAATAGCATAATACGTTCTTTCCGAAACCATACCGTTGCTATATCATGGTTCGATTAGGTATACAATACAATGGCACTTGCACATTGTACAAATAAATAACCAACATACTGTTTGATTACCATACCATTTGTTTAGAGCGGCAATCGACCCTTTCCTGTAACAGTACTACCATCCTTCCTCTTTTTTTACAAAACATTCGTCAAACCGTTACGTCATCGCTTATCCACCGCATACAAGGGGTTTATTTTACTCCAAACAAAAAGGCAAATTGATTAGCGAATAATATCACCTCTTTCAACAGACATATCATATTGAAATGTGTAATACGTTGAACAAATTTATTGATAAGCTTATTCGCATGTGCTTGTTTTGCTAACGGAATTTTTTCGGGAATTCTTTTGCGATGAATAATGATTCTGTTGACAATGTTCGTAATAAGAATGTATTTCGTGATGTGGTCACTAGTGGGTAGATTGATTTCCTTACCTGTAGAGGCCTTAAGACACAGGTTGGATTAGTATGAGGAAAATTTTGGTTTCCCTAAAATTCCCTAAAATAAAAACAAATAAATATTCAATTGAAATAAAGACTATTTTCTTTATAACCATATGTACGGACGCTTTTTTGTTTCACGTTTGAACAAACTCAGATCAATAAATACACAAGGAATATTTGATAAAAAAAACACGTTGAACAAAATCAATCATATTTGATTCATAGGATGGTAACAGGTGGACGAGACTGAATATTATTCAATATTAGAAAATGTAAGACATGGATAGTGTTTTAATTTTTTCATAAAACTCTTTTCCTACACAAGAATGATAGTTTAATACACTTTATTATGAACATCATAATTAATGCATGGTTTTATTTAGTAAAAGTATATCTTCATGAACAACTTATCCATGTAGAAAAACAACATATTATATTAGCTATTTTGTGAAAATACAAATGTTAGATCATATTAGGGGTTAAAGTATGAAATTGCCGATTTGTACTGAAAAATTGAAATTAGTTTTTTTTTTTAATTTAACATATTTATTTAAGCAAATTAATTAATTAATTACCATTATTATCTATACATTGCTGCCATGTAATAGAAAGGTCATTTATGCCTTTGCGATAGAACTCTCGTGATCTGGATTCGACAAACTGTGTGAAAGCATTTTGTACTGCCTCCTGAGAAGAAAACTTTTTATCACGTAGAAAATTGTCCAAATCACGAAAAAAATGGTAGTTCGTTGGAGCAAGGTCTAGCGAATACAGAGGGTGACGAATGGTTTCTAATTGCAGTTCCTGTAGAGTTAAAACGGTTTCTCGTGCTGTATGAGGTTTCGCGTTATCATGGAGCAATAATGGTGAAGATCGATTCATGAGTCGGGGCTGTTTCACTGCTAGTTTTGCTATCATTGTTCAGAGTTCGGCACAGTAGACATCTGCCGTTATTACTTGACCAGATTGGAGAAAGCTATAGTGAATAACACCATGCTGAGACCACCAAACAGTTACCATTACCTTTTTATTGGTAAGTTTTGCTTTAGGACACTGTTGCGGCGTTTGACCTGGGGTCAGCTATTGCATTTTTCGCTTACGGTTATCGTAAAGAATCCACTTTTCATCACATGTCACAATTCGATCCAATATTCCTTCATTTCTGTATCGATTCAACAAGGCAACACAAGTATCAACACGCGTTTCTTTCTGCAGATCAGTCAAATCATGAGGCACCCATTTCTCATATTTTTTTATTTTATTGATTTGACGCAAATGTGTCAATATTGTTGGTAAGGTAACGTTAAACCATGCCGCTAATTCCTGGGTAGTTTGGCTCAGATCGGCTTCCACCATCTCTTTCAATTCATTGTTATTCACCTGTGTGGGCGTTTCACGTGGCTCGTTCTTCAAATCAAAGTTTCCATCACGAAAGCGTTTAAACTAAAATCACACAGTGCGTTCATTAGCAGTCCCCTCTCCAAACGCAACATTAATATTGCGAGCTGTTTCTGCAGCGTTAGTTCCGCGTCGGAACTCGTAGTCAATAATAACTCGAATTTTCGAAGTATCCATCTTTCTTGTCTAGGCTGAATAAAAAAAACAACTGAAAGTCGATAATCGAATGTTGCACATTTTTTAAAAGAAGAAGTTCATAGGTACCAAGTGAAAAAGTTTCACTCAAAAATCTCAAACCATGAAGGTAAAGGGCTAAGGAAGGAACACGGGTGGGTTTTAGTCAGTAAGAGTCTGACACTCTCTTCTGCTCCACCCAGAGCGGGAGGAGTCATTTGATGATTTCCCATCCACAAAAGAAAAAAAAAAAAAAAAAAAAAAAAAAAAAAAAAAAAAACCCCTATTATTAACAAACATGGAAGATAATATTTACATAATTTTAAAATACTTTAATGAAATTGGAGTATTTGCACCGTTTGAGACTTTCGGCACCTGCAACGGCCGCCCCAGCACAACCCGCTATTCTAAGAAGATAGGATTGCGCAAGAGTGTCGGCACATGTTGCATCTCACACTAAAAGCCTGCCTAACTTCCAATGCAAGGTCGTGTGCCAAGCCATTGGGTTCTAAAACAGCTGGCACCCTGGCGGTGGCAACAGCATGATAGACGATGTCATTGAAGCTGGCATGCCAAACCATCCGGCCTGCGCTCTTACTGCAGGATAGGCCATAGTGTTCGAGTCAGTCAACACCTTGACTATTGATAGCGATGGAGCCACGCAATGAAGTAACGCAGACAAGTAACGAGCCGGAAGGTGGTGTCACCCAGCATAGTGCTTATGTTGGGTAACGGTATCTTCTGAAACTAGACGCCCGACTCCTACTCACCCACAGCCAGCAGACGGGCATGGTCAGCAGTATTGATGGACGTATCAACCTGGAGAGGGGCTTATCCCACTGTCTCTGGGCTGATAGGTTCACGGGCCGATCTGTATCCCGCATAATCAGCCTATAACGTTCCCACTGCTGGGACTCAGGCCTCCTTTCGGTGAGAGGAAGTGGGCCGTAAACCACCACGCGGGCCCAGTACGGGTTGGTAGATGTCACATGTCTTCGAATTTTTTGTTATAGGATATGCCGGTTTCGTCACGATGTTTTCCTTCACCGTTTTTAAGAACAGTGGTGATGAAATTATTTACTGGGTTCGAACGGTCGCGACCACCACTGCAGCTCCTACATAAAATTCGATAACAGATACAAAGTCTGACTATACACATCGTTTAACTCTTAACTTAGTTTCGTTTAACGCTTAATTTGGTTTCATTCTTACCTAAAAAGTAAAACCCACCTTTTCATACACTGTTATAGCACTTTGTATCCAACAAAATGAAAATTCTCGTTCGTTTAATTACAGAAGCACTAAACTAGTATTTAATGAGTAAAAGCGATTCAAAGTTATTCCTTTACAGAATCCTGCACAGTCGAGTTTAATGCAGTTAAATTTTAAGGTACTTGGCAACAAGGAATATTCATCAACTTGAATCGAATCTGGGTCCTTTGGCAAATAAATAAGAGTAAGTGAGCCAAGCAATCGTTTATAGTGCCAACAGACTGTTGTACTGAAGTCTTTATGGTAGAACATCTAGTTATTATAAGTACATAATTGGAGCAGGAATCATTGTGTAAGATGTAAATAGCTAGGTCCACCTCGGACGATCCAGTGCGCTCGGATGGGGCGACAGGAGCGCGATCCTAATGCGCTGTCGGTCTATTGTTACTAAAACAACAAATACGGGTTATAGCTTCCACTGACTACAGTCTGCCCCTTTGCTCCCCCTTTCTTTTTAATCGTCGCGTTCGTCTCGTCTCCGTCGCCTGATCTCTTTCCGGTCGTGTCGGAATGCGGTTCCATCGGTCGAGAGGACTATGAAATTGAGAGAAGTGCACCTGGGTCTGCGCACACTTGTGCACTATAATATATCCCGCACCGAAGGTTGGTCACTGCTGAGATTGCTCGCCATGGCCGAAATTTTGTCTGGAGGACTTTTTATGTGCACTACATATTGAGCGTGTGTTAAATTGAACCTCGGCAATCGACCGCATTCTAAGCGCATTTTAATTTAACGGCTTTTGCAGTGGAAAACGGCACTCCAACACTAAGGCCTGATTGTTGTTTCAACATACCAAATGTTGAAACAACAATCAAAGTTGCAACAGTGCAAGTTACTTGTTGCTTCAATATTATTGTACGCCATTTGCAAGACACATGCATCGTGTGTATGGGGCTTAATATATTAATCTCAACAGCAATCAAAAGCATACCGTTTCACGCAAAAATATTTGCGCAAACATACAAATTCACGTGAGATCCACATTCCAGCGGGTTATGTAAAAAGAGATTGGAGTGGTCCGGACTCTTAAATTATTCGTATATAAAAATATGGTTGTCATAAAGTCAGACAAAGGTATAATTTATGTCATCCGTCAAATACCTGCGTACGTACTTATGAGTGAGGTTACGTTACTCACTGTATTTGGCGTGATTTGTGTACTGGAAGTGCGGAGTCTGCGTTGAATGGTGAATTTGTTTGGGACTTTATACGAGGAAACTTTTATGTTTTTTGAAGAGATAGAAACCTATAATTCGAATATACTCATCTAGAAGCTGGAAGAGAAGATTTGAAATATAGGCTGGCCAACTTGGGAAGTTTAAATTAGGATTTATTTGTATTACAAACGAAAATTACCGGATAATTTTAATAACTACACAATTATATTGTTCAGGCTTGGGTATTCTGTATGCATCTTTTTTCTACTTAAAAATGTGGTCGGTTTTCATGGCGTTTTTAATTTTTGCGCATACATTATTGGGTATATAAAAGAAAATCACATATTTTGCTTTTAGTGTTCAAGATTGGCCACGACACGTACGTTAGACAATCACACAGAAAAAAACTGTCCTGTCCGATGGACAGTCTATAATGAACATTGTCTATAACGAATGAATGAAGAGACCTATATCTGGTTATGTATTTAAGTACATAGTTTATTGATGCGACGCATGAACCTTAATGACGTAATATACGTTCAAATGCCGCATAGTATAATATTTATAACGTCTGCAGATGTAGTGTTTATTTGTCAGTACTTGTGAAATAAACATGAAATGGCTGCGGAAATGTAAACTACTCCTCCATCCCAGTATATACTCGTATTTATCTAAAGAAATGGCTTTAAAAGATCTTACCACAAATGTACCTATTCGAAATTCAACGTTCAATGTTTAGAAAACAATCGAAGTTATTTATGAAATACGTGTGGTTGATGTCGCTATAAAACTTTTATTTTAATGTAATGTTAGACTCCTAACTTTTCCAGTCTAACTTTTCCCTGGGAACCGACACAAAAATTGTATATGCTTGCATATCTATAGGTACATACTCGTATTATCACAAAATCGTAGCGAATTCAAAAGTGATCTGAAGTATTTTTTACGAGGTCCGGGAACGATTCTAATATGTTGTGGTATCTAGTGACTTCCACTCGAACGAAGTCGAGGGCAGAAACGAGTGTACAGTACAGTTTGTAGTGTGTGTGTTTGTAACGAAAAAATCATAATAATCGAAAAAGGTACAAAAATATTCTCAATCAACCCAAAAGAGTGACGTAAAATGTATTTCCATGTTTTACGTTCATATTTATATAGTACCATGAAATAACCGTTAGGAAACAGAATAGCTGTCTGTACGATAGTAAAAGTTGAAAGAAATATGAAAACGTCTGCCAATAACAACCCCAGTGAATACGAGTAAGAGATACTCGTATAAGTATAGGTATATTTATATCTTAACTTATAAATTATACTTTTACTGCTAAGTACTATAACTGGGATGTGAAACAACTTTTATGTATATTGCAGAGATATTTGGGACATTTTTACATCTTATACAGCATTACAAAATATCATATATGTCCTGGGTATAATGATAATCCTCTTAGCTTAGTGTAAGAAGACTTTTAGCAAATGATTGTGCCCTGATCTTTATGTTTCAGTGAATATCAATTACAAAACTGCATATTTAATACGTTTTTAAAAATCTGCTTTCATTGTGAACTGCTTTCAGTGATAAAGACCGGTCAAGATCTTTAAAACTTTGCATTTTTGGGTAAAACTTTTCTTTTCAACTCCTACTCCAGAGTGGTTGGTTCTTCAATGAACAAATTAACTACCAAGAAATTCATAACAAAAAACCCATACAAGCATAATACAGAATCATTCATAACATACATACTTAGCTAATGCCTCATAAACACGAGGAAGAGCAAACTTGGCAGCCACCGAAACACATCAATGCGTTATAATTATATGGCCGTACGTTGCAGCGAAATAAAAAGTGATTTTTCTTGCCTTTTCTGCAATGATTTTATATATCTTGGCTGAATGGGGTTAATGAAATGTGGTTACCATCAACCCGCATTGGGCTCGCGTGGTGGATTATGGCCCGCACTCCCTTTCACAGCGAGCAGCTATGTGTCCCAGCAGTGGGATTGTTATATGTATTTTCAACGACACCGCATTTTTTTAACTTCAGTACTTGCATGCAGCCTGTCAGATTTTAAGGAATATTTTGTAAAGGTTAATAAAAAATATATGAAGGCTAGACCATTTTTACACCGAACAAATGAGTTCAATGTTTCGATGGACCAAAAACATTCTACATTAGAAAAAACCTATTAAAAACTGCACAGGAAGCTTCTGAAATGTAAAAGGTTAAAATCCGTTGAAATAAGCAAAGTTTTCACAACTAGCCGGACGGGAGTTCCCATTCACAATTGTAAAGAAACCAGCTATTTTCTCCTAAGACCCACTAATAGTAATTTACACAAACGTTTAAATAATTTACCTTTTGTTCGAAATCTCTGCAGCGTGGACGCTGCTGTTATGGCTGACACACGGGTTTGACCGAATGTAAAGAGTAGTTAATTTTATGCAATTCACGATAATATGATGAAATGCATGATTGTCTGTGAGTAACCGGAGGAGATGTGAGTTGTGCGGTATTTGATGGTGGTTTTGACGGTGTTTACGGTATTTGTATATAGTGTAAACAATTGTTGGTTAACCTAAATAAATAAATAAATACTGCTGGCCTCTGGCTGCCTGCTTGCATACTGTCGGTATGTATGCAAGCAGACAAACAGAGGCAGAATAATATTATTATATATAATAGGCATTGTTTTGTGTGACATGTTAGACCTACTTAACTGTTGAAGATATTTTGAATTCTGTTGTCTAGCCACAGGTTATGCTAGTTACAGAGCTTATCCAAAACGCTTTGATAATGATATTACAACACGAAATTCAGCCAACGCGGCCACAATTCTCAACCATTGTTCAGTCCAGCATTCCAGCTTGGCCAACCCTGGCTGCAGGTGAAGGCAATTTTAACAATTCAATTACGCAGTGACCACACGAATATAATACATGCGACTTTAATTCCGTACACAAGTCAGTGTGTACTATTATTATTTCCTTTATTTCATTTAAATACTTACAAATTACATTTTTAAATATTTTTATAAGCAAAAGGATAAAAAAAAAACATTAAAAATATAAAATATAGCCCACCGGTATAGTAGCCCACCGGTATAGTAGCCCACCGGTATTGTAGCCCACCGGTATAGTAGCCCACCGGTATAGTAGCCCACCGGTATAGTAGCCCACCGGTATAGTAGCCCACCGGTATAGTAGCCCACCGGTATAGTAGCCCACCGGTATAGTAGCCCACCGGTATAGTAGCCCACCGGTATAGTAGCCCACCGGTATAGTAGCCCACCGGTATAGTAGCCCACCGGTATAGTAGCCCACCGGTATAGTAGCCCACCGGTATAGTAGCCCACCGGTATAGTAGCCCACCGGTATAGTAGCCCACCGGTATAGTAGCCCACCGGTATAGTAGCCCACCGGTATAGTAGCCCACCGGTATAGTAGCCCACCGGTATAGTAGCCCACCGGTATAGTAGCCCACCGGTATAGTAGCCCACCGGTATAGTAGCCCACCGGTATAGTAGCCCACCGGTATAGTAGCCCACCGGTATCGGGAACAGGGTCTATTATTATTATGTGTCATTGTCATATCGCCAATTTTTCAAATCGCTTTGAAGTCTTTCAATTGTTTCATGTGAGAAGGGCTGGAAAATTACTTGTAAATTGTTTTTCTGCAAGGATTTTGTAGTTCTGTTGGATGTTGGTAAATACTTATCAATTTTAAATTTATATTGTTTGTTGGAGAAGTACTGATGTTTTCACTACATCATACTTTAAAACGATGAAAGGACGGGCTTTTTTTAATAATAAAATTATTTTAATAACATTGGATACTTAATCAGATATTCTTCGAAGAAATCGCAAAATCCAACCAAATATCATCAACAAAAATAAGTAGCTATCTTACAAACATGAAAAATCACAAGCCTATCTAGGTAGCACGTGCCTAAGTACTACACTTGTTGCCTAGTCGTGTGTTAGTACCCTGTGACTTTATCAAAGTGGAGCACGAATGGAAGTCGCGTATAATATTCCCAATAACGCTGCCGTCGTGAAAGCTTTTTGATTAGCTAGCGAACGGTTTGTAGAGCCCTTGGCAATCTGGGCATGCCGACGATTTGAACAGCCAATATTACCGTTTAAAGCTAGAATAATATGTATAATAATGTGTGTGTGTCGTACAACTTATGAAAATTCAAGCGAGATTTGGACAACGTGTTCTAATCCTACAGTAAAAGGGTCAGTGTAAAAACTGCTGAAAACTTACTTACTGAAAAACTATTTTTAAATATTATAATGAAAAAGATTTTAGAGCAACGCTTCCATATTGTTGACAAATTAAACAAACAGTATTAAAATGTTGCTCATAAATTTTAAAATGATCATTTTTCCGGCATGATACACGTTTAGCGGCGTTGGCGGCTTGCCGAACTATTTTCATTGCGCTCGGTTTTATTAAAGTGCTTCAATATTTAATAAACCATCATGAGCGGCTAATGTGGTTATTGCATAGCGAGCTTCATTTCATGGCAATATTAACGTGATACGCGGAAATGATAACATATTTTGTGAGAATTTTTTGCTTTTGCTGCTTATCAATTTGTAGCAATTTTATAAAATTGTGAAATTCTGTCCCTCGTCCTTATACTAAACATTTTGAAATCCTCAGCAATGGGCACGATAAAAAAAAATTGACTAATTTGTAACATCAAATCTGTCTAGCTCTTACAGTCGGCCACATATCTGTCACAACCATTGAACCGTAATAGGTAGACATTTGCAATTTTTACAGAGTATGAACTACTATGGCCACTAAAACAACAAATAATAAAATTAAAAGAAAAAATAAACTTTTTAAAAACAAGCTTTTATTACTTATTAATAAAAAGGACTAAAAAGTTAAAAATAATTTAAACCTGATAAGAAATAAATAAAGGTGTGTTAAATTTTGATGGAACATTAAAGATCATTTAGAACACAATTTATCTCTTATCAGGTTTAAATTATTTTTAACTTTTTAGTCCTTTATATTAATAAGTAATAAAAGCTTGTTTTTAAAACATTTTTTTTCCTTTTAATTTTATTTTAACTTTTTAGTATTTTTGATGCGTGATTAACTACGGCGTAGTACATAGCGCGTAGCAGTATTTTTCCGTTATATGCGTTTACTGCACTTAAGCTACCTGTTCATCTTTAGTCCCTGGTTACCACCTAATAGCACCAAAGTACTCGTCAAGACGAATCAAGCACCTGCCATCCAATTTCTTCACCACCCTCGGGTGACTGGTAGAGAATGCCTAAGGCATTACGTCCGCCTTTGTACCTTTTTGTGCGAAAAGTTAAAATAAATAAATAAATCAAACGAGCCCAAACTCGATGGGGTTATGTCGTTTAATTACCGAGTTCCTATGGCCATCTTCCAGCTCCATCATCAGACCCTGGTTACCATCTAGCACCAAAATTCTCGTCAAGATGGATCAAACGAGTCCAAACTCGATGGGGTTGTGTCGTTTAACTACCGAGTTACTATGGACACCTTCCGGTTTCATCATCAGATCAGCTCCATGTCATAATAATTTTGCATTGTCATCCGATTTACACATGCATGCAAAATTTCAGCTTAATCGATTGAAGATATCTGCTTCAAAATTGAGTTGCAAGAGTCCACCCGAACATACATACATCGCAAGTTAAATAACAGCTTGTAAAAATAAAATAAGGTAAAAATAAAAGGGGGTTCCCATACAAGAAACTTGTTAAAGAACTATGTATGTAGTGTTAAATATTGTACGGGTACTGCATGCATTATTCATGTAAATTCATTAATTGATTAAAGTGATACCACCGACCACCACGTCACAGTATAAAGATATGAACCACGTCCACCGACTTCTACTCCTACTCCTTCACATTGCACACGGTGCGGTTGTGGAATTCACTACCGCCTGACATTAGGGACTGCCGAACTGTTGCAGTTTATAAAAGAAGAGTAAAAGATCACTATCTGTCCACTTCATCATAGTTGTGTATGTATTTATTATTTTGAGTATGGTATAATTATTATCATTCTAGTAATATTTATTTTAGAAGTATGTATGTATGTTTATTTTTATGTATGTTAGTATATTCTCGTAATTTTTGTTTAGTTTTTAAGTGAATTGTTTTTGATTTTATGTATATTTTTTTGTCTCGTTTACTCTTTCACACGCTGTCTACATCTCTGTATCTATTGTCCTATCTCAGAGGGGAAACTCTCGTAATTTTAAGAACGTTCACAGTCTGATCTCAGTCTCAACCTGTCGAAAATACACTAATTTCCCTACATTTTGACCAGTTTTTGACAATTGTTTGTCGCCGAGATGAGGCTGCGAATAGATTTTGAACGTTTTAAATTACGAGAATTAGCTTTCTGGTATGCTGGAAGAGATTTCTTATGAAATAAGCATCACCTGTGTACCTTTTTTTTCTGTTATGTTTTTTCTTGTCTGTCGCCACGGCGCGCCGTGGCGATTAGGTTATCACATAAAATTGTACAGCAGGTATTACAAGTTGTTATCAGTGCATTAAAATAATATAATTTTACTAAAATTAAGAAAATGTGTTTTTCAAACAAAATAAATGGCGTTAGAATTGGTAAAAAATAAATCACCTTTATCATATTAGTTTACTGACCTGTAAAAGCTGCAACGCCGCGTCGCCGGCGGCGGAGCACGCGCCGTACCTACGCGAATACGCGAGGTACGAATACCTACGTTTTGTGGTACGTCCACACGTTTTGTGGCACGCGCGCGTGGCGCGACAGTATATCAACATTTTAACAACATACTTATGATATTGTCTTATGAAATAAATACAAATTAACTTGAAAATCTCCACTTAAATTTTCCTCTTTATCTTCGTAACGCCAGCGGTGCGTTTTGGTGGCATTGTCCATAAATCAAAATCATATCGGTGTACTCTGCGATGCGAAATTGATTCGAGGTATCTTGGAAACACTCAATACTCAATACTCAATACTTTATTGCATTCCACATGTAGTACTTAGGTGGTAAAACTTAAAATTAGATCACATGGACCCTGTCGGGCACAGCAAATAAGTGAGTTAGGAGAGAGGAAGCACTTGTAAATTATAATTATTATACAGTAGGTAGGTAATTTCTAAGATAAACTAATAGTAGGTATTTATAATATAGAATATAAATAGGTATCTATTGGAAGATCTTGTAATAATTAATAAATATAATATAAATATTTAATTTTGACTACTAAAATTATGACTTTACATGTATATCACTTAAATATTCATTTAATGAGTAGTAGCTTTTCTTTAACAAAAAATCTCTTAGTTTTTTTAGAAATGTGTGAGTTTTTTCTTCGTTTTTTATTGATCCGGGTAGTTTATTATATACTTTAATGGACATTACATAGGGACTTTTTGAGTGCATTTTTAGTCGAGAACTTGGTATGTTTAGCCTAGATCGGTGTCTGAGTAGATAGCGCGACTGGATGTCTTCACGTTTTGAGTAGAACTCGTGATGTTTTCGCACAAATTTGCATGTTTCTAAGATATATATACACGGAAGGGTTAAAATATTGTGTTTTTGAAAGAAAGGTTTACAACTATCGGTTTGCTCAATGTTTACCAGGATTCTGACCAATTTCTTTTGCAGCGTGAACAGTATTTGTGCATCTGTACTGTTTCCCCAAAGAGTGACACCATAGCTAAGCCATGCATAGGCATAAGCATAGTAGGTGGTGAGGGCTGTCTGAAAATTGGTGGTCTTTTTTATTTCACGGAGGGCGTATGAGAATTTAGAAATCTTTGAGTGAGTTTTCTGTATGTGTGATTTCCAGTTTACGTGTGTGTCTATAACTAGTCCGAGTAATGTAAATTCGTTAACAGTTTCTAATTTTGAGCCATTGAACGTAAAATCTAAAGTTAAAGGAGTTTTTTGGTAAGGGTGAAAAGTTATTAATTTTGTTTTGGAGTAGTTTATCTCGAGGTTATGCTCGTTCATCCAATTGCAAGTTTTTGTAAGAATGGAATTAAGGGTTTTTTCTATATTTACATTGTCTTGGCATGAGACTAATATGGATATATCGTCGGCGAATAGGACACATGGCCCTTCTATGATTTTAGGTAGGTCATTAATATATATTAAAAATAAAAGGCATCCTATTACGCTTCCTTGAGGGATTGAGGCGTTAATTGTTTTACTATGTGATCGGATTTGTTTAATTTCATTATTTTTATGGTCAAAGTATTCTAGTTCTACTAATTGTTCCCTATTCTTTAGATAGGACGTTAGCCATTCGTGAGCCTTTCCGCGTATACCTATTCCGTATAATTTGTTTAGCAATATCCCAAATTGTACTTTGTCGTAGGCTTTAGTCATATCTAATAATAATCCAACAGCGTATTTCTTGTTATTTATAATGTTAAGTGCTTCTTGGATATACTTGTAGACTGCTAGAGTTGTGGAACGGTTTTTTCGAAAGCCATTCTGGCAGTCATCAAAAATATTATATTTTTCACAAAACGTATAAATACGGTCACACATAGCTTTCTCAAAGATTTTTGAGGCTGAGGGTAAGAGAGCTATGGGACGATAGTTGTTAGGATCTGTTAACAATAACGCAACAATGAAAATAACAATAATTTATTATTTAAGCGTCTATTTCGCATGAACTGTCACACACACCAACTTCACGAATGTACATACTATCGTATTATTAACATAATATCCTATTCCTATCACAAAAATAAAGTTAACACAAAACAATGTCCACAAAATAAAAACAATAACAATACCTACGCGCCAAAGAAATTAGAATCATGCCTACAAGCACCCCCGTACCCCGTAGCATTTCGCGCATAGAGATTTATGCCTTGAGTCGTCAACCGTAAGAATATTTTTGCATATTTTTTTCATACCTCTCATGCGGTCCCTTTTCATGTTTTAATTTTGTGCACAAAGAACGCCTTCAACTATTAACCGTAAGGCTGTAACAACATTTTTCGCTTGAATTGTTTACGTTTCTTGTAATAATTGTTTGTACAATGGTAGTTTAGTCGCGGGCCTGCGGGCGGAGAGCAATGGGTAGCTCTCCGTCCGATCAGGACCAGGCCCGTGCCGGACGGCGCGTAAGTGTTCCACGTGCGCCTCAAAGAGATGTCAGCATAGATGACGGGGCCCGACAGGGCCGAAGCCTGCCGGGGTAGCGGGATCGTCCGAAAGGGTTACCGCTGCCCTGGTACATAAAGGGCTAAGGAAGGAACACGGGTAGGTTTTAGTCAGTAAGAGTCTGACACTCCCTTCTGCTCCACCCAGAGCGGGAGGAGTCATTTAATGATTTCCCATCCACAAAAAAAAAAAAAAAAAAATGGTAGTTTAGTGGTTGTAGGTAATTCGGAATGGCAACGTTTGAAGTTTTAATATTCAGGTAATTTGGTGTTTAATCAGGTTTTTTGTAATTCGCCATTTTGTGGTGGTAGCCATCTTGGATTTGAAATTTGTCATAGTGTATAGTATTCTACCAGTCAAGCCCTTTCATTCGACACCCATATTGAGGGAGTTGTGAAAAAAACAATTCGCCTTTTTGTGGTGGCGGCCATCTTGGATTTGAAGTTTATCATAGTGTATAGTATTTTACTAGTCAAGCCCTTTAATTTGATACCCATATTGAGGGAGTTGTGAAAAAATACGTAACCCGCCATTTTGTGCCGGCGGCCATCTTGGACTGATTTTCATCAAACATAGCTAAGAACACTCCCGACAAATTCACCTATCAAACAAAAAACACAAAATCAAAATCGGTTCATCCGTTCGGGACTACGATGCCACAGACAGACATACACACACACACACACACCCCCCACACACACACACACAGACTCGTCAAACTTATAACACCCCGTCGTTTTTGCGTCGGGGGTTAATAAATAGTAAATAAAAAAAATAAAAAATAATTAAGTATGTAAAATTTGGCATAATAAGGGATAGATGATTATCTTTGAAACTTTCTGTACCTTTTGTTTCACCTGAAATTACCAACAATAATCACGGTAAATAATACCTATAGAATAGGTAGATCCTTATAGCTAGGATATGATAAAAAATAAATGCAACTACAAGTAGGTATATTGACAGTGACCCAGCGAGGAGTCCATCATTTGAATTATTTGATTGCTCGGCTCTTAGAAATTCAAATAGCCATTTAGCCTCATCCGGTATCAGTTATCAAAGTAAGCAATCTCCAAATTGCCTGTTACAGACATGTAACAGGACCGTAGAATGGGCATATCGGAAAAGATTCGAGTACCTTATAATACTTACCTTCGGAGACGTAATGTTACACGTATGTGTTATGATTTCCTTCTCATTATTTTGTTAGATATAATGTAAATATGGTGTTTGATAAGTGAATAGGTTACAACATTCATTTAGTAAAATCAGCAGTTAGTTAATCAAGTTTAGTAACCATAACACCTTCAATTTTGATCGTTTAAAAAAAAAACAAGTGAAGCAATAATGACAATACCTTGTTTCCAAAAATGATTATGATTCATTATGAGTTATTACTAATTTCAGAATTATGGTAGTGAGTGTGATTTAACTTAAAATATTATTTATTGTTTCTCGATCTCTCGGAAGAATTTTTGTTTACTCTCATGCCCCATCACTGGGCAAAGGGATTTAAATATTCCACAAAATAAAATAAATATTCCACAACTATCACACAACGCCATCTAGTCCCAAGCTAAGCAGGGCCTGTGTTATGGGTACTAGACAACTGATAAACATACTTATATATTTTTAAATACATAAATATTATAGATAAATTACACCCAGACACAGAACAAATGATCGTGCTCATTACACAAACATTTGTCCTGGGTGGGAATCGAACCCACGATCTCCGGCATAGCAGTCAGGGTCACTAACCACTAGACCAACAGGCCTGTCAAAATGTCAAATTTATTTACATTAATATTGTTACGAGCTTCGGGTTCGTGACAATAAAAACTGCCGATAAAAATTACCAAAACTTACACTTTATTTAAACAACACTAAGAACAACTCAAATTATAAAACACAATCGCTCTTAAATCGCACTTGAAGATCGCATTCGATGTATTCGCTTCTATCGCAGAACCAAGTCTGATCGGTCGCTTTTTTTTTTTTATTTTTTTTTTTTTATATATGGCATCTCGTAGTTGACCTTGAGAGGTCGTGACTACTTAACCGGACTATCCTGTGGTTGCCTTAAGAAATCTTAAAGCCTCCAGCCAGGGCTAAAACTAATTAAAACTAGGCGACTGCACGCTAAGTTCACCCCCTGTGGGGTACGAACCTCGGCTTAGGGCGTCGCTGGGAGAGGGCAGCAAAGGGACAGGCTGGATCGAAATTATATTTTTAGTGCTTTGATGAGCACGGCGTTTCCTAAGACTATCTCTGAGAAGAAAGGCCGAAACAAACTCAGAGGTTACGGTCGTGAATTTACATTTAATAGCTCAGCTGCGACGCGAGCTGGCTCTTCAACAATGAAGGGTCGGGCTGGTGAGTTTACTTGGGGACGTCGCGATGGACCCCGGCGGCGGGGTCGGAATGTCGGTTTTTTGTATTTGTATTTTGTGCTAGTTGCCCTATCGCTCTCCTGGAGGAGGGTTATGGGGTCATCGGGGTCACCGAGAACATGCCTTGGACGGCGAAGCTTACTGATATTGGAGGGGGTGTATTTGGCGGCCGCGACAACCAGAGGGTTGCAATGATTGGCGGCTGTGTCAAAGAAACGCTTGGAGAGGCGTTTCATGAACTGCTGGATGGTGGGGATCTTGAGATCGATATGGAGGATCTCGTTGCGAACGAACCAAGGGGCTGATCGGTCGCGGCTAGTCCCGGCCTTATATAGTGCCGCAGATAATTCCAGAACCTTCTATTGTAGACACATCTAGAATGTTCGAGTACATACCGGCCCCGACTGACCAGATGTCGATAGTTCTAGTAAGTTCAGCCAATCGATAATAGATGGCGCTAGTGACTCTATTAGTTCTTCTACTAGAAACTAGATGGCGCTAGTGGTAACTAATGTCATCATGCATCAGGCATTAATTGTGGCGCGCAACAATATCATTTAAAATCTATAGCTCACTTAAAAAAATGTAAAATATTTTCCAAAATAATACAAGACACACCTGAACTAAATAAAACTCTTTTCTATACAAAACAAGTTTGAAGCAATGGACTGCAGAACGATTGAATATACCTTTCCCCCACTAACCTACTTTAGATAAACTTAGAACATTCGATCACATTGAACCGATGCCACTAATTCCTATTATCTAACCGACGAGCATTCGTTCAATTTTGGTTCGTATGTCATTACTAATGATCACAGACATAGTGTAACAAACAACTTTGTAATCCTTTAGAGTCTTAAATTAGCTGGTCTACTGATATTTTGACTAGATTACTTCCCTTATCGGGGGGAAGGAATTATCCAGCATTTCTTAAATGTTTTAAGTAAAAAGAGACAAATAGATTCTTGTGACAGGATGACGCTGTTAGTTGACAATTGTGCTATTGTCTTGTGAAATGTATTGAAAAGATAAGATGGTGAAGTTAGTTTCGATTTTGGCCCGTGCCAATAGTTCCTGCACAGCTATACAGGGTGACAGGGAAACTCGACGTGTTCCTTCCAGGGCGTGATAGTGTGACCCATTTGCAACAATTAATCACCCCATAAAGCCTAGGCGAAAATTCAAGGAATCCGAGAAAAACCAATTTTCATGTTTTTTTGGAAATTTCCCAGAATTCGTCACTAAATATTACTTATCTCTAAATTCTCTGATTGAGTGGCTTTCATAGCTATTCCATTGGCTACCTAATACTTTAACACACCTATGTATGTAACCAATTTTTCTAAAATATCAAACAGTTAAAAGTTAAAGTAAGAAGTTTATTAACTATTTTCAAAAATCATCTACGTACACGAACTTTGACACCAGTTATCTCAAAATTTTACTATAACACTAAGCGTACAAATTACGGGGAAACATCTAATTAGCTATGCAACGAGGTACAAAAATTTCATAAATGTTTAAAGGTGCCGATGAAACAGTCGATAATGTTGGCAAAGGTCGAATTTGAAAATTGTTGAAATATTTTAAAATGATGTGATAATCGAATTAATTAACTGGTTTATGTTATCCCTATAACACACTATAACAACAACTATCAATCCGTCGTCAAAGATTAAGGCAATGCTTTTTCTTGATCTTTTTCTAAACGACCAAATATGATGTGAAGAGTCTACCACATTTCAGGTTAATGACATGATAAATAAAAGATTATTTGTTAAAAGCTTAAAAAACCAAAGTAAGAAAGAAGGAAAAAATGCAGCCTTAGATGGTAATAAGGCCGATGATGCCAATAACTATCCTCTGTAAATAGGTAACCAAGCGACTAATCTTTGACCATAAGTAAGTCAAGCGATTCGTTACCGTCTATACAAACTGGAGATCAAAGTGGATAAATGCACGAACCAGGAAATGTATGTGTAATGGTGCAGGAACGTTGAATAGTTAAATGTTTCCTTTGAGAAATACTTGGTTTTCAATATATCTTGTATCTTTTCTAGAAATAAGTAAGTGCTTGTCAAAGAGTGCATTAAAATGGCATTCAGGAGTGACAACACGTAAGTGTAGGAGGTTCACTAACAGCCTCGCTGACTGGTCAATCTTTTGAACATAACATTTCTCGTTACATCTTGCCAACACAAAATGTTCGAAGGAAGTAGTAATTTACATAGTGTAAAGGCAATATGGGCTTCATGACATGAAGTCCGAATGAAAGCTGTTCATAGTTCATATTACAAGTATACATAGTTATAATCTCTGTTTTGTCATCATTGTGTAAACTCGTAAAATAAACTCAACTGAATATTAAAAATCTAAAAAGATTGTATAGGTAGTTAACTTTACTACAGAATTATTGTTTTGTATGAATATTCGATTAATTAGTGTTTATTCCGATTTGTTTAAACTTAAATACCACAGGCTTCAATTTATTAAATTGACTGATAGTAAAACATAAAATATTGGCCTGGCTTTCCGCAGATCTTATTTTATCCATAAAAATGTTTAAAGCGTCCTCAAAGAGTTGATGCTCAATATCACATCGATAGCCCTTATCTTATGCAGTGTACTTTCCTGCAATCTCCTACAAACCCTTTTCGATAATATCGAGGGGTGCCATAAAACGTTCTAGGGAGGGGATAAAAATTTTGTACTCATCAGATAAACTGAACTGAATGTAATGACATCGGCACTTATGGGTTTGTATGTGGTTCCTATCGAGGGGGGTGTGGAAAAGAAAATAATATGTATTTATTTTTTCATTAAAGAACACCAACAGCATATTACGTTCAACATTGGTTTACAAATGTATTTAGGAAAAGTGTTACTGTTCATTATATTCTCACAAATAGGTGTTCATTAAAGGAAAAAAGACATTGGACAGAAGCTGCTCATAAACATATGTGTATGGCCTACATGTAACTGTTTCAGCTCTGGTCTGGTTGGTGGTTTGTGCAAATGGAATGTGTCAGTCTGGCAATTCGCAATACAGGAAAAACATAAAGGAAGAAATATTTACAAAAAAATACGAATGCCAAACTGACCGAAAAATATCTGCTACCTATACAAAACATAAAGTTGTACTGACGAAAAATGAAGTATTCCACAGCTAATTAAATTATTGTACTACTTGTTTTTTTGAAGTGAAAACTTTTTTAGCGGCGTTGTGCACTTTTGTTGTGATGGGTAAAAAATGTTAAACTCGCGCCAGGACACGTGAACTGATCGAAAATTCGTAAGACGGAGCTCGCATCAAGACACTTGACCTGATCGAAAATTCGTAAGACGGATGGAGAATAAAAATGAATATTGTATTTTACCACATAAATGATAGTACTGTTATACTGATAATTAAAGCAATTCGTGCAAAATGATTCCCTATCCATTCCAAAATATCAAAAATGCACAACGTTAATATTCAAGTTTTCACTTCTGCCGGTACTCCCGGAGTGCAACCTGTTCTTTTTTTTTAATGATTCTCCAGATACCCGTTGAAGCCGTGGGTGGGTGACTCGCTGCTCTAAAGCTTGCGGGAGTGATGATGATGACGTCACGCTGAAGTATTTGCACGAAGGCTGCGCTGACATTCATACTCGGGATCACCAGTATAGAGGTATGCGGAGCAGGGTGTAAAGTTCACTCATACTCTATAGAAAAGGAAGGATCCTCCGACCAGACGGTTGTTGTATCTGGCAGGCAATTGCCCAACGACTGATGTCGGGAAGTTGGTATGTACGCTAATTGCGCGGTAAACTCTGCTTGCGAGATGCAGGATTTGCGTGACGTCAGTATGACGCGTTGTTCGCATGTGGCGTTTGTACGTGTACCGCTACAATCTAACCAAGATAAACTTTATAAATACTCTACACATTAAATACTATTTTACAAGCTAACAGTAAATATACATATAAGGGGTTAAAGTATGAAATTACGGAGGGTGACGAATGGTTTCTAATTGCAGTTCCTGTAGACTTAAAACGGTTTCTCGTGCTGTATGAGGTCTCGCGTTATCATGGAGCAATAATGGTGAAGATCGATTCATGAGTCGGGGCTGTTTCACTGCTAGTTTTGCTATCATTGTTCGGAGTTCGGCACAGTAGACATCTGCCGTTATTGCTTGACTAGATTGGAGAAAGCTACAGTGAATAACACCATGCTGAGACCACCAAACAGTTACCATTACCTTTTTATTGGTAAGCTTTGCTTTACGACACTGTTGCGGCGTTTGACCTGGGGCCAGCCATTGCATTTTTCGCTTACGGTTATCGTACAGAATCACTTTTCATCACATGTCACAATTCGATCCAATATGCCTTCATTTCTGTATCGATTCAACAAGGCAACACAAGTTTCAACACGCGTTTCTTTCTGCAGATCAGTCAAATCATGAGGCACCCATTTCTCATATTTTTTTATTTTATTGATTTGACGCAAATGAGTCAATATTGTTGGTAAGGTAACGTTAAACCATGCCGCTAATTCCTGGGTAGTTTGGCTCAGATCGGCTTCCAACATCTCTTTCAATTCATTGTTATTCACCTGTGTGGGCGGTCTTCCATGTGGCTCGTTCTTCAAATCAAAGTTTCCATCACGAAAGCGTTTAAACCAAAATCGCACGGTGCGTTTATTAGCAGTCCCCCCTCCAAACGCAACATTGCTATTGCGAGCTGTTTCTGCAGCATTAGTTCCGCGTCGGAACTCGTATTAAAAAATAACTCGAATTTTCGAAGTAGCCATCTTTCTTGTCTAAGCTGAATAAAAGAAAACAACTGAAAGTCGATAATCGAATGTTGCACATTTTTTAAAAGAAAAACTTCATAGGTACCATGTGAAAAAAGTTTCACCCAAAAATCTCAAACCATGTAGTTTCTATGTCAATTCGAAGTACCTATTACAATAAAACGGCAATTTTATACTTTAACCCCTATAATGTGGGATAAGCTCAATTTTCCAGGAATGAAACTGCTGATTTCCTTTTAATTCTTGTATTTATTTTCTTGTCTTTTATCTAACGTCTTTACCGACTTTTCTTTTTCCTCAACCTTGTCCTCCTTCTGCCTCTTCTACATTTTAAACATTTATCCAATATCTCTTTCACTCCTTGACTATTCCGTACGTATTCATCTCTGTCACTCGTTTATGTATCACATCTGTTATTCATCTTTACGTCACAATTCACTATTCTGTCATAACGTTCCGTATGGATAACGTTTCAACGGGATAAGTGCCCAAAAGGCTGGCAGCATTACCACGTTGGATGGCAATGCTGATTCTTTGGGCTAAAAATGGGCCAGCCCTCTGGTCACGTGACGAGTCAACCAAACGCTTGGCGATGTCCCGAAAATTCGATGGGCACTCGGAACCCAAGGCCCTAGTGTTTCAACCTCAAACGGTTCAAATATATAGCTCCCAATAAGGTTGTTATATTTGCGCCGTTTGAGGTTTTCTGCTCCTGTAGCAGCCGCCCCAGCACAGCTCACCGTGCTAGGAAGATGGGATGGCGCGAGGGTGTCGACACAGATTGCATCCCACACCAAAGGCCTACCCAATATCCAAGGCATTATGGACATTCCATCTGGCCTCTTTCCATCGTCGCGTGCCAAGTCATTGGGTTCTAAAACAGCTCGCACCCCGGCGGAGACAAGAGGCCGACGGATGATGTCGGTAATGCTGGCGTACCGTGCCATCCATCCAGCACTCTACCTGCAGGATAGGCCATGGTGTCCGAGGCAGTTGACTATTTCACCGCATTGACAGCGATGTGGAGCTCCGCAAAGAGCGCCCAGACGCAAACATGTAGTGAGCCGGAATGTGGTGTCACCCAGCATAGTGCCTATATTGGGTGATGGTAGCGCCTGAAGCCAGAGGCCCGACTCCCATTCACCCACAGCCAGCAGGTGGGCACGCTCAGTAGTATCGGTGGACGTATTAATAAGTTTATTCCCTACCAACCTGCAGAGCGGCTCATCCCACTGTCTCTGGGAAGACGGGTTCTCGGGCTGAACCGTGTCCAAGCAATCCACTTTCCAAGCGTTTACCGCATCGGTCAAACACGGCACTTCAAGAGTCAACCTGAGCAGGAACTAAGATTCGTGTGGTTAACTTTTCGGTGCTGTGGACCGAGGATAGGAACGCCGGTAGGCTGTACTACTTGTTAGTGTGTCACAATTTAATATTATGAACATCAGTCCGTAAACGACCACTCCAGAGCATAAACCTTCCACTAAATCACAACAATAAATAGTACTACTATTTACCATACATTTTGCACAAACCTAACGTGCCGGAGAAGACATGAGAAATTGTGAGATACTTGTTATGAATGTTTCAAAACAAGTATCTCACAATTCCTCATGTCTTCTTTCATGAACAGCGTAACACATTGCGACGGAAAAAACCCACATTTGTTTCACAATTTCTGTCTTCAAAACCTACCCTTTACATCTTCAAACTCACGTCAATTTACGACTAAAAATACATTTCCATATAATTTAAATACATGAATGCTGAATCAATTACGCCGAGAGTACTGTATAACACAAATCTATACGATCGTCAATGTTAACAGCCCTCTCGCTGCTCAAATCCTCAATTACCTATAAAAAAAAAAAAAAATTACGAGTGTCATCGTGTACATCTAGTTTTGTTTGAAAATCTCGGAGACCGATTGTCGACGAAAATTAATATAAGGCTCTTTTTATTAGTTCTCGTAACAACCTCACTTGCAGGGTTAATGAACCGAAAAGGGAAATATTTTAATCCCAACGAAGCCTCATCAAAATCTTTTTGATGACAAAGTCTAAGGCTTCTAAGTTGGACATTTTGTTCTAGTTGTATTTAATCAGGATTTACGTTAGATCGGATTGAGATTACCACTTGATCAGGCCTGGAAAACTCAAGTGTTTTAATTAATACTCCCGGCTGTGTTGTTATAGTTTATCTTCTTGCATTGTTTGTGACTAGCGTATTACGGTATTACGGTACGTCTTTCATTGACTTGAATGTGCCTTGGTGGCTGAGAGTATGTCGTGCTCACTCTAATGTCTCGCTGATGGTGGCGCATAAGTTGGATCATTTAGCTCCCTTTAAAATGGTTGAACTGAATGGTGCTAATCTATGCGTCACGTACGTGAACGGGCGCCGTCAGTAGGGACTGGTCAACTCTTTGCTGCCATGGCTTATTTTGATTTAATTTAATATTTGAATTTTTTTTTTTTATCTTTTCATTACGGACGCTTTTAACGTTCTGCATCGTTCTCACATGCATAATTTTGAACATGAATGATGTAACCAATACTTTGTAACAATATTATTATGATTTAAAAGAGTGTCCATAGGTACCTATGGAGAAGAACGGGCAAGAAACTCCATGGTACCTACTACTTTTTGGAATGGGCAACGAGCTTGAACTTTTTGACTGACCGACCTTGACAATTCAAAAGTGCCTGTACCTAATTGGTTTATTTGAAATAAATAGTTTGAGTTTGATTATGTATTGTTCGTGTTTCACAGTTACGTTGTTTTTCTGCACAAACAAATCTCACAAAACTCGAACCGGTATATTTATCAGTAAACCCTTCTATTTGTTTTGAGAGTAAATCCATTCCGCACCTGAAGGTCACCTACTGAATGAATAAGTCCTTTATTACAAAGACAGGTCATTTTATAGATAGATAGATAGATAGATAGAATACTCTTTATTGTACACCATACAAATTACAGAAACATAAATATATAACATGTTACAAAGGGTGACACAATGGGCGGTCTTATCGCTAAGAGCGATTTTATCCACATTATTTTTCCGAATTTTGTAGATTTTATTTAAAAAGCTCGTGCGTTTTTTCATCAAACAAAAACGTTTTGCAATCAAGAACGTTCTAATATAAAAAGAAACGTATCTCCGCTTTTCTTCGCCCGTCATATTACCCAGAATGACAATAATGAGAAAGTAATCCGGTATCAAGTCGATCGTACGATAAAATTATAAAATTCAGCGCTGAATACGCTGAAACAGCTGCCTTTGATTAGGTTTGTTTCCTGATTCAGAATATTCGATGTATCATTTTGCTGAAAAGCTAAGAGCTTAGCCACTTATCGTTTTTGGCCGATAATATATATAAAAAATAAGAGAAATGGGTAGCCGCATCGTCTGCTAGTCTAATTCAGTAACCACATAATACCAGAAACCTACGTCATCAAGTCTGACGTCACACAAAAAACCGATTCGAAAACAATATTAGGTACTGCAAAAACAGAAATAAAAGAACTAAAAAAAAAGAACTGTCCGTTATTAAAGTTTGTGGATATTTATCTTATTACTGATACTTCGGGGAGTTTGGATCTCTTGTAGTTCTCATATATCTACGTTCTAGCTGGTTGCTGTTTAGTTGTTTACATTAGGCATAATGTCTGTGTACTTTGGGAGCTGATTTTTCCTATATAACGTTACACGAGACAAATAAGGCTGAATGATGATATTATGAAGATCGAAGTTCCATTAGCTTAGTTTTTATTATTTAGCATGCTGTGAAATTATAATAATTAATTGACGATTCCATTTTTGAAATGTCTTCTTACGCTGGTATTACAATTTAATCATACTAAGTTTATTATATGTCTACCTACTTTTAAATATATGGATAATTCTAATATTTTGTTTAATAGCCGGATTGATACTTTTAATAATTTAATTTATATGGATGTACAGACATACAGCTATGCGTTTATCTTAGACTCGAATCTAAATCTTCCTTACACACATGATACTTACAACCATTGGCGTGGTAATCTCAATAATAAAGGCTTTAATACTGTAATATCTGACTTGCATGACCTTATCCTTGACCTAGATAATGTAAACACCGTGCAACCAATAGTTGGTTGTTCCCAGATGGAACAATTTGAAATGGCCCAAAACACATCTCAGTTTTTTCTATAATTATTATCTTAATATTCTCCATCAAAACATTGCAGGACTTATGAATAAAACGGATTCGCTGATAGTAAAATTAGAAGAGCTTCATAGTAACGGAACTAGTATAGATGTAATCTGTATAACTGCATTTTGTTGAAACAGGCTATGAGAATATATTACATATACCAAATTTCTGCCCAGCAGCTTTCTTCACCAGGAAGGTTAAACGTGGCGGGACGTGCATTTTCGTTAGAGCTGGACTGCAGTATCGAGAATTATTGGATGTTGCTAAACAATCAGTGACAGGCGTTTTTGAGTGTTGCGGTATAGAACTGATATCTTATAGTATTATCATTATATGTGTTTATAGAATACCTAAATATGATTACAAAATATTTTACGAGAGACTACACTATATTTTACGAAAATTTTGCTCATTCAGAAATAAAAATATTATGTTAGCTGGAGACTTTAATATAGATGTGTTAAAAAGGAATAACATAACATTAGAATTCGAACACTTTCTTTTGCAATATAATCTACAATTGGAACTTCATAAACCGACTAGATTGAGTAGTAATTCCTGCATAGATAATTTTGCTCACACCTACCGAAAAAAATGTAAAGCTGAAATAATGGACTTAGTTCTTTCAGATCATACGTCTCAATTACTCCAGGTTCCTATTAAAAAAACGTTTACACTGAAATATTGGAAAACAAAAAAACAGGATATTTCAGTAGGCAACTTAGAAAATTTCAAAAATCATCTAAAATGCTTATCTTTCTCACAAGTATATAAACCCAAAGATGCGAATGAATCCTATGAACATTTTATGGAAGATTTTTCATTATTGTACAAATTATGCTTTCCAAATAAAATTGTGACTGTATATACTAATAAAAAAATAAGTGGATATCTCGTGGAATAAAAATCTGTAGGCAAAAGCAAAGGCAGTTACTTTGGGCATATAGATTCAATCCTAATACAAAAAATAGACTTGCGTTTAAAAAATATTCTTCAACTTATAGAAAAATAATAAAATTAACTCAAAAAGCCCAAAATAACAACTACATTAATACGTCAAAAAATAAATCAAAGGCTGCTTGGCAAGTCATAAAAAAATCCAAATTCAACTTACTACAAGAACCTATAATGTCAATAAATAAAGATAATTTAACTCTTACACATCCTATGAATATTGCAAATGAATTTAATAACTATTTTATAGAGGTTATTGAAAATAACATTAAAAGTAAAAGAACTTTAACAAATAACTACGTTCTTGAACAATCGAATTCGCAATCACTATTAATGCTACCTGTTTCGGATTCTGATATAATCAAAATAATTAACAGCCTAAATAATCCAAATACGGTAGGATTTGATGGCATATCAACTAAAGTTATTAAACACGTAAAGGAAATTTAAGCACCTCTACTATATAATTAATCTCTGCATTTCTGATGGTTTATTCCCAAGTCGCCTAAAAAAAGTCATCATTAAAACCGCTTTATAAAAAAAACGATAAAAGTGATGTTCAAAATTATAGACCCATTGCAAAAATATCTGTATTCTCAAAAAATATTGAGAAGGTAATTTATAATTCAATATATTCTTATTTTGAAAAATTCAAACTTTTTTGCAATGAACAAAAAGGCTTCAGAAAAAATACAAATATTAATATGGCTCTGTTTGACCTACTATCTGGTGTAATGACATCTGTAGATAAAGGTAATCATGTGTGTGCTATACTAACAGATATATATGACAAAAGCGTTCGATTTCGTGGATCATAAGATTTTGCTGCAAAAATAACACGCGTATGGCATAAGAGGAAACATCTTGGAACTCCTAAAATCATATTTGAGAGACCGTACTCAATGTACGGAAATCACTAGAATTTGTCCTATTACTAAATTGCAGATAAAATACGTATCTGAACCTAGGCATATAAAATATGGTGTACCTCAAGGTAGCGTACTGGGGCCACCACTTTTCTTAATATATATTAATGATCTCCCAAAAACTATAGAGATCATAAAATGGTGCTATTTGCAGATGACAGCACGGCTATTGTGGAATATACTAACCCTAATAATTATCATAATGACATAAATAATTGTCTGAGTGACATTATAAATTGGCTTGACAAAAATAATCTTATAATTTATTTAAATAAAACTAAAGTTATTCATTTCCACCAGCGCCGTAAGTATCCACCAGTTAACATTGCCTATAATAACTGTATAGTAGAAGAAGTTACAAATGCTAAATTCTTAGGTATAACTATAGATAATAAACTGACCTGGAAACCTCACGTAGAGGAAATCTGCAAGCGTCTGAGTAAATCTGCATATCTATTATTCCAATTATCCAAGAAAGTGAATATTGACACACTACTAACAGCCTATCATGGATTGGTCGCTTCTATTTTAAGATATGGTGTTGTTTTTTGGGGACAGTCAACTAATAGAGAACTCATATTCAGGATGCAAAAAAGATGTATACGATCAATGTGTGGTCTAAGAGCAACGGATAGTTGCGTTCCTTACTTTAAAAAATTTAAAATTCTAACTTTTCCATCTTTGTGTGTATTGGAAACTGCATTATTTGTTAAAGCGAATCAACAATTGTTCAAAAAAATTTCAGCAGTTAAGAGAACCCTAATTCGTGCCCAATATGAGAATTTGTTATGTCAAAACAAGTGTAAAACTGCTTTATTGAGAAAGAGTTTCTTTGGTATTGCTTCAAATATTTATAATAAAATACCAGATATTGTTAAATCTATGCCTCTAAACAAATTTAAAAAGTCCCTTCAGGGGTTATTACTAGAGAAGTGCTATTACAGCGTAGATTAATTTTTAAATGATATTTCGCTTGTATAGAATTCTGATTGTGCTTTTTATTTCTGTGTCTTACTCAGAATAAATTTTAATGTTGACATGTATTTTCAGTTGGATTTAAATTTTGACGTTGTAATTTCAATTTAATTTTGACATTTTAATTTTGACATTGTAATTTTATTTAATTTTTTTTATTTTCTCTCTTTCTGTATTTTTTTTTATTGTCTAGTGCAACAAATTTTGTATGCCATTAATGGCAAAACATGTAGCCACCTCACAATAATTATATTAAGACCTTCATACTGTACTCATGTTTTACAAAATAAACATTATCTTATCTCTATCTTATCTAAGCGAAACTGAAGTGACGGGGGGGATAAGAATATAAACGCGGACGAAGTCGCGGCCAGAAGCTAGTATTATAGAAACAGTTGGACCCGTCACTAGGTTTTCTTACATTGTTGGTCGATGATATGGTGTTAACCTAACTACGTTACAATCACTTAGAATAATGCTAAGAGTAAGTTGTCAGAGTAAAACTAATCTCGAGCTGAACTCGCTGCAGCCAGGACTTGCGAGTGCAAATGTCAGATTTAATAGTTAAGCTCAAGTAAATGAAGTTACGGAACAGGGAGAACATGTTGAAACAAGTTCCAAGTGTACCAAATGCAACCAGAGCCAAGTGTACCAAAATAAACTTGTTTACTAATTCTTTCGACTCATCGGGTTAGGGGAAATGTTAAGTATATTCAGCCTTATTCATAAAAATCTCGCTAATCACTCATTAGCTACTGTTTAGCTTACCATTTATTTAGCTCTTAATCAATTCTTAACTTTTCTTTATTCATAAACGCTAGTTAGCAGGTGATTAGTAGCGAAACCAAATAGAGGAGAAATTATGCGTTCGGCACAGATTATAATCAAAATAGTTGACTAAAAAACGGAGTTTTTAGAATAAATTTGTCAAAACTACGTTTTTTTATCTGTCGAGACTTTAGCAGATAAAAGTCAGAAATTTCATCGGATAATTTGAATATGAATAAAATAATGCAATATGTTTAAATCATTGTATTTGCGATGGTAGCAATGAAAATAATAAGCTCCAATAATTAATATTAATAGTAATTGTTATTTATAGTAATTAATAAATTAATTACATACTTAATATATATTAATATTGTAGTACTTACATTTGCTCCGCACGACATTTGTAATGGCAGCTCGATCACGGTGGTGACGGAAGTAACTGGTGCTTATAGCACAGGAGTCCTCCTAGTTTAAGCCCGGTTGCACATGTCTAGAATCTTCCCACTTAGTTACAGTCTAATTTAAGGTACAAAATAGTATGTAAATAGGTTTAAGTCTTGAATGAATATATATTGTTGTTATTGTTATTTAGCTGGCCTATACCAAATTTCCATAATCAGTGGATTATCGTAGACTCAATCAAAATCAAAAGTCATTTATTCAAATTAGGCTGAAAATCAGCACTTTTCGAACATCAAAATTACAAAAGACAGTCCGCCCGCCCTTCACCATTTCCTAGTACTTTCGCTGGGAAGAAGAAGTGGCGCAACCAACTCCCCAGCAGCACAGCTGTCTGTTCAGTTAGAAAATACTTGATTGTGTACATAGTCCAGTCAAATTAGACCAAAAAACAGGGGTGAAGTTACAATAATTCACACTAAGCTGAAAATTGGTAGGATCGTTCAAAACACTATTATAAATGAAATGTGAAAAGTTCTCATCGATCCGATACCTGGAAAAAAATTTACTCGGGGTCAAAGGTCACAAAAATGGGTTTTTCGCGATTTTCAGCAAAACGGTGAGTTTTATCATAAAATTAGCCCGGACAAAAATTGTAGATCAGATAATTATCTATAAAAATGTCTAATTACTTTTTTCTTAAGAGCCACCGGTTTTGAGATATAACGATTCAAAAAGGTGAAAGAGTTGTAACCGTCATAATATGCACACGTTTCCACGCCACCTTGAGGTAGTGTACTTAGCGCGTTTTTTTTAATGTGGTTTGTAGTTTTGCAAACATTTCTCAATTCGTTGAAAGTGAACTGACAGTCATCGCTATTTTCGATGTAAGTGAATAGTTCCTCCATTGCCAGATTCGTAGATTCATCTTGAGTTCGACCGACTTTAATTCATGATGATACTTAGCCTCAGCAGCAACTGAATCGTATTCGTATTCTACTCGAGCAAGTACAGCTTTTGCCATAGCATCAGAACGAGCCTGAGCTGTTTCCAGAACCAAATCGTTCGTACACGTGCTCTAGTACGAGGAGGACTTTTAGTAGATGTACTTGATGGACTTTTAGAAGGTGAAATTGTTACTGTTGAACGTGGTATTAAGACATTAATCAATGCAAGTACTGAAAGAGCTGATGAATTTTCAGAATATCTTAAAAAGCAGAAATCTGTGACCATACATGTGGAGTGTCGTAAAAATTATAGTCGAAAGTGTTCTATGGCCCTTGCGAAACACAACAACAACTTTAACTTTTTGAATCGTTATATCTCAAAAACGGTGGCTCATAAGAAAAAAGTAGTTAGACATTTTTATAGATAATTATTTAATCTACAATTTTTGTCTGACCTAATTTTATGATAAAACTTACCGTTTTGCTGAAAATCGCGAAAAACTCGTTTTTGTGACCTTTGACCCCAAGTAATTTTTTTTCCCGGTGTCGGATCGATGAGGACTTTTCACATTTCATTTAAAATAGTGAACGATCCTACCAATTTTCAGCCTAGTGTGAATTTTTGTAACCTTGGATGTCTAAATTGACCGGTCTAACAATACTATGTATGTAAAGTAATTAACATTACAATAATTATTTAACACTTATTAAATGATTCTGTTTGATTAATTACTCGTACATTGACCTAAATAACAAGGTCATTATCCAAAAACTTAAAGTGTCTAGTGCCACCTAATTATAGCTTGCTAGCTCAAAAAAGAACTAAAACAAAATATACAGCGAGACTCACCTAAATTTTTAACAAGCCTAATTAAATCAAACAAACTCTTAACAAAAATCAACAAAAAAAAATTACGAATGGGCCTCAATGGCAGGATGAATAATAGATGATCCATTGTCAATCCATTATTGTTCACTTGGTGACTCCGGACAATGAATATTGAGCCATTATGTAGACAGACAAACAAACGACACTCATCAACATAATCTGGAAATCAAACGACTCCGAGCCATTTTAATCCGTCTCCTTTTAATCAAAGGACGCTATTGTCAGCTTAATTGTGTGAGATGCTTAACCGTCAGCCACCATATTCGGAATTGTTCGGAAACTTTCGGATTTATTACTAAGCTCTTTGAAAATGATAATAATGAATCTTAAGTAGTAAGGACTTTTCAGGCGTGGAAACTTTGAAAAAGAGTGGATGTTTGTTAGGGGGTGTCTTATGTTGCTTGCTTTGCTGTATATTTGATGTACCGAGCCCTGGGTGTGGTATTAATTATTTCTTTACTTTCTGCCATTTATTCCAAAATATGGAGTGACGTCATTTCGGATGATTGCATACATTTGTGAAGACGTGTGACATGTTGACTGTTGCTAAGCGTAAACTGCATAATAGATTTATGGGTACACCTAAAAGCTTCCGAATTTTTTGTATCATAATCTTTGAAAATACCATTTTGTAGTCGTTGTTAATCTTGGAATGGCTTACATAAATACCTACTTTGAGAGAATAATACCTCTTAATCACTCTACGAAACAGCCACTGTTATAATACTTCAAAGTATTTGTTTCGTAATAATACTTCCCGGTGACTTTAATGTAAAATGTTACGAAATTTACATAAAGCTCACTGCTCTACTCCTCAACTTGTACAAAATTATTCCCCGTACTTAATTTAGTTTAATAAGCTTGAAATACTTTTAATTAATTTGCCAAAGGCAAAGGAGCTGAGAAAATTAGTCCAGAATATTCGTAAGATTTCAAAGTTTTCGAAATACGGTGTACATCGGTGAACTTGTACGAACTCGCTACGAGGATATTCGAAGTCGGCCGAAGTGTACCGAATCGGAATATCGGAAAACGATGAACGTCGCGGCCCGACGCCTGAGACAAGCGATTAAGTTTTAAAAGCTGCATTGTTTTGGTCCATTTGCTTGAAAAAATAAGAGGGGAATCCATGGTGTGAACATTTTGCTAGAAAGTTACACTTTTTACTTCGAGAAAATTACATTAAGTGTAGGAGGAGCAAGCTCAATGGATGAACTCAGTGCCAAAATAAATTGCAGATTTTTGACAGCCGCTCCGATATTTCCGCTTTCCCCGAAAATGTTTTGTCTTAAAATCAGAGAGTCCTTATGTTAAATGTTATTCGTTCACGGCTCACTGGCCACAAAGCGAAACGAGAAAAAATTGGGAATTATGTCTGAAATAAATTTTGGTATTTTTAATTTTTTGATCGGCGGGACCTTGATGAATTTTACATAATACCTTAAGATTGCTCTCATAAAGGCAGTCTTGTTTTAAGTCAAATTATCAAAAACTTGATCTCAGACAGAAATCTTAACCTCCATTGCAGAAATTTGGAATATTCCCTCTCAGCTCAGCAACGGGATACCATTTACTCCTATTAATTGTTCGCAGTACAATGGATATCTTGGCACAATCTCCAGTAATGGGCAACTTTGTGATGAGTGATCCGGGGTGCATAGAGTAATTGGGTCAATGTGTCCGTATCTGTTTTATGATCTGCTCTTGTTATGTCACCCTCATTAAGCCATGCGGTATTAAGATTTTGATGAGGCACGTCAGAGAAATTGGAAGCTACGTCTAGTACAAATATATATAATTATGTTTATTGAACCTGCCACCAATGCAAAATTTTCTTTCAAAGTTTTTATGATAATTTGTGTCGAATAAAATTGATGGGTCATAAAACATGTCTAGCGGTTACCGATTTTATTTATACAGGAGACGAATGAGCGTTCTTCACTATCGTTTGTCGAACGAGACCTAAACATGGAGCCTTCAAATTCGATAGGTCATCAAGGTGCAATAACAGAGCATACTGCCTCGTAAAGCTAGGACATTCAGAAGAACAAGCACTTTGTTAGGGGCAACACATACAAACTATCGTATCTAGCACCCTTTATCCCGCAGTATGTGCGAACGTCGAATGGCTGGTAATTTGGCGACAGAGAAAGGGTGGGCCCCGGCCATTTGATAAAAGGCGCGTTTTATGAGAGAGAGGAACGCGTAAGATAGACCACGAGCGCGTGCTCACTTGATTTACTGGGATAGGGAGGATATTTTTTTTAATTGATACTGAAACAACTTTTGGGCTCGATAAATAAGTTTCTTATCAAGACAATCTATTAAATCTTACATTTTTTGTCAGAATTTATTATAATTATTTAAATATTGAGTATTTTATGCTTCTTACTTATCCTGGGCATTTATTTTTATTTTAAAGCTAATCTTTTGTGGGAATCATACTTAATGGTAATGGCAAGAACAATTGGCCTTTTGTGGCTTTCTTGCAATAAAAGTAAACACAGAATTTAACAATACGAACGAACACTTTCAGTTTGAGTTTCCCAAATCCTTCGCTGTAAACAGACTACCGTAAACCCAAACCATATCCATTACATTTCATCCTTACAACTTCATTTCATTTCATTTCTCTCTTATTCAGGCCGGAACCAGCAGGTCCCGGCCTGAATAAGAGAGAAATGCAATCAAAAGGAAATAAGGTTTTTGTCAAATAATAGTTGTGTTTATTTGGCGACGACTTCATACGCTGGTGACGCGTGACGAATGTCGGCTTTAAGCGGAAAAATGGCTGCCGTCGCGTCGCTTACATATTTTATGAAAATACTGCTGTAAGGAGCCGAGGTTGACTGCGCTTAGCGTAGTTCGCTTATTATGTGGCTGTACCGCGCGTTATTTTGAAGGACATTGTGTTGTCTTAGTATCCACATTTAATTTTATAAACGGAATCGGAATCTATACGTTAGTTTATAGTTTCTGTATATATTGCGGATTCTGACTTTGTTTGGCCCTTAGCGCATTTTAAGAGTAAGTACTTAATTTTTTCTTTATTAACAAAGAAATTTTAATTTTTTTTTATGAGAGAAAAACTGCCTGGTATAAATTAATAAAACATTTCCTATGCACACGCAAATCAAATAATGTAAAACAATGCCGGGAATTTGGCTGCTATAAATGTAACTCCAAATGGACATATTTAGAAAGAATTTTCATCATACAAAAATAAAATGTAACTACTAATTTCGAGAGACATTTAAGCCTGTAAGGGTAAATAGCAAGAAGGATAAATAGCTTTGCACGTAACCACGTAGGCGGTGTACCAGGAAGCGATGACAGCGATCCGTCTGACAACACGACCGTCTGTCTGTCAGGCCGAGCGACACTGACGGGCAATCGCTCTCACACGAGCTAAGGCATAAGAACCTGGCGGTGTGACTTGCCGCCATTGCAACACATAATTATTTATCATAAGTGCTACTGCATTATTTGCAAGAATAGGCACATATCCATGTAACTACCTTTTAGGCTTTGACTAAAATAATTCGTAATCTTTGTAATAGTTATTGAACCTTTTGATTTATCCTTAGACTAGCAACCCGCCCTTGCTTCGCACCGTTTTACAATTTGACAAAATATCGACATTTCATTATTATTACGTATACGTTTCGTATCCCTTAATTAATTTTACGCAAAACTTCCGGAATGAATACTCTAATTGATGGCATCGATGGAACCGCATGAAAATCAGTAACGTAGTGTAATATAATTAATAATATTATTACGTAGATACAGATTATGATCAGAGGGCATAATTGGCCTTTCAATTAATAATACCTTATTATGTGCATTTTTAACCAAAATTCTACTACCTTCTAACACTACTCAATACAGATTCGTTATTTACCTTCCCGTAGGCTATTCATTGTTACTCAAGCTTCAAAACACGAGGTGTGTGAGAGATGATTCCCATACATTTTAGGTAACGTAACGACGTTTTTTTTTTTTTGGGTGGGAAATCATCAAACGACGTCCATCCCACCCGTGTTCCTTCAGTTGCCATGTGAACACAACGCGCCGTCGACCCGGGCCTGGTCCTTACCGGGCGGCGAGCTGTCCATTGCTCGCCGCCCACAAGCCCGCGCCTACGGTGGCCGGAAGTCGGTTGCTGACTCCCGACGTCCAGGGCGTCTCCTGCGGTGACTAGGGGCGTGAGGGCGCAGAGATTGCTTCTCCCTCACGCGCTCAGCCTCCTCCTTTGCGAGCATTACTGCTTCGCAGAAGTAGGTGACGGCTTCGCATGCACTCTCGCTCCGTACCATGGCCTGGACCAGGGCCGGTCGCGAGAGATCGCCGCCGCCGATCGCCACCACGAGGACGTGGCGGTGCTCCACCCAAGCCGGGCAGACCTCCACCGTATGCTCCACCGTGTCTTTCGGGCCATCCACACATTGGTGACACCCTGGCGTTTCCTCTCGCCTTATCCTGAACAGGAACCTCCCGAAACAACCGTGTCCAGTGAGGACCTGCGTCAGGCGGAAGGTGAGGGCGCCATGGCACCTCTCCAGCCACTCCTCAAAGAAGGGACTTATCGCCGCAATTGTAGCGTGCCCAGGACTGGGTTGCGACAATCGCACTCTCCATGCCGCTATGAGATCCTGCCGGAGCTCTGTCCGCTGTGCCGTGATTTCTCGCGGCAGCGGAAGAATGCCCCGACGTTTTGCCTCCTCTCGCCACTCCCATATGTGGGCGAGGACTTTGGCCTCCAGATCCCATAGCGGCAATCCCGCAAGGAGGCTCGCCGCCTCAGCGGAGACCGTGCGGTATCCTCGGATAAGCCGGACAGCCATGACCCTTTTGGACGCGTTCGACCGGCGGGCCGGTCGCCGCCTCAAGGAACGCGCCCACACCGGTGCCCCGTAAAGGGCCATAGACCGCACGACCCCCGCATAGAGCCTCCGGCAGGAGGCGTTTGGTCCCCTAAGATTGGGCAGGAGCCGCCTGAAGGCAGGCCCCCCGGCCTGCTCCAGTATGGGAGCCAAATGTCGGAAATGCTCCACGAAGTTCCACCGGCTGTCGTGGATGAGTCCCAGATACTTCATCGTCGACTCGACACCGATGCGAACCCCTCCTACCATTATTTGGGAATCCGACGGTGGCGCGTCCCGAGGACCATGAAAACACATTGTCGCAACCCCGCGTGTCACTAGTTCGGCCGCCGCCTGATGCGACCTCCCCTGCGCCAGGACCAGCGTGTCGTCAGCGTAGCAAACCACGCTGACACCGCTACGGAGGTTGACGCGCAGCACCCAGTCGTACCCGATATCCCACAGATGCGGCCTCAGGACCGATCCCAGTGGGACACCGCATGACATCTCTCGCCGGTTCCACTCTCCCCGGTGACCGGGGTAGATGACGGCCCTGTCCGTCAAATAGGCCTCGACAATGCGACAGAGGTAAGAGGGAGGTCGGCATCTGGTGATACCGGAGTGCTTCCCTGATGCAACTCCAGGGCAGAGTATTGATGGCATTGGCGACGTCTAGAGACACCGCCAAAACCACCCCACCCCGGACTACAGCATCCGCCGTCGTGAGGGCTCGCACGCGCATGATGGCGTCCACCGTAGAGCGCCCCCTGCGGAAACCAAACTGGCTTTCTGCCAAATCCTGCCCCAACCGCACCAGCCACCCGACAAGGTGGCCTGCAATGACTCTTTCAAAGAGCTTGCCCACCTCGTCGAGCAGCACGATGGGCCGGTAAGCGGACGGAGAGTCAGCAGGGCGCCCCGGCTTCTTGATGTTACAGGTACAGTTTCTCCGTCTTGCAACGAGGTGGGAACCGGCCTCTCTCTAAGCATGCGAATAGACGACACTACCCTCAAATAAATAGATTGGTGGCAACAATGGCAACGTGACAGGAACCATGCCTGCTGCATGTTGCATGCTTGCTTGCATGCTGCATGCTTGCTGCATGCATAGTGTATGCTTGTATGAATGTTTGCATGCTCGCTTGCATGCTGCATGCTTGCTTGCTGCTGCATGCTTGCTGCATGCATGGTGAATGAATGAATGAATGAATTTTGTGTAATGTGATAGATGAATCTTTCAATTATTATAGATATAAAATGTATTCCAAAAGATAATTCTAACTGTAAGCTTTCTGAGATATGATAGTTCTGCCTTTCAGTTAGAAAAAAACAACCAGTACTTTTGGCGGGAACTGTCAAATGAGATACTTTTAAACTTTATGACTACTGATACAAAAATCATTTGAGTCAAATCAAATAATATAATTTAAATTTAATATTTAGTTTTTAAAATCGATAAATCTTATTATTATTAGGATTTCATGACGTTCGGCCGTCCGACACTGTATTGCCTCCTGGCACACACACAACAATCTTACACATTCAATTAAATCATGACAATACCTAAGTACCTTTTTTTGCAAGACATTCATTAACAAGCAACATTAATTTCCAGGCCATGATAAGCTCATCCTATCGTCATCTTAAGATAAATCTGAAAATCTATCAGTATAAGATATCTCATCTGTATTGCACCAATATCAGTTCTTCAAACAATTTCCATGTTTGTCGCCAATCTCTTTCCTCACGCATCCGAAGCGACGGACGGTTGTGTCCCAGACGGATTGCGACCATTCTACATTGAAACTTTAGCATATACTGCTGCATAATAGTTAACATTTGTCTGCCACTTCACGAATTCAAGCTTTGTTACTGCTATTAGTCTCCCGAGGTTAGTTTCTTACGAACTTCTAAGATTTTGTAGTCTGCCAAGTACCGTCCTGGTTATAACTACATTGTTTTTTGAACAAGAATTCTCAATACCAGCTTGTAAATGATTGCCTGTTGTATTCTCGGTCGACCAGAATAATAGTTAGCATTAAAAACTGTGTTATACCGATTGTAGTTCTCTTTATTTGATATTATGTAGTATTTTAACTTTTGTGCAAGTCTTAATATTTCTTTCTCTCTATCTTTTCATGCTTGTACTTATTTACATGGCATTACGCTAATTACTTAGGTACTACGCATAGATATCCGTGGCGCTCTGGACTTAATTATTATTAAAACTTTGTTCTGATTACCGTATTTTTTTATGACACAATATATACAAAAAGCTTCTAGCTACTTATAAAACACCATCAAAGGACAATGCCCATGGATGTATGGAATCCCGTACCATGCTGCATCAAAATAAAACTTTGTTTTTTATAGATTAGACATCATAATATTAACTCCTACAAAAGTTCTTTTTGTAAAAAAAAACCGGGGTCTCGGAGATTTTCCAAAAATTCCATATAACCTAAAAATTAGGTACTCTATTCTGCTTGACATGTCATACACGAACGGCCATTATTTCTCAAAAAAAATGATAATCGTTTAAATGAAAATTTTATTGTATAATAATATTCTAGTTATTTTTAATTCATGTAGAATCGGAAAAGTATAATGTTTTTACAAGTTTTTTGAAAGACGTGATCATGACATTTTCAAAATTCAAGGTTATATTAATCATAATTATCATTTGAAACGGAACGTCATTTAAAGGGAATAAAACCATATCAACACTTTTTTAGTTTAAATTAAATTCCCTGTCCTTGGCCAGGGCCGCGGGTGGTTCGATAGACATACCGTGGCCACGGGCATAGGCAACTGAAAAAAAAAAAGAATACACATACGTGCGCGTAGGCAAGCGATTTGGCAACGTCGGCGCGCGCCCTTTTTGTAGTAGGAACAGTCAAAATTTGTTAAATTCCACTAGTTCAACGCGTTTGCGTTGTTAACTTGCTTCATGTTGCGAACTCTGCGATGAATGGGTTGGTAAAATGGATACGTAGATTAATTTTTTTATTTGCTTTGATAATTTTGAAATAAAAACTGGATCGACGATAAATCGTGTCTACTTGAAGGCAATCACTTAGTTTGCACTATCTAAGATGATAATTACACGATTTTTTTCAAGAATTTATATTTGGCAAATGACAATTTATAATGATTATGTTACAGTTACTGCACCTCCTATTTCGAGATGGCGCAAGTTTTCAATCCGGGTCTACCCTTTAAAGCAGAACTTTTTTAGTCATAATTATTATTTTGCATAACAGCGCATGGCATAAACTTCATTTCGCAGAAAATCGTTTGGCAAATACTCATTTATCATACATTAAAAACTCATAATTTCGTAAGTCAGAATGATCTTTAGGCATAAATTTCATATCCATAATTATTAAAAAGTAGAACCATCATATCGCAGAAAGATCACAGTCAGAATCGTCTTTTGGCATAAATTTCATATCGATAGTCAATAAACAAAATGGAAACATGATGTTTGGAGTGCCGTCTAGTTCCTAAGGCAGTTCTCATCGAGCCTCAAAACCAAAAGATTGTCTAGAAGTAGTTATCAGTTTGTTAAAAATTGCTACTAATATATTTACCAAGTTTGTACGTGTACACAATTATAAAATACAGAAATATTCACACTGAGCAGACGTTATATCATTTCAGCATAATAACAATAGAGCGGGCTAACATTATAAGCCCGTTAACTCACTGCTCCACATGAGACTGGTTAAAGATGCACCAGAACGAAAATGTATTTAAAAATTATAACAGGTAAATATGAATAAGATTTTAGCGATCGCTGATACCCAGAATCTCATGAACACTTTTCATTAGTTATCTTCATGATACGAGTAGCCTGTTAGAACAGACGACACATTTGTACATGAACAATGAATACCTTCATATCATATTACCCGGTGACTGAGTAGTGGAGGTCAGAATAATCAAGATTTTTCTTACTTTCTTTCTTTTAAAAAGGCAGTCGCTCCATATACAAACTGGTATTCAGTTGCATCCGGTTAGACTGAAAGCCGGCCCTGACATTTGGGTAAAGACTAAAATATGAGGATGATGAATGGACGTGAACTAATACGCTGCTCGCTTCAACCTTGCATGCCAGGTACACACGAAATTTGGCTGGGCACAACAATGATAAGTTAAACAGATTGTTGCGCGCCTCGTGTACAGCCCGTCATTAATTTTTGGCGTAATTTCGTCTTCAATTAGCGGTAGGCGGGACAAGCCAATAACTCAGGATACCGGAGTTCCGCTTAAATTAGACAGATAGAGTTCAGTAAGTGATGTAAGAAAATGTATGAGGTTTCAAGTGTGTCATATTAGAAAATACCTTTGAAATAAGATAAAGGAGTTATAGCCGAGTCGACGCGTCCAACTTTGTATAAGACGGTTAATTTTTTTTTGATGATACTGTATTTCGGTATTTTATTCACTATATTATGTTTCTGCTGTTTACACAGCTACAAACTTTTGAGGAACGGGTCAACTCCTAGAAATGCTTAGGTAGACAGCTGACGATGATTTTGCATTAACGCTTTATACCTTACAGTGGTATTTTCTGTTTTCCTTTGACCACAATTTTTTTTGCAGTCCTGTTCTTTTGGGTACTTCAATATAACCTATTTTTTGTGGCACGTGTATACAATACTTTAAAATTCTGACAGGTATCAACACAACTACAAAAAACTTAGACAAAACAAAAAAAGGACACGTCCAATGGTCCCATGACGCGCTGACTCGTCACAATGCCATAAAATGTACCGTGTCACATGAGTAACAATATACAGGATGACAGGGAAACTCGACGTGTTCCTACCAGGGCGTGATAGTGTGACCCATTTGCAACAATTAAGCACCCCATAACGCCTAGGTGAAAATTCATGGAATCCGAGAAAAAACCGATTTTCATGTTTTTTTTAAAAATTTCCCAGAATTCGTCACTAAATATCGCTTATCTCTAAATTTTCTAATTGAGTGGCTTTCATAGCTATTCCATTGGCTACCTAATACTTTAACACACCTATTATTTTAACCAAATTTTCTAAAATATCAAACAGTTAAAATGTAAGTAAGAAGTTTATTGACTAGTTTAAAAAATCATCTACGTACACGAACTTTGACACCAGTTATCTCAATATTTTTCTTTGACACTAAACGTAAAAATTACGGGGAAGACATCTTCATTTAATCAGCTATGCAACGAGATACAAAAGTTTCATAAATGTTTAATGGTGCCGATGAAACAGTCGATAATGTTGCCAAAGGTCGAATTTGCAAATTGTTGAAATATTTTAAAATGATGTGATAATAAAACAAAATGAAAAAAAAAACAAAAAAAATGAAATGAATGATGTGATTAACTGGTTTATGTTATCCCTTTACCTCCGCTCCGCAAGTTAAGACCACACTTTCAAGTGGTAAGTAGGTATTACTCGCAGTCGATGAGCTAATCACCGCTTAGTTCGCGTATTAATACCCTGATTTTTAAACTACTGCACACGTATAAACTTTTAAGTTTTAAACATACTTCGGTTTTTTAAGCTTTAGACAAATATTTTTTTATTTATCATGTCATTAACTTGCATTGTGGTAGACTCTTCACATCATATTTGGTTGTTTAGAGAAAGATCAAGAAAAAGCATTGCCTTAATCTTTGACGACGGATTGGTGATTGTTGTTATTAAAAGCGTTTGCTGCTGCCAACTTTATGCCTAAGACAACTTTTTACATAGTAATGGTCCAACCCAATCAATTAAGTTAATCTATCGCAATTCACAGCTGGACCTTGACCTCTCCCGAGCTACTTGCATGACATAAAATGATGTGCTTCAGAAGCCCCTTAATAAATTATAAATGTGGTTGCTGTTGGTTACTAAGAGCATCTTAACTCGTCTGGTACTGCCAGTGCACGTTTTAGTAAACAGTTATTTCTTTTACCGAAGTCTCAAAGTTTATGTTTATTATAGAATTAAGAGTTTGTACGTGCACAGCAGCTTAATCACACGCGAACCAAGCGACAGGTGATCAGTGATTAGCTCATCAACTACGAGTAATACTAACCACTAGAAAGTGGCGTCTCAGCTTGCTACCTGGTTGCGACGATCTAGCTTCATGACGTAGGAATGATTGCTGTGTGGTGAGGAGGTAAAGGGATAACATATATAAACCAGTTAATTAATTCGATTATCACATAATTTTAAAATATTTCAACAATTTGCAAATTCGACCTTTGCCAACATTATCGACTGTTTCGTCGGCAGCTTCAAACATTTATGAAACTTTTGTACCTCGTTGCATAGCTGATTAAATGAAGATGTCTTCCCCGTAATTTGTACGCTTAGTGTCATAGTAAAATTTTGAGATAACTGGTGTCAAAGTTCGTGTACGTAGATAATTTTTGAAAATAGTTAATAAACTTCTTACTTTAACTTTTACCTGTTTGATATTTTAGAAAATTTGGTTACATCAGTAGGTGTGTTAAAATATTAGGTAGCCAATGGAATAGCCATGAAAGCCACTTAATTCGAGAATTTAGAGATAAGTAATATTCAGTGACGAATTCTGGAAAATTTTCAAAAAAACATGAAAATCGGGTTTTCTCGGATTCCATGAATTTTCACCTAGGCTTTATGGGGTGCTTAATTGTTGCAAATGGGTTACACTATCACGCCCTAGAAGGAACACGTCGAGTTTCCCTGTCACCCTGTATCTTTTGGAATTCCTCCTTACACAGAAATTAAAGATATTTCCCTCACTTGTCCTTTCCACATGTGACGCAGTCAACGTCACGACGTCACTCCTCATCTGCCCGAATGACTTGCAACGGTCGTATTTAATCATTCGTATTTCCGAATAATATACTATAATAACATTCCCCCTCATTGTAAACAACAAAGGATCTTTGATGTTCTCCTTGCTATTGTTATTTCGATAACAAACGTATTTCGTTTCCAGGTGTTATTGTTAAGATCCGTTCAGGTGAAAGTAATTTGTAAAAGGCTAGGGGGTAAATGTCGGGATTAGGAGCGAATGGAAGTGTTATTCAACAATGGTGATGGTAACAGTTCATTCCGCACGGTGTCGGTATGCAACAGTTTCTACGGGATATGTCGATACACTTCTGGAACCACACAGTAAATGTTTTTCGTATCTCTCCAAAATTTCATCAAACGTGGGCTGTGTTTGCTTTACACGGAACGATAAGTCAACACAGACCGCGAGAGCTGACTCTACTCACCCTGTGGACTTTGCCCGCTGCAAACACACAACTCATACAAAAAATTATAATATAGTACAGTTTAGTCGATCATCATCGTAAGCCCTTTCTATACTCTCAAAGTTGGAGTACAATGAGAAGGTTAGCAGAACAACCGAAATAAAACAATTTATTAATCACAAAGTCTGATACTCGATTTAGTAAATGAACCGAGATGAAACGACCCGTCAATCAACTCAACGTCCACAAAACCCGTGCTCGCGGCGGTGCGACTAAATTCCAAATAAAAACCTTTTAGCAGATTTTCAAATTAACGTGAACCACAGAGTCCACCTCACCCGAAATCTATTTACTATGTAAAGAAAAACCTTTACAAACCAATGTCAACTACCTAAGTGTATAAAAAGTCCGCCTAGCAGAGAGCCACTCGACGGTAAATCTTATTATTAGCAATAATCGTGGCATTGTGGCTCGCGGGGCCACAATAAGGCCTAGTAATAATGGACTGCCACACAATAGGCCTGCCCAGTCCTTTTTACCGGGATTGTGGGCCTAGCACTGTGCACAGACAGAATTTAAAGCAATCGTATCAAAGAATTATGGCCCAATAAGTTATATGCCTAGTTTGTGCTATAATTCGCCAGGCGTCAGTATAACACACAATCAACTTATATTTATAATAAATAAAACCTCAAATTGAATATTTACCCTATGTTGTAGTACGAATGTAAAAATCCCTGACGGAATGGTTAAAGTCACTTGAACTTATATTAACCAGAATATGCTAATGCATAACCTGAACCCAATTACACAACCACACATCACCACATCATGTATCATCCATACATCAGTTAATCTATCATTAACACACACACCTACTCACACCCACATACACACACACTATACATACCTGAACAAGCTACAAACATTTTGTAACATCCTAGAAACTAAACTTTTTCTTTTCTTTTTCCTTTCTATTATGTCTCAACATTGTAAATAGTAACCCATAGGAAGTGGCGAGGTAACCCCATCACAAGTATCCTTACAATGGGGCTGCCTCAATTTTGTGCTGTAGAACAATTGTATGTATGAGAAACAATAAAAACTTTTTTTTATTTTATATTATTAGTCTATGAGAATAAGTTACGAGTTTTTATTCGAACTGTGTTCTAGCAGACAGACGTGTGTATATTACAAAATAATGTCAGCTTAAATTTCTAGTCTTGTTTGTAGTATTTTTCAAAAAGGCTTTTCTTTATAAAATCCAACCTTATAAGTTTATGAAATACGATCACGTTACCATAAAATAGTAATATTATTATCTGTTTCTGAAAACAAATATATATTTATTTATAAAAATGTTAACAGCTAAACGTAAAGCAAGAAAAATATATTTGATAAAATTCAAAAGTTTCACGACTGGTGCATATCAGTTTCACGACTGGTGCATATCAGTTTCACGACTGGTGCATATCAGTTTCACGACTGGTGCATATCAGTTTCACGACTGGTGCATATCAGTTTCACGACTGGTGCATATCAGTTTCACGACTGGTGCATATCAGTTTCACGACTGGTGCATATCAATTTCAATTTTGATTAATTCGATAAGTGCTATATTTAATGACGTAAACATTCATTTGAGAGCAATAATAAAAAATCCGCCAGACGTTGCATATTCACAACTTTCCTCTCCCATACATCTCTACAGATCCGACTAATTGGACTGAGCCATTCATTGGGCATCCCTTAACATAATTAAACTTCGAAATGTTTTATGAGGTTTCGTTCCGTTGGCCGAATTGCTTTGTGGGTCAAGACTTGAATGTACGAGTTTCAGATGGAGAAGCTGTGCAGCTGAAAGTGAAGCTTAAGCCTGTTCGTCCACGAACAGCTACTCAAAAGTAATGTGTTACAAATTGAATTTAACTGAGTAGGCAGGTAGGTGAGTCATCGTTCTGTCGCCGATGCAGCATCTTAGATTTTGGCGTCACTTGTCTCGTCAGATAGTTTTGGTATTCCTTCGATGTCATAAATTTATACTGCCACTTATACAACATGTAACATAATTAACGCACATCCTGAAAGTAGTTTGTTCGGAATCGTTTACTGAATCGATTTCTATTATTTTTAATATAGGTATTTTTTTATCTCAATAATAATTAAAACTACGTAAATTACAGTCACATTACCCTTGTCCAGTCAAAACAAAGTGAAATGAACCGTAACTCAAGGCAATAAGACTTTTAAAAGTGCAGTTTTATTTAGATAAATACAAATTCCGTCATTCAATACAAAATAAAGAAAAATTAACCTTATTTCAAGCACGTTAATGTCTTTACAAATACAGTTAAGTAAACTTAGCGATTTAACCGCACGCACACACTAACAGGCACTGGACAAAGGACACAATAGATAAGCCAACAAAATACAAAATATTTCATGCTTCTTTTCGTCCCTTTCTCCTGCAAACTAAAAACCTGGGATAGAGCGAGATAGCCACCGGCGCGGGCGCTACCGCGGCTAAGATGAAAGCTAACTTCAATGTAAGCAACATTACTCACGCGCGGACATTATTAGTGGAAAGTGTTTTCGTAGTGTTTGCAAATAATTTTTCGCGCGCGATGTCTTTCCAATACACAAATGTTCAGTACACCGAAATGGTGAGGACTTTAGCACGATGTGGTGATAATGTGGCTCTAGCTTGCTGAACATTCAATCAAAGGTTTCGTACAAGAGTAGACCGCAGAACTATGTTAGCTGCTACTCAGCGGCTTCGCGACCACGGAACGTTCCGTCCGAACACGACCATCGACAGGGGAGTAAAGGTGCGTACACGTACTCGTCTTCAAAACGAAATACTGGACTATATCGATGAGAATCCTCATGCCAGTACCCGAGAAGCAGCGCCACGCTTTGAATGTAGTCATATGCAAGTGTGGAGAACACTTCGTGGTGATAAAGAACATCCATTCCACCTCAGAAGATGCCAGGAATTGACCCCAAACGATTACGCACTACGGTTGTAGTTCAGCCGCTGGTTATTAGAAAATTGGCAGCGGAACATAGTTTGGACAGATGAAAGTATATTCACACGTGTACAATGTACAATCAACACAACACACATTTATGGATGCACGAAAATCCTCACGCATGCAGAGTGGATTCCTTCCAACACCGTTTCTCAGTTAACGTTTGGGCCGGTGTCATTGGTACATACATACTGCGGCCTGTGTTCTTACAAAGGTTAACAGGAGACTCATATTTACTGTTTTTACGAGAAACTCTACCTACGCTGCTAGAAGACATACCGCTTCATAACTTGCAAGAGGTATTCTACCAACACGATGGTGCCCCTGCTCATTTCACTAGAAGTGTTCGACAGCACCTTGATGATGAGTTTGGAGAACGCTGGATCGGTCGCGGCGGCCCTGTCCAGTGGCCTCCCAGATCAGCTGATTTGACGCCTCTTGGCTTTTTTTTGTGGGGACGCATTAAATCGTTAGTTTATTTTAGTGAGACAATAAGTGCCGAGGACCTAAAAAATAGGATAGTGAACGCTTTTGAAATAGTGAAAAATGACACTGCAGCTTTCTAAATTAAAATATCAATTTAGAAAACGGGCATTAAAATAACGGGCCTTGTATATTAAAAACACAACGTCGTATGAGTGTTTAGGCAATTAGTAAGGTAAGTATTTGATTTTTTAAATTATTGTAAATATTACAATACAAAATGCCAATACACATTGTAGCGGTATCTACAACGCCACATGCGAGCAACGCGTCATGCTGACGTTCATTATTATTTACATTAGCATAACATTTTGTAACAAATATTGCCTAAGTATTGGCATTGTATCATGATCAATAAACAAAATTATTCAGAGTCGACAGTCCAAAGCCTGAAAAGTGTGATGGAAAGATGCAATCAAATGTTTACTAGACATAAATAAACAACTTGATGCTCAGAGTTCGGACATCGGTTAATATTCATATTTCTTTAATTAGTAAACCCCCAGTCACTTATGACGTAACATATATCACCGGTCTGAGTGTGTTGTTGACCCTGCTCACAAAAAAAACGTAAAGAATCGTATATTGTCGGCTTTTTTCAGCACTAATACCTACAGTTGTGTCGAGCGAGCGGCGTTAACTCGTCTCGAACGCGAGCGAATACATACTAGACTAGCAAGACTCTCTTATCTACGTGTGCGACTGTGTGCGTTCGTGGATTTGTACTATGTATGACCACAATATTCTTCCGGAATTAGTGTAACTAATTTAATAAATAATCAATGCTTATACATGCTTAACAAAAAATTCAGTGTATGTATTATGATTATAACATAATATACTAATTGGGGTGTTTGAGGGTGTGCGTTAATTACGTTACATGTTGTATTTGATGTCATCTTGACGTCAGATATTAATGGATTAATCATGACGATCAGAGGGGCAATTCTCGTAATTTTAAGAACGTTCACAGTCTGATCTCAGTCTCAATCTGTGAAAAATACCTGTAATTTCCCTACATTTTGACAAGTTTTGGACATTTGTTTGTCACCGAGATGAGACTGCGACTAGATTTTCAACGTTTTAAATTACGAGAATTGGCCTTCAGGTATTAGGGCCAAGGTGTTCAGTTCATAGTAATATATTTATGCTCGTGACTGTACATAATCATGCATTAATGATTCGAGTTCGTAACACAATATTACTTTTGACTAGCGTAGTGGTCGATGGGCTTTTGACTTCAGAAAGAGTAGAATAATGTGTGAAAAAAAACATTTTTATCTTATATCAAACTAAAGGCAACATTTACACACTCAACATTATCCTAAGTCAACTGAAGCCAAGTTACTTTTATTCTTACAAATGTTTAATAAAAACTTGAGCTAAGTACAGGTGCGCTCAGATACTGTCGGCTCATGCTTGTAAATTCAGGTTTTTCAAGATAGAAAAGGTACTTATGTCTTCGTTTAACGTTTAAATTGATTTGCTTTTTTTTTTTAATTAAAACTCATTGTTATAAGGAAAGTGTGATGGGGTATGTAAAAAAATAGTAATCTCAGTTCGTTTTTATAGGACTTGGTTTGAGTTGACTTAGGACAAAGTTGACAGTGTTAGTTTTGAGACAAATGTGATGTGATAGGTGCAAGCTTTAGGGTAAAGTGGGAATGGTTTCGTGTGGCTGAAGTTGCGGGGTTACCTACTGTTCAGTAATGTGATTGTTGTTTATGGCAGACCTGAGTAGGAATCATATTTTTCTATTTCATGTTTTAACCCATTGAAGGATACTAATCGAGACACAATAGAAGTGTCCAGCAAAGTGTTAATTAGACTATGTATAGCCATAGTGATTCAATCAATCCAACATATTACCTATATTTAATGGCAAAATAACCAGAACATTGAGATACGTATTATATATTTTGAGGTTGACACCTGTAAAGACTGTAAAATGTCTTAAGAATAGATTTGACAGTGATAGCGAGTAGTCAAGTTGTATCAGCGACATGAAGAGCTCTCTGTTAAAGATTTGCTGTGTGTCACACACACACACACATCCACAGGATGAAACCAATACTGCGCAAAAATCGTCACTTGCTCAATTGGCTGCCAATACAAAACCACGAAATATATCATATCAGGAATGAAGATATTAATAGCCCTATCCCATTATTAATTTGTTAAATTAAACTCAATACAACATTAATAAATAAATAACTTTATTTCCAATTTTACAATTTACACAAGGCAATAAGTTAATTCTATGACAATATTTTTTTTTTAAATTGCATATATCACTGATTACTCCATCATTAACAGAGAGAGCCCTGGCACCCATAACACAAGTTTAATCTTAGCTTGGGTGCCAGGGCTCTCTCTGTGAGGCTGGTAGTCCACTTGCACTGAGGGAATTGAGAAATTCTATGGGGTAATGTGTGGCGTCATCTTGGTCGACAACAGTGTTTATTGAAGTGTAGATCACTTCATTTCCCTCAATTTCCGCGAGAATGCATTCATTGATCGCTGAAGCTTGGTCGTTTCTGGGTGTTAAAATGGCTCGTTCTCACACCCAAGAATTATCTTGGTGCGGTATCCTATTGATGTCCCCGTACACCAGGCGAATCAAATCTTCTAAGGTGGACACCACTCTCCCAAGTATCTCAGGTTGAACCACCTGGCCACCGTCTACTGGTAGCGTTCCCTCACCCAATTTTAAGAGAACATCAGAAAATTCTTGGGCGTGTACAATCCCGCCAAGCTGTGTTCTCATATTCATCGTTAAGCGCAACCTATGAATATGTGGCCATAAGAAAGAGCATTTCAACGAAGCATTCAGAGCATTTCAACGAAGCATTCACCTCATCAGCCCTAGTTCCTCGCGTCACCACAGGCAGCGTTTGTCGGAAATCGACGCTAAACAGAACTGTAACGCCACCCAGCATTTGCTGGTTCCTGCGGATGTCCTGCAAAGTCTTGTTTACCGCCTCTACTGCTTTTCTGTTCGCCATAGTGCATTCATCCCACACGATTAAAGAGCAATCTTTAAGCACGCGCCCTTTGTCACTGTTGCGTGACACTCCACAAACAGGTGTTTCATTACTCTCTAAATCTATGTGAATCTTAAACATTGCGTGCGCTGTTTTGCCACCAGGAAACAGTGTTGCGGCGATTCCTGACGATGCTACTGCAATGGCAATCTTGTCTTGCCTCCTGACCTCTGCGAGAATGCCAGCGGTGACAAATGTTTTCCCTGTTCCACCAGGAGCATCCAAGAAAAACATTTTACCTTGGCCGAGCCCAACGCTTTCAAGGATGGTGTCGAAAATTTGCTTTTGCTCTGAGGCAAACTTAGAGACATGGTCATTGACGACGGTACTCATAGCTCTTGAATCAATCACCTACAAAAAATGTGCTTGGTAAGATATAACATAGAACCAAAAGTTTGACTTGACTTCATGATAGTGTAGCTTGTTGTACCACCAATCAATCTGTTTAGTAATATTGGTGTGAAACTCTCCATACAATTAGATAGGACATGTAAAGTTCTCAGATTTCATAACAGTATCGTTCCTAATGCACATAAAAATGCAAAAACTAAAAAAAGGATTTTACGATTTTTTAAAACAATATTATAGGATTTAAACTCGCACCATTTAGTGCGGTAAACGGTCGCCTGACGTTACCGCTAAATTCCCCGTTGACATATTGTTGAAATAACTGTTCCCTTGCAATTTTATGTTCCCAGAGTTAAATTATTATTAACTAAATAAATAACATGTAATTTTGTGCATTCAATTATTTTGTGCATTCAATTACGAACAAAAACCTTTTAAAATCAATATTGCTTACCTCCCATAACATACGGCGTGATAATATGTAGCCTTAAGCCTACCTTGGTTTACAAAGAACATTTTTGCTGAATTTCAATTCAATCTATCCAGTAGTTTTGGCGTGAAGCCGTACCATACACACAGACAAACAGACAAAAATTCTAAAAATTCACTTTTTGTCATCAGTTACGCTTTTCTAACAAAAGCTATTAATTTTTTCTCGAAAATTCTCAATGTACAGTTTTTCTTTCATTACTGTTTTATTATATGTATAGATTATTCTTACATTTCTTACATCTTACATACGAATATTTAAAGTTTTATTTGAATTAAATCATTTTTATCATTCTTTCTTTACGTAAAATCGTTCACTACCCCAACACTATAGTTTTAGTATGGTACAGACGCCAGCAGGTCAAGCTACCCGAAACTGTCAAATTTTCCCATTCAACCTTGAACCTTAATGCTTTATTGATAAAGTTGAAAATCTATTTAAGAAATTTGACAGATTGTAGTAGCTTTATGTGCTGGCGTCTGTACTTAAAATTATTTTTCTTTGAACTGTCAAGTTACTGAATACGATTAAAAGTCGAGGTATAATACTCGAAAGTGTCTTTCAGCCAATTTAGTTTTATAACGTTCTATATTTTTTTTTTAATGGAAAAATTTAAATTCGTTTAATTGTACGTCAGATGACAAAAAAAACGTCTTGTGGACACGACGACGTTCCGATATCGGTGATGAAGGATACTAAAGAAATATTAGTGTATCCCTATCTGAATTCATTAATAAAAGTATTGAAGAGTCTATTTTTCCAGAACAACTTAAATTAGCAAAGGTGGTTCCTTTACTCCAAAAGGGTACAAGAACGGATCCCAAAAACTACCGGTCAATATCCTTATTACTAATTTTATCAAAAAAATTTGAAAAAAATATGAAAACTGGGTTAATGACCCACTTAAATTTAAATAGAATAATTGTCTTTAGACAATTTTGATACCAAAAGGGGGTAGGCACTTCAGATGCGATAGATTGGTAAATTGAATGACAAAATGAAGGTTGTTGGCTTATTTATTGATTTATGTTCTGCGTTTGATACAGCAGATCACGAGCTACTTCTGGCTAAACTAGAGCATTATGACATTAGAGGACCGAGGTACCGCACTTGTGTTGTTCTGACTAGGGGAGGGCAGAGGCTTTGGTCTAACTATTCATTACAAGTGTGGGCTCTGACAACAAACGAATCTTCCGGCTACGTACAAGATCTAATTGAAAACGGGATATATTAAATTTTATCGATGTTTAATGTAAGAATATTAGCTCCCAACCACGACATCACGATGCCAAAGGCCATTTTGCCAAAGAGCGCAAACTTCGCTAGCTTCTGAACTTCTCTCTAGTCCAGGCCTTGCACGAGCAAAGCCGTATCGTCCGCGTAAGTATATATGCTACAGTATAGGACGGATAAGTTACAGAGGCTGTTTACGTATATCAAGAAGAGAGTAGGTCCCAAAATGAAGCCTTGGGGAACTCCAAATGTCAATAAGTGATCGTCACTGACGTATGATCCAATTTTGACACATTGTGTCCTTTCAGAGAGGTAGGTAGCTCTTCAAGATGCTATCGCTGGACCCCTCACTCCCACCCTCTCTAATTTTGACAACAGGATAGGGACAGAGACAGTGTCAAATGCCTTAGATAAGTCCATGAAAACACCCGAACATTTAGGCTTTAAATCAAGTACCTTTACAGCACTATCAACAAAGGCAGCAACAGCGTCCTCGCAGGATTTGTTCCTACGAAAACCGTACTGATTAGCTGATAAAATGCCATGTGCTTCCATAAAGTTGACGAGACGACTGTTTAGGACCTTTTCTAAAATCTTTGACAGCGCGAGAAGGACAGTTAGAGGTCTGTAGTTATTGACACTGAATCTGTCTCCACACTTGTGAATGGGATGCCCAATCGCGTTCTTCAAGGACTTCGGAAATACTCCCTTGGAGATATATAGATCACATATGTGTTATAGGGGGCACGAGGAACTGGCTGTACCCCTTTATAATTTTGGTTGATATTCCATCCCACCCTGCAGCAGAATCAGCACGAAGACTCATTATGATTCTCTCAACTTCATCAAAATCCGTGGCTAGAAGCGCAAGAGAGTTCGGCCGTGCACCATTCCGGAGAAATGGAACAACATGGCATTTCAGGTTTCAACACGATTCCACATGCTATTTGTATGTCATGTATTTATTTATGACGCGATAATAATAAAATTGATGTAATTAATTTTGCACGTCGTCACATACGAAATTCATACTCAATTAATACTCATAGCAAAGTGTTATCAACAAAATAAATGTGATTTTTCGTTTAATATGTAAATTACGAAATAATACGGATTCTGTAGTGGCTCAATATTGCCCCTTTATGAAGATCCTCGTTAACATAAAGTATGTGTTTTTTTTTTCAGAATGTATTGGGAGGTAATGTAATATAATAAGACATTATAATATAATAAGATTCATAATACATACTGTATTCATTAATAAAATAATATTCTCACAGAAATAAAAATAGTTATTTTTGATAAACATGGACGCTATTCATTTGAAAACTAGGAAAAATCAAGACCATTTCCTGGCTTTCAGAATATGGCATGAATAATTTTATCACAAATCCTCTCCATACACTTCACTATCCCGACCATTGTTCGCCATTGTTCAATACATCCTCAGTTAGTAACACGTCATAAATTCGTCGTGTAATCATAATCATAATACAGTTTAATCGAGTCGGTAAGCGAGCGCGGCCCATTGAGCAATGTGCAAACATGAGAAGATTACCTGCCGTTCATTATAGCTAGGTATCGCGACTCACTGATCATCTTGCCTTTTGTATAGTAAGGAGTGATGTAGGGATGCTCGAGTTTAAGGTGAGGCGAGATGAGCGTAAGGCAAGCGTTGCTCATAATGAGTGGAGAATGTGTAGTTAATACTCATGACTTCAAATGAGTAGTTAACATATTTTTAAACCGACTGCAACGTACCCTACATCGGGTTTCATCTGGGCCCAAAGTCAAATCATTTATTTCAATTAGGCACATAAGCTCTATTGCATGTCAAAATTTACAAAAAAAATTGAATTGATTCTAGTAGAACCCTTCCAAAAGTTGGTTTCGTATTGAGAAGAACGAGCAAAATACTCCATAAAATACTCCTTTAAAATGTTTTACAATATTGTGTATAGGTTGGTACATTCATTGTAGTTTTAATACGTTAAGACGTTGTACCTGAAATAAAACTACCAAATGAAGAAATAACAGATAAATTAATTACGTATTTGATACATGGTGGTCACATATTCACAAATATTATAATCGTAGACGATTTTTGCTAAAATTTTATCATGAATCATGACATCTGCTATTAACGTATTCTCTTAACACAATGGCGTGGTTTGAACTGTCAAAATGCATGTTGTCCGTACCGGTTGACATTTCGATTCCTTGCCGTTAACAAGACACGATATTGATGTGCTGGTTTGCACGTGGTAAGAATTTGCTGGGAATAATACGGAATTAGTGCCACGGAGTCGATACTAATTTAATATTGTATAGAGAATTTCCGTCTTCCCGTAACATCGTTCTACATTCGTATATCGTAAAATTATAATTAATTAAACTAGCTTGTAACTGCAATATTGTTATAGGTAAATTAAGAATATTATATACAGGGTGACAGGGAAACTCGACGTTTTCCTTGAAAGGCGTTATACTAGAAATCATTAGCAACAAATTTAGTCCAGTCAACTAGGGGTCTAGGGGGTCTTGGGGGATATAACCCGTTTCAAGGAATACGTCGAGTTTACCTGTAAGCCTGTATATAACTATACCTATACTACTATATAACTGTAGAACATTGTAACGTTTACAAGTCGCATACATGGTGGAGATAGAGTTTAGCCTATTTATTTAACCCTAAATCTGATTTAAAACACTAAAAAGGCCTTTTAAGCAGGTAAGTGTTAAAAAATTGTACATCTATCCATACCTACTAATGTTTTATCGATTTATCGTGGAATAATTTCCGAACATAACGTAAGCAAAACCGTGATAAAAGCTAGTTAAAAATAGAAATAAAACGTTTCTTAGAATATTTTTGACGTTAATGTTGACCAAAAATAACCCAGCCTTTCCTATTCTATAACTTAGACGGGTCAACAAAGGTTCTATTTTAATAACTGTTGCCTTTCTCAATGTTAACCCCGGTGTTACCGTTGTCATCGATGTGGTATTAACAAGTACCGCCCGCGGCTTGCAGTATCTTTTACCGATTTCAAAGCAGTATCACGCCGAGTTTTCAGTAATTTTATTTGAATTGGATCGTGGTCGGGTGTGCCTACGGTTTACTGGAAATCCAGGGTGGAAATCCTTTGACAGTTTTTGGTGTAATTGTGTTTTCCTGGTCATAAACGAACTTGCAGTAAGTTAAGAAGGGGTTGGTTGGTCGCTAAATTAAAGTTTTGAGAGAAAGACCACACAGACAAGATTAGGTTGGATTTCTTGACACTTCTCTGGAAAATAATGACATGACCATCAAAGGGTTGAGTGCCAAAAATCACCAAAATCACAAAAATGAAAATTTGCAAATGGTTTGACGTCCACTCTCTCCTATTTTAGCGTTATTTTAAAACAAATAAACATCATGCATCTTCAATTTTCCCGCATTGTCATAGTCGCGGTATATAGCCCTCCGCTGTGCTATCGGTCGCCATCGCTCCGAGGCGGTATCGCATCCTGTCTGCGGTTATCGATGGCATTATATACGGTGTTATGTGATCCTGGTGTCCACTAAACTGGTACGGCTCGCGAGGGTTAGACGCACAGAACAGATAAAAGAAGTTAGACGTGTCGGGATTAGATTTAAGATGGAGTTTCGTGGGGCAATTTTCTTTGTTGTATAGTAAATCTTTTAATTTAAAAAAATATAGTTTGTGGTTACGTATATTGTTACAATACTAATCAATCTTTTGGGATTGAGACTTACATGACAATGTAAAATATTCTAAACCAATTTTCAGACATCTTCGGAATTAAAAATAGAAAATCGCAATGAGGGTGTGCTTGCTGCAACATCCAGCACGTAGGCTAGACATTAATTACACATACGTGCAGACAATGTTGCTTGCGTGGAGGAAACGTAGGTAGGTACCTATTTTTATATAGCACTTACTCTCCGACATCGCGGCAGGCCCAGACGGAGATGGCGGGATGAGCTGGACTCCTTCAACAAGAACTGGTCCTTATCAGGTTTGAACAAAGAGAAGTGGAAAGAGAGTTTGTAGGCCTTTACCCTGCAGTGGGACATGACAGGCTAGCCATAATAATAAATAACTTGATACTGATTTAATAAACTTATTGCTCCCTAAAGTGTGCTACAAACATTAATATAATATGTAATGGCGTGCTGTGCTGGCGCTGCTGCTGCGGCTGCGGCGAAGTGGCGAAAATATAATAGCCTTATCGGTTATTATATTTTTTAACCGTTTGGGGTTGAAACCGAGGTCTTCGGGCTGGAGTAGGGGCTGGTTGACACTTCCCGTGACCCAAGGGCTGGTTTTTACCTTGGTCAGATGCTACGCGCCAATGCCGCCAGTCTCTTGGATACATTACCAGTCGACAGCGATGCGGAAGAATGTTTCGACGTCATATTTTATTTTTTAATAGTTTTAGTTATATAAACTATTAAAATAAAAATATAATATCTATTTTTAGTTTAACAGTTTGTTACAGCAGACAGATAAAATGTTATTGAAACTGATCACCCCCCCTTCTGCTAACACCGCTATAAAGCTTTACATTTTATTAGATAGCTGCGCATATTCTATTAGTGTATATAACATAACATCACGCTTGTTTCCCTGAAGAGATAGACAGAAGTAAACCCATAGTATACCCACATTTCGCTAGTTGTGTTTAAGTCTCAAGTAATAAGGGGCGTGTCTATTGCCATCAATTGGGCAGTTGCGCACAAATGAACTAAAACCTGTTGCTGAGAAATTCTTAATAGAAAACCTAATAACACTTGACCCGACCTGGCAATCGAACCCAAGACCTCTTGCTCAGCAGTAGCGTTTACAACCAACGCTATTTTAAAATAAACATAGGAAGATACATAGCCAAACCCAACATCAATTCAATGTACCTAAACATAACTAAGAACCTGATACCAAATGTAAAGAGAATAATAAAGAGAATAGCTCCGTATTACTAACTTCTGGTAAACTATAATCATGAGTGAGAATTAGTAATGTGTTTAAGGTGCGAGCGCTGTTAATTACCCTAATTATTACTACGGTGCTAATTATAATACGTAAGTTGATGGTAGAATTTAATTGTACGTATTTTATGACTATAACACCACGCCTGTTTTTCCCGAAGGGGTAAGCTGTGGTGTATAGTTACTACAGCAGTAAATACGTATGTAACAAAGGGCGAGCCTATTGCTGGAATCCAAGCTGCTACTGAAACTTAATTCTACATCGAAAAATCCAAATAGCTGTAGTGTGTAGTGTGTAGTGTGTAGTGTGCTGTGTGTAGTTAAGACTGAGAATTGGTTCAATTACGTTTGGCAGCAACCAAACATTAACGTTCAATTGCCTGACTTACCCGCGATATACGATTCTGAGTAAAGACTAATCTAATTTGCAGTTCTCTGATTTACGCCCGGTTTGTAGAACATGGAGTTCCACCTTAATCTTTAGCAATGTTTGTCAGCAGATTAACGAATGTAAATTTGCTGTCTAACATCCACACAGACTAGGTCAGACTTCCAGACACCAGGAGGCGATACATTGTTTTGTTTTGAGATATTAAACAAAAAAGGTGCCAGGAGTGTACTTTGATCTCGTCGTGACTTTTAAGCTAGAATTTGCGTTTGTATAACACCTTGTGTTGATTAAGCTACATTATTAGTAGGTAGTAGCAGTAAAGCTCTTTGTGAAGACCTTGTCCGGACTACCAATACCTTGATAAATTATTTTATATTTGTAAGTAGGTTTGTACAACCACTTTTACACGTCAATCATATTTTTAAAAACTAGATGAGGTCGGCGTTTCCTATCTGACTAGTCTGAGAAGAAAGGCCATAACAAACTCGCAGATCACAGTCTTTTAAAGTCTAGACATAATCTTGATCAGATCATGTGAAGACCATGCACATTGGTGTCTTTTGAGGAAAGAACCACTCAGATTGAGAGGACCTGTCCAGTCAGTCAGCCTGGTGTTAATAAAACTTTCTAGGCGCAAAACAGCATTGCTATGCTTTGGTTTTAAAAGTACCTACGGATGCTGTAGGCACATATGACGTTTCAGCTTTGTTTATAAGGTAGATAACTCACCCGAGATACCCGCCACGTACCATCAGGTGGGCCGCCATTTATTTGCCAATTTCATAAAAAGGTGTCAGATACATAAGTGTGTACGAAAACATTTTTAAATCATGTTGGGTTAGACATGATTTATATAGCATTATTTTTAATTAAGTGTTATGTACTGAACAACCCTTTTAAAAAAGGGTACTACACTCTTTTTTGAAAAAACCCATCAGACACAGTTGATTTAGTAGATTGATCGAGCTTGTTTAATTGAACGTGCTTTAATATTTGATTTTTGATGAAAGATGATTCTTAATTTAGGCTGTTTTTATGAATTCGTTATTATTGGACATTTTGATTACCTATTGTGTTAAGATCATTTTGGTTGAATTTTATTTTTAACTTTTTTATTTGTATTAATAAAATGAATGAATAATAACTGCCTGTATCAATTTGGAATATTTTTTCAATTTAAAAATACAATTTTGATGTAATTTCAGCGTATCTAAAATGATTAATAACATAAAGTAAAAAATAAACATCTAAAGATGCCTTCTAAGATGTTTAATGTAAAATTAAATTAATAATAATAATTAATTAATTAATTATTGAAATTTCGAAAAGACTGGTTGACACTTTCCATGACCCAAGAGCAGGCTTTTACTTTGGCCACAGGATAAGCATTGCCATACAACGTGGCAATGCCGCCAGTGTCTTGGGTACTTTACCAGTCGACAGCGATGTGGATGAATTTTTCGACGCTATATTTTAGTTTGTTAATAGTTTTAGTTAATTTAGGATATTATTTTGTTATTTTAGTGTTATCTTATAAAATGGAATTAATGTAAAATACAAATAAAATGGCAGGTATGTACCTAGACAATTTTTGTTCAGATTAAATTTTAAATTGAAAACTTAAACTCTTTTGTGGCCGTTTCTTTCTCTACTTTTAATATAGAGGTTTTCTTTTATGCGGTTCTTGGACATTACTCATCAAAATGAAAGTCTTATAATTTTAGTAAAAGAGAAAACTAATAAACTTTTTTGAAACTTACACATGAGATGAGATGTGAGCTCACTTACAATTATTTGATGCGTTATTCAAATAACATCTATTGATCCATCACAAATATACAGATCTTCAACAAGTCCCTTGTCATGCCACATTTTTAAACACACATCTTACACCTTTTTTACCGGCAGCCAAATAACAGAAGGTTCTGATGACGTCACGGATACTTACGCCTAATCCACGAGTAATACATCGGTTGGATCCAATATGGCTGCGCTCCCAGTAACCACATCAATTGTTCATTCGGACGGTAGTCCTAAACAAATTAATACCTAATTGCTTCAATACTCGAGAACCCACCTTTTAATGGAACCCAGGCATCCACACTGATGGGGACTTTCAAAAGAAACTGGAGAAGTGGCTTTTTATCGAGTAGTCGCTGTATTGAACGCGCTTGGTTTTGTTTGTGTTACCTAAGTGTGCTAATCAAGAGGGCTTGTTAAGGTAGCGTAATACAATAAATGGATAAGCTTCAATTAGTTTACGGAATTATAAATAGGATTCAGAGGCTTTGTTAGGCGAGTTTGTTCTGGAATAATTCTACGAGTTCAGAAACAAAGTTGGCACCTCATTAGAATAGCTACATCATTCCCTCAGGAATTTTGATTAAGTAACTTTCTTGATATTTATTTGTCCCTTCATAAACATCTGGACCCAACGATAGTGTATACATAGACTTAGCATATAATAGTACCAGTGGAGGAACCTAACGTGCAATCGGCAGATTATAAATAGAGTCAAATATTTGGTGGAAGCCAATCAATAGAAAATCTCCAACAAATATGTAAGCACATACGTTAAACAATGCCAAGAAACCAGAACACGAAGATAAAGTACCAAGGAATGTTTCACGTAACCAGAACTTGTACATACAAGAACACCTCCGATGTTCGCCACACTTAGTCGTGCGGTGCGGTACGGTTCCGTGCGGTTCCCGGGAGAAACATATTAACAATTTATTAACTGTACCGCCGAACTTCGCCTCAGTATTGAACTGATATTAACTTGAGTATCTGGTGAGACTCTAAGCTTAGCACGGAAATTTTTAATTATTAGAGTGTTATAAACTTCGTCGTTGAGAGCTAATAGGTGCTGATAGAAATAGAATGTCGTTTAGTACGATCGGGAATAGAAGTTGACTTACTTTACTTGTTTGTACTTATAATAATCTCGGTTTGAGATGTTTTCTATGTAAGTTTCAGATCTATTTCAACTACTGCTCCAAGATAACAAAATGATAAAAATAAAGAATAGAAATAAGAAATAATACAAACAAAACGTCACATGAAAAATGTAAAAGCGTCCACTCAGTTAGCGTTAAATGGGTTTAGCCATTTAGCCAAGAGCAGTAGTGAGCCAGTGGTAACGTCCCCGACTTACGAGTAGTAGGTCGTAGGTTCGAACCCAGAAAGGTGCTTTACTTTGTGTAAATAATGTCATCACCACTGCCCTCAAAACGGTGAAGGAAAACATCGTAAAGAAATCGGCATGTCCTGGAACGGAAAATTCGAAGATATGTGATATCTACAAACCCGCACTGGGCCCACGTGGTAGATTACGGCCCACTACCTCCCTTCGAAAGAAGGCCTGTGTCCTAGCAGCAGGAACGTTATAGGCTGATTATGGATTTATCCATTTGTTACTTTTTATAATCAACGATAAGCGATCTTAATTTCAAACATTTCCCAACACGAAAATTATGGACAACAAAGTAATCGTAACATATCATCATCTTAGTAAAAAGAGCTTTCTCAACAAGAACCATTTATTAATTCATGCCTAACTTTATTCCTCAAAGTGTGCTCAAACAAGAACAGTTTGAAAACGAAACGCGAATAAAATGACTTTGCGATACTCAGAGCTTACAGCTAATCTCAATTCGAGTACCCTATTATTGGTGTTTAATATGAACGAATTAATTTTAATGCAAATAATCATGATTGGTCACAAAACAATACTACAAAAATAAACTATTCAGTTAGTATTAATTATACTCAAGCTTAGTCCGAGATATCTTCTATATTCACTGTGTAGTTTCACAATCCTCGCATTGTGTGTGCCGCGAATATTTAGAGGAAGCGAAAAGCTGCGTGTTGAAAATAGAAATAAGGCAGTCTGATGGCAACACTATATCTGTAACATTCCTTTTTTCGCGCCGTGCGTGATGGTCAGTATAACATTGTATTTCTGCTTTTTTAAGTTTTTTAACGCTAAAAATGCCGAAAAGAAAGTGTAAATGTAAAGAAGAAAGGTACCAAAGGCAGATTAAGAAGTTGAAAAAGAAATTAAAGAAAAATAAAAACAAATTGAGTGAAAATCGTTCACCATCACCGGGGTTTTCATCGCCAACGACGCCAACACCGGTATCGTCGTATAAATGCAAATTTTTCTGTAACAGATAATTTAATAATATTGAAGGACTGTCTAGAAAAACTGTCAGATGACCATAAGTCTATTGGAATGCCTAGGCTTTATTATATAAATAAGGAAAATAGTATCACTGTCCCAATCAATATTGCAGAACTTTTTAGGTTTTATAATAAAGAAGCTGAGCAAGAATCCAGAATAAAATATATAGATTCAGAATGGGAATTCTGTAACAAAACTTTTCTAAATATTACCAAGTCACTTGGAGAACCCGATATGCATTTGTTTGCAACTAGAGCAAATAAATAATGTAGATACATATCGTGGCATAGAGATCCATATGCAGAGAATATTGATGCTTTTACTGTAGACTGGTCAACATTCAATTTATTTTATGCTTTTCCTCCATTTTCTTTAATTTCTAAATGCTTACAAAAAATCATTTGTGATAAGGCAACCGGTATCATGGTTTTCCCTCTATGAACCTCACAGCCATGGTATCCCTTCATAACCGAATTGGCAACTTCAGAAATGTTACAGTTCAAACCATCAAAAGATTTGTTACTATCACCTTTCAGAACACTACATCCCCTGTACAACAGTTTTTCCCTGGGAGCCTGCATCTTATCAGGGAAGCGTTCCAGAAAAAACTAACCCGTAACGAAAACAATAGAAGTCACGGTAGCTTCCTTATCACAAAATACTATTAAACAATATACAACAACGCTTAAAAATGGTGGTTATTTTGTAACGGAGAAAATATATATGAGCTGTCAATACTAAAATTTCTCACAGAAATGTTTTCACAAGGCGCTTCGTACGCTACTCTTAATACGTGCCGTTCAGCGCTGTCTCTAATCATAGATACAAGTTTAGGAACAGATAATATGTACAAATTAAGAGATTTCTTAAACTTTTGCCTTAACTTAGAAAAATTAACAAAAAAATTGGTAATTTTGCTAGCTCTCACAACTGCTCAACGTATTCAAACATTGTCAGTTATCCGATTGAGCAAGTTAGAGTTCACGGGCAACGGTGTAAAAATAACAATGACTGATTTTTTTAAAAACAACGGCTACTTGTAAGGATCAGGTAGTAATAAAGCTTCCTTCCTTGGATACGAATCCGGAAATTTGCCGCGTATTGACACTTAGGCATTATATAGAACAGACTAGGGTACTCAGAAAAGTAGACACAAATAACTCGAATAAGCTATTTCTTTGTTAGAAAAAACCAAACAATTACTCGCTGGATCAGGCAAGTTATGGCTGAGTGTGGTATTGATGTAAAGAAGTTTACCCCTCACTCCACGCGTCATGCGTCCACGTCTCTGGCGTGTAGAAAAGGCGTAACGTTAGATTTATATCTTTAAATCTGCTGGTTGGTCTAAAGGATCTAATGTTTTTGCCAATCACTACAATAGACCCTTAAATACAGAAAATGAAAGCTATACCTTTACAAAAGCCATTTGTAACATTAAGGTCTAAGTTTGTAATTAGTACTTACGTTTTACTTTTAAGTTTGTAACTAGTACACTACCTTTAAATTAGGTACCAATTGTTAAATTGATGTGATAAATCTAATTAAATGGCTGATTCTTAAATTCTGTTTTCATTGTATACTATACCATATTATTATTTATGATTTCCAACAAATCTCTAAACATCTACACAGTGAGCATAGAAGATATCTCGGACTAAGCTTGAGTATAATTACATAATGAAACGAACATACCTGAAGTGAAGTTCTATTGTAATTATACGAAGGGCTTAGTCCGAGATATCAATCTCCCACCCGCCCTTTCCATAATCATAGATTATGATATCCCTAAGAGTCAGGTTGGAAATCATACCTTTATACTAATGCTCTGAAAAGAATTAGTTACAGATATAGTGTTGCCAGCCGACTGTCTTATTTCTGTTTTCAACACGAAGCTTTTCGCTTCCTCTAAATATTCGCGGCATACACAATGCGAGGATTATGAAACTACACAGTGAATATAGAAGATATCTCGGACTAAACCCTTCGTATAATTGCAATAGAATTTCAATTCAGGTAAGTTCGTTTAATTATGAAATTATACTCGTGTCAATGTTATAATGGAGCAGGATTTATTTAATGATGATGGTTATTTATAAAACTTAATCTTTCCCATGGTGAATTTTATTCCGAATAAATCCGTTTGCCTTATGCTTACTAGATTTATTAGACATACAGTGATTGTTATGGGTTTTTGCATGGGTTAGTTGAACTTACCTGTAGAGTTGTTACAAATACGGCTGATTAGCAATTACAGAAAAAATTTCATTAGCACACAATATCAATGACGAATGCCTATCTTTTTGATATCCTTATGCGTCAGTGTTTTAATGTCCACACTCTGGAAGACAATATTTACTAATTGCCAAAACCCACATACAATAAGTTTCCTAACTCAATAAGATGCGAAGTGCCATTTCCAGCCGCCAACCTCATGACTAACAATAGTTTAATAATGACGTCACCGATCCCAGTCTATTAATGACCGTTATTAGGCCGATCCAGTTTATCACTTCGTAACTCCCAAGTTCGGCCACTTTAGATATCATAATTATTTCGATAACCTTTAGCGTAGTTTGTCGAAAATACATTATAGGTATTTAAACAGATTATAACAGTATGAGCTGAATTTTAATTGGGGCTAAATTTTTATATTAAAAAAAACCTGAGGTAAGCTTATAACACCCCGTCGTTTTATCGTCGGGGGTTAAAAATGGATGGATCTCCTATCCATGAAGAGAGATTTGATACTTAGCGTAAAGCAACCATTGTTCATTTAAACTTCATCATTGGATTTCCATCTTAGGAAATATTAAATTAAAAATTCATTCTAACTTTTTTTGTGTGTGTTTTGTATCTAAAGTGATACCACGAGCCATGTTTATTTTAACAGACAATGTAACAATTATATATGTCAAAAAATGACAAAACTGTCACACTTTCACGATGGATGCTGTTTAATAAAGCTATGGAATTAGTATGTATACAGTCAACAAAAGAGATAAGTCTTGTATATGATATAGTGGGAGTTTAGTATGAAACGGATTGATGTTTTCGGATAAAATTTTATTTAATAAATAGAAAACAAACAGAGACCAACCGCTAGGTATAGGTGCGTGGGTCTAAGAGATCAAACTGTCGGCACATCCTTCTTTGAGGATCCATTGATTCACATGTTCAAAGGGTTTAATTAGCGCCTGCCATTAAGGCTCTTTACAGAAAGGTATATTCTGTACCTGTGCCAACGGTTTCAAGATGTCAAGTTTCAAAGTTTAATCATTAGATATTAGTACCTCTCCCTATCTGTTGACTAAAGGCTAGTTGGTTTTCTACCGTGTAAAAATCTTTCCCTTCCCAATGGGAAGGGAAAGATTTTTAATGTTATTGGGTGTCTATCGAGCAGACGAACATCTGATATACTAGAGGCGTTATCATCCCAGAGGTAAAGCTAAAATGTCTCAAATGAAGGCATTTGAGACATTTTAGCTTTACCGTGTTCAGGGGTGTTGGTGTTAATAATAGATAAATACCTATTATTAACACCAACACCCTTTAAACCAGTTTAGTAGGTACCTGGTATTTGGTACCACCTGTTTTTCTTCACATATCATACGTACCTACTTTCAGGTATAACCCTTTACCTTGAACCCTTTTCATTGCCCGACTCTGGCCACACGCGCTGATCTTATAGTAGGTAGGTATTTGTACAGTCATAGTCCCAGGCTATTCTTGTATCATACAGCGAAGCGTAACTAACAACTTCCTTTCTTGGCAAGTTAACATAATGTGTATGTAATGTAATCTATATATATGTATATATAAAAATGAATCCCTATTTCCCTTGGTCACGTCATAACTTGAGAACGACTTTACCGATTTCATCCATCTTTTTTTTTAAAGTTTTCTAATACTTTGTAGAAGTTTCTTACTGAAAAAAAATAAGAAAGTGTGCCACGCCGACGAAGTCGCCGGAAAAGCTAGTCAAAAATAAAAATATTTTATTTCACATAAACCAACATGGGCACTAATGAAACGTCAGAAGCTAGGTGCACGGTTCCAGTTGGTCATTTCCTATGGAGAAGAGCCGGCATGAAACTTGACGATACCAAGACTTTCGTACTAGCGTACCATTATTCAAACAGTTTTTCGAATCCGTGTGTTCGCGACAATGTCATTCGATATTACGGTTTTCGATTCAATGTGTTCACTCCCATTTTGGGGATCTGTCCCGCTACTTCATTAAGTGACGGTGAGCTATTTATTTACTACAAAAGACGAAGCAATTTCTGACAAATTAAGTTACTTAACTTTGAATTAAGTTTCGCTATTAATTAGCGTCGACGGGTGAAAAATATACCGACGTTGAAATAAGGTGCTTTTATTAAATACACGGGTGCTTCCCTTAAACAAATTAACCTGGTAGTTTGAGACTTTTATAATGAAATATAATATGTAATTTTTTTATGTATATTTTGTATATTATTTTCTACAACTTACCGACAGAATCCGTATATCGAAACAACACTGAAACTCCGAGTACAAACAACTGTGACCACTTCATCACAAAGTTTTTCAACAAACTCATCTTCACTATACATCAACGGAATAAAAACTAAAATTCAAAAATCGTTCCCAATTCCAGAACGTCGCATTTTCAGAAAAGTTTTCGTAAATCGAACGCGGGGACGACGGTAACAATTCGCTTGGGTTGATTCGGTGCGGCGCGGCAATCGTGAAGCAACTGTTCTGGCGGAACGGTTGAACGGAGGCTGAGGTTTCCAAGCCACGCATGCGCGAATCTTTCTTCGCTTTCCAGAAAGCGGTGTTTCTAGTTTGAATTATACTGTATTTCCTTTTGACCTGCTGCATTCCTTCAAACGCCCGTGGTGCTGTGAAATGGAACAAAAGGTTTTTGGAGTTCCCTAGGAATGTGTCCTGTCCTCTTGTGTTTTAAATGTTTTTTTTAACGATTGTTTCTAACAAATATTATTATTATTTGATATTAGAATTTATAATAAACGGTGGGAAAGACACTTGAAATAATCTGAAGCTTGTTTTTACCTACGTAAATAAAAATATTGGAGAAGCTAGTTCCAATAATTATATAATAGGGTAATTATGTAATTGGTCCGATTTTGCAAGCGAACTATGTTCATAACTAACTGTACAATGGTCACACAAAAAAAACCGGCCCAGTGTATGTCACATTATAGAATAAATGTTAACAAATTCTATGAACTCTTCGCGTTCAAATGGCGGAGAGAAATTCCTCCGTTAGATTATTCGAAGAAGTGATCGTGTGATGTCACCGTGACATGTGTCTTCTAACTGAAGAGCGTTTGTGGCGGGAAAGATGAATGGAGAGATTAGATGGCGCCAGTTCTGGCAGGCGCTGACTAAGCTAAGTTTAATATACACCGTTAAACGTTGATCGTTTTAATCCTTAAAAGGCGTCATTGTACTAAACCTGAAATCGTGAAAAAAAATCAGTTGATCAATACATTATGTCGAGTTGCGAACACAAATCTTTGGATCAACCGATTTTTTTTTGCACGTTTTCAGGGTTGGTCCCGTAGTAAAAGTTGTTCATGATGATGAGCACAATGACCCCTTTTAAGGATTCAAACGATCAAAATTTAACGGTGTAGTGCTAGCTTTTATTAGGAAGCGAGATAAGAAAGAGATGGTAGATATTTTCATACTAATTTACATCTTTTTTTAATTTCCTGAGCAATGGCAAGAATCATGAATCCGTGTCCATTGCACGTAGGTATTTGTTGAACTCAATTAGATAATTTTTGATTTACTCCTGTAAGTTCAATTCTGATCTGTATTCATTTATGAATACAGATCTATTGAGAGAATTTTTAACCTTTTGAACGCCAGAGCATAAACGCACGCGCGTAAACGTAAAAAAATAAACAATATTCGAATAAATAATAGAAAAAACAACAAAGTGAAAACAATAATATGAATATGTATAAACAAGCATTATAAATTATTGTTCTATTCTAAAAATTATCTTTAAGTTCTATTTTGGAATTCTTTTCATCCACTATGGCTGAAACTGTGTTAGGCGGGCGCTCGCGACGGGCACCCGTCGCGGGCGCTTTTATTTTTTACCATAGATCCTCTAAGTTGCGTTCCAGGTTTTTTTGACAGGTGGGTTTTGTGTTTGTTCCTTAGTATTTAATTATTTATAATATGGATATCACTGTGTTTTTTAAACAATTTTATATTGTTTTTGTATTTCAAAAGTTTGGAAGATTAATGGTATGTATATCTTTCGATTCAATATGACTCGGGCAATTTTTTTGGTAAATAAAAAAAATAGGCTCATCGCTATAGATTTTGAAATAATATTTGTTTTGTTTTTTATTAACGTAATGTAAACAAATAAAATAAATAATTATTGAAAAAAATCAAAGTCATTTAAGTATGGGTTCATAGAAATATCACTATACTAGGTACTATAAAATATCTAATAGACTTCACTAAAAATGATCCCTGCGCATATGACGTCACGATTTTGTCGTCTATTTGTGACCATGGCGTACAAGGGACTGATAATCGGTGTTGCGCTAGGGATGCGCGAGATGAGATTAGCGTAGGTATATCGAAATTAGACCTGACTAAATTTTGTTTTCGATTCTATAGCTGCTATAGTGTGGTTTTATAAGACTGAATCTTATAACGGGTTTATCCAGATACCAATTGCAATTGCAAAAATAATATAATCACATTAATTTCAAGTTAAAGTTTCACATGAATTTTAGTAAGGATTTATCGATATTATCAATCATACGTCACGTCACTAGCGGTCACAGCGGTCATATAGAAGACTTTGGCGTGTGAGAACACTCCTTTTTAAACGTTTAATTTCTCCTTTTTTGTCATCAAATTTCTCAATATCCATGGTATAATTTCATTCGTTTCAAGCAATCAAACATGGACAAGAGCTTAAATATTTAAGGTATACAAATAAAAACCCACAAAAGTAATGATTTAATTGTTTATTTCGTTATAAAGTGCACCGCATTTTTTGTCACATATTTGTGTCGTTGGCGTACAGGGCACGCGCTTGCTTGTCACGTATGTGTGACAATGGCGTTCAAAAGGTAAATGGCCATTAACAGCATACAAACAATGTAATCAGTATTTAATCGATTTAATAACAAAGAAACTTGCAGTGATCGTATAGAAATTCTATAACTGCTACAGCTCAGAAGAACTACACACAGTGGCGTAGCGTAGTGGGGGCGGGGGGTGGTTGGGGGTGCCCCGAGCAGCACTTTTTAGGGGGCGGCAAAATTTCACAGTAAATTATTAAATATATTTTGTAAATATTTGAACCATTTCATATTTTCAACCCAACTATAAATTCGGACCGATTGAAAAGAGCACGGAATTTTTCATTACTTATTCTGTGACGAATTCGGGGAGTCCCCCTAATAATACTTATGTACCTGTTATATCAATGGTTGAAGTAAGAATTTTTGTATTAATAAACATGATTGTAAAACAAATAAACTTTTTTATTTAAAATCTGACCGTATAATGCAAAATAAAGATGACTGTTCTTGCCGAAAAGTTATCTAGAATTAATGTATATAATGTATAGTATACATTAAATTGAAATACCTAATTAAGAGGGCGGCAAAATTGTCTTCCACCCCGGGCAGCCGATACCCACGCTACGCCACTGGCTACACAATTTATTTAGTGCAGATGTCGGTTCTTATTGGTTTTATAAAAATAAGAACACTTACCTTAGATAAACTTAAAAGACACCTGCAGACTTTAGTACCTACACATTCTTAATTTCCGCTTAGCGACATTGTTGTCGTTAATACTGTTTAGCGAAGTACAATTTTCCTTTGTGAGGGCAAATAGCATTGTTCCCGATCTCTCGCGAATAATACTATAGAGGTATGCGGAGCAGGGTGTAAAGTTCACTCATACTCTATAGAAAAGGGAGGATCCTCCGACCAGACGGTTGTTGTGTCTGGCAGGCAATTGCCCAACGACTGATGTCGGGAAGTTGGTATGTACGCTAATTGCGCGGTAAACTCTGCTTGCGAGATGCAGGATTTGCGTGACGTCAGTATGACGCGTTGTTCGCATGTGGCGTTGTAGATACCGCTACATCACTCCCCTCTGGAGACCGGAGGTCGATAGTGGACTGAGTCTTGTATCTTGCGATGCTTGCCAGGCCAGCTGAGGTTCCAGTGAGTCGGAACCGGTTGCCGCATAGTTCACGGTGAGTCGGAACTGTCTGCGGAGTTGTCCCCAGTGAGTCGGGGTGGCGCTGCGTTATATTCCAGTGCGTCGGATGTACAGCGCCGGGTTGAGGCTGGCTGCTGCGTCGACCAGGAGAGGGTGCTCTGCTTGTTGACCGGCCGAAAGAGCAGTGTGCTGTGCCGAGGTTGCTGATGAGGCTGAGGGTGATGACCAGGTATGCGTGGACGCTGCATGCTGGTGGTCAGGATACCCGTTGAAGCCGTGGATGCTGGCTGGCTGGGTGGCTCGCCGCTAAAGCTTGCGGGAGTGATGATGATGACGTCACGCTGAAGTGTTTGCACGAAGGCTGCGCTGACGTTCATGTCCGGGGTCACCAGTATAGAGGTATGAGGAACAGGGTGTAAAGTTCACTCATACTCTATAGAAAAGGGAGGATCCTCCGACCAGACGGGTGTTGTGTCTGGCGGGCAATTGCCCAACGATTGATGTTGGCAAATTGTATCTATGCTAATTGCGCGGTAAACTCTGCTTGCGAGATGCAGGATTTGCGTGACGTCAGTATGACGCGTTGTTCGCATGTGGCGTTGTAGATACCGCTACAATACCATTTATAAAACTCTTGCCTTTTAGCTTTTATTTAGGCTAAAGGAGATTTCAATCAATTAAACATTTACTCGGCCTTTTGAAGTCTATGGATGTCCAATTACATCGCTTACTGCCCGTTACTAACCTTGACTCTAATTGACCAACGGCTACCAAACTCGAAGTGTGCCATTCGACCTCTTAAGCGAATTCAATACCTGGTCAGGTCACAAACATGGTCAGGCAACCTTAGCTTGTTAAATATGTAGATATTTAACAAGCTAAGGTTGCCTGACCATGTGAAGATCTATGTTGTAGAACATAGATCTTCACCAGGTAGATATTTTGTCAATACATTCTGTTTTCTTGAAAAAATATAGGAATCGATTTTACTTATACATGATTTCGGAGTACTTTGAACACGTTCTTCTGAAACTCGTAGATACGTATGCTTTGATTAAAATTATACTGTACTAACAAAATTAAATATATATATTTGAAGAAGAAAACGAAACAGAAATACTAGTGATGTGCCTCAACCATGAAAGTTACCTACAATTGGTCCCCTCGCGAACCCTCACAAGCCCTCGATTACCATAAATCACAATAACAGTATATTGAATCCGACTGAACTAGGATCGCGGCGTTTGAACATTAGTTGTTCACGGCAAGACCAACATCATCAATCAATCGCGTATTACTCTAAATATTGCAATGTGTGTCTGTGGATTATTAGTAAATTACATACTTAGCTGTAAAATGTATTAGTGCCTATGGTCTGGTCCAAAAGTACATATCTGATGAAAATGTAAGCAAACTCTGTTCAGTTTAAATTCTTACGCAACCACTCTTATAGGGAACTAGTAACACTTTCATCTGTATTTAGGTTACAATTTGTTATCAGTGCTGTTTCCAATAATAATTGTTTGAATAATTAAATTTGAACTGAAAAATCATCAACTAAAATTGAGGTTATACATTTAGGAAATAGGTTTCTATTGCAAAATGATGTCTATAAAAGGCGGCGAGCGCGGCTATATCGGTCATTTGCTCGCTGGCCTTCTTCGTGTGCGGTAGTTGTCGACGTGAATTGTGACTGTCCGTTAATTTAAATTCAAGTCGGTAAGAGTGTAATTAAGCTCTGTGAGTACGTACAATTTTTGTTATTGAGCGATTGGTGTCTTATTTTTGTAATTAATTGTGTTAAACACAAGTAAAATCAGATTTGTAGAATACTTTTCTTTTTATATTAAAATTATTGAATGTGTCTAAGATCGTTGTTTTTTTAAAATAAATTTTACTTCTGAAACCTTAGTTCAGAAGTGGGATAGTTTTCCTAAAACGCCTACTAAATCCTCCTTTTGATTTTGTATCGTCTGTTATAAAAGTAAGACACTAAACAACAGTTTTATTTCGAAACCTTAGTGCTTGTTTTGTGAGTAAATATGGCCGATAGGCAGCATGAACCTCGTGACAAGTCACGTCGACATGATAGGTACCGTAGATCTCGGGATAGATCTTGTTCGCGAGACCGTTCTCGCTCCAGGAGTGGAATTTATCAAACGAATAGATCTCGATCGAACAGTAGGGCGCGCTCGCGATTGAATTTAGGTGATCAAAACGTAATAATGCAACAAACGTTACAGTCGATTCTATCTCGTTTAAGTACGTTAGAAACAGAACGTTCTACCTTACGTAACGCGACCGAGTGCCATAGTCAGCTAGTTCAGAATAGCACGTTCATAAGGTCTCACACTCCCCCGATTAGTGAATTACAGAACGATCACGCTCTTCAGGCCAGAAACTCCATATCTAAAACCTTGTTACCTAGTTCAACGGCCACGTTAAACATACCTACGGCCGAGAGCAGTGCGACTGAGGGACCGAGTGTCGACACACACCTCCGCAGCGAACAATCTGTGACGGATTCGGCGCGGATATTAGTCGAAGCAATAAGGTCAATAAATACAGACAAAACTCAAAAATATTTTGTATCTAACTTTGATCCTACTATCAATGACATAGACGTTTGGTGTGAGGAAGTTGAACGAGCTAGAACTTTTAATAACTGGGGAGACTCAGAGTGCCTATCGTGCGTATCGATATGCAGCGACCGAACGTGGACTAATTTCGTTACAGAATTTAAGCCCTTGTGCCCATGAAAACTTGATTACGCAAATATTCTTTATGATACGATGCCCACGACTTCTGATAAGTATAACACATACGCTGAGTATGCTAGAAGGACGTTCTTACGCCTCAAAATAGTTAAGGGACTAAGCGATGAATTGAGAATTTTGATAGTCATTCGCGGTATAACAGACGCTCAGGTTAGGGCTGCGGCTGCCAACGCTAATCTACAGTTACACGATCTAATTTCATTTTTATCCATTTACGCCAAACCTACCCGCACCAATTTAGAAAATCGGAACCATCCTTCCAAGTCACCAAACAATGATCGTTCGTCAAGCTTAAAATGTTTTGTCTGCGGACAACCAGGACATAAATCTCACTATTGCCCCAAGAAGCCGAAAGTTGATCAGGCGTCTAATACTACTAAGAATGACGCAAACAAACTAACCTGTAATTTCTGTAAAAAACCGAGACATAGTGAAGACGTTTGTTTTGCTAAGGAAATATCGGGCTCGCGTAATAAGCGAAACATTAATTTATGTACTACCCCTTTAGCTGGTTTCTCGCAAAATAGCGACCTTAAGACTGCAATTATCCAGGGTATCCCTGTGGATGTTCTTATCGACAGTGGAGCCTTAAATGTCTCATTGGTCTCGTCTGATGCATTGAAACACTTAACTTGTGAACGGAAACCTAGGCAATGTGTTTTGAAAGGAATCAGCGACGCCGCTATCCAAGCCGACTCCAACGTTGCATTAACGATTGAGTTTGATGAAATCTCCATAGAGGCCGACTTTGTTGTAGTACCTGGGTCTTGTATGACTACCCCGGTTGTGATAGGAACTGATATTCTTAACCGTGACGGCATCACATACGTGCGTACTAGGGATAGACAGTGCCTAACTCGAACCGTTGAGACAGCTGTTCATGCAGTGTTCAATGATGAATTGCAGATTAACACACCCCTTCTGGGTGACCAACTTGAGTGTCTCAAAGACTTAATAAAGCTATTCTCGAAATACCTCATAACTGGCACTGCTTCGACTACTGTCACTACCGGTAAAATGTCCATAAAGCTTACGGACGATGCACCCGTTGCTTACCGACCTTACAAGCTGTCACACTCGGAAAAACTTAAAGTCCACGTAATTGGGCACAAATACTCCCAGTCTACAGGTAAACTAGATCCTGGAATGCGTGGACCATATCGAGTGATCAAGGTACTACCCAGTGGCCGTTACCAGCTGAAACTCATTAGTGGTTCATACGGCAAGACCACCCAGGCAGCCGCTGAGTATATGGTACCCTGGAACGGAGAGTGGTGTCCAGAGTCATGTGCAGCCTTTTTTGAGGGTGAGTTACAATGACTCTACATATGCGCGGACTTGGTGAGTTGCTTTGCCATAAGTTTAGCTTGTTCATTTTTAATCACTTTTAGCTACATTCACTAAGACATTGTAATGTTTCAGTTTCTTAATTTAGCCTATCTAGATGTTCAAATATGAATAGTTAAATGGTGGCAGATCGACTTACTAACCCGTACACGCACCCTAATTGTGACTGTTTGGGTTGGACGTGCGATTCAGTGATGCCTCCGTCCGCATTGGTACGTGATCAATGATCTTGTGTGAAGGACGTGCGATTCAGTGATGCCTTCGTCCGCATTGGTAAGTGATCAATGATCTTGTGTGAAGGACGTGCAATTCAGTGATGCCTCTGTCCGCATTGGTAAGTGATCAATGATCTTGTGTGAAGGACGTGCGATTCAGAGATGCCTCCGTCGACCCTAAATTAATGATTTTATGTGTTATTGATTTATGAGAAAAATGTGGTAGGACGTGCGATTCAGTGATGCCTCCGTCCTAATAGACATGCCTATAGTGAGAGGTATTGGTCTAGGATGAAAGTGTTGACGTGTGATTCAGCGATGCCTCCGTCAACCTCGGACAGTGGGGACGCCTTCTGTCTGATTTGTTCACAGATGCAGTGCCACACCGCAGATAACGCGTCATGGGCCGATATGAAGACTGAGTAATAAAACAATGAACGCTCTCATGACGTCAAATGCTTATTTTATTGACTGCATGTTGTATGGTCTACACTTGAGAAACCTAAGGCAAGTTTTAATCGTGGTAATATTTCAGATGATGAAGTATGTGATCCCGATGCAGGGTCATCATCAGCATCCATACCACCTAGCGCAGAGGTGACCAGCAGACCAGGTGACCAGGGGAGCAGCGGTGAACCCACATCTGCAGACCTGGCCCCGGTACGGGACGAGCATCACGAGGACCGCGCCGAGGACGACGCTACGTCAGGATAGGCCGATTTAGGGAATAGGTTTCTATTGCAAAATGATGTCTATAAAAGGCGGCGAGCGCGGCTATATCGGTCAGTCTTAGGAAACGCCGTGCTCATCAAAGCACTAAAAATATAAATTCGATCCAGCCTGTCCCTTTGCTGCCCTCTCCCAGCGACGCCCTAAGCCGAGGTTCGTACCCCACAGGAGGTGCCCTTAGCGTGCAGTCGCCTAGTTTTAATTAGTTTTAGCCCTGGCTGGAGGCTTTAAGATTTCTTAAGGCAACCACAGGATAGTCCGGTTAAGTAGTCGCGACCTCTCAAGGTCAACTACGAGATGCCAAATTCTAAAAAAAAAAAAAAAAACTATATCGGTCATTTGCTCGCTGGCCTTCTTCGTGTGCGGTAGTTGTCGACGTGAATTGTTACTGTCCGTTAATTTAAATTCAAGTCGGTAAGAGTGTAATTAAGCTCTGTGAGTACGTACAATTTTTGTTATTGAGTGATTGGTGTCTTATTTTTGTAATTAATTGTGTTAAACACAAGTAAAATCAGATTTGTAGAATACTTTTCTTTTTTTATTAAAATTATTGAATGTGTCTAAGATCGTTGTTTTTTTTAAATAAATTTTACTTCTGAAACCTTAGTATACCTTATATGGACATCCACAGGTTCGTTATCGGATCCATTTGTTTACACTTTCCTGACATCTTTTGGAACAGAAATTACTACAGTTGCGACCTCGTCGTGATTAATAGACGAACATGACTTTTAATCACTGGCGTAGTCTATCATTCTAAATACGAATAGATTGTAAGTTGATTGAATCCGTCTAAACTAGAATAGCCATTTTAGTTGAACGTTAACTTGTTCGGGGTCAGGCAAACACAATCAATCATTGGCATATCTATTACCTGACGCGTTCGTCATAGTTTAATTAGGATTGGCTTTTGGCTTGTTCCAGCAGTTTATTATTCTACAAATTGATATTGTTATGCAATCATAAAAATGTTGGACTACTGGTGTTTCTAAGACAATCTTCATGAAGAAAAATAATTGACAGCGTATTATTTTACAAGCTCTATTACGGTTATGAATATTATGAGGACAAAGGGACGATGAATACTTAAATATCAAAATATCGTATTCCAAAAGTTTTACTATGCGTTTGATTATGTAATTTGAAAAGATATTTGATACTGTTTGCTTAAAAAGTGATTGCCAAAAACTTTCTTAAACATTAACAATTATCTACGAATCAATCAAAATCCTTCTGCATACTTGTTTAACGGGACATTATTGAACAAAGTTCAAATTTCTATGAACATTCTGATGTAAGACTATCGGATGGTGTTTGCTGAAACATTAGCCGGCTCACGGCGTGTGCTCTCTAAACACCATCAATCAACTGCGTATCACGGAGGTTGACTTCAAATAAAACGTATGGCGAAGTATTGTGTTGAAACTGGACTTGTTATAAACTGTCTAGAAAAAAACTGTTATTTTGAAATGGTTCTCTCTTTTTTGTGTTATTTTTTTTTCAATAATTGTGTTTAAATGAAGTCAAATATTAGATTGAGTACTTTTGTTTATTCGTAGTGTTAATACACTACGAATAAACAAAAGTAATCTAATATTTTTCTGTGCAATTTATTTCTAGATACGGTTTACCCACAAAACATTATGAAAATCAATCGTCATCATCTTTATTATCATCAATCGGTTGGAATGCGGCGCAGGACGAAAGTTCAATCGTTACCATTTACAAAGTAATTGAATCAAAAGCCCGCGGGTTTCCGGATTTGCAGGGCACCATAGCCGCTCCCGCGTCCCTTTGGATCATAATCCATTGTTACACGGGTTCTGGTTGATCAATGGCTTTTCAATGTAGATAATATTAAACGTTGACGATTGCGATAAAAAAACCTTAAAAGTTGAAAAGATACAAGCTTACATATTATTAAATGTCAAATAAAACATTTTCTTAATCAATTCCTCCTATTGCCTCATTTAGTCATCAAAACTGCCAACAAAGCCGATCAACATTGTTTGTTCAGAAAGCTCGCCACTAAAATAACTTTCCACGTACATTGTTTTCATAAAACAGTCACACCTTACGATCCTAACCCTCTCATATTAGCATAGATCAGGCATCCAAAATCATAATTCGTCTCAGCAGTGGAGCCGCTCGCTTATACATTAGTATGCGGGTCGGCGCTCCCAGCTATTGTGGTTTGTTTATAGACAAATTTCCACCTGAGAATATACTTCAACAAGATGAAACGGACTGATTTATGTTTGCTGTACATCCAGTCCTTTGTGTTATGGTATCAATCCACCAATCAATCGTACCTTTTATTTATTCGTCAGGATTAACTGAGATTATGGTGCGGGCATTTGGGGAAATGTCGGAGTTAGTTCGCGACTGCGACGATAATTGCAGTTAGATTCATTTGGTGTGTGCGCGCCGGAATAAATTTGTGTTAGTCATGGCAAGTTTGGTTCGTTTGCAAGATGCCATCAGTTCTGCGTGTGTTTGGACAAATATATGGACTGCATTAATTATAAGCCCTTGATGAGTTTCGTTGGCAACACTTATAATGAAAAACAGCGATTTCTAAAAAATGTGATTTGATTGTAATAGGGGTTGAATTATCTACAGTTGACAGACAGTATGACAATAATTTCGAACTATTTTTAATTCAGAAACATTAGAAAATTCAGAATATAATGATTTTGCTACTTTAGGAGCGAGTGGAACATTGGTGATGTTACCATAAGAAGTTACACTCACTCCCAAAGTAGAAGAATCATTCTATTCTGAATTTTCTTCGAATCAAGACTGGCTTTCTAGGTTTCAAGAACGATGCTAAAATATGTACATGAATACCAAAAACCGCTTTTTTTTAACTCCTTACCATGTACAGTAGGCGTCATTAATCCATTATCACCTTAACTGTATTGCTGTGAACGCGCGGTAAAGGCCGTACGTACGTCTGTGTGCATAAGTGATGTGTCAACACAGAACGCTCGCCTCATAATTCGCACACTGGCTGGCGTCGAACGAAACAAAAAACATACCGTCGCTTTTGCACACACGCTACGTATATACGTACGACCTTGGTTGGTTCATACCATTGCTAAAATTGAAATCATTACATCAAGTACCGATAGCTGGTAGTCTTACGTATTGGATTATTGAACGCATAGGTCTAGGTTCCAATCTCGAGTTGGGACTTTTATTTTTCTTTTCCAACAATAATCTTTATCGGTTATTTTGTTATTCGTTTTTTATAGATTAATAAACTAGAATAATAATGTAATAATTATTTTATTTTCATTATTATATTGTTATTGTAATAAGAGTTTAAAAATAGAAATGTTTTATAGGTGATTTCAAAATGTTTATTTATTATAATTTTATAAACTAGAAATAAATAAACTTCTAGTCAAAACAGTTTATTTACTTATAAAGAACCATTTATTGAAGTAAAGCAGGTAATCAGTGAACTACGACCCTTAGACTTAAAATATTGTATCTTAGTAATATAATAATATTGTGCTTTAACTACTAATGTGTGTGGGTACTCTAAGAAATCACAACTAGCAAATCTACCCACGCAAATAAAAAAAGTATGAGCTCCTTGTCACAATACAATTAAATTACTCAGTAGTACCACTTTTTTTTTACTGCCAGTGCGTTCGTTTTAACTTGAGTTGCCTATCTCGAACGTCAAAGTTAACAAATCGTATTTATTAGGACTTATTGCGGTTATAGCTTAAAAAATCATTTTCATTATGAAAAGAAGATTGAAACTAAACCTCAAATTAATCCTTCTTACGGATATGACACAATATTATTTTAATATTACTAAATCATTTGTAATTTATAACTTAATACTTTCTTTGTATAACCCCCATTATTATTAAAGCTATCAAGTAAACGCTGACGCATGAATCCAACAATATCGAAACATATATCTATTCCTCTTAAATGTTCCCATATATCCATGCAATGCAACTGCAACTGCTCATCAGATCTCTCATTCCGTGCTTCCCATCGCTGTATCGCAAACTGTAAATGTTCTTGTTCATGTTTTTCAATCAAATATGGGCGAAACGAAAACCAGCTCAAAAAACTGGTTTTCGTTTGCACGGCGAACGGTTCGTAAAGATATGTCGAATAATTCGACAAAATATCTCGTTGGTATGAAACCACTTGTTTCATATTCACTGACTAGCGGGGGCCTTCCACTTCGCTTTCGACTAGCAAGGCTTTTCCTAACATCTTTTGACCCTCCGACTCACAGTAGGTATTTCTCTAAAACAAAAAAGAGTACTGTTAAGCCTAACAGTACGTATGTTTTATATTTATCATAAAGCTTAAATAGAAGAAAAAAAAATGTTGAGTATAAAATATAACATTAAGTATAATAATAATATAAGATGTAACATTTCTATTTTCAAAATAATTTTGTTTCAAATTAGTAATATTCGTATTTTGCTAGTAGCCACTAGCAAAGTCAAAGTCAAAGTCAAATCATTTATTTTAAATAGGCACATAAAAGGCACTTTTGAAAGTCAAAAATAAAATTAAAATTAAATTGATTCTAGTCGCCCCTTCCAAAAGGTAAAAGAATTAAAATGGATAAATGTAACCATGACATATAGATCAACTATGTGATAGATACATGGTGCTCACATATTCACAAACATTCCAAACGTAGACGATTTTCATAACTAAATAAGGAGTAATAAGTCCGGGTGTGACCCCAAGTAATTACAGAATGTAAAACAATGTCCAAGAAAAAAAAAAAAAGATTAATTATACAATTACATTAGCAACCAGTTTGATTTTGTCTAGACTCTAGAGATTGTCCTATGGAGCAAGACCAGCATGTTTCCAAGCATTCTTATCTTGGATATAATCCTCTAATTTGTAATATCCTTGCTTACAAAGTGTAATTTTAATATAAGTTTTAAATTTTCTTTCATTTAATTGCAATATCTCACAAGGTATTTTGTTGTAACATTTAACACAGTACCCCATAAAAGATGTATGTACTTTAGATAATCTGAAAAAAGGTTGATCTAATTTATCTTTATTTCTAGTATTAAAATTATGTCTATCACTTATTTTATTTAAAAAATGTTATTTTTTCTTACATACATAATATTTTCATAAATGAATTGGCAAGGTACCGTCATAATATTAACCCTTTTAAATAGTTCCCTAAGAGATTCGCGGCGACGTAGATTGTAAATGGCTCTGACAGCTCTCTTTTGCAAAATAAAAACGGATTCAATGTCAGCAGCCCGACCCCACAGTAAAATGCCATATGACATAATACTGTGGAAGTAACTCAAATAGACCAAACGCGCGGTTTCTTCATCTGTTAATTGTCTTATCTTTCTAACAACATATGCGGCCGAGCTTAGCCGCCCCGCAATAGATGTTATATGAGGTCCCCATTGTAATTTCTCGTCTAGCGTGATTCCTAGGAAAACTGTCTGATTAACAAATTCTAATATTTGGCCATTCAATATGATGTCACATTCGCTACTTCTAACATTAGGTAATTTAAATCTAATGCATTTTGTTTTTTTTTCATTAAGTACTAAATTATTTACCGTAAACCAATCTTGGACCTGAAGAATAGAGTAGCTATATTCATCACTTTTTTCTCCTTCTATGTAAGCTTTATGATAAATATAAAACATTAAAAAAAATAACTAGAAGGATCAGCAGTTATAGCTTTAATTAGAAAAAAATCGATAAAATAATTAAATCATAATACTCACACTCTGTCCGGTTTCATCAAATAGGTATCTGTGATGTAATATTAAGTACATTTTTACACAGCGCGATAATATCTGCTTTCATCTCAATATTTAAATTTCCTTGCATTTCGAAATGAACTACAAAACCGCTAATAGATTAAACATACCACACTAATCTACAATAACAACCAATCAAAAACAAATATGTAACGTTCTATTTACTCGCGGTGAATGAGACGTAAGTTAACTGCATGTGTCTACTTTATAATTTATTTATTTAGAATTCTGTGGGTATAATCATAAAGTTTAACGAATTATGTGAACAAGGCGAACACGATACGGAACTATATTCAATAGCGTGATTATTCGAGTAGGTAATTATAAAAACATTTTAAAAAATTATCACCGCTCGTGAGACTCGAACTCAAGGCTCGCTACGCATGAACATACTTACCGACGTATGATAACCGCTAGGCTATCATGCCTTATAACCTAATGGTTGAATTTATGAACTACACTCAGTTGCAAACGAATGTGTGAGTGTGTGTCTATAGTATAGAAATTACTCATTAGAAGAAGGTCGTAAGTTAAACAGAAGTGTCAATCTATTGCTTCGTGACAATGTCACTCCACTTTTGACCCTTACTGTACACGTGTAACCATCCCTTTACATAAACAGACTTCCAGTAACAAAGTGCTAAGAGCTCGATCCGCGACTGGTAGTAATGCTCTCCGGAGAATCGAATCATTGCCGCTCGGCTAAGCAAATTAACTACACGGGAACCAAACGTGGGGCGCTATGTAAACGAGCCTTGGTTCAACATCTGCACTCATTTGAACGCGTGATGTTTGTTAAGGCGTAATGGAAGGGGCGTAATCCGGTGCCTTTATAAGGTTTAATGGGAAATCGTTAGAACGGAAATGCTGTATGTCGTTTACGGTAACTTTCGCTTTTATGTTGCTTAGAAATCTGAATGTAAGCATGTGGTGAAATATGGTCTACTTCCTGTTATAGAGAAGAGCCTTCAGTTCCAGCAGTGAGAACACTACAGGCTGATTATATTAAATAATATATTTTGGGTTACAAGCTTATAAAAGTATTACCAAATTTTAGTTAAACAGAGATTAGAGTTACTTTATTTGGAGATAATATCATTCTACATATTCTTATCAAAGTAATTAAACCCGTTTACATTTTTGTAATTCTCCAAATCTTAACTTTTTGGTATTGTTTTAGAGAAATATTACCTAAATCCGAGATACCAAAATTAAATTAATAGCACTAGGTAACTGTTAGAATTGTTGGTAATAGAAAAGTTCCCTTTGGAACGAATTTGCACGAACTTCTCAATGCATCCTAGAAGTTTCAATATTGGCACCAATCTGGCTACCGAGAGCCCAATGCCACTGGTTTAAATGATGCGAACCTAAGCTTCAAAATCGGTTATTAGTTTGTGTTACAGTAGCAATGCAATTATGAGATTCTGAGTCAAAGCTTACATAAATATGCGATTTCGCTTAGTCAACCGACTTTAAATTCTTTGCCATCTCTTTATTAAGAACCTATTATTAAAGTAGTTGATACATTAACACATGGCTTTTCTCACGAATATAGGCAGACATAAAACGCAAAGATTATATGACTTTTGCTTGGTCCACAATACATTTAGTCATAACCTTATTCCCGGTTACAAACTATAGTACATCTACGTATCTGACCTTTGTGAAGGACATCACTAGTGAGGTCAGAATTTGCCCTTCGAGGGCACCCCTCCATCAATCTTATAAATATTCCTTGTCCTACAGATTCAAAACAAAAGAAAAATGTTTACAATCATTTGAATAAAACATTACAGACCGTAATGTCATTTACGAAAAAATAGCCTACGAAATTCAAAATTGTTACCCAACCTTACCGCTTTCTTCACAAATTAGAACACCTACTGTTTGCAGGTAGGGTTGGCATTAATTATAACTTTTTGTTGACTATAAAAATCGCCGCAACTAAATAACAAATTAGAGTGGCTCATTGGGTACTTCATCGAACAAGATTATGTCTGGACTTTAACAGAGACTGTGACCTCTACGTTTGTTTCGGGCAATCTTCTCAGAAAAACTAGATGAGGTCGGCGTTTTAGTTTTTAAAATATGATTGACGTGTAAAAGTGTTTGTACAAAACTACTTACGAAATTAAATAATGTATCATTATCTTTTACTTACAGTTTGCGAAGACTTGTAGAAATGTGCTTAAGGAATAAGTTGTTTGCAGTAAAACTGGTTGTGAAAGTGATCGAGAATTATTGAAAAAGGCGTCATATTTTAATTAACACGCATTAAACAACAACAACAACTTCAGTTGCAACTGTAACGAATAAAACCCCGCTTACAATATAAGAAACTAACAACTACTGTTTCGGGTATTGAGGTCTACCTATATATCTATTGTTCGGTGAAAAGAAATCTCCTTACGTGTCTTTACTCAAAGGAAATTTATTTTGAACTAAACTTACTTTCGATATTTGACTGAGTGAACTGTGAATGAGTGAATGGACTGTATGAAAGATATTTTAAGGTATGTATGCAGTATGTGTGTGTGTAAGGAGACTATTTTTATGTATCTTAATCCTTAAGGGCATACCGCCCACCAAAGGACGCAGTACTTTAATAAACCATATAAACAGTTGAGTATAAATAAAATAAAACCTCATAAAAGAAAAAAATAAAAAATCTGTATCCTAAATAAAGTATACATTGTGTACTTATGTCTAACCATGTCTATGTGGAAAATTCTAATACTTAAAAGCTATACTTATGTAATAACATACATTAGTATTATCATTTTTAATAGAACTAAAGAATTACTATGTATTTATTAGTCGTTATCCAATTCTCAATTCTCAATTCTTTATTGCGTACCATAATGTATATTCATAGTTAGGTTAGGAAATAATTAAATTAGTCACAATTATGGACCCTGTCGGGCACAGCATAGATCAAGTAGGAGAGAGGAGGAAGAACGCTGGGTTCTTTTAATGTGGTGAATTTTTTTATTAGTTAAGTAGTTAGCAAGTTATACTGTTTTATTAATACAGAATTTTATTTAATTATATATATATTATTTATTTAGTAATATTGTAATTTTTTTATTATTATTTTTATTTATTACGTAATTAATATTTATGATCCCTAAGGTAAGTTATTTATTCGACGTTTACATTTTATAGTATATATTCATTTTATAATATAATTTGTTTTATAATATAATTCGTTATCTCTATACAAAGACATAACCGCCCACCGTGTTGCTACATGACAATTCAATGAATAATTGTATAAGAAAGTTTTATACATCTAACCATGCTAAGCAAATACTTAGTATTCCTAATGTTTGAATATGATAAACTAACCGGTGGGGGTGACAAAAATGAAAAAAAATTAAGTTAAAATTAACACAAATTATGGTTATGAAAACATGAAATCATGGATAAACAAACAATACAATAGCAAGTAAACAATCAATTATTCACTTAGGTAAAATATATAATTTACTAATGGGACGTTTAGATTCGCCATTCTTGCATTTAACAGATACAACCCGTTCAATATTGTCAGGCCCTAAGTATTTTTTTGTTATTTTTCCTAAAATCCATTAAGCAGGTGGGATAGTATCGTCTCTCAAAATTCAATTTCAGTCTCAGATTTCTGGGTGTTCCATTTATATCGTTGGTTAAGGTTAACTTAATACTCCCTATACCATCGCTTCCAAAAATTACCAGCCATTTTTTGTGTCAATCTCCATCTACCAGACCTATAACATTATGATTTAAATTATCTTCATCGGAATACTTATAAATGGCTCACCTATAAGAAAATGACCTGGTGTTAAAGTTTGAGGTTCATCAGGATCATCACTCATTACTGTAATTGGTCGGGAGTTGAGGCAAGCCTCGATCTATGCTGAAACAGTAGACAACTCCTCATAGGTAAGTGTGCTATTTCCAATTACCTTATATAACTGTGTTTTAACTATACGTACAACGGCCTCCCAGAGACCTCCAAAATTAGGTGCGTGTGGCGGTATAAAATGCCATGTTGTGCTCTCCAAACTTAATAATTCTTCAATTTCACGTGGATTTAGCTCGATCAAACAGTTCTCGAAGTTCTTTGTTGGCACCAACAAAGTTAGTACCATTGTCACTAAATAAGTCTTGACAGTGACCTCGTCGTGCTGTAAAACGCTTGAACGCTGCAATGAACGCCTTTGAAGATAGATCAGTTACCACTTCCAAATGGGTGGCTCGAGTAACCAGGCAAATAAATAAACTAATATATTCCTTGTAGGATTTTGCTCCTCTTCCAGAAGAAAATCTCACACTAATTGGCCCCATGTAAGCACAATCAGATGATTTAAAAGGTCGAGTCGGTTTCAACCTATGCTCTGGAATTTGACCCATCAGTTGATTGCTTTTAGACTTGGAATGTCTCAAACACTTAATACACGCTCTGTAGTGACTTTTAACGATCTCCTTTGCTCGAAATATCAATATTTCGGTTTTTTTTTGTGCGGAGTCTACTCTTTTTGGGGACGAACTTCTTCATATTTAACTGCTTTATTTCTTCACTGAGGAGCATTTCAGTGAAGAAATACCTGAACCTGTTTAATGCATATAACTAAACTCATATTTAGTTCTGTAGGTGTAATTATGTTCAAATATATTTTTTGTTTCTCTTTTGGTAATCTCAAATTCTGTAAAACTCTTGTCCAATATGATATGGCTTTAAGGTTTTAGTCAGTCATGAAAACATAATCCCAAAAAATTCACTCTTCAATACAGGTAAAACAGTTAAAGATGTATGTATTTCTTCTTCATGAGTATCTTCAATATTATCATTACAGTTATTTAACTCTGCAGTTGATTGTGAAAGCGAAAAGGGTCCTGTTCACCATAGGGGATGTTCAAGTAAATCTTGTGTAGCTATACCTCTTGAAACAGAATCTGCAGGATTCGAATCAGTTGTAACATGCCTCCATTGATCGTATTCTAAAATATTGAGCATTTCAGACACACAATTGCTCACAAAACTAGTCCAGCGGCTAGACCCTCCTCAGCCAGGCCAGAACTATTGTAGAATCGGACCACGCATACAAGTTTTCCTTTGGTATGTTCCTTATTTGTGACACCTGAAATATTAACTTTCCTGCTAAAACTGCACCGCACAACTCTAGTCTTGGGATAGATATCTCCTTCTCAATAAGGGCAACCTTGCTTTTTGCCGATACCAAACTCACACAAATTTCCATGTGCTTTACACTCGTGTGACTACCACCGTCTATACCGGAAACCGTACCAACCTAACCGAACCTAACCCAACGTAACCGTACCGTACCTAACATGTTTACGAGAAAGTCCAAGTAATTGAACTACTGATTCACTAAAAAAAGATGCCTGCGAGCCTTGATCCAATAATCCTCTCAACTGTTGTCTGTTACCGTGATCATTGTGGGCCCAAACAGACACAGTTGTTAACAAAACTTGACTTGGTTCTAATCCATTACTCGAAAAATTTGTTGAAATGGTACTCACGGTTTTGTCTGACTCACTCTGCACAGAGATATCCTCACCCTTGCTACTCACCTCCCTTTCAAAATGTAATAACGAATGATGCCTCCTCCCACATCGCTTACAACTCGCTGAATGACGACATTTCATAACTGGATTAGATGGAGAGAAACAATTAAAACACAAGTTATTTTTTTTAACATAATCTTACCTATCTTTGACACTTAGGCTCTAGACAGACGGACCGCATTTCAACTGCAATCCAACCGCAAATTGCAGTTCGGATGCAGTTTGAATGCAGTTGACACAGATATGCAGAGATGCAGTCGTGTCAACTGCATTCAAACTGCATCCGAAATGCAATTTGCGGTTGGATTGCAGTTGAAATGCGGTCCGTCTGTCTAGAGCCTTAGTTGACTAAATTGCTTGCAAAGGTATAAATAGTGTTCCCCTTTACATTTGATAGTTACGTTAGAATTACTCTTATTATTATCAATACACCCATGAAAAGACTTTGACTTTGTATTAGTGTTTTTACGTACCTACCTTATTAATGTCTATCATTTCCAACGGCCTAATTTTTCATTCTAAAAACTCATTTAATTGAGACCATGTTGGTAATTCGTCACTAAGCATACCTAACTAATATTCCCACTGCTTTACGGATTCATGATCTAATTTAGAAACCACTAAATAAATAACAAACACATCATTCATTCGCTCAGTACTAATTAATTCCCATACTACGTACGTATCTATTGTAAACAAGTTGTGTCTAATGGCACTTGCTGATTCACTCGTAACTGGTTTATGCGTAAACAATAATCTCAAAAGTGCATTACAATTATAACGCTTATTATAGTAACGTTTCAGTAACTGTTTCAAAGCTTCTTCGTAATTATCATTAGTTGTAGAAAAATTACGTAACAAACATTCCGGTTCACCTGACCAATTTTTGCACTGGCGTTAAATTACTATTGGTATGAACGATAACGGAACGCGGATGAAACATATCATAGAACGTCTGCCACTCCACATATTTTCCACTAAACGTAGGTAGTTGCACACGCGGTAACTTAACCTGGCACTCACTAACCACGTGTCCAGCACTGGATTTCGGATTTACTGACGAGGTTCCACTCGATGACGCAAGATAGGGCTGCAGGGCTTCTTTCAACTCAAATATGCTTTCTCGAACTCCTCATACATATCCTCAGTAAAATACTGCCCTGCTAAGCCGAAAGGCGCTATCTCTGAGATACGCACGTTTAGTTTTTTTTATACCATTCAATAGCTAGAATAATTTCGCATCTAATGGTATAAGCAAAATAGCGATATCTAATTTAAAACATTAAAATAAACCACTAAGAAGTTTTTTTATATCTCAATTTTTCCTTAAATTACTAAGAGATTTGACGGCATGTCGTTTTTATGAAGCCAAATAGCCTTATATTGCCATGAAGCATTCTCTGAATGATCTAAAGATGAGATCATAAGTGCGTATTATCATGTTTTAATGTTCTATCGTGATATGAAAAATATTGTACGGTGGATAATTGTTCTGCTCAAAATAAAAACTGGACGCTTTTTTCGTTTTTAATCTATGTTATAGATTCGGATCAGATCAATGCAGAAAAGATTATTGTTAAATACTTCGAAGCCGGACACACATTTATGTCTGCAGACTCTTTTCACCATAGAGTAGAATTGGCGATGAAGCGAATGAAAAATAAAATATATGACTTTGATGACTTTTGCGAAGCTGTAAACAGTGCTAAAAAATGACAATAGATGATTTTTATGAGTGGCAAGACTATACGACCCAATACAAACTTTCTCGGTTGTCACCACGACCTTACATTAGTGACATTGTTGAAGTGGAAGTTAACAGAGGCAGTTTTGACATTAGGTACAGAACTGGTTTCGATAATGAACCCATTACGGCTAGCATTATAGGTACAAAGTTCTTAAAATTAGACAAACTTCCATCCCCAACTAAAAAAACAGTACCAGCAGGAATATCTCAAACAAAAAAAAAAAATATTTTAAAATCTCTTTCCAGTTTAATACCTGCTAATAGAATGTCTTTTTGGCGGGGACTACCAACTTTTGATTAATTTTATTTCATAGAAAGCAAATAAATTGCTTTAATTTTTTTGTAATTTGCTGCTACATTTAATAAAGTTGTTAAAAAAATATTAAATGAAGTTTTATTACAAATTTATTCGGTATTTTCATCAAATATGAAAAAAAAAAAATTTTGTATGGAACTTTCTATGAGCAGAATAAGACTAAAAGCAGTATCTCAATTTTTGAAGCCTTTCTTTTTAATAAAAAAAGCGGTATCTCACAAAATAGGTATAATGGTGCCATTTATGGATAATTTAGGTATGTCAGTTATATCTAGGGTCAAAAATGCGTTTATATAAGTTTTAACAGTTTTAAAAATATTAGTTTTAACCCCCGTTTGAAGGTGGGAAAAATCCATTCACAAAAAGTCGTTTTTCTCAAAATTTACTCTGATTGAGTTAGCGCTTTTCGGCTTATCAGGGCAGAATAGGTATCCTGCCTTTCCTTTTGGGTCGCTCTGCCTGTGAAAGCTTTGTGTCCATCTTTGAAAACTGTCCATAGCTGCTCCAAATTGTCTATTCTGGTTTTTACATAAAGATTTTTGATCCGATCTTTAGGTGTCTTTTTGTAGTTTTTCTCCGCTTTCTTTAAGTTCTTCAGTATTTATTTTTGATAGGCTAGAAGCCCCTCCATTGTGCACAGTAATGTATAAAACGTTGAAACTCCAAATCCAAACAAAATAGATATAAATTTTGAATGATTATTTTGCTATGACTTGTTATGACACTCGATGGTAGCAAGATAATACGCTCAGGAATGCTTTTGTTCTCACAGTGATGACGATCGCCCGATTTGACTCGATAGATCCGGCTCTATATGACCACTATGTTTAGGGTATTGAGGTCTATATCTATTGTTCGGTGAAACGAAAACTCGTTACATGTCTTTACTCAAAGGACATTTATTTTGAACTAAACTTACTTTCGATATTTGACTGAGTGAACTGTGAATGAGTCACTGGACAGTATGAACGTTGTTTGAATGTATGTGCGCAGTATGTGTGTGTGTAGGGAGACTACTTTTATGTATCTTAATCCTTTTAGACAACTACTAAACAAAACTAAGTTAAACTGCACAACTCGTTCCTTAAAAAGCAGATACCTCTCTAATCTGAAGCACTAGTTGAAATAAAAACAGAGAGTGTATCAGCTTGTCCCGAACAATTTTAAGACTAACTTCACTGAAGCTAGTGAAACTGGGCTACTAATGTATTCAGTCGCAGAGTGGGCGAGCAAATATACTCCTTACCTTGCAGCATGTGTCTTGAGAATGGCATGTATGTGTGTCTGTCGTAACGTACCTACTGACATATCCGTAGCACTAAAATGCTATTTCCTCTGACATCGAAACCAGTTACGCCAATACCGACCAGTTACCCAATCAATCTAAAATATTTATAATATGGTACATAGGGTGTTACAGGAAATTTGTTTCAGCATATTCTGTCATAACATGGCATGCAAATGTATTCACATTCAGCGGTGTCAATTAATCTAAGTTACAAATTCAGATCCTATTGATTTGTCTTCTAAATAGTCCTTAATTTTATAATACTTATCTTTTAAATATTAATAGACTGAAAAGTATTTTTTTAAACATTGTCAGCGGTAAGTCTTGAAAACTATTTGGTAAATGATTGTAAATAATAATCGACATGCAGTACACATTGTTTTTTAATAATTTTAGTTTTATTGGTGGCAGCCGAACATGCTGAACATGCCGCCATGTGTACACTCGGAAACAAAGCGATATTTTACTCACACATTTTTTCTCTCCAAAAGAATATACCCACAAAATATTCCGTGTATTTTGATAACACCAAAAAATGAAAAACCAAATGCAATAACAATGCAGCTTGGACATGACCACACATGACCAGACATTTTTTTATTCCCTGTCGGCCGTTCATACAAGCTAAATGTATCAGGCAAGTGAGGCACGCTTGTCGGTTATCAATTTTCCACTTTTTATAACGCAAACAAACTGACGATAATAACTAGCATTTTGACGATTTACATACTCGTGTTTCATAATATAATAATAATCCTGTTTAAATGGGCAAGAGATTCGTAGAGGTCTGCAAACATTTTTACGTGAAATGCTGTAATGTAATTAATCGCGCTAGTTCAATTGGATGGTTAAGAACTTAAACTTCAGTTTTCATTATGAATTATTCAACAGTTTCTGAAAATAATTTAACATGTCCAAAAGTGAAGAATGTTGGTTTACTGATGTACAGTCGGCAACTTGAGTAACTATTAGTTAATGAGTCATTAGAGCTTCAACGATAAAGGAAAAGTAAATGCAATCCTAAGTTTAAACATATTTATTAGGGATCAAACATTCTAGGCCTTCCTAGAGTGCTTTCAGAAGTTATCCGATACAAAATTAGCCTTTTTTTTTTTTTTGAGGATGGGAAATCATCAAATGACCCCTCCCGCTCTGGGTGGAGCAGAAGGGAGTGTCAGACTCTTACTGACTAAAACCCACCCGTGTTCCTTCCTTAGCCCTTTATGTACCAGGGCAGCGGTAACCCTTTCGGACGATCCCGCTACCCCGGCAGGCTTCGGCCCTGTCGGGCCCCGTCAACTACGCTGACATCTCTTTGAGGCGCGCGTGGAACACATACGCGCCGTCCGGCACGGGCTTGGTCCTGATCGGACGGAGAGCTGGTGCTCTGCCCAAGCGGGGCAGACCTCCACCGTATGCTCCACCGTGTCCTCTGGGCGATCCTCGCAGTGGTGACACCCGGGCGTCTCCTCCCGCCTGATTATGTGCAGGAACCTCCCGAAACATCCGTGTCCGGAGAGGACCTGCGTCAGGTGGTAGGTGAGAACGCCGTGACACCTCTCTAGCCACTCCTCAAAGAGGGGTCTTACCGCCGCTATCGTGGCGTGCCCGTACAAAATTAGCCTTACACAGAATCTAAATTGCTGTCTTGTTATTATAGATCTTTTGTAGTTGCCCAATAATCAAATTGTAAGGGCCTTTATTGTATTGTATTTTAATAAACTTGCTGAGAGGTTCACTATAATATTACAGGAAATTCAGCACCGAGCACAAAACAATCAGAATCTCTTCATCACTATATCAAGCTTTGTGGCTGACTGTCCGACATCCATCAACCAACTGGATTGTAACATTTCACACCATTTAATTCTCGCACCATTCAATCAATGCTCAGCCCATACATTTAAACGGTGCATTATTTAAACGAATGCGAGAAACACGCATTGTTTCGTTAGCCGAACAATCCAATACATTTGTTATTCATATTCCACGAGGCTCGTATGACAGCACCATGCAATATATTAGTAGGAAAGGCTATATCTTACAGTGAGACAAACTGCACGAAAGTCTGCCGGATAATATCTATATTTTGACTTATACTTGAGATATGGCGGGTTTACTTTCCTTTACGATTTCTGCACTTATTTTGTTAGATACTAGCTGCATTTGTTCTTGGTACGAGTTATTGTAAAATAATAAAAAATCATGCAATGGCTACAGTATTCAACCGAGGTTGACTGCTCAGTGCGCGCCGGCAGTAAACACATTAAGTAATGCCTCCACTCGTGGAGGCAATTTTATAGTGTGAGCATTTAAATAGCCTCCACGTGCCAGGTGAAATACTATCTGTAACTGTTTGGCACCCTTTTTCTCCACGTGTAACGTTGTTATATTGGGATATTAATTACCTTATGACCTCCAGATTCTATGAAAATAAAACAAAGACAAGCCGACTCTGCATTTAGAATACGAGTGAAGATTGAAGCGATATTGTTGTCCAAATTCGGAGAGTCCTATGTGCACTGTTATAAACCCCTTGTAAGATGTGTTTTCGGGTAGGCAGTATATTAATGCTACTGTATTACCTATATCACTAAGAATAATCGTGTTTTGTAATAGTGACTAATCCTGAGAGATGGAGCTAGATTCAGGTCGATTCTGAAATTATTAAAAATCCAGAAGTAAAATTGAAAAGCCCTCTTGTACGCATTCTGTAGTTATAGCGACATACTCTACTTAGTAATAATTTAGAGTGAGCTTTTCATTGAAACATAAAACCATTTCGAAATGGAGCCGTGAGCTAGAGTTATTTAATTATTTTTGTGGAAAATACTATAATTAACTAACTTATAATTAACTTTTTATTTAAATAAATTCTGTTTCCGTGCCCATTACTGTGCTGTTTCTCTTTGATCATTTTCCAGTCCAATTTACAAAATATTACGTATTTTTGACTAGACTTTGTACCGTAATTGCTTTTGTTCAATTTAGTTGTAAGTTGTCAGTCTCAAAACTCGGAAGTTAGCCAGATAGTGGTCGGACTGGTCGGGTTAGTTGGTACTACAAAACTCAGCTCTATGGTCAGTTTTAACAGAATCTGCCGTGCATGACATGGTATAACAATTTAGTAATTATTTTACCTATACCTTGTTATTTATTTACTTTAAATTAAACTTTTTCAATTTTAAAAAAAATTCTACAATGTAGGAAAGTATCGTTTTTAGGTTTCCGTACTCAAAGGGTGCCAACAGGACTCTATCACTAAGGATCCGCTGTCCACTCGTCTATCCGTCCGTCTGTCACAGGGCTGTAACTTTTAAATTGTAATACGTAGACTGACATTTTCACAAAGTGTACTAAGGCTGCTATAACAAGAAATAATAAAAATAAAATAAAATTAAAAATTTAAGGGGGACCCCCTTTAATTTACCACACCGGAAACGTGTGTTTTTGGCTTATTTTGCTTTATATTAATGATGGCAATACATAAAACCGTTTAACTAATTTAACTACAATGCATACTCTTAAGTAAAACACCAAATACATAATATGTAGTGTTAAATATTGTTTGGTACCGAATCCTTCGTGTGCGAGTCCGTGTCCCACTTGGCCGCTAGGTAGTTCTTGTTAAAAAATAAAATTAATATTACTTTAAAAACTTCAAAGAAAAAGAATTTCTTTATCAATAATCTCCAAAATTATTATTTTAATTAAACTTTTCTTTGGTTTGAAAATTAACTTTATCATTATTATTAATTATTATTTCTTTTTTTAACAAGGGTCCTCGTACATATTTCAATTTTTTTAAGGTTTAAACTACATAACAATTACAGCCCCTAAGAGTAAGTTTATAAGTTTTCTTTTCGTGTTATTTAAGTAGCTACAATCGACGAACCCAAAGTAGCGGACAAAGACGAAGTCCTACATGCAACAGTATCCAATGTTTAAGCCATGGCTATACATCCCGAGGTTATTTCATGATGTCACGATATATATCATCGTGCTATTGTTCTTCCGGTACAATCAGGATTATAGTATCTATTGCATGTAGTGCATTGTGGAGGTTTGCAATGCTATGTAAGCGCATTGCAGTGAGGATACATTTGTATAGTGTAGTGATTGTAGCAACTATTAGATCGTCCACTGATGAGTCTGCCTATGGTTCAATGTTACGATCGCCTACCTAACTCAGTATTTGGATTTATCTAATAATCTCACTCGGTAAATCGGTGGAGCAGACGAAGCGTAGTGTGGGACGCCCCCCAGCTAGATGGACGGACGACCTAAAGAAGGTTGCTGGGACGGACTGGATGCGGAAGGCGGAGGACAGGGTGTTGTGGCGCAGCCTGGGAGAAGCCTATGTCCAGCAATGGACTGAGATAGGCTAAGTTATTTGATTGATTGAATTATCTCACAGTCCTCGCATATTAATTCCGTGTCCGAAATATGGAAACAGAAATGCCCTACATTTGTAAACAAACACAATTTACACGACCACGAGTTTTAGAGCGAACGTCGCACTTAATGCCTGGTATTGTATTACATGGGTACAGATAAGTACATAACATACACGTGTTGAAAGAGATACTCGTTATACTGTGTCAATTCGATTAGGCTTTTTGTCTTCTATTTTTGTAGTAGGTATACTAACTAATGTTTGTCTTCTAGATTATTAAAATGAACCTGTGCTTAAAGATAGCGTCAGGTCTATACAACCTTACTATGATTTCCAATCCATATCCTATGTATTGGTGTACATGTATTGGTTCATACTACAAAGCTGTTTTCTTGTTTTTTAGGCAGTGCAGAGCACTTTGTATTGCAAAACTGGTTATAACAAAGTGCACAGTTTGAAGGTATGTATTTTTTCGCTTTGTGCGTGGAGTGGAAATATTTTTTCACTGTGAAATGTGCCGGACAAAAAGAATTTTGTTTTTAAAACTTGATTGACAGCTTGTTATTCTGTAGTATGCAGACTGTTTATGTTATTGTTTATTTTAACAATGGAATTCTCGATAAGATTTTCCTTCATACCACAAACAAACTTTTTTAAACGTATACTTATCAAATCAAACTTTTGTCCAGCCGGGCAACCAACAGTACGATAAAATATTTAAGAATAAAGTTAGATTAGACAAGATTGGTTTGTATAGGTTGATTTATCGTATTTAGATATCGACACCCAGCACGTCTGTGGCGGTTCGCTAGCTAATTTAATTTTACCCGCATGAAGTTCTTAGTCTCATCTGATACAAATACTGAAAGCTGTTATAATATCTTATACAAAGTTTGGCGCTAAGTTAGCTGTACGTTTTTATGCCGAGTTAGCGCAACACTTCTGTTCTACGTTTACTGTGATGTCATTGGTCGGCCACTTTGAGTGTAGGGTCACTATGAGTAAAGTTTTAAAAGTAAAATAATTCAACGACAAAAACATAATGAATTATTTTCGTAAGCTTCGATTGAGTGACGACGTTGTAGATGGATAATCCAATTATTGTCTAAATAATGTATGGTGTAGGTACTTATAACAAATATCACAAAAACCAAACTCAAAAGTCGACTGTTTTCAGTTTCTAGGAATCCATTTTACTTTTCTTTCACACAACCAATTTACTTTTGCTGGTATCGCATAATAACTCAACAAGTAATATATGTAGATGAAACTGACTTACGTCACCCAGATAATTGTTCGCCTAAGCCTGTACCTGAAGTCTGTCTGTAGGTACACTTTGTCTTCACTCGTTTAGTACAGTAGTTCTTGCATTTCATGAACGTGTACTAATTATTGCAATTTAAACCTTATATCAGTGAAATTAATGTCACATGACGCCCGCTTGTGTAATTCAATGACTACAGATTTTTTCTGACTCGATCCATCACTTCACGTCATGTCCTAAAGTCATTGTGTCACATCACTAAAGTATAACCGTGACTGGTGTCCACACTACCCTACTCATTGCTGCCCACTTCAACTGCCGGTAACAAAACTTTGCCCATTTCACAAAATATCCTCAACGACAACTAGCAACAATGGTTACTGTTTGCCCAAGCCTCAAAGTGTAGCAACAAGGATTAATTCCACACAAACTGCATCTCTGTTGCCCGCGCTGCCCTCGTTCCCCGCGACATGCCCAACTTGTGCCGTTTGTTGCCTTAATGCCATGCCCGCTGAATACTTGCGGCTAATGGTTAGGCCTTTTTTTTTTTTTTTGTGGATGGGAAATCATCAAATGACTCCTCCCGCTCTGGGTGGAGCAGAAGGGAGTGTCAGACTCTTACTGACTAAAACCCACCCGTGTTCCTTCCTTAGCCCTTTATGTACCAGGGCAGCGGTAACCCTTTCGGACGATCCCGCTACCCCGGCAGGCTTCGGCCCTGTCGGGCCCCGTCATCTATGCTGACATCTCTTTGAGGCGCACGTGGAACACTTACGCGCCGTCCGGCACGGGCCTGGTCCTGATCGGACGGAGAGCTACCCATTGCTCTCCGCCCGCAGGCCCGCGCCTACGGTGGCCGGGAGTCGTCACGCGGCTCCCGACGCCCGGAGCGTCTCCCTCGGCGGCTGAGGCGTGAGGATCTCTCCCTCGCCCATCCCGCCACCTCCTTCGCTAGCATGACTGCTTCGCAGAAGGAGGTGACCGCCTCCCACTCCCTCTCGCCCCGGACCATGGCTTGCACCAGGGCCGGGCGCGAGAGGTCGCCGCCGCTGCCGATCGCCTCTACGAGGACACGGCGGTGCTCTGCCCAAGCGGGGCAGACCTCCACCGTATGCTCCACCGTGTCCTCTGGGCTAATGGTTAGGCCTGACTTGTGTTTCAGTTCCTAGGGATTAAGATTGTGGATGTAAATTGGAGGGTGTTTAGATTTTTATCTTAGAGGGTTTAGTGGCAGATTTAAGGGGAATTACTAATAGCACAGTGGTTGACGATGAAAATTCTAAAAACACAATATTAAACAAAACTACTCTGTCATAAAGCAAAAGCAAAAGTACAAGCAAAAACAAAACTATTCTGTCATAAAGTAAAAGCAAAAGTAAAACTACTCTGTCAAATCACACACAAATCTGCAAGCACTCTGTAGATTGAAAGGTCACTGTACAACAACTACTAAGTAATTCGTCCGTCGTCCACACATATACAAATAGAAAGCTAATTACATTTTTCCATCATCCCTCATCAGACCTTAATGAGCCATTCCCAATCAGCGCGAGTGACAGGTATTCAGCAACAGAAAGCATCCGCACGTGCCGAGCAATATTGCTGTTTAGACAGTCACCGCGCCGAAACGTACAAATAATAACTAACTCAGTAGGTAATAACTACAGTCCAGGTGATTTATGCTTGAGCATAGATTTAAAAGTACTGTCGAAGAATTGAAAGGACAATGCTCATGGATGTATGGAATTCCGTACCATTCTGCATCAAAGTCAAACTTTGTTTTTTATAGACTACACTTATCATATTAACTCCTACAGAAGTTCTTTTTGTAAACAAAACCCGGGTTTCGGAATTTAAAAAAAAAATCGAAATAACCTGAATACTAGGTACTTTATTTTGTTTGACTTGTCATACACGAACGGCCGTTTTGGCTCTAAAAAAATGATAGTCGTTTAAATAAAAATTCTATGCTATTTTATTCTAGTTATTTTTAATTAATGTAGAATCGGCAAAGTATAATTTTCTTACATGATGTTTGACACTTTCGAAATTCAAGGTTTAATCATATCATTTGAAACGGAACGTCATGTAATGGGAAAAAAACAATATAAACACTTTTTTACTTTATATTAAATCCCTGTTCAAAAATCAAATCGTTGACGCGTAATGTCGTAAAAAAATATGAAAATAATGACTATAATATTTTGATCTTGATGCACGACACTTTTTGATACGACTTTTGGTCATTGTCTTTTACGCACGAATGGTGCGTACATTTTTGTTGGCCACTTTAAAAAAATGGACCGCTACTACCAATGCTGCCGGGGAGTTTGTTGCGCTACTTCTTCTTCCCAGCGATATCACTAGGAAGTGGTGGAGGGCGGGCGTTTTTGGCGGACTGTCTTTTGTAATTTTGACGTTCGAAAAATGCTGATTATCAGCCTAATTTGAATAAATGACTTTTGATTTTAATTTTGAATGTTATGAATGAATTTTAATGGAAGGTATGTGCTCGACAAAGAGGTAAAAAAAATTAAATCGCTGAATTTATTCATTCTTCGAATGTACAGGGTTTAAAAAGAAGGATTTCAATGTATAGGCACATATGGTTAAACAAGTCGGATGAAATTATTAATAGCTATGTAGAGAGGCTTTTGAGTGGATTGCTTATTTAGGTCAGACGCTGTCATGATCTTGACCCAGATTTTATCGAACCCAATATACCAATTTCAATAGAACCACTCAGCAAGCGTTGAAGTATTATATTAACATAATACGATCACCACTTACACGGTAACTGTGGACACTTCACGATCACGATTGCTTTACAATTAATGTACAGTCACAGAAATTAATTGTTGGCCAAATTGAGACCCTACGTCAATCTGCCATGTTTAAGCTACTTCAAATGCCAAAAAATTACTGTTGTGATTTGAATATGCCAACAATTTTAGTTTGTAGTGAATTTGCTTAACAATTAATTTCGCTGACTTTACAATTGCGGTTCATATTTTGTACTCTTATCGTAATAAACTGATTCGCGCGCAAACTAATTAAAACTTCTTAATAATAATATAAATATTTATTAAAATTCTGTCATGAAACTTGAAACCAGACTTTTATACTATGTTTTTATCTATGTGCCACATCCGACCTGCCCTACATTATTCGTGAATGAAAAAAACTTTTCATAATGTAATATTAGTCTAGTTAGGATTATTAAAGGAAGAACATCATACTTGAAGTTACAAAGGCCTTCCAGGGACGCGACCTTCAGTTATGACGAACGTGACCAAGAAGAGAGAAGGATTATTGAAACTAGCCAGCTTTACAATATACCAACATCACGTACAAACGTATCCTTGACGGAAAATTCGTAGAAAACGTGTCGGTGCGTATCGTAGGCTTATCTCTGTGCACCTCGGGCTCACTCTCTAATGCGGTGGTTTGTTCACGAAACATAGCGCTGCAAGCTGTGCACGTTTCTACTTCTTCTGTTTATCTGATTAATAGAATAAGTAGGCATGCCATTCCCAAAAAAAGGAAGGTTCTACACGATTTTTATGTTGGTAATTAAATTCCCTGACATTAATTCTGTCTGCACATGGTCCATCATTACATGGGGTTCGGTTTACCCTAATCATTGTGCCCAGAAGCTATAAAAACTCCTTATTCCTACATAGTCGATGTTACCTACAGGGTGAATGTACCATCGGACCGTACTCTGCTTTTAACGTCATTTGCATTTTAGTGCTCACTATCCGCGACACACTTTTTGTTTATATAGCTATTTTACGACCTTTGTACAGCTATGGGAACCATAAGTTTCTGGAAAATGCCTGTTGAGAGTATAAAAGGGTACCAGAATTGAGTGACGAAAATCAAACTAAACTTTTTCTAAAAGATAGAAGACGTTATCCGGTTAGTAATTAATATCACATAGTATCTACGTAAGTACATGTATGTACATTATATAGTCTCGACATTCATAACGATCGCTTTACGACCGAATTCGGTCGCAAAGTCCTGTCACTCCATACATTTCACCTGTCAATCTGGGACTTTGCGACCGAATTCGGTCGTAAAGCGATCGCTATGAAAGTCGAGACTGCTGGGGCTGATCTCATTTGAAACGGTATTGCCCAACATTTTCACATTGTACTCCAATTAGTTGATAGCAACGTTTCTTATGGTATATTCACACCTAAGTAGTTACTTCATGCAAAGTATTGCTCTACAAAACGTATTTTGTAAAGCAATATTTTGCAATAAGTAACTTTCTATATTTTTTTGTGTGTTTACTAAGTATTTTTTGCTGTCCACTCGTTCATCCGTTGTTGGCCACTAACAGTTGCTAACGTTGCTAAACAAAACGTTACCTCGGGGTGGGTGCAGCTTTAGGTTATTGTTAAGGAGAGTATAAGTTTGTGCTCTTTAAATCTTTGCAATTTGACCAATCAGTATTGGTTCATAATTTCAACTAAAACATTTATCATATCATAAATTGAACGTTTTACACACAAGTCCCTCCCATATATTTGACTAGCTGTGCCCCGCGGTTTCGCCCGCATAAGTTTCGATCACCTGGGATTCAAACTCAAACTCAAATTATTTATTTCAACTAAACCAATTACAGGCACTTTTGAATTGTCAAGGGGTCGGTCAGTCAGAAAAATGAAGCTAGTTGCCCATTCCAAAGCGTAGTAGGTAACTATGGAGAAGAACGGACAAGAAACTCCATGGACACTCTTTTAAATCAAAATAATATGGTTACAAAGTATTGGTTACATCATTCCTGTTAGAAATTATGCATTATGCATCCGTAACAAAAAGTTTAAAAAAATAAAAACAATTCAAATATTAAATTAAATTAAAATAAGCCATGGCAGCAAAGAAATGACCAGTCCCTACTGACGGCGCCCGTTCACGAACATGACATGGATTAGCACCATTCAGCTCAACCATTTTGAAGGGAGCTAAATGATCCAACACATGCGCCACCATCAGCGAGACATTTGAGTGAGCATGACATACTCTCAGCCGCCAGGGCACATTCAAGTCAATGAAAGACGTACCCAGTAAATAGTAGCTTTATAGTATGTACATAGTACTCACATATGTGCTATACAATCATGCAATACTTGGAGATTGAATTTATATAATGCAAAAATAGTATTTTAAAATCTGCAGCAGCTCCAACAGTATGTTCGAATGCTAATCTATTTATTTATGCGTCCTTATGGAGGCGGACCAGCGCTTAGCCAAGCATTTTTATCAGCGATGTAGTCCCCCAATTTATAATATGCCTGGCTGCATAGTGTGCGTTTTATACAAGATTTAAATTTCGTTTCATTCGGTTTAATTATGTGGGGAGGTATTTTATTGTAACATTTTAAACAGTGCCCCATGAAAGATGAGTCTACTTTAGCCAGCCTGAAATCTAGTTGAACTAAGTAATTGCTCCCTATTTCTAGTCATATAATTGTGTATTTCACCTCTTTTACTAAAAAGGTGTAGATTTTTCCTATATCGGGATAAAAAGTATCCTATATGTTAATCCTGGTTATAAACTATCTGTGTGTACGCAAAATACGCGCATTGTCGTGGAACTGCGGATACCAGCCCGTACTGCCTATTAAACCAACTGTGTGCCAAATTTCATTCAAATCCGTTCAGTAGTTTTTGCGTGAAAGAGTATCAAACATCCATCCACCCATGCATCCATCATCCATCTATACAAACTTTCGCGTTTATAATATTAGTAGGATGTATTACGTTCATTAGGATCCGAGGCGCGATAACCGAGGTTAAACTGTACATATCTCTGGCAGACGGGAAGCGTGCCTCATATGCTACGCTCACTACTCCTACTAGTACGCACCGAAACTTTGTCTAGCATCGATAGCAATTTAGTTACACCTTCTCGCTTTGGTTTCGATCTTATGGTTATACCTAATAATTGGTAATAGTTTATTTATTATTGATAATGAAATTAGTCAAGATATTTGTGGCTTGTATGTTCTAATAATTATTATTGAAATTATGCTTATGCAATATAAACTCGTATTTCGTGTTGAGTTAATTTTAGCTTTGACGAAAGTAGATGTAAACTATAATTATTATATTATGACCTTTCTATGTCAGCTGTATTAGTTATGTATGATGAAACAGTGTAAATACATTCGTTGTCTAATATGAAACAGGTAGTATTGATACTTTAAATGAGCATAACAGAAAACCTACCTATATTGTCAATTTGAAGACCAATCTAAGCAAAGAGTCATTGCAATGTTTTTTCTTAATTAATGTTTCTGATAATGATTATGATAGCCGATTCAAAACGACAAAAATTATGATCAGTCACGTACCCAAATATAACTAAGTTGGTGTAAAACTAACCGGCACGCATAGGTGTGTCAGTAGACAAAGTTGAGCGGCAGATAGTTGCGACGCGACACTACACACGTGACCTGACACACTAATAAGTCTGACACGTGACATCGCGTCAATGTGAAGGCATTGCACCCTTTATTTTATACGATATACCAATGTTATAGTATTATTCAAAAGATATTTAGTAAATTATCGGTAGGTAGGATTAAGCAAAGTACATAAACAGCCAGATAGATCTGTTTGGTAGACAAAGTTGAGCGTGATAGTTGAGCGGCAGATAGAACGACACGACACTATACACGTGACCTCACGATTGTGTTAATCTTCAAAAGTGTTCATATACTCCCTTATCACTTAAAGTAATGAAAGAAGAGGTTTAACCGACAATTTTATCAAATATTTTAATAAATTTATCCAGAGAACAGATCAAAAACATTATACAATGTTACTAATCGCGATTAAAGCCTTAGTTTGACTTATTAAACCAATAACATCGATTATCATATTACCCAAAAACAATTTTGTAAATATATATATATATAGGTACTGAATATGATCATAAATTCAGCAATGTTATAAAATTGTCTACCAACCTTTTTTTATGGTGAGAACTGATTTATGAAATTCTTTTAAGCTGATAAAAGATTGCCTTGGTATTTTTATACCTGAATTATTGCTTCCAAGATCCCTTTTGGTCTAAAGATTATTTAACGCGGTTCGCTTTTTGTGGGCAAAATTAATTTTAAGCGTTAATTTTTAAAGAACTACTTAAACCTATCGAAGTGAGCGATATCTGAAAAATTGAACAGAACGTTACTGAATGGGCGTTATCAAATAAGCTTATTTAAGCATAAATAAACTTAATTCATAATTCTTTTTGAACGTATATTTAAATTAAATAATATATTAATTTTTAAATGCGACTTATGATTTCAAACCATTAGTCTTTCTCATTTTAATTTAATTGTACTCATGTCAATATAAATTCAAGGACAAGTGAGCATCTCACGGGGGCATTATTAGTAACATTAGATCCCGCTTGTATTCCTTTAAAGGGATAAGCAGAGGGATCAGTATCGTGCCGCCGGGGCTGCGGTTTGTTCGAAAGAGATACCGTGGCCCCTGGCACAGGCAACTGAAGGAACACGGGTGGGTTTTAGTCAGTAAAAGTCTGACACTCCCTTCTGCTCCGCCCAGAGCGGGAGGAGTCATTTGATGATTTCCCACCCAGAAAAAAAAAAAAAAAAAGGGATCAGTATCGTTTTTTTCCCAATCTAAAGACATTAAGTGCCATCCATGACACTGTCGCCGTTTTCAACATCAACGATGAATTTATCCCAACAATGATTTTCAAACAGTACCAAATGCTCAAACCATACAAAGAGCACACCCGTTACCAGATAGTACCGTGAAATGGGTGCACAAACTCGCAAATACAATTTGGTAGTAACTGCGTATCGGACAAATTGTGCCACCTCATCTCCCGCCGGCTCCCGAATGTTTCCATGCTAAATATTAAATACTCCGAAGGATAACTGAGTTTGAAGCATAAAATGAAACCTATGAAATAGAGGTGGATTCATCTAATCATACTCTTTTAAAAATATTAAATTAATAGTTTGATTGTTAATATATATAATAGACACACCTCTGCCTAACCCATCGGGGATTACGAGCATAGATGCGGTTTAGTCTCAGTTTCTTTAAAACGGAATCTAATTGATATACTCTACGTTATTCATGTTTGGTAGCCAATAACTTTGTAAAGAGAGAACTCAGAAAAGATTCACGGTTTAATTGATTACATGCATTACCATGCTAATTATAGACGTCGAAGAAAACGAACGAGTCTTTATTTCAAATCGTAAAAATGAATCATAAGTTTCTTTGGATGCACGAAGTAAAGCACACTGAAACACAACTTCTAATAATAACCTTCAAAACTCACCCGTACAACGAACAAACCAAAAGTACGTTCCCCCAAAATGATAAACAACTAATTAAAAGTCAATGGCTCCATAGACTCCGAAAGATTTCCTTATTTGTATAATATCGCCGCGTTTACTTACATTCACAACAAGATCGTATCTTTTTGATAAATCGCTTGCAATCGCTTTACAACTTGTAAATTAATTCCGTGAACTAGTGAGATCTATTTACTTTCTTAAGGTATAAGGTATTTTTTTGGATTTTCGTGGAAAAACTTTATATATCCATTCCAATTAATTATTGTGAGTGTTTCTCGCCGTATTTTCCCTTTTTGTCATTTATCATGTACAGTAAAGGTCAAAAGTGGAGTGACAGTGTGTTCTTCTAATGAATAATTTCTATACTATAGACACACACTCTCACATTCGTTTGCAACTGATTGTAGTTCATAAATGTAACCATTACGTTATATGGCATGATAGCCTAGCGGTTATCATACGACGGTAAGCACGGTTATGCGTAGCGAGCCGTGGGTTCGAATCTCACGCGCGGTGATAACTTTTTTAAATGTTTTTATAATTACTTACTCGAATAATCACGCTATTGAATATAGTTGCGTATCATGTTCGCCTTGTTCACATTATTCGTTAAACTTTATGATTATACCCACAGAAATCTAAATAAATACCTAAATTATAAGGTAGACTGACGCAGTTAACTTATGACTCATTCATCGCGACTAAATATAACGTTATTTATTTTTGGATGGTTGTTATTGTAGATTAGTGACGTGTGCTTAATCTATTAGCGGTGTTGTAGTTCATTTTGAAATGCAAGGAAATTTAAATATTGAGATGAAAGCAGATATTATCGCGCTACGTAAAAGTGGACTTAATATTATATCACATATATTTGATGAAACCGGACTATTATGACTTAATTATTTTATCGATTTGTTTTCTAATTAAAGTATAACTGCTGATCCTTTAAGTTATTTTTTAAACGTTTTTTATATTTATCATAAAGCCTAAATAGAAGAAAAAATAATTAATGATGAATATAAAATATAACATTAAGTATAATAATAATTATAATATGTAACATTTCTATTTTCAAAATAATTTTGTTTCAAATTGGTAATATTCGTATTTTGCTAGTAGCCTAACAGTACTCTTTTTTTGTTTTAGAGAAATACCTACTGTGAATCGGAGGGTCAAAAGATGGCCCCAGCTAGTCAGTGAATAATAAAACAAGTGGTTTCATACCAACGAGATATTTTGCCACACATCTTTACGAACCGTTCACCGTGCAAACGAAAACAAACGAAAACCAGCTTTTTGAGCTGGTTTTCGTTTCGTCCATATTTGATTGAAAAACAAACAAGAACGTTTACATTTTGCGATACAGCCATAGTAAGCACGGAATGAGAGATCTGATGAGCAGCTGAAGTTGCATTGCATGGAAATATGGAAACATTTAAGAAGAACAGATATATGTTTCAATATTGTTGGATTCTTGCGCCAGCGTTTACTTGATAGCATTGATAATAATGGGGGTTATACAAACAAAGTATTAAGTTATAAATCACAAATTGATTTTAGTAATATTAAAATAATTTTGTGTCATATCCGTAATAAGGATTATTTTGAGGTTTAGTTTCAATCTTCTTTTCATAATGAAAATGCTATGTTATGCTATAACCGCAATACGTCCTAATAAATACGATTTGCTAACTTTGACGTTTGAGATAGGCAACTAAAGTTAAAACGAACGCACTGGCAGTAAACAAAAATTAGTACTACTGAGGAATTTTATTTTATTGTGACAAGGAGTTCACACTTATTTTATTTACGTGGGTAGATTTGCTAGTTGTGATTTCTTAGAGTACCCACACACATTAGTAGTTAAAGCACAATATTATTATATTACTAAGATACAATATTTTAAGTCTAAGGTTCGTAGTTCACTGATTACCTGCTTTACTTTAATAAATTGTTCTTTATGAGAAAATTAACTGTTTTGATTAAAAGTTTTTATTTATTATTTTTTTTTTAGTTTATAAAATTATAACAAATAAACATTTTGAAATCACTTATACAATATTTTTATTTTAACCCCGTATTACAATAGCAATATAATAATGAAAATAAAATAATTATTACGTTATGATTCTTGTTTATTAATCTATAAAAAACAAACAACAAAATAACCGATAAAGATTATTGTTGGAAAAGAAAAATAAAAGTCCCAACTCGAGATTGGAACCCAGACCTATGCGTTCAATAATCCAATACGTAGGACTACCAGCTATCGGTACTTGATGTAATGAGTTAAATTTTAGCAATGGTATGAACCAACCAAGGTCATAAGTAATTACGTAGCCTGTGTGCATAAGCGACGGTATGTTTTTTGTTTCGGTCGACGCCAGCCAGTGTGCGAATTATGACGTGAGCGTTCTGTGTTGATACATCATTTTATGCACACAGACGTAGGTACGGCCTTTACTGCTCGTTCACAGCAATACAGTCCTTAAGGTGATACTGCATTAATGATCGCGACCGTACCTAACCACTAGGTAAGTACTTTCAACACGAAGTTTAACACTTTCAATATTATACGCTATCATTTATTGCATTCCACAATGTGTACTGTAGAGATTATATGGTACTTAAATGCGACCTTTTTGAATACTTTGAAAAGTATACGGCAGAAAGATGAGACAAACATTAATTAATAAAAAGAGACCATTACAAACCCCGTCGAGCACAGCAACATAGTAAGAGAGTGGAAGTTACCTGTCCGTTTGTGTGAACACCTACGATATAAAAATGACAGGGGTTCCAGTTGGGAACCAATCATTTCCAACCCTAAGGTCACGACCCGCGTGACCTTAGGGTTGAGGTCGAAGACTGCGCTAACTGGTTATCCGAGTTACGGGGGTGTATCTTTAATAATAGTTACAAATTGGTGGGTTACTTTTGATCCACCGCCTAGAATAATGAAATTAGCTGTTAGGACTTACGTCTAAATATCTCAGTACCTAGTGGTAGTGTTTACAATTTTATCCTCCAGAATGGCCATAATTATCATAAATAACAATTAAAACACAATATCTTCACTCAAAATATGAGGCTTGTTTGCCCCTAAATTGTTGTTTGATATTTTAAGGAAAATTGCTCTTTAAATATACGCCCTTAATAATTTATAACAATTGGGGTAGGACTCCCCCTACTTCTCCCTTCGTCTGCAAAGTGTACATTAACGTAAATGCGAATAAATACAATTTGGTGCATATTACTTGCTGCCGAGGATCAGTAATAAATACTTGTAATATATTATTTCACGCAAATTGCTGTTGATTCGAAAGTTGACTTTATTAGCGTATTTTTTTTTTCAGGAAAATTTTACGTTTTTTGTAAACTTCCTATTTAAACTCTGATATCCGGTTTTCGGAGTCGAGCGAGAGCGGATAGTTTTACTTATTTATCATATTACTTTATACTGGTCTGGTTTTTTAAAATACTGTGAAGGCGTTTCTGTAAACTATCCAAAAAAAATGCTGTTTTGTGTAATTATCCACCTAACATAAGGCAATATAATGTTTCAAAACCACTCAATGACCCTGACATCACTCACTCCTTCGGTATCAACAAAATATCACACAGTTACATCGTATTTTTCCAAAATAAATAAAATGGCAATCAATTCGCAGATATTCGAAACTTAACTGCAATTCGATCGTATATCATTTTTACACCGATTGGTAACAAAAAATTGGTAAATGCGCCGATTGGACTAAGGTTGTCAAACGATGTTGTTAATCTGCCCGGTTCGTTACAAAGTTTGAGTTGATAAATAGGGTTAGGTACATCACATAAGGGTAGACTCAGACATCAGTAGATCCTATATTTACTGATGTGTGAGGTTAAGTTACACCTGATGCGATAAGCCCATGGATGGGCCGGGCCTATTTTTGACACATTGTGAATTAGTGACCCTCTGTCTCAGTCTCCACACCTTTAGCTGTAAGTCTTGGTTATGATACGAATTTATCAAAAACCACTCTGCTGAAAATAGCCCGTAAGAACTGCGACAACCAGACCAGATCGGCCCGCATCCAAATGGCATTTGCTCTTCGTAACTATTTATTTTCGTATTTTTGGTGTCAAGACTGAAACCAACCCCCAGCAAAGCAGGTCCGGTAGATGATGATGTTGTAGTTGACTGTGCTGGTCAGTTATGCGTTGGGTAGCGACAACATATACAGACAATGCAATCACCCTGGTTTATCTGCAGAGGCAGCCCTTACTGCAATGGTTAGGCACGCGCATACTGGATAATTGTTAACCGGACGCCGGTGTTATTATCATTTTAACTCCAATTTACAATCACATGCATCGAATCGGTCGAAAATGGTAAAACTTTCATGTTTATTCGCTTCCTTTTTTTTTGTCCTTCAGCGGCCATTGTCTGCGGGTTATAAAAACAAATGGTAATTATTGTTGCATGCAGTTATGTAGGTAGTTGGAAAACTATGTTAATTGTGAAGCATAGTTACCACTGTTGTGCCTACTGTCTTCAATCATCATTATTTCAGCCGAAAGACGTCCACTGCTGGACATAGGCCTCCCCCAAGTACTTCCACTTCGACCGGTTCTGTACTTCCCGCATCCAGCGGGTTCCTGCGGCCTTCACAAGGTCGTCAAGGAGGTTCCTTGTGAAAGGCCTTTCAACGCTACGTCTTCCAACGCTACGTCGTCTACGTACGCGGTCGCCACTCCAGAACCTTTCGGCCCCATCGGCCATCTGTTCTGCGAGAAATATGCCCTGCCCACTGCCACTTTTAAGTTTGACAATTCTTCGGGTTATGTCGGTTACCTTGGTTCTCCTGCGGATCTCTTCATTTCTGATTCGATCACGTAGGGAAACTCCAAGCATGGCCCTCTGGCCATGCTTGGAGTTTCCCTAAAAGTCACCCAAAAGGCAATGGAGAGCCATTGCCTTTTGGGTGACTTTTAGCCTTCTAATAAGGCCCATTGTGAGCGACCACGTGTCAGTGCCACTGACAGGTCATCACGCACTGGTCAAAGACTTTCGTCTTGAGACACTGTGGTATGTGGGGCGAGGAGATGTTGCGTAGCTTCTCGAACGCTGAGCAGCCGAGTCGGATTCGACGATTTAACCGTACCGTACCGTATTGAATTGTATCCTATCCTAATTGTAAACCTAGACCTGGGGCATTTTTTTAAACACCTGAAGGCTTAATTCTCCTATTTAAAGACGCTAACATTTAATTCACAATCTTATTCTCATATCACAATAAATGAGAAAAAGTTTTTTAAAATATAGGTAAAAAATAAGAAGATTTTTTTGCCAGATTGAGACTGAGTTTAGAATCCGAACGATCTTTAATATACACATATATATAGCGCCTCTGACACCATGAATGCAGTAAAGGTATAATAATAAAAATAATGTTTTTTATTTCAATTCATAAAGTGTTAGTAACATAACATTAAACAACTTATTATATAGTGTTAGTACCAATCACCCTCTGCACAAACTGTTTTACAATTGGAGAGCCGAAACTCTCCGCTACGGTTCTCAGGATGCTATTACGACTGTTTCTCATTCTCCTCAGGAGTGACGCTGTTTTTTTGCGAATAATCGCATGAAACCCGTCGGTACAAGCAAGCGCAAACATTTCCGACGCGCTGCAGTAGCGAGGAAGTCCCAACAACATCCTGAAACCATTGTTGTACTGAACGCGAAGGACATCCAGCGACCTTTTAGTGTAATTGATCCATAGATTACTCGTTTACAGACTCTGGCAGTACGCCTCGAAAAGAGTTATTTTTACTAGGTCTGTACACCGAGCAAATCTACGGCTCAACATGTTGCACCGGACAGCGTGTGCCCTGCGCTCCCTCTCTGTATAAACATGGTCCTTAAGGTCGTCGGAAAGAAAATGACCTAGGTATTTAAAAGTGGATACCCTTTTAATTATTGACCCGTTTATAAGTAACTCGGGTCCAACTTCACGGCATTTGCCACCGACCTCAAAGACCATGTATTCACATTTCTTAACGTTATAAACTAGTCCATGTGCAGCAGCGTAGGCTTCGCAAGTCTTTAGCAACTCTCTGATTGCCCCCGCAGACGGACCCCGCAACACCATGTCGTCAGCATAGCTGATGTGGTTTATGCTAACCCCATCAACACTACATCCGACACGCATGCTGCTAAGTCCCTCTTTAAGGTCATCTACGTAGAGGTTGAAGAGCCTGGGAGAAGTCAGACCCCCTTGTCTCACCCCGCACCCCAACCTATACGGTTCAGAGAGCATACCATCCCATTTCACATGATTGGTCTGATTATTATACCTATGCCAAAATGGTCCACATAATTCCGCGAGTATACGCCTGCTTACCATGTTCTCCCAGAGCACATCATACGAGACAAGATCGAAGGCCCTGGAAAGATCAAGGAAACAGGCGTACATCGGCGTCCTGCAATCTACATATATAGTATTGAACGGTATGCTTGAGACCTAAAATAGCGCTTTCAGTTGAAAGTCCGGGACGAAACCCGAACTGCGCATCATGAAGATGAATAAACTCATTTAAACAAGTATCAAGCATATCGTCCAACACTTGTGCTATTATTGTCGCAAGGGAAATGGGACGGTAGTTACCCTTGTCCGAGATATCACCCGTCTTGTTCTTCACAATAGGAGTGACGATGGTCTTCATCAGATTAGCAGGTAAGTATGCATGACTAATACACATTGTGAAAAACATAGACAGGACTCGCGGCAGATGTACACCCGCGTGCTTCAAGTGTTCAATACTGAGCCCATCATGTCCCGGAGATTCGCCTCGGCTCATACCGTTTATGATTACCCTTACTTGTTTAGCTGAGAAACGCATCAGAGGTTTGACTCCGCGACTGCTGGGCTCAGAATTTACCTTCATGATTGAGAGACCGAGAGGGGACTGAACTTAAAAATGCTCTTTGAACATATTCGCAATTCCCCGGGGATAACTCATCCCTCCCACACTCACAGAGAGACCTGGCTTCCCATCCAATTTACCGGTGGATTTCCAGAAAACCCCGAATTTTTTAATAGCTCGCTGTTCGGCTAACCTATCCATAATAATTTGCTCAGCAATGTTTTGACAGTATTTCAGCCGGCTTTTAAAAACGTTTCGCTTCTCACGCATTTTATCATAGACAGGACCTAAAGAGGGACGTTTGTTACGTATCCAAGCCTGAAACCTACATCTGGCCTCACGATGAACATCCCTTACATGTATAATGCGTCTGTCTATATTAAAAGCAACCAGTATGTTCTTATTAATGTTCGATGCAAAAATCAACCGGCAAAAATTACGATACCTCCATCGTCTGGGCTTGAATAGCAAAGTTTAAAATACTTTAGATGTTTTTAAACCCCGACGCAAAAACGACGGGGTGTTATAAGTTTGACGTGTCTCTCTCTCTGTGCGGGGGTGTGTGTGTGTATGTGTGTGTGTATATGTCTGTCTGTGGCATCGTTGCTCCCAAACGGATGAACCGATTTTGATATTGTTTTTTTTGTTTGAAAGGTTAATTAGTTGGAAGTGTTCTTAGCTATGTTTGATGAAAATCGGTCTAAGATGGCCGCCGCCACAAAATGGCGGATTATATATTTTTTCACAACTCCCTCAATATGGGTATCAAATGAAAGGGCTTGACTAGTAGACCGCTACTATTTTAAACTTTAATAGAACGTTAGACTAATAATTAGAGCGGGGGACCGCTCTAATTATGGCGACGGGAAAACATTTAATCAAAAAATTTCATACGTACTTACGTAGGGTCATAATTTCAAGGTTATTTTTTTTTTTATAGGGTTTCACGTTTATACCTTTTTTGTTCTATTTGTGGCTATTTTTTCAATAGTTGTTTGGTGTCGGGGGTTTTTTAAATTTTTAATTTAATTTTTTACCCAAACTCTTTAAGTAGCGGGAGATAGGTCAGATAAACTCATCCTGCTCACAAATTGTTATTAACTTGGCAAACTTACTTAACTAAGGTTATTATTGAAAGCAACTTAGCCGAGTATTTTTATAACGATCGTTACCTTCTCGTGGTCGAGATTTTTATTGTAATTAAAAATTCATTGGCGTCCATTAGAGTTTTAACGGTAGGTAATGTAATAAATGTTTATAAGCGACGATGTGAAAATAAAGTAATTGCTCTAGCGTTGCTTCAAAGGATATTTTTAGTACTTTTAATATAAAATGCTCAGAAGAGGACGAATTTTTATGTTAATATTGTAGCGTTGAGAGGGCCTCAACGGCAAATAGTCGACTGATAATTAGTAATTTGCAAGTCACATCACTAGAATCATGGTACAACACTAATTTACTAAGAACACTCTGTCATTTTAACATCTGCTTTATAGCAGAAGTGATTCCCTGACCGGAAATATGTATACTGTATGCCCCAAATCTAGGGTGAGTTCCTCATTGATTTGGTGATTATACCAGACCCTCTGCACTGGATAACCATTGTTATTATCTACATAACTACCTATCTAATATCTGATTACGCGGCGGTAGGTTATCCAGTGTATAGGAGACGGAAATATGTATGTATTGCTGCTGCATCTGGTATGTGCAAGGCCTCTTTGTGTAATATAAGCTAATTATAGCAAGCCAGCTGCTAAGATCATTGTTTATCTTGTGTTTTATGCTCGCGTGTCACATACATAACCTCATATTGCATCTATCATTGTGACACGCATGTCCGAGCAAACTACCTGCCTGTAAGCCGCTGCGATGTGTTAAGCTGCCCCATGTCCTGCTCCCTACACCGTTCCTTGCTCGTGGAAGGGGGAATGAGGCTGGACACATCGCCCGCGGCTTGCTGCTTTCGCACCATAATTACATGCGCGCCCTGTCACGCCTTCCAGGGTTCTACCTACTGGTTCTACGTACCGGATTCTACGTCCAGGCTGAGGACAGGACAAACTCATCTACTGCGCGCTACAAGTGGGGTTTAACTTGCGCGCACACCTATCCACGCGCCACCGACGTCCTGCTGACTCGCCGATATCTGCGGCCTACTGAGGGCCTAACCGGCCTCCTGGAACCGTGCTGGCAAGCCTTGCTCCCCGGTGTGCAAGCCTCTGTGTCCCGGGAACCAAGGATGGTACCTTTCCCATCTACCAAGTGCTGGTGCTCAGAAGGACAGTGTGTCCTTACCCGTGACCTAGTCTACAACTACCTATCTATGAACCTACACAGATTATACATAATATGAACCTTGGCTAAGTGTTTTTTTTCTTAACCTAATTTGTTAACGGCCTGCGCAGCCTACCTGCAAAGCCCTAGTTGTTACAATATAATACAAGATTCTGTCCGTTATGTTTTCATGCTATAGTTTTTATGATTACCTATCCTTACTATAAATTGTTTTACTCCACGAGGATCCAACTTCTTTTTATTTAACAACATCTTTTTAAAGCGTCGTTTAAATTTTACATGATGAAATCTTTTTTACGTTTATTTATACACTTTAACACTAGAAAATACATAGCACAAAATACATTTGCGCGACGTAAACACATACCTAAGCACATTAATTAAACCTTAACAAGCCAATTACAGGACAATGATACAGGATACTAGTATCCTAAATTCAAGACGCTTAAAAATTGTTATGAATAGTAATTCTGAAATTGACAACCTTTTGGAAAATAGCTACACAGTTTTCAAGCAACGTATTACACCAGAAAAAATATTGTGACTGTTTTAATTATATGAAAGTTAGTTATCACACACAATTAGGTGCATATAGCGACGATAAATATCTTCCATAGTAAAACCTATAAAAAAAAGTTCATCATTCCCGTCATATTTACGACGCATTTTCAATCGTTCAATATTGTAGCCACAGAAGTGCTCGTAGCTCATACCTCCGAGCGCGCATCAATCGAGGTAATAAGTGGCAGATGGATTGAATTGCAGCGCTGCTGCGGCTGCATCCCCGTGTCGCGTCACAGCGTGGCCTACGTTATTAAACGGTAGGGATGGGAAGCGCAGGGGAAAGTGAGCGGGACTTTTGATTTTTGTTGCATTCGGTTGTATGTAGATATACTAGTTAGTTTCACTTTGGAACATGTTACCAACACGAACTGGGCCCGCTTGGTGGATTACGGTCTACTCTCTCACGTAAAGAGGAGACCTGAGTTGGGAGTCCCAGCTCAGCTGTAGGGACATTGAAGGCTGATAAGTTTAGCTGGTAGGTTTTTAACCATTTTCCATTAAGTACTTTGAAGAAGCAGAAATAATATTTCTTTCCAACTTTTACAAGTAACTCACCATTGCAATAGGTAGATAATTATAATATATCATAAAACCAAAATCACGCCAGCCAAAGACCAGACTTCATTTTAATTTTCAAACATCTTTCTCAGACTGAGATAAATTATTCTGTAAATTACTCAACAAAAAATATTATCATAAAGCACATCACTATAATAAGAGCATAACGCGATTTTCTCATCGATGCCGGCCGCAACATGGAGCCGGCGCGGATCAGTTCAGTGTAGTTATCAATGGCAACACTATGGTTCAAGTGATAGGCTTTAATTTGATACCTACTGAAATCATTTGCTGTTCCAATGGCTGAGTGTGATTAGAAATGATTTTCGCATTTCTGATTTACAGAGGCTATGTTAGCTAGAATGTTGCAGTTGCAGGATTCTTTATAAGTTATTAGTTGAATAACACGTTATTGTTATTCCTGTTAGCCCTAAATAAATACTTTATTAAATCATTTGTTTATATACAAGTTTCATGCCTTCTTGATTGCCAAACCTAAGACGTATGTATCTGTTGGATTATTATCAACGTTCACTGTTTTAAGAAGTAGAATTTAATTCTCATAAAGAAAACAAATAGTTAACTTAACATAATATGAAATATAAAAATAAATCTTACAGTCATAAGGTAACTGCACAATGAATGAGTATGTGTCTTTTAATAATGAGTTATACCTAAATTGCACTTGAAAAACTTGAAGTATCCAGAATGTTTTTTTTTCTTTATTTAGGCAATCAACAGCGGTACAGAGTGAGATTTCAGTATAGTATAGCTGATGATAGGTTTCCTTGTATAACTAGGCTAAGTATAAAATATGCGAACGGACTATATTAAATACGATAGGTTGTACGTTTATAATTCGCGGACGTGCTCACAACGCGTTTCAAGCAATAAATAAAAAAGTTTCACCCGAATTTTAATAACTGACATTTAAATTTAAATACTGCACCGAAGGGATTTAAATTTTAAATTCTGTTATTTTACAAGAGAACAATCGTAAAAAAACGTTGATACACACAGTCAGTGTGTGTCCGGAACACACTGATGGATTTATGTATTGTTTTACAATTCACTACCTACGTTATTTGATACTGCAGCATCCAGGAAATTATATATTATTTATTTATTCAATTGAAAGATGTACTGCTTTTCAATTATAAAATGTTTCAAAAAAAGCAAATAATTAATACAGTTTCATTATTTACACAAATATTCATGAATTTTCTTTAATTAAATGAACATTTTTATTAACAGGTAACTATAATCAGCCTATAACGTTCCCACTGCTGGGACACAGGCCTCCTCTCTGTAAGAAGGAGTGGGCCGTAATCCACCACGCGGACCCAGTGCGGGTTGTTTATTCACAAATAAACTGTTACGTTTATTTGTAAATAAACATTAATATTATTCATGCACTAATATACACTACAGATACGTTAGCATTTTAAACAGTTTAGCGTTGAACAATACCGTAAAATCAGATTTCTAGATAAACTTATTAGCCCTAGAGCAAACTAGTGTACAAAGCACGTTAGAACCAACCAGATAAGCCTATGGACAAACCAATGTAGTTTACATAATAATATTGACTGCCTCGTGGGTGCAGTGGCCGCAAGCGCGGCTGCTGAGCACGAGCTCCTGGGTTCGGTTCCCGGGTCAGGCTAAGTGTTGTTGGGTTCGGTTCCCGGGTCAGGCTAAGTGTTATTGGGTTTTTCAAAGTCTCAGTAGCAGCCCGCAGTCTGGATTTCATTAACTTGCGGAATGTGTGTTTACTATACATAGGTACAGCTCTGCTCTCTGGGGATCACAGGCGTGATGTTATGTCTATGTAAGAATATTCTAAAGCCGAACATAAATAGATATAATATAAATAAAAAAATAAATAGATCAACATTACCGATAACCAAAACCTAATTATGGGCTAACAAAATTCAAACTAACCGAACCGGGAAATCGAATCACAAAATCGTTTACAATTCATAAAGTTAAATCGATTCAATCCTAATGAAATGAGATGATGGCAATATTTGCCGGAGTTAATACTGTTCATTTTAAAGTCCACTGCTGGGAAGGGTGCATGTTCAGTATAATCTGTTACGGTGCTCGGATTTGCATTTATAATATCAATTGCGTTTTGGGTTTGTTCAATAATTTAGGAATTTTGTTGCAGAAATATTCGTGTAACTGAGTTTAGGCTTGGAAATAAGGTGCGCAACATGTTACACCAGTATGTTGTGTAACAACCTGCTCGCAAGCTCTTCAAATCATAACAAACTTTTACAATTAGTGGTTACATTCATTTAATTATTATTCACAAATAGATACTTATTGTATTTCGGTGTCTAAACAGAACTTTGTATCTTTTTCACTAACCGTGTCTTCTAATTTGACAAAAGAGTAACGTTAAAAAACTACAATAAATCCCATCGGTTTTCACGCCGACGTTTTAAACTTAGAAAAAGATAAAACAAAGTATTGTGTACGTTTTCCTTTGTCTGAAACCCTGTAGTTGTATATTTGTGAAGTTAATGCTCTACACGTTTGCTACATTCATAAATTATATTTGAAGTACCTAATTTACTTACATAATCAGTCTACAATGTTCCCACTACTAGGACACAGGCCTCCTCCTATCTATTGAGAGGGAGTGGGCCGTAATCCACCACGCGGCCGCGGTGGGGGTTAATTTCTCTAAATTGGCAGTGTACGCTATATTATAATTAGCTACATAATTTAAATATTTACTTTTGACTAGTCTGACTATTACATAGAAAGTCACGAAGATTTCATTTACAACAAAAAAGGGTTTTTCCCCACCCAGAGCGGGAGGGGTCATTTGATGATTTCCCATCCTGAAAAAAAAAAAAAAAAAGGTTTTGGTCCACCAATTAGGAAAAGGACCCAAAAAACATTTAAAACAAGATTTTTCCTCCCCAAATAAACCAACCCATTGATAAAACCTCGTTTATTCTTCCCCATAATTATTTGAAAAACGAATAAACTAAAAATACCATTCACTGAAATACCCTAATAACCTTCTATAGTAATCCCGCTTTATTTGTATAACCCTGAAAAAAGGCAGACACGCAGTACAACACCGAGATTTTATAAATTAAATTAAATAAAACCATAATGTTTGTATACGGACCGGAGCCCGATTTCATTTCTATTCAAATTACTCTGTGCGAAGAATCTGTCTTTTCCGATATAGAATAAAATGAACAACTGATAGTCGTTGAAATACGAAAATATTTTAATTAATATAGGATTAAGAAAGGCTCAAGCAAGTTCTGTTTACGGAAATAGATAGGAAAATTTAATCTAGAAATTGTTTCCTTAGCTGCTGTTCAGTATAGTTTCTGAAGCAACTACTCTCTGATGTTGTAGTCAATAGGCAGGTTGTTATGGGATTTCACATATTTTTATTTAAATTTGTAGAGAATATGTTTGGAAACACCAGGAATCGGAAAATGTTCGTCAATTAATCATAATCAATGTCGAGTGTGTTATGAGTATGTTTGAAAACTCTTTTAATAAATAAGAAAACCCTTTTCTTTATGTCAACAGATGTTATATAAACATGCATTCGTGACAATGCTGCCTTCCTTTTTCACAGAAGTGCCTTTCTTATTTTAATTCCACATTCGTACTTATTCTTTGTTCCGACATTTCATTTAAATATCCTTGTCATCTTTCCAAGTAGTAAGCCTTGTTTTATGTTCAAGCGCATTGCATTTTCCTCGTAGCAGTCACAGCTATCCAAAAGACCTGACCTTACACTTAATTCTCTCATATTTTCTCACTGTTGTCACTTTAATTACTCCGCAACGCTTGCCAAGTGTTTTTTACGAGAACCACTGAAATTAAAGTAGCCTACAAAAATATGAGTAATATTCACCACGAGCTCATTTAGTGCAATCAAACTGTCTGATCTTTGGCAACGTTCGATTCCAAGATTACGTACCCAAAAATAAAAGCATTATCTACTAAACACAATGGCGAGTACGATTTCATCTACTATCGGCAAATGTGCCAGGGTTAAACGTTGAATATAACGTCTTTAAACGAATGTCCAAAATATTGTTGGCATAAATATTATTTTTGGTACTTTCAAACCCAAATAGCAGGAGGTTAGTTACAGATCTAGGTTGTAATAGTTTAAACATGTTCGGGATGTTATATTCAATTAAAAGTTGGAAACAACACTTTTTTTTCTGGGTTTAATTATTGGGTTTAAAATGTTCGACACTTGAATGATGTCCTTTCCTTGCTACCCTGGTCACAGTGCAAAATATCACAGTAGGTGAAGTAAAAACTGATTTTTTTTTCGATTTCTATTGATTGTTTATTTATGAAAATTATACAAATCAGGTTTTTTATTATAATTGCACTGCGATGTTCTGGTTTTTACTCACTGTTTTTTTTTTGTGAGAAACGCGATCCGTCGGTGCCTGTTACATAAAATTTTGAAGATTATAATGAGGCAGTAAAACCGAAAAAATGTAAGTAGGTAATTGTTTGTAGCATAAAATTGGTTTGTGTCTAATAAGGCATTATCATGCTAACATGCATGAGAGGTTCAAATTAACATTGAAATAAAAACACATTCCTTCTCCGAACAAACATACTTGTTTTACTGAACAACATATCTTTCCTTGGGTTCAACAAAAGCAAGCCAAGAATTCGATTTGAGCGGCGCACTGCACCGTCCGTGATGTATGCCCACTTTATGAGCGAATTAAAATGGCCGCCGCTTGATTTATGACGTAATAATGGCGGCCATGACGTCACATACTACGTCATACACGTACGAAATTAGTAGGCAGTTAACTATTAAGTAACAATTTAATGTGGTACGTTATTTTTGGTAGTTTTGTCATTTTTATAAGTAACATAACTATTTTCGAAATACCAGTTTTACAAATTTTTATCAGTGGAAACTTGTAAATGGCCTACATTTTAATTGTTCACATTGAACACTGTGTAAATTAGGTGAAAGTTTCTTGAAAAGAATAAAATATATAAATACCTACATAATTACCTATCCGTGTTTAATTGTTCTGTCATTATTGTTTTGCCTTAAGAAATAAACGTGGACGAAATATTTAAGTTTCAAATTCAAATAATGTTTTATCTACATTATAACAGCCCGATATGAAATAACACTCCGCACCGTATTGATAATCTAACAAGAATGTATACTAAACCGATTCGTTAAAAACTCCTATTTATTAACAAACAAATAAAGTTGTTAATAAAAAAGAAACGTCCCATAAAGTCCGTCTAATTATTTCCATCGTTTAATTAATTGGATTGGAAGTGGCGGTGTGAAGTGGGGGGGGGGGGGGGGGGTTGGGGAGGGGGAGGGGGAGGAAGTGATACAAATGTAAATCTACGTCCATTATCCTCCATCGAAGACTTTGGAGTGAAGTGAAAGATTACTACATTAGGGGCTGATTTTTCAAGAGACATAACTTTTATTTGAAGAATAAAAATGGCGGTTTGGCAACATAGCACGCTGGCCGGGATCAGTGCATGCTTGTAGAATATTTAACAACAAACTATAGCAGCAATTTAGAAATATTGTTCTTTTTTTTTAATATTCCATTATTATTAAAATTATTCTACGTCAACTCTCCTGTTCGATTATTCCGTAACTAAAGATTTTTTTTATTCATCAAATAATTTTGCTTGTCATGTCAAAATTCGAATTCTGTTTAAAAAATATGAATGACCAGACATATTAATTATAAAAGAAGGTTAACCGCAGAGGTAACGCTGCAGTAGGTATGTGTTTAAAATTAAGCACTAATTATGAACTTTAAATTCACTGTAATATTTTTTAAGATCTATAAAACACCATCAGTAGAACTTGTTGAAACTTGAGAAAGGTTGAAAGGCATATATGCATAGCCTAAAGTCTAAACAAACTGAAAGTAAGCCAACTAACAAAAAACGCTCATCAAAATGGAATAAACTTGAACAGATCTTAACTGAAAACAGCTCGGTCAATTTAAAAATAAAACATCTAGTGAAAATATATTCACAGATCAACAAATTCGAAAAAAATCTGTAATCGTCTCGTAATTTAATAAAATAAATCTATGAGATTTAATCTATGAGATATAAGAGAAGAAAAGAAAATAAAAGAAGAAAAAAAAACAGAGATCGATGAAAATTAATTTGACGCCCACAAAATATTCCACTTTATACTTCTTAACGTAAAGAGAAAAATTCATCGTCAAATAATTTTCATGATTTTTAATCAATTCGAAAGCGCTGTCCACATTTTTTCCATTTAAAAGAAATTACTTTTGCACAAAGCCACTGGCGAAACGTTATTTAGAAAAGTAAATTAGAAATACTGAAGTGCAAAGCATCTCATCTTATCGCTTTTCCTTCACTGGAGTGAAGATTGGAACGTAGAAGTCTTGCAACGGATTTTTTCCTTTCTACAGACTTGAGTTTTTGCCTCCCAGCGATTTTTATTATTTACAAGAGATTAACTTTATTATGCAGAGTTTACTCGGAATCACTCGGTTTATCCCCGACGTCAATTAATATTTTTTTCGTATTTCCGGTGTACTTCGTGGCATTGTCTTTATTCAATATTTTGCCGTTCGCCAGTTATAATTGGTTTTTAGAAATTAAATTCCTGTCACTGCTGGCTATATCAACAATCAACCAATAAAAAAAAAAAGCTAAACTTTAAGATGTTACGTGTCTTTCTTATTTTTATGACAATTTATTAAAACAGTATATTAAGCTTAATTTACCAAAATCATCATTTTGCGCCTTAACCTCATTTAATAAGAAACATTTCCCTGCCTTCCCTGTATTCCCAACACAACATACATTTACTCGCGTCGCCGGCACGCTCACACGACACTTGTTGAGGCGCTCTTATATCAACAGATCGCACATGCGTTCGGATCGTGTTTTAGTGACAAACAATTGCTGTAGACTTGTATTGTATAGGTAGGTGCAAGCCATGTGCGAAATAAATATTTGTGTAATTATATATTTTTTTAATTCGCTAAGTTTTCGTTTTCATTTCGTTGTTTCTAGAAAGGAGGTCATCTACAAAATTTATATTTAGTGCTATCAAGATTTACTGGTCAAAATAAAGACAATTTAGGCAACACAAAGGTGCTCCCAAATCGTCGTCTATCATTTACCTTCAAGTCACAACGAATTATTCAGGGGAACCCCTTACAGCAAAGAAAAAATAAAGATCTTCAACAAAAACAAAAAAACCATCTGCAATGCAAATAAAAACTGTTATAAACAATGGTGAACCCTTTCATTAATTTACTCATTCACTTTTTATTTGAAAAAGTAATGAATTGCTAGTTATTCGGGGGCGGACATTATAGGGGATGTTATAAAACCCTTCCATTTTTCTAAAGCTTCGGTTGCCAAGACCTAGACAATTAATTAAGACGACCAACAAGATGGGTGCCGTCTAAGTAAATGAATTGAGAACATGGATGCACAGAGTAGGCAGAAAGAGACAGAAGGTACATTGTGCTTTTTTTAAAGACAAAATAATACATGATGCATCTCTTGACATAAACGCAACCTCAGCAGCCCACAATTTGGGTAGTGGAAATGTTGCGAAATTCCTGGGAAGATTTACCTCACGATTTTGAGACTGCTTTTTATAGGATATCCGGTTTTCACTATTGAATCAATAGAAAAATACATGAAGCAAAGCAAGTAAAGTAAATTAGTTTTTGGACCAGGCAGCGCCTAACATCTAATCGTAAGATTCAGAAACTATTTAAAAAAAATGTGTTTACGCTTTGCAAAAATGATATTTTATTTATAATCCACATTTTTCTGAATAGACCTTCTGACATAAAATTTCGGGATGCACTATACCGAGGTGTTTCGCTCTCGATTGTATGAAACAAATCTCTCTCGTCAGACTGAAGACTGAATGAAATTGCAAACGTTAACAATTGTTTGTGTGCAGAGCTTGTCAAAATAAGACGTACCTACCACGGTTTTGTGAACCTTTGGAAGATGGTTCGGAGCTTCCAAAAATAAGAGTAGGTATCTAGCATGTAGTGGAACGTTCTTTTTTACTACAGAAAATAACTTATGCTTTTGCGTTTATTCTATGAACGAAATAATTATTTGAACGACGGCTTTCTAAATATTTTTTTTTCTCTTTGAAACACAAATCGATCATTCAATTTAAAGAAAAGAAAGAAAGAAAAAGTATAGTAGTAGTGTAGTGTAGTAGTATTTCGATACGCTGATTAAACCTTTCGAACACATTGAATACCTACAACGAAATAATCTCGATACAAATGCTCTACACCGTGTTATACGTTTCAATTGCGGGGTGTACCGCGACACAGAACGAGGGCCAAACACAAGCAGCTGCCGCGACCGCATAACTCGGAAACACAAGTGGTGTGTGTGCCAACCCTGGAATATATCCCACTATTTACAATACATTACACACGTAGATGTACGTTATACAAAATAAGTTCCTATATAACCTCTACAGGTTTAGGTATTCCAAACACATTTCTAGGTCAGCGCCGACCAACGAAAGACAAATGAGAGATTATAGATAAATATTCCTATGGGGTGATATGAAATCTGATATGATGATGATAATAATATGATTGCCTCAATCACCACGATTGCCAGATTTAGCTAATCGTGACAATTGAGGCTATTTGCAAGCTTCATTAAAATAAATAAATAATAAATAGTAGTGCAGTAGTTGGTGCTCATAAATAAATCTTTATTGAAATAAATTAATGTTACAAAAACCTATGAAGCCTCTGATACCCAAACTAGGTAAAAACCTGTATGTCAGATTTCAGCGCCTTCTCCCAATTCATACATTATATTTTTATACCAACTAAGATTTTTAAATGAAACACGATAATTTTGAGCATGCAGAAATTACAATAGGCATAGTAATTTAGGGTATTGAAAATTTTGTGTGGAAGTAGGGTGCGAATGTAGAGTGTGGGTGTATTTACTTTACCCAATAAAATATTTTTCAGTTTCTTCGTAGTTAAGAGTTAGAAGCTAGTTCCTAACCTTAAACTTGCATCCATAAAAAGAGACAGGTAATTGTTTAAATTTTTATTGATTTTATTGTAGATGTGCACAGAAAGAAAACGTCTTTGTCGTCTGGCTAATGCGGTACATGTTCTTACAGAGTCAAATACATTAGTAATAGAACGTTTGTTGCTTAATTTATCTGGATCATAATGAATAGACACATGCAGTTCGATAATAACCTGATAAACAAACAGCTGCCTCACCGTAAGAACCTGACACAGCTCATATAGTGTTCTAGTGGGGAATCTTCATTGGGTCGGAACTGGAAAAAGTAAGGTTTTAGAAAGTACATAAGTAATGCTACTATTACTAAGGTGTATATCATACACGGTGGAGCATACGGTGGAGGTCTGCCCCGCTAGGGCAGAGCACCGCCGTGTCCTCGTAGAGGCGATCGGCAGCGGCGGCGACCTCTCGCGCCCGGCCCTGGTGCAAGCCATGGTCCGGGGCGAGAGGGAGTGGGAGGCGGTCACCTCCTTCTGCGAAGCAGTCATGCTAGCGAAGGAGGTGGCGGGATGGGCAAGGGAGAGATCCTCACGCCTCAGCCGCCGAGGGAGACGCTCCGGGCGTCGGGAGCCGCGTGACGACTCCCGGCCACCGTAGGCGCGGGCCTGCGGGCGGAGAGCAATGGGTAGCTCTCCGTCCGATCAGGACCAGGCCCGTGCCGGACGGCGCGTATGTGTTCCACGTGCGCCTCAAAGAGATGTCAGCGTAGATGACGGGGCCCGAGAGGGCCGAAGCCTGCCGGGGTAGCGGGATCGTCCGAAAGGGTTACCGCTGCCCTGGAACATAAAGGGCTAAGGAAGGAACACGGGTGGGTTTTAGTCAGTAAGAGTCTGACACTCCCTTCTGCTCCACCCAGAGCGGGAGGGGTCATTTGATGATTTCCCATCCTGAAAAAAAAAAAAAAAAAAAGGTGTATATCATTATTCTATCTACCTACATAATAGCAACGTCGAAACGGCTGTGTTACAAAACGTAAAAATAATTTGCATAAAAATACATTACGCGCGTTTTTCTTTCTGCCAAACGGTGACGCATATATTAACATAGTAAGATGTCGATAAAACAATATTCTATATCTTAGAGAAAAACCATCAATTCCTGCTTTAGATTCTAAACACTTCTTTATTTCCTTTCTGAAAGTAGTTTCAGAAGCTTCCATAAGCCGAAGTGCATTCGCACATAAAAATGCGATGCAACAAATAGTGAATAATTTTAAATAGCCCGTGAAGTCCTGGGTGTGCCTCCATACTGCCAATCTGCCAAGCTGCCAGCCTGCCAGGCTGCCAGACCGGCCATATTCCATTCATTCTGGCACAAAAACTGGCGGTATAAATACTGTGTGGAGTTTGGCAGTGCAGCGAAAGTACGAGAAAAAGACGAGCGTTCTGTGGTGAGGGGCGTGTACCGAAACGAAATTGTTGCCGCGAGTTGTGAGCAACAGCGATTATTAAACTTGTGATATCGCTGTTGAGTTCGTTTGTTTAGTTCAACTGTATGAAAAATAACGGCTATTATAGTTTTAATAACATTCAGAAGCGGTCGAGTTTAAATTAACTTGGACTTTTAAATTAATGTTATGGATAGTTTCTCTATCTGCGTCAGTTAAAAATTTGTTAAAGAAATCGATTTTATTTGACTATGTAAAATAAAATCAAAAGCCTCAATATCTTATTAACTGATCGATCAATCTGTGCGGCTGTTAATATTTAGCCACGGACTTTTCCTCCTCGTCTTAGTAACTGAATAATAACCTAAAATTTTATGATAATCGAAATTACGGTCGAAATGAACAATCGTGTCAATGATTTCATCATCACCCACTGCCGTCTACTCTTCTCCCACACACTGCACACTAGGCCGAATTCCAAATGTAACTGCAGTGCTTGGCACAGCCGAGTATTCACAAAAAGTATAGTCGCGTATAAAATACAGTTTATTTATTGGTTCCATTGACGTTTATACGGGCGAACGCCAAATCACGCCGTAAACACGCCAAGAGCAGCGTGCAATGTACACTAAATAAATCGCAGGCAAAGTTTTATCGCGTCCTAGAGTGTAGACCGCCGTCTATGCTTAAATTTCGTGAAGAAAGGTAATTGGTGGAATTTTAACGGAATAGGACCGGATCGAGTTAGAAAAGATCATAGTCATATTTTTTCACTTTCGTGTTGAAAGAATATTTCAGTTTTTTCGTAGTTTGAACTAAAAGTCTAGGCTAGCTTGTAGCGCCAGGTGTGCGAGTAATGGATGAAAAAATGTATCATAGTACCTTAAATCCCATTGCAAAATCACTTGAATAATGATTATTTCGCTTGTTTTTATTTTAAGATATGCATTTTAAGTTCATTTAAAAATCTGTGAAGAATAAAATTCTACAAGTATTCTGTGAACGCGAACGCTATTCAGAAATATAACTTTGTAACGAACGAAAGCATTAAAGGCTCAATTTTGTCTAAATTCTGCAGCCAAATGAACCCTCATCTTTACACGTGGTACTGAATTAGACAGCCTTGTGCCACAGAGTAGAAACGAGACCTACAAAATGTTGTCTCTCTGTTATATTTGGCGTGTTAAATTAATAGGTAATTTTACACTGTGGTGGAGAGCTGCTAAGTCTGTAGAGGTATATAATCGCCTCATATCGTGCTTTCTCGTCGATTAGGCAAGCAAATGAGGTGAAAGGAATGTATTGTGTGCGAAAGAGACAAAGAGTGGGGCGAAGTAAGCTGAATAAATGACTATTGATTATGTTGATTTTGTTTGTGTTAAATACCTGAGATAAAGTCTCTTATTTTTGTTCAAAGTTGCTGTCTTAGCGCTTACTTTTCGTTTAAGTGCTTTGATTTAAATAATGGAAATATAATTATTCTACTTCCATTATGTATTATAGAAACGTTTTTCTTCAGCTTAACATTGATTGTCTCTGTTCAGAGTCTCATGAACTTTCGCTTAGAATCGAATTGGCGCAAATAATAGGGGTTAAAGTATGAAATTGCCGTTTCATTGTAATAGGTACTTCGAATGGATATAGAACCTTCATGGTTTGTTATTTTTGAGTGAAACTTTTTTCACATGGTACCTATGAAGTTCTTCTTTTAAAAAATGTGCAACATCCGATTATCGACTTTCAGTTGTTTTTTTTATTCAGCTTAGACAAGAAAGATAGATACTTCGAAAATTCGAGTTAATTTTGAATACGAGTTCCGACGCGGAACTAACGCGGCAGAAACAGCTCGCAATATCAATGTTGCGTTTGGAGAGGGGACTGCTAATGAACGCACTGTGCGAGTTTGGTTTAAACGCTTTCGTGATGGAAAAGCAAAGCTTACCAATAAAAAGGTAATGGTAACTGTTTGGTGGTCTCAGCATGGTGTTATTCACTATAGCTTTCTCCGATCTGGTCAAGCAATAACGGCAGATGTCTACTGTGCCGAACTCCGAAAAATGATAGCAAAACTAGCAGTGAAACAGCCCCGACTCATGAATCGATCTTCACCATTATTGCTCTATGATAACGCGAGACCTCATACAGCACGAGAAACCGTTTTAACTCTACAGGAATTGCAATTAGAAACCATTCTTCACCCTCTGTAATCACTAGACTTTGCCCTAACGGACTACAATTTTTTTTCGTGATTTGGACAATTTTCTACGTGATAAAAAGTTTTCTTCTCAGGAGGCAGTATAAAATTCTTTCACACAGTTTGTGGAATCTAGATCACGAGAGTTCTATCGCAAAGGCATAAATGACCTTCAAATTAGATGGCAGCAATGTATAGATAATATTGGTAATTATTTTGATTAAATAAATATGTTAAATTTAAAAAAAAACGAATTTAAATTTTACAGTACAAATCGGCAATTTCATACTTTAACCCCTAATATAAATATTCATTGCAGTAATCGAATAATGCACTTAACTCGTATGTAGCCACGAGCCACTCTAAGCTGATCGTTAAAATTGTATTTACTTGTAAACAACACTGAGAGACATTCGTGGAACAAGTCTAGTCTAAACCACAAGCGTTCTAACAGCCTCAATGTTCTAACAGCCTCAATGTTTTACAAAATAATATTAAATCTAATCCGAGATTCAGATCAAATACTCCGGCCGTCTCAAGGACTAAAACGATTATATTATAAAAGAATATAACAAAATGTTGGGCATATCTATCTATATATATAATTATATAAAATTCAAATCTTCTATATATATAAAATTAAAAGTCCTAAATGACTGACTGACTGACTGATACATCAACGCACAGCCTAGACTGCTAAGTCCTAGAGACATGAAATTTAGAGGGTGTGTTCTTCGTGAAGAGTAGGCATCACAAATCCTTTCTTAGTGGATACTAAGAAAGGATTTTTCAAAATTCCACCCCTAAGAGGGTTAAATGGGGGGATTTCGTTTGTATGAAAAATCTTATTCCTTGAGTTAATAAACTTGAAACTTGGCGAACTTTGAAACGAATAGATACTTATCTAAATAAATGATGTAGATTGCCAGTTTTTTTTTCTTCTAAACTGGGGTTTGGGTTTGGGGTGGGGGTTTCAAAGTTTGTATGGAAGAATTTTAGCGCGCAGTTCGATTTACTCGAAACTCAGTATTCATACCTAAGATTGAACGTAAAGAATAATGTGTATCAGAGTTTTTCGAAAATCTACCCCTGACGGGCTGAAAAGGCATAGTTACAGGGGAGGATTTTACAGCGTGGCTCGATTATCTCGTAAATTGGTACAAATAATCTTTGAGGCAAGTTATGAACACATCCCAAATGATTTTTCAAAATTCCACCCCTGTGGGGGTGAAAAATGGGGATACAGTTTATATGAAAAATCTTATTCTATAGGTTAATGAACTAGAAAATTGGCAAGAATACTTGCCTACGTAAGTAATAAAGTTTATCTTTATAAAAAAATTCAAAATTACCCCTCAAAGGGGGATATAAGGGTGTTAAAGTTTGTGTGGAAGAATTTGAACACACGGTCCGATTATCTCTAAACTCAGGGTTTATACTTAAGACCAAAAATAAAGAATAACATCTATCAGGGTTTTTCGAAAATCTACCCCCAACGGGGTGAAAAGGGGTAGTTAATTTTACAGGAGAGGATTATAATGCGTGGCTTGATTAACTCGAAAATTGGTATAAGTAATCTTTGAGTCATGTTATGAATACATCTCAAACGAGTTTTCAAAATTCCACCCTTGTGGGAGTGAAAAGCGGGGATACAATTTATATGAAAAATCTTTTTCCTTTGGTTAATAAACTTGATACTTCGCAATATTTGCCGCAGTGATTAATACAGATGGTCACTTTTAGTTTTAAAAAAAACTCCTCACATAGGATTTAGGGGGTGAAAAGTTAAGAAAAAAATTTAAACCACTCGGACGGTTTAACTCGAAACTCGGTACTAATACTTAAAACAAAAAGTATGTATTTTAAGGGTTTTTCAAAAAATCGTCTCTTACCGGGGTTTTCCACCCCGGTAAGAGACGATTTTTTAAGGTAATAAAGTTTAAGGGGTGGATTTTACTACTTGCTTCCATTAACTCGAAAATGGGTGTAAACAATGTTTAAGTCATACAATGGAAACGTACCAAACGCTTGTTTTAAAACAAAGGCTGTCGTGGTAAAAGAGGACAAGGTTTATTTCAACAATTCTATGAATTTTTTTGTTTTTCTAAACTATCCCTTATAAGAGGATTGGGGGGTTTCAGAGTTTGTATGAAAGAATTTTAGCGCGCGGTCCGATTCACTCGAAACTCAGTATTTATACCTAGGATCGAAAATAAATAATAATGTTCTCGTGGGCTAATTTCCGACATCCACGCGGGTGAAGCCAAGGGCAGAAGCTAGTCTTTATATGTATATAAAATTCAAAGTCTTGACTGACTGACTAATACATCAACGCACAGCCTAAACCGCTGGTCCTAGAGACATAAAATTTGGCGGGTGTGTTTTCGTGAAGACTAAGTATCCATTAAGAAAGGGTTTTACTAAATTCCACCCCTAAGAGGGTTAAATGGGGGAGTTTTGTTTGTATGGAAATTCTTATTCCTTTTTTTTTTTTTGAGGATGGGAAATCATCAAATGACCCCTCCCGCTCTGGGTGGAGCGGAAGGGAGTGTCAGACTCTTACTGACTAAAACCCACCCGTGTTCCTTCCTTAGCCCTTTATGTTCCAGGGCTGCGGTAACCCTTTCGGACGATCCCGCTAGCCGGCAGGCTTCGGCCCTGTCGGGCCCCGTCATCTATGCTGACATCTCTTTGAGGCGCGCGTGGAACACATACGCGCCGTCCGGCACGGGCCTAGCCCTGATCGGACGGAGAGCTACCCATTGCTCTCCGCCCGCAGGCCCGCGCCTACGGTGGCCGGGAGTCGTCGCGCGCTTATTTCTTGAGTTAATAAACTTGAAACTTGGCATCAATACTAATCTAAGTAAATTATGAAGTTTGTCATTTTATGTTTTTCTAAACTACCCCCTAAAAGGGGATCGGGGGTTTCAAAGTTTGTATGGAAGAATTTTAGCGCGCGGTACGATTAACTCGAAACTCAGTATTTATACCTAGGATCGAAAGTAAAGAATAATGTGTATCAGGGTTTTTAGAAATTTATCCCTGATGGGCTGAAAAGGGGTAGTCGATTTTACAGTGGAGGATTTTACTGCATGGCTTGATTAACTCGAAAATTGGTATAAATAATCTTCGAGTCAAGTTATGAATACGTCCCAAACAATTTTTCAAAATTACATCCCTATGAGGATAAAGGAGGAGATACAGTTTATATGAAAAATCTTATTAATTTAGTTAATAAACTTGAAACTTGACACGAATTCTTACCTAAGAATTTACGCGGTCTGATTAACTTGAAACTCATTATTAATACTATTAACAGAAAAGAAACGATGATAAGTTTTTAGGTTTTTCGAAAATCGACCCCTGGCGGAGAAAAACAGGGGGTCATTATGTTTTTAAGGGGAGTATTTTTCTACGAGGCTTGATTAACTCAAACATTCTTATAATCATCTTTGAGTCAAATTATGGAATCATCCCAATAGTTCTTTTAGGATTCGTCCCCTGTGGGGGTGAAAGACACAGTATACAGTTAATATGAAAAATCTTCTTCCTTTGGTTAATAAACTTGATACTTGGCAATATTTGTCTCAGTAATTAATAAAGATTGTCACTTTTAGTTCAAAAAACTCCTCACACAGGATTTAGGGGGTAATAAAGTTAATAGGTAAGAAAAACATTTAAACCGCTCGGACCGATTAAATCGGTACTAATACTTAAAACAAAAAATAAAAAGTAGATACCTACTTTTTATTTTTTGTTTTAAGTATTAAAACATATATACATATGTTTTAAGGGTTTTTCAAAAATCGTCTCTTACCGGGGTGGAAAAGGTTAATAAAGTTTAAGGGGTGGATTTTACTGCTTGCTTCCATTAACTGGAAAATGGGTATAAATAATCTTTTAGTCATACAATGCAAACGTACCAAACGCTATTTTAAAAACAAAGCTTGTTGTGGTAAAAGGGGACGCCAATGTTTATTTCAAAAATCTTATTCCTTTGATGATCTATAAACTTTAAAATGAGCCCGAATTAAATAAATAAATGATAAAGATTGTAAACATACATCTTCGAAATTTGTACAGTAAAGTACGAAATACACGCGGACGAAGTCGCGGGTAAAGTACTATACTATATAATATTATAAATTCGAAACTGACTCTGTCTGTATGTTACATTTTTACACCTAAACCACTAAACGGATTTCGATACAATTTGGCTAGAGATAGATGGCATCCTGGGGAAGGACATACTCTTTATCCTGGTAGCACGTTCCCGTGGGATAATTTCCGACATCCACGCGGCCAGAAGCTAGTTGAGTATCATATTATTGTACAATAATGTATCTATTTTGTATGGTTTTTTTTTTACTACTTTAAATTACACGGATGATTATATTTTACTCGTGTCTAATTCTGCTATTAAATTATCTCGGTATTCATTTTTATTCTGAATAATTACAAAACTCTTGTTGATTATAATTATAAAAACTGAGCGAAAAATGGTCTCATTTCACAAAGTACTATATCCTATTAAGCCCCATTCACACGATACAAGTTGTCTGTGGTCGCTTATAATAGAATTTAAGCAATGACTTGCATCGTTTAAACAGTGTTTAGACGACGCAACTTTTATTGTTGCTTCAACTGATGGTATGCGACAGGCAATTAAATTACATGGTGTAAATCAGGCTTAAGATTCTGTAACAGTAAATTATAAATAAATATCAAGTTTCCATTGGAATATTTTGTTATACAATCATTGACATATTTCAAGAGCGTACGTTGTTTTGTATTGATACGAGTACAAGTAAAACCGCATCTCCATAGCAAACGTGCCAACAGGGGGTGGGACGCGGGAGGTGGAGGGGAAGGAGTGCAGCCACTAATAAAACATTGTGATAACACTAACAATATATTTAGACGTGGACAGTTTACTGGGAAGTGGACACGTGTGACTTAGTGCGCGTGGTATACAGCTCGATATAGGTATAGTCGACCTCTTCATTGCTTAACCACCCTTTTTTTTGGATGGGAAATCTTCAAATGACCTCTCCCGCTCTGCACTCTGGGCTGAGCGGCGTGTCAGACTTTCACTGACTAAAACCCACCTGTGTTCCTTGAGTTGCCTGTGCCAGGGGCCACGGTATATCTTTCGAACAACCCTCGGCCCTAACAGGTATCGGCCATAGCAGACCCCGTCAGTTCATGCTGACATCTCTTTGAGGCGCGCGTGGAACACAACGCGCCGTCGACCCGGGCCTGGTCCTTACCGTGCGGCGAGCTGCCCATTGATCTCCGCTCGCAAACCCGCGCCTACGGTGGCCGGGAGTCGGCTGTTGACTCCTGTCCAGGGCGTCTCCTGCGGCGACTAGGAGCGGGAGGGCGCAGAGATTGCCTCTCCCTTATGCTCTCCGCCTCCTCCTTTGCGAGCATTACAACTTCGCAGGAGGTGACGGCCTCCCATGCATTCTCGCTCCATACCATGGCCTGGACCAGGGCCGGACTCGAGAGAACGCCGCTGCCGATCGCCACCACGAGGACGCTGCGGCGGTGGTCCGCCCAAGCCGGGCAGACCTCCACCGTATGCTCCACCGTATCCTCCGGGCGATCTACACAGTGGTGACACCCTGAAGTTTCCTCTCGCCTTATCCTGAACAGGAACCTCCTGAAACAACCGTGTCTGGTGAGGACCTGCGTCAGGCAGAAGGTGAGGGCGCCGTGGTGCCTCTCTAGTCACTCCTCAAAGAGGGGACTTATCGCCGCAATTGTGGCGTGCCCTTGTTTAACCACCCTAAGGTTGGATATCACATGCACCACGTCATAATACACAAACTAAACATGCGTTTGCTAATCGATTTTAAGTATTCTTAGGACCTTTTCTGTATAATAGACTCAACAAGTTACTAAGCTTCTATAGTGTAAGCTATAAAAAATGTAGTAGGTACAATGTTATCAGAATACTTAGCGATAGTCAATTACACAGACTCAGAAAAACTTCTAGAAATGTTTCATGATTGAATTGATTCCCTTGTAAGGATTTACTTTTGTATGTTTACATAGGCTTAGTATTAGGTTTCTCAGAGTGGTTAAATAATTATTTTTATACCAGTTTTATTTAAAAATTTAATACCAGAATTTAATTGAAATGTAAATGGTTGAATTAAAATTTGTTCGGGTGGGTTGCTACCTAACACTCGAATTCCGAACCATCATTACTTGCACATGTAATAAAAAAAATATTTTTGTTGTAGTTTATTTTTAGGCACTATAATTGTATGAGAAATTTGCCACTCTTGGCTAAATGTACACCTTTTGTAAACGTTTTATTAAATAAATGATTATTCCTTTATTTCAATAAAAAAACATACAAATTATATTTTTAAAAATTAGAATATAAAAAGTATAAAAAAATATAAATTATTATTATTATAATGTCTATTGTAGCTTCACCATCTACTGACAACCTTAGTGAATTCTCAATTTACTTATCGTTTTTTTCTTCAAAAATTTTTATGACGAGTTCCATTATAGTTGATCACGTGATTGCTTTACCGTTTAATACACCCAATTACAAAAACCTTCGATTTTGAGTGATTAAAGTTCCTAATTTAATAGCTTTATTGCAAAGCCATCTACTATCGATCGTCTACTACTTTATCACCTTAAAAACTAATATTACATAATTTTAAGGCCAATCATGATGCAAATTATTCCAGCATGTAGTTGACGTGGACTCTTATTTACATAGTTGTTTACAAAATGCACAATATAATAACGTTCACAGTGCCTCATATGGCAATGTAACATGCATCGTGCACATACAAGCAGCATTACAACAAAGAACTACGCGAGTGCTACGCCGTAGTAGTAACCGCTACGCGAGCTACGCTTTCATAGCAAAGAAGAATATCGAATCGACGGGCGTTTCTTTTAATATTGTTAGCAGAGGAACTCTGGAATATGCCAGAAAACTGCTTTAGAAGTAGTTTAAACATATTTTGAACATGTTATAAAACACCGTGCCGCATGTATCAATTATTTTTTCGTGCTAAAACACCCCAATCAAACAATACAAATGTATCAAGAATTAGATTTGTGGCAATGCCGCCGTGTCACGGTGCTCCGTCTTACATTACTGTAAGCCGTGATCGATAGCTGCACCTGTGACTGATCGCCAGCGTGTTTGTTGCTACGGTTTCTTGTATTAGATATTGTTGAGAAATTGTAGTGTTAACATGATTTTATTGTTGTCTTTTTCGTTCTCGACGAATTTTATTTCATTGATACTAATGGCCTGTTTCTCTACCACCGAATATGTCTTAATTAACTTTTTTAACAGATATGTCATACAAATTGTGTTCCATTTTTACTCTATCTAGTAGAAAGTACAGCCTTCCCAGATTCGGCACAACAAGCCCTAAGTACATTTTCGCATTCGTATATTGATGTTTTATTATAAAGATTATTTTTAGCAGCTTACAAGCATATTGCTGTCCACCTCCAGATCGAAGATTTTTGATCGGATTGTGAACCTTCTTGAAGTAATCCATTAGTTGACTTTTACAGCATTATAAATACTTTAACTGTTATTAAGAGCGATTACGTAATAAAGTCAACATCTGCTGTTCTGTTTGTCTGCTTTTAACAAAGAGAAATAAACCACCCATCCCCAGTAGTAAATAAACCTAAAACTTCTAACTTAAGCCCTAGTACTTCCTTGCCTAAACCTAGAACCACGCATTACAACCACATTAATTAACTATAAAAGCCATTAAAAACATTAGCGTAATGACACACCGTCCCCCTCCGTGTGTACGCGGCGTTACATTAAGCGTATTCAAAATGCGTCCGTTCTAACCGTTTTACTAACGAGTGACAAAACTCTGTGTACTGCTATGTACTTTCAATAAACCGTAGGTTAGGACGTGTTGATAAGTGGTAGCGCGTAGTTGAACAATGCACAGTTTTGAAATAGCCAAGACCACATCACCTTCATTTTGATAAGTAGTACGGTAGGCCGCACGTCAGTGGTAATAAAACCAGTATAAACTGACATCTTATTCTATTCAAACTTCGTACTACGCTAAGCCAGCTTAAGGTCAAAGCGTTGCCACTGACGTGCGGTCTACATCTGTACATTCCTAAAAAAAATCCTGTAACTGCCACTGGAAATACTACTTGCTCTGCATTGAACATGTTTTATTGTGTATTAAAAATCCCTCGCCCAGTTGTAGATTAGAAATATACGAAGAATTTTTTTTTGTTGTTTTTTTTCAGGCACTCATTTTTCAATATATGTGTACTTCATAATTGTTTTGTATAGCTTATTCAACTGAACTGTAATTTCATTCAAACCTATCTTTACTCAGGATTACTCTATTTAAGACATTTCTTTCGATTACCTTATAATGGAATTTTGCAACAGTACCATTTAAATAAGATTTTTGAGTACCAAAAATTACTTGAAAAGGATTTAATTATTTATCTCGTATTTCTGAAAACTTATAGGACCGAATAATAGTCTAGCCTAACTTTAATGAAAGCTTTTGATATTTAAAGGGTAATCGTTTATAGGTAATCTTAAATCGCAATTTAAAAGTTATTCACAGGTTTTCAACCGTGAAATTGTTTTATAGTTGATATTTGAAATTAAACATTAAATGCAAAATCAGTTTTAGTTGATATTTATTTCGCTTTGTATGCACATGAGATACCATAGAAAAAAAAACAAAAGAAGATAAAAATATTTAAAATAGTAAGAATTACATTTTAAAAGAGGTTTTATCGTGTTGGCTCTAATTACTTGTATTCAAGCTCCTCGAAAGCGAAATATTCAGTCTATAAAGTCCATGTTTAGATGACGAACTATTGTTCGTGAGATCAATCCCCAACTGTTAACAAACAAAAAGTCAAAAGTCTGAACTATTGCTGGCTGAACTATTAGGCTGTTTTAGGTACATTAGGTAAGGGAGCTGTTTCACAGACACTGTCAGTAGCACTACAGGATTTGTACAAAATGATCTGCCTGATATGTTAACTGGAACATATTTGGAGGTAGTGAAACAAGCCACAAGTTATAAATAATAAAAAATTAAGGTTGACACTCATGTCATCTTGATGCATCGTCTTAGAACAAAAACTCGCGACCCGCTCCGCTTGTCAGTAAACCCGCGGCCTCGCCTAGCGCTCATTACGAACTCGTGAGACAAAAGCCTCGCTCAAGTTCCATTATGATATAAAAAGGAAGGGTCGCTCCCATACAACTCACACAAACAAAATGTAATACATAAATTGCGTTACACCGTTACCAAAGATAAGAAAAGTACAGAAGGTTCACGTGTAGTGTGAAATACAAGCTTAGTATTGCAGCAAGCTTAGTATTGGTGCAGACAAAAATGCCGCTGGGACTTATTATTGTTCATCTATGTTGTTTTACAGGGTCTTGATATTGGTTCTAGATATAGCAGGTATTCAAAGGTGGTTTTTATAACTTTAAATAAAGCGGGCTCAAATAATTATGTCATTACCAAATTCATATTCTCAACTCTTTAAAATTTTCGTAGTGTAAACAGAAATCATAAGTTGGAAAATAATTCCAGTAGCAAATGAATTGGCTTAAACTGCATCAAACGAGATCGAGGTCAAGGAAAGGGCTAAACGGCAATTTAAAAAAAATGCAGCCTGTTTCGATGTTGGTTATAGACATTTTTTATTTACTTCTACGTCGATCGAGTCTGTGAACCTTCTGTTTTGTTTATTCCGTGTCCCCACCCAACCACTTGAAGTAAAGCTTGGAGTTTGATAAGTTCTCCATTTTCTTCAACTTTATTATCACTTACAATGTTTGTACCGCGAGTATTGTCTAAAGCTGTTATGGGACAGCTTTCATGTCGTATTGTGTGCAAACAAAGTGGCCAACTTGAGGTGTATCGCTTGCTGTGTTTTTGTTCAGTAAATTGAGTTTGAAGTTTTGAAAAAAAGTTGTATTTGTTTCGCCTACGATGTATTTGTTCCGGGATCTGCCGGTACATAGATCTGCCGGTACATAGATCTGCCGAGTACATAGATTCATCGAAATATTGTCCCAACTAAAAGGCACAACCAAAATAGTACAAGCTCATCGGCATAATCATTTATTTTTAATTTATTTTCACGTTTCGACTAACATTTGGCCGTAAAAACTTAAGTACTTACCTCGCTTCTGATTTCTGCGGACCAAGACCAAAGCTGGTTAATTTGTACTATTACATACTGTCTCGTAATTTTAAGAACGTTCACAGTCTGATCTCAGTCTCAATCCGTCAAAAATACCAGACGGGCAATTCGCGTAATTTAAAACGTTCAAAATCTAGTCGCAGTTTCATCTCGGCAACAAACAATTGTCAAAAACTTGTCAGAGAAAAATGTAGAGAAATTAGAGGTATTTTTATTCTCATTTATGACGACGTAGTTGTATTCATTTGGTTTGGTGCTTCGTTTTGTATTGATTACTTGTTAACGTTGTTATTGTAAAATTTCAAGTCAAGCAAATTAACTACCAACTTAAATTGTCCGTATATTTAAATCACAACTGCAAGTCTTTGACAGTCGTATGAAATAGCTATAAAACGGCAAATTGACGTAGAGTTTCAATGTGTTTGACAATTAATTTTCCTGACATTACATACAACAAAGATCAGCAGGCCAATTCTCGTAATTTAAAACGTTCAAAATCTAGTCGCAGTCTCATCTCGGCGACAAACAAATGTCAAAAAAAAAATTAGAGGAATTTTTGACAGATTTAGACTGAGATCAGACTGTGAACGTTCTTAAAATTACAAGAATTGCCCCTCTGATATCCCGTTAATAAGTGCTATTTTCATTCACAAAGGAGTAATTTAAAAGGGGTCGCTAAGCAAATCTTTACTAATTTAATAAAGCTGAAGAGTTGTTTTTTTTTTCTTTGAACACGCTAATCTCTACCAGTCGGATTTGAAAAAATATTTTCAATTAATAGCCCAATTCTTGAAGAAGTTGATATGCTATATAACATTATTAGAAACCGTATGTATTTTTTACCATTTACACTGAAACATAGGCATGCTTAGAACCAATCACAAGGTCATAAACAAGTAAATCTAAACACTCGCATATCTCTTGCGCCTCAGACCCTGTATATCCTTAGCCTAATACTGGAAGACGTTCGTGAGTAATTTAAGGATTACCGGCTTCCGATACGTGCCGACAAGTGTTCACGAGCCGACGACTAGCGACTTGAGATACTACTGATAAGCAACAAATAGTGTTCTTATCAATGTGAAGCACTGTCGGGGCAATAATCGTAAGAGTAGAAGTTCTTGAACAAATTGAGTATCGATAAAATGATCACTACACTACCTGAAGGAACGTACAATGACATTTTGATACCTGAAAAAAAGGTAAAGGAACTTATTTTTTTGTTTAATTGCTTCTTTTTTGACTCAGGTCACAAAAAGCGGCGTAAAAACATGGCATTTTGATAAGAGAAAGCCCCAAGAGAATTATTTATGAATACAGTCTGAGTTACACAGAGTTTAAATTTCCCTTTTCCAGGTACAACAAAATGTTTTACATTTAGATTTTTCCAACACGACTTTAATTATGCCGCTTTCGTTTTGTATTCTTTAAAAGTGAACGTCAAAAGTCACAACGTGTTACGTGCTAGCTCGCCAGAAAAAAGAACAAAGGAAAATAAAATTTCGCACTTCACTCCTGACTGTCCAAAAAGTTTCAATTTAATTCTAACTCAAAAAGGAGGTCAAATATTCGCATAACTGGACACCGACACTCACAAAATAACTTCATGATGAGTGCATCGATTGCTCTTTTTGTTTGAGCTGCCATTCGAACATTTTGAACTATCCAAACGATGTAAACGCGACACAGCGTGCCTTTTACAAACAAGTTCTTTGTGTTTCAAAAACCGTTTGAACATGGAACAGTCTTGATGTATTCTGGATGAGATAATTCGATGGATGGATCATTAGATCTAATATACACTAAAACTGTCTAGAATATTTTTAAATGTCTAATTGGCAGAGCAATCTCGTACAGCCATGTATAAAATCAGCCAATTTGCTAAGCAATCACATTTCTTTAAAAATCTTTACAAGTATTTAATAATGATTGCTAGATGTAGTTAAGCCTAATTGTTTGGGTTATCGACAAGGCAAAATGCACTATATTTCGAGCTTTCAGTAATTAAAAAACTAGGCTAAATCTTTCGTTATAAACAAAGTTTTCGAGCGGCGGCGTTAATCTGGAAACACACATCACCAGCCACCCACTGAAGCACCACGTATATAGGTAAATACCCATGAAACGAATTAATATATCTTGGTAGTGGGCAGTCATTGTGATTGGAAGGCGACCAGCGTCGGCAATCACGTAGGAACACCGATCGGTACAAATTAGTCTGAGACTCTTGAGACAACGTGTTTGATACTTAGGTATTTGAGCCTAGTACCTACTAATTTTGAAGGTACTTTTTCTTAGGTTGAAATTACAGGTTGCAATATTTATTTGCTGTTGTGTAACTTTTAGTACAGTGTGGAAAGCAACGTATAAAATGAAGTATTGTACCCGTGTGTACACGTAATCTTTTTTTGGAACAAACAAAGACATTCAAAATGTTATCATGTGAAAGATTGCGTCTTCTTTTACTTATCCTCTCATCCTTGGCCCTTGTCACCTACACGCCTCTTCAGCTAAAAATAATTAAAACCCCTTCAAGTCCACGTAATCAACTACCCACTAAACTGCCGCTATCCATATTGAAACTAGTCGACTCCACATTGTTCCCCTTTATTACTGCCCCCTCAATCACGGCTTATATACTCCTACGAGTAGGATGGTCCTTTAAGATGGTCCTAAAGATGCCACTTTCTGGTCCTTGTCTCCGCAAAGATTGGGAGTTCCGTAATTGTGACGTAATAAACGGTCTCTTTGTTTGATGCTGATCGCGTTTGCGAAGTTGTTTGAGAACTCAAACTTGTTGTTCAATAATTAAGTGGAGAGGAAGTAAACAGTTAAGATTTTCAACAGTGTTTGTAGGATCATTGTCAGGAATAGAATTTGATTTATGTTCTTTTTTCCGCTCGCTTTAACAGATTTGTTCACATGGCAAAATACTTTCTGCATGGAAAATATAAAATATTTTATCTGGGTGACATCTTGAATATGACTGCAGTGCTATTTACCTGTATCGTAACTGAATTCCGTATTTCCGTTCACAAGTTTAAACTTGTTTCTATCTTATATTACGTTTTAAAACCATTCTTCTTCGAGATTTTAGTTGCGAAGCGGTCTCTTGATTCGGTATTGAATTCTTCACTACCCAACCATTTTTACTAAGAAGACAGATCAAAGAAGGAAATGAGACTTGGCAAAAGTACAGTAATTTAACTTAATTCGATATATTATAATAACTTCAAAAACTAGTTACGACACAAAGCTGTAGATTACGGTAAAATGGTTACCGCTGCCAACAGACACCAGCACGATTTAGGTTTTACTTTCATAAAGCAGCTATTGTACTTTCACTGATCCTCTTTCACAAAGATCCCTATTCTAATACTAGGCTAATGCCAGTGGTTGGCTAAAGCTGTTACACTTCTAAGATTCTCGGTTATCTTAATCGGTTGAAGGACACTGAACGAGACACAATAGAAGTTGTATTTTAATTACGCCTATGGGCGTTTAGTTTTCCTCAAAGTATTAATATGACAGATAATGAAATGAACTCTACCGAAACCTTTGCAACTTTTTAAGCCTCTAAAGTAAGGTAAGTGTAAGACGATCGGACTGGACTGCGGTCAATATAATGTGCTTGCCAAAGGCTGAAGATATATTAAATCTTATATAAGGCTTTACGCACTTCAGAAAAATATTTCTTGTTTCTATCATCTAAGAATCACAGAAAGAAGATATTTATTAAATCGACGCCCGATACATATTTTGCCAACTTCTATCGCTTGGGAGACTTTTATAAGTTTTGACAGCATTTCTCAAAGTTTCCAGCGCCTTTAGCTTGTCGAGTTGAACTGAAACTGATCATTTAATATTTTGCAGATTTATAGCCATGAAGTAAGATTTAAGAAACTAATTAGAAACGTAATTGCAGAATTTATAAATAGTATTTTACTGTAGTGTCCTACAAAAGAGGCAGGTATCACTAACGTGTGCCTCGGCTTCGCCTCAGCCCACATTTTCACGTTCGTCCTTCACTGCCTGGTTGCGGCCAAGGCTTGTATAAGTACTTTTCTCAAATAATGCGCGGAGACCCGAACTAAGTAAATTAATTATGAATTCCTATCAATGACGAACAACAATATTTAGTCACGCGCCAATATGTTCGTTTGTTTCTTTTTTACTTTACACCCTGTCCATTAGGTAAACCGCTTTTTGACAGATGGAACTAGTGATTGCAGCAACACACAATACATTGATTGATACACGTACGGTATTGTAATGTCTGTAAGAATCCAGAAATAAGATAATTCACTAAGATAAGGCGGTTTATTTATTTATTTTTTTACGAATTTTAAAGTTAACTGTTACGTAATCTGGAATAGTTACGTACTAAGACAGCTGTCAAAAAACAGTTAACCTAATGGACAAGGTATAAGCAGTTCAATTTGCAAGCCAGTTCGAAATAAAAAATATTAGATAAGTCCTTTGAAGAATAGGGTTCATTTCATTCATAAATGCAGCATGAGTTTTTATGGTGATTTTATCGGCCGCTAAACACGACAGACATTACCGACCGCTGCTTACATGTATTTGACCAGTACAACACCTTCAATTAATCTCGAAGAATATTGTCAAAATAATGCTCGAATTACCAAGGATGTTTGAAATAAATAATATTTGAAACCAGTTTGGCTGTTTGCAATTAGGATTCGTCAAGTGCGATTTTGATTGCATGTTAATTATATAATATGTACATACAGTGCTACATGTGCCTTCTAAATTGCCTCAATAATTTAATTTTAATAGTAAGAGGCAATTTCGATTCGATGACAAACATCTAAAAGAAACCTAGACATATAAATATAAGTCTGAAAACACCAATCCACCTTAAGCAAGGCAGAGCAAGCTATCCATACTCATACAATATACTAACAAGTAACAACCTGATAGGATTATTTTATCCCACTTCAAAATTCAGTCCAAAGTACTCAAATAAACATTTACGACACTGCGTAAAAAGACAGCATACGGTAAAATTGTAACCTTTAAACACAATTTTATACAGTTCCGAGAGAATGTTTATATAAAAGGGAATGTTTGAATTAGAAAAGAGATATTTCAGTTTATTCGTCAGGTAGGATCGAGTATATGGTTCCCAGCGTAAATATTTTATTAGTAGCTACAAAATATAAATATTTTATAGTGTCGCGAAGTGGTGTCGATATTAAAAGTGAAATAAACCTGGTGACACGTTTCCCAATATTATAGACGTCTATGTGAAAGGAGTCTAGGAATGGTAGAATGGTCTAGGAATGTTCCCTGATTTTAAAGTTCTCGTATTGGTTGATAGAGATATGGTATTTTCTTCGCATTACTTTGCTACACCAGACCTATCAATATAAGGTATAACATTCTAGGTATATTTTAGGATTGTACAACCAAACTAATTCTAACTTAAACGATTTCGATTTTCTGACAAACAAATATTTGCCAACTGTCCAACTTCCACGCGATATTATAATACTAACATGCATAATATATAGTATGTATCTGTGCTTTAAAAATAATTGTATTTTTATTTATTTTTATTCTACAAAACCTAGAATGGTGCATTATAAAAATGGCAAGTTGATTTAAAGCGGCAGTTGTTTACTGTAGTTTTGCTAAATAAAAAATGTCACAATGCTTGTTTATTAACACGTTCGGCAGTAAAAAACTGAGCAGTAAACTAAATAAAAAATAAATATTAAAAGGGGTAATTAAATAAATGCTGAGCAGTGAAATGGTTTACGAACTTTCAATCCACGCAGGCTGGCATTGTGGCAATTCTAGTGGTTTTTCGTGAATATTTTATTAAATTTAAACCCAAGTACAATTTTTTTACAGTCAAGTATTTGATTATTGGTATTTATAAATTTGTATGCTATTTTTTACAGTTATTTTGGAATTTACTCATAAAAATTGACATACTGTGTATTATTTTCTATTTGCAGTACCTACTTATTACGATTCAATATATTTATTTAAGAATAAATGTTAAAAAAAATTATAAATACCAACGATCTAGTGCTTGGCTGTACTAAAATAGCCCTTTGGTACGAGCAGTTACATGTAGGCAGTTAACAAAACGGAATTAGTTGGTATGACTTCTAAGTTAGAAGTATTGCTCACATTCTTTTTATGTATTCTGTATTCTCACACTAATTCAATCAAAAAATAAAATTACTGCCCGTTATTTTGTTTCAACACATTATAATAACCTTGTACTGGTAAGTAACAGTTGTAAAAAATGTTACCCTTAAAAATATATGTGACGTATCGAGCCACTAAAACATCACTAACAGCATGTCGTCCCTACGATGCCAGTACAAGTGCATGTACGGACGGGATCATTAATGCAGTATCAGGACAGGTATTAAGGACTGTATTGCTGTGAACGCGCGGTAAAGGCCGTACCTACGTCTGTGTGCATTAAGTGATGTATCAACACAGAACGCTCACCTCATAATTTGCACACTGGGTGGTGTCGAACGAAACAAAAAACATACCGTCGCTTTTGCACATACGCAACGTAATTACATATGACCTTGGTTGGTTCATACCATTGCTAAAATTGAACTCATTACATCAAGTACCGATAGCTGGTAGTCTTACGTATTGGATTATTGAACGCGTAGGACTGGGTTCCAATCTCGAGTTGGGACTTTTATTTTTCTTTTCCAACAATAATCTTTATCGGTTATTTTGTTATTCGTTTTTTATAGATTTATTAAACAAGAATCATAATGTAATAATTATTTTATTTTCATTATTATATTGCTATTGTAATACGGAGTTAAAATAAAAATGTTTTATAAGTGATTTCAAAATGTTTATTCGTTATAATTTTATACTTAAAAAAAAAAAGAAATAAATAAACTTCTAGTCAAAACAGTTTATTTTCTCATAAAGAACAATTTATTGAAGTAAAGCAGGTAATCAGTGAACTACGACCCTTAGACTTAAAATATTGTATCTTAGTAATATAATAATATTGTGCTTTAATTACTAATGTGTGTGGGTACTCTAAGAAATCACAATTAGCAAATCTAGCCACGTAAATAAAAAAAGTTTGAACTCCTTGTCACAATACAATTAAACTACTCAGTAGTACCTACTACTATTTGTTTACTGCCAGTGCGTTCGTTTTAATTTAAGTTGCCTATCATAAACGTCAAAGTTAACAAATCGTATTTATTAGGACTTATTGCGGTTGTAGCTAAAGTATTCATTTTCATTATGAAAAGAAGAGTGAAACTAAACCTCAAAATAATCTTTATTACATATATGACACAATATTGTTTTAATATTACTAAAATCAATTTGTAATTTATAACTTAATACTTTCTTCGATAACCCCCGTTATTATCAATGCTATCAAGAAAACGCTGGCGCATGAATCCAACAATATTGAAACATATATCTGTTCCTCTTAAATGTTCCCATATTTCCATGCAGTGCAACTTCAGCTGCTCATCAGATCTCTCACTCCGTGCTTCCAATCGCTGTATCGCAAAATGTAAACGTTCTTGTTTATGTTTTTCAATCAAATATGGGCGAAACGAAAACCAGCTCAAAAAGCTGGTTTTCGTTTGTTTTCGTTTGCACGGCGAACGGTTCGTAAAGATGTGTCGAATAATTCGGCCAAATATCTCGTTGGTATGAAACCACTTGTTTCATTATTAACTGACTAGCTGGGGCCATCTTTTGACCCTTCGACCCACAGTAGGTATTTTTCTAAAACAAAAAAAGAGTACTGTTAGGCTACTAGCAAAATACGATTATTACCAATTTGAAACAAAATTATTTTGAAAATAGAAATGTGTTATAATATTATATTATTATTATACTTAATGTTATATTTTAAATTCAACATTAATTTTTATTTTCTTCTATTAAGGCTTTGTGATAAATATAAAACGTTTAAAAGAATAACTAAAAGGATCAGCAGTTATACTTTAATTAGAAAAAAAATCGATAAAATAATTAAATCATAATACTCACACTCAGTCCGGTTTCATCAAATATCTGTGATATAATAATAGGTTTATTGTAATAGGTACTTCGAATTGACATAGAACCTTCATGGTTTGAGATTTTTGAGTGAAACTTTTTTCATATGGAGGTACCATATGAAAAAAGTTTGATATGAAGATCTTCTTTTAAAAAATGTGCAACATTCGATTATCGACTTTCAGTTGTTTTTTTTATTTAGCTTAGACGAGAAAGATGGATACTTCGAAAATTCGAGTTATTCTTGAATACGAGTTCCGACGCGGAACTAACGCGGCAGAAACAGCTCGCAATATCAATGTTGCGTTTGGAGAGGTGATTGCTAATGAACGCACCATACGATTTTGGTTTAAACGCTTTCGTGGTGGAAAAACAAAGTTTACCAATAAAAAGGTAATGGTAACTGTTTGGTGGTCTCAGCATGGTGTTATTCACTATAGCTTTCTCCGATCTGGTCAAGCAATAACGGCAGATGTCTACTGTGCCGAACTCCGAACAATGATAGCAAAACTAGCAGTGAAATAGCCCCGACTCATGAATCGATCTTCACCATTATTGCTCCATGATAACGCGAGACCTCATACAGCACGAGAAACCGTTTTAACTCTACAGGAACTGCAATTAGAAAACATTCGTCACCCTCCGTATTCACCAGACCTTGCTCCAACGGACTACCATTTTCTTCGTGATTTGGACAATTTTATACGTTATAAAAAGTTTTCTTCTCAGGAGGCAGTACAAAATGCTATCACACAGTTTGTCGCATCTAGATCACGAGAGTTCTATCGCCAAGGCATAAATGACCTTCCTATTAGATGGCAGCAATGTATAGATAATAATGGTAATTATTTTGATTAATTAAATATGTTAAATTAAAAAAAAAACGAATTTCAATTTTTCAGTACAAATCGGCAATTTCATACTTTAACCCCTAATATTAAGTCCACTGTTACGCAGCGCGATAATATCTGCTGTCATCTCAATATTTCAATTTCCTTGCATTTCAAAGTGAACTACAACACCGGTAATAGATTAAATATACGTCACTAATCTACAATAACAACCAACCAAAAACAAATAACGTTCTATTTAGTCGCGGTGAATGAGTCGTAAGTTAACTGCATCTGTCTACCTTATAATTTATTTATTTAGATTTCTGTGGGTATAATCATAAAGATTAGCGAATATGTGAGCAAGGCGAACATGATACGGAACTATATTCAATAGCGTGAATATTCGAGTAGGTAATAATAAAAACATTTAAAAAAATTATCACCGCGCGTGAGATTCGAACCCACGGCTCGCTACGCATGAACGTGCTTACTGACGTATGATAACCACTAGGCTATCATGCCATACAATCTAATAGTTGAATTTATGAACTACAATCAGTTGCAAACGAATGTGAGAGTGTGTGTATATAGTATAGAAATTACTCATTGTATTATATATATCAAGAAGGTCGTAAGTTAAACAGAAGTGTCAATCTATTGCTTCGTGACACTGACACTCCACTTTTGACCCTTACTGTACAAGCCCACTAAAACGTAACCCGCGGTTCACGCCGGCCACTCTTCACGCTGCTTTATCGCCAGGAGTAGGCAGACACGACGCTATTACCATAAATACTGACACACTGTCTCGATTTTATGTAGCAGGGGATTATTCATGATAAATGATGGCGGATGAGACTAGTATATTATGGTGTTTTGTGGAACCTGCTGCTAATTTAGTTACCCACAAATTATTTCATTTTAGGGTTCATTAGCTATCAATTCATTTACTTATTTATACTTTAGTAAATCACAATGCTTGGTTTTGAAAAAAAAAAAACCACATTTTTAGTTTGATATAATAATATCAAACTCATTTCTAGCATTTATTTTATTTCATTAACTTTTTAATGGTTGGTCCAATGAGTATACTAGTTCACTGTAGCAAACGGCAACAATATCTTTATCACGTTTGCCTCAGCTTCAAGTAACAATACTACCTTGCCACTAATTACAGTCATTTTGCCCCCTTGGTATTATGCACGTAAAATTCCATACAAATGTACCTATTTCCGTGAACCTACTATACCTAAAGAAAATAAGACACCAAACTCGTTAGTGAAGGAACAAATTTGCCAGCAAGACGAAGAAAGTTGAGCGCGATGCGACGCTATAACTCAGCGAGAGATGACATAAATCATCGCACGAGTTTCGGCAGCTATTTATTGAGTGCTCGATTTGTGATAGAGTTAGGGAAATTTGCTGGTAGAGGAGGTTTTTCAGCTGATTCCCAAACAAATAAAGCTGTTTATTCAGCAAGCATAGGCTCAGAATTAAAACCTGTCAGAAAATTCAACTTAATTATTTCAAACTGTTTCAGTACTAACACTAACACACTCGACTCGCTAAGTGTAAATTAAACAACACAAGGAAACGAACAACCCAAAACGGAACAAGAAATTAATTACAACAAACTGTCACGGCGCCGCACAATATTCTAAGCTGAAATCTCACAAATATAAAGGAAAATGGTTTTTCAGCCTACAAGCGCTCTTGAAAACTGCAATTGTACGTTCCACGACTTGAACTGCACGATTTAGTTAAAATGTTTCAGCTAACATAACATTACGAATATAAATTGTGTTGTACTCGTACGAATTTCATTTTCAAGTACGAATGTAAAGAAATTGAATGAGTCTGCGAAGTGCTGCTTGAATTCATGGCAACCTAGTACTTATTAAATGTAATTTATTAAAAAATAGAGGCCTAGAGAATCTCTTAAACCGTTTAATGACGATATCTTTCAGTATGAAAACGTATTGGGTTATTTTCATTAGTATCATAGAATGCGACAGGAGGAAGGTGAGGAAGGATGAAAGGCCTAAAGTATTTGCCTGCTATTGAACATTTCTAGACGACTATTATAAATTCTGCGAAACGACTGGAGAAGAAAATAGCAATCTGTTGAATTTTAACTGTATTTTCACCTATTACACCTGTGGAATATTAATATTCATTATCATTGTTTATGTTTAACACCACCTAGTGGCAAAACACTCACAATTTTAACGTTAAAATCACTTAAAAAGTGAAGAGTCTGTTTCCCCACAAAAAAAAAGATATATGTAGATTAGTGCCATTAGTAGTGTAGAACTTGTAGCAAAATAGTCATTGAAAACTCAGGAAATGCTATTTAAAATATACAAAATAGATGCCAGCCAGCAACATCAAACTGAAAAGAAACATTTCAGGAAATAAGGTGCAGAAATAGCTCTCGACTGTAGTATTTGTCGATGGAATCGAACAATCCGCTCGTTGCAGTACCGTTGGCAATGTGATCAGCGACTCGATAACGAAATAACACTGTATGTACAAGTGTACCGCGTGCGGGGCCGGGACGAATGTATGTACAAGTGTGCCGTATGCGGGGCCGTGACGAATGTATGTACAAGTGTGCCGCGTGCGGGGCCGGGACGAATGTATGTACAAGTGTGCCGTATGCGGGGCCGGGACGAATGTATGTACAAGTGTGCCGTGTGCGGGGCCGGGACGAATGTATGTACAAGTGTGCCGCGTGCGGGGCCGGGACGAATGTATGTACAAGTGTGCCGTGTGCGGGGCCGGGACGAATGTATGTATAAGTGTGCCGCGTGCGGGGCCGGGACGAATGTATGTACAAGTGTGCCGTGTGCGAGGCTGGGACGAATGTATGTACAAGTGTGCCGCGTGCGGGGCCGGGACGAATGTATGTACAAGTGTGCCGTGTGCGGGGCCGGGACTAATGTATGTACAAGTGTGCCGTGTGCGGGGCCGGGACGAATGTATGTACAAGTGTGCCGTGTGCGGGGCCGGGACGAATGTATGTACAAGTGTGCCGTGTGCGGGGCCGGGACGAATGTATGTACAAGTGTGCCGTGTGCGGGGCCGGGACGAATGTATGTACAAGTGTGCCGTGTGCGGGGCCGGGACGAACGTATGTACAAGTGTGCCGTGTGCGGGGCCGGGACGAATGTATGTACAAGTGTGCCGTGTGCGGGCCCGGGACGAATGTATGTACAAGTGTGCCGTGTGCGGGGCCGGGACGAATGTATGTACAAGTGTGCCGTGTGCGGGGCCGGGACGAATGTATGTACAAGTGTGCCGTGTGCGGGGCCGGGACGAATGTATGTACAAGTGTGCCGTGTGCGGGGCCGGGACGAATGTATGTATAAGTGTGCCGTGTGCGGGGCCGGGACGAATGTATGTACAAGTGTGCCGTGTGCGGGGCCGGGACGAATGTATGTACAAGTGTGCCGTGTGCGGGGCCGGGACGAATGTATGTATAAGTGTGCCGTGTGCGGGGCCGGGACGAATGTATGTACAAGTGTGCCGTGTGCGGGGCCGGGACGAATGTATGTACAAGTGTGCCGTGTGCGGGGCCGGGACGAATGTATGTACAAGTGTGCCGTGTGCGGGGCCGGGACGAATGTATGTACAAGTGTGCCGTGTGCGGGGCCGGGACGAATGTATGTACAAGTGTGCCGTGTGCGGGGCCGGGACGAATGTATGTACAAGTGTGCCGCGTGCGGGGCCGGGACGAATGTATGTACAAGTGTGCCGCGTGCGGGGCCGGGACGAATGTATGTACAAGTGTGCGAGAAGTAGACGTAGAATTTAATTATAGTTTTTAGGCTTTACGTATTGTACCTATAAATAAACATATATTTATAAAAAAGGCAAAAGTCACTACAGACTTCTGTCTAAGAATGCGTAGTCTCCTACTGTTCACTGATTACAGCAGTCTAATATTATGCTAATGTTCAAGGGTCATGATGATGCAAATCATATTACAACACCACTACCACCACTCTAGAACGATGCACGACGATGACGATTTTTGGAACATAAAGCTTTATCACAAATGGTTTTTCGTATTTGTTTTTTATTCGTATCATTAACTATGTATTATACAACATCTGCTTATCTAAACTATCATTACCCACAAGCGTATTATATTATTGCCACTATATTAATTATTCGCAGAGCAACCGATACGATATTTTAATAAATTACTTTTATTCTGAAGAAACACCGCCCCACAAAACGATCCCATTTGAGAAAGGATTACTTCCAAGTAGTAGTTAAATGTTGAGTGCTACATTGATACATGTATAACTATTATAATGGAAGAAGAGGATAATTTTAATTTTGCCGTTTAGTTACCGAGTCAGATATCAATTCGTCAGATTAATCTAGTCCGATATCTACTACTATGGTGTTATTTTTACATGAACATTGACGAAAATACCATGGAAATAGATTCATTCTTTATAATCAAAAATTAATAAACAGTGAAACTCTATAATATTATAACTAAACCTCTAGAAACGAACGTGACACTAAAGCTTTCACTCTCACTATCTCAACAGTTCTGCAGTGCGATTCTGTAACCATCTCACCGTGAAAACTTAGGTGAAGTGAGCGCGGAGTGAGCTGTCATTCCAACTAATACTAGGGGTTGACACTATTGACAGCTCACCCTAAGCTCAATTCACCTAACTTTTCACGGTGAGATTTTTACAGAATCGATCGGCTGTTTGGATAACGAGTTACACGTTACAACATAAACTATGCGCCGCGAAACACCAATTATGACCAATAATAGAACTGTTCCATTATTTAGTAGTGTTAACTACTTAGCCCATTGTTGCCTGGGCATTGGGCATTCCAATCGTGGAGGCTACCTACATTTTTTTTCACTTCATCTCGATTAAATATTCAGTGGAAGGCTTAAAAACTGCGCACCGGTAACTACTGCTAAAGGGGTGGTGGTACATTTAGAAATGAGCAACAGAAAATATAACAATTATTTTATTTATTTATTTTACCATTTATATACATCATAATATATGTAAAGAAATGTTGATTGACTGGATAAAACCACTGACATATGAAAATACTGAAGCTCTCCTACAAAACGTAACTGAATAAGTTTAGTATACGATCCGCTCACACGCAGACTCGCCCATATCTACACATGCATTCACACACACATACTCATACAACCACACATCCATAACACTCATGTACACTCAACAACATATGCATACTCATGCACACGCTCACACACGTTCACATAATTATATTTTGTCTTACTACACCCATGTACTGCTTTTATTGTGTTTTAAGTAAGTACCTACTGTTGTGAAGGAACGGAGTCCTCTAATACAGGCATTGTTTGCTTAATTGAAGACTCCAAACCAAAATTGTTCGTGTATAACTTTTGGACACAATAATCGTTATTATTATCTCCTTTATTACATTTAAATACTTACAAATTACATTATTATTATTTTAATTGTTTTTATTATCTCGGGACCCTGGGGTCCCGGACCTTTGCAAGGCGTGCCAGGGGCCGAAGCCAACTCGCAGAGGCCCTTTAGATAATTTTTAAATGATGAGGAGGCACCAACCGACGGTTATCCCTGTATGCACCATGCAAGTGCACCCAAGGACAACCCCCGGTTGGTGCAGGACTATTGCAGAACATGGAAACAAAATATACTGGGCTATGGGTGTAGGTGGCTATTTTAGATCGGTTACCTTGAACTATGGAAGGCCTAAGTCCCCTGCCTGACCAATGATAATATAATTCACAGATAAAATGGCAGCGGGTGACTTGCACACTCAATAATGGGCCCCCCAAAACGGTTGCCAGCACATAGTGTCGTAGCAACAAGGGGGCAATATGTCCTGAGGTGCTTGTGAGGAGTGGAGAGGTATTCCACGGCTATCAGGATAATCCCGGAAGTACGGTCAAGATCCCTACCAGTATCTTACTGAAATGGTTCCTTCCTCCAAGCACGTTTGCTCTTGCGAATATCCACTCAAGCCAGCCAATAAAGACAAGAATGAGATGGGAGCTCTGTTCCTCGTCAGTGTTCACTCCAGCCGGCCAATAAAGGCAAGCCAGAGGTGAGGAACAAGACTTCTCCCAGGAGATAGGGTCCGTGGGGTCGCTACTGCTCAACAGCTCGCCACATGCTGCCCTGCGGGTTCCTGTATCTCTCTTGGTCTGACTCCTCACCTCCTAGACCTGATCCGGCGAAGTAAACTCTTCCATCACAAACCTAGAGTTTAGAACGCGCAAGCCCCACCACGACGTCAACGTAGAGATACGGCAGTGGGGATATTATTATTATTATGTACACACATATATAAACAGACAATGATAAACAGAACAGGAAAAATAGGTACAGAGGTGACGCTTATTTCATAAGAAATCTCTTCCAGCATACCTGATCCTCCCTGAATCCTTGTTTTCCTTGTATCACAGTTCCTACCTATTTATACTCCATGAAAAATAACATAAAATCTACTTTATGTAATCATTTTGTATTCAATGACCACATTTATGCAATAAGTAATTCAATTTCCTGTAAATTACCAAAAACTACTACGGTAACAATGCATCAGTAAAGGTATCGCCGAATATTGTTCGGCGATACCTTCTGTTATCTTTTCAATTATCAATTAATTGCTCGAAAAAGATACACAAACATAATAATCAGCCAGAATGTTTCCACTGCCGGGACTCAGGCGTCCTTTCTGTGAAATGAAAAATACAACATGCTAAAAGTAACACACATTTTGCGGAATATCCAGTGTGTCCCCCATACCAATACAGGCTATTAGAAGTCATGAAGGTATCGGGGTAGGCAGTAAAGCAGGTTTACGAGTGGTGCGCACAATGAGAGCCCCTCTATTGATACGCAACGTATCGGTCTGCGAACAATTTCGATTCGCCTTCATTTTAAATACAAACAAACAAACTTTAGGAGTTGTACATTACTGACGAGTATGTTAGGTTTTATATCGATGTTATTTAGACTCATTGGCTTTTCTAAAAGAGTATCTAGACATTTCGGATGTTTTTATTGATTTGATGTTTTTAGAAATTATAATTCTTTTAACTTCGTTCATAAAAAAGAAAACATTACAGGAAATATCTCTAGTTTGGAATACATTTGCCAAGACATAGAATTTGCCTCGATGGTCTTTGCCTCGAAGTCCTCAAATAATTCTAATCGTCTCTTCTTCTTTTTTTCAACGTCTGCCTTTCGCTTTTGGCGAGTCATTTCTAATCAGATCTTCCAAACATCCAATAAATGAACCACTTATTGAACTATGAAAATCGTCTAAAATTCAGCAAATGGAAACATTAAGCCAAAATGCAAGCACTGACGACAGCTGCGATCGATCACGAAGCAGACGAAGATGAACTAGTTGCAATAAACGGTGCAACTGCTAGATAATTTCATTCGGGTTCAAATTAAATCGCATCAATTGTTCCCGCAGTAACACAGCTCCTTGTGAAGGGGCTCATCTGGAAGCCTACTTTTGCCGCCAAGCACTATTATGAAGATAATTTATTACAATTGCAGGCACATAAGGTATTTCAACTGGATCTCTAAAATCGACAAAACATCAATAACTGTCTCAGTATTAATACTTTGATGATGGTGTGTATATGTGGTGGTAAATACTAAACATCAGATAGCATTTGGCGTGTTTGTCAAACCTATCACATAAAAAGAAAGTTTAGCATTTCTGCTAAACGATGCGCGAAATTTTGGGCTCTAATCCCCAATACTAGTGGAGATCAGTTCTATTTAAGGTTTTAAGCCACTTACTGGTGGCTTCAAGAGCACATGATACCAGCACACGGCGGTAACTGCGGAGTAAACACACTGTAACGCCCACGAGACGTCACTCCTGCCACTACGCTCTATTGACGCGCTGGCGGGCCGCCAAATACTTCTGAATCTCTTTCAGCTGCTCAGCTTAACTTAGAACCTTATCGCAAGGAAGTAAAGAAAGTATGATGTACTCATTGATAAGTTTGTTCGTGTGGTCAGCATGATCAATTTATTTTTGCAGTTCACCGCATCCAGTTTTCAACTGTGTGTCTAAGCAATATGGTTGAGTATTATATTCCAGAAGTAGATAGCGTTGGTTATAGGTAGCTGGATGATAGTAACGGTAACGGGAAAAGGCTTACTGGTCGTCTGGGGTGAGATGTTCAGTTTTTTTACACGTTACATGCAAAAATTAAGCAATACTTCAAAAGAGGCATCTGGTTTTATTGAAGTTCTATTCCAAAGCAATAAGGTTGAGAATCTGTTGTTAAAAATGAGATTTTGGATATCTATGTATTTGTCATGAATTCTGTTATAGTAGAGTTTCGGAATGGTTGATAATAATTTTGTGCTCAAATAGCAATCCGTCTGGAATGAAGTCCGGCGACCTCGGATGACCTCTGGGGCCTTATTCTCAATGACACAAAGAACGAAACCGCGCGAAATAAACGCGAGATTGGCGGGATTTGATAAGGAATTGTCGTAGTTTCAAAGTAAGAAATCGTTAAGTGGTCACAGTGAGGGCTCTGTCTATTGACCAATAAGGATATTATTGGACTTGAGATAGAAGTTATAGAAACATAAACGTATCGCTAGAATAACAAATACCTGACGATGTTTATTCAACGTTTTACAAACAGAGCAGATTCCAAGAACCCCGGCATCGGACAACACCGGCTTTGTCATCCTGATATACAATTAAAATTATGTATTATTTGTTGATAAGCAGGCACTCGACAAAACATATTTAACATCGGAGTACGCCTTCGTACAGACAGAAATAGAATGAGTGATAGACAGACATCACTTTACTTTCTCGTGTTTCACGTTCAAGGGCCTGTTGAATAATCATTTCAATTTGACATATTTAACAAAAAAGCGGCCAAGTGTGAGTAGGCTTCGCACACGAATCGTTCCGTACACAGACTTATATTGGCCGTACAATATTAAATAATTACCTATTTTTTTAAATGATGTTGTTATAGAGAGTAGTACATACTCTGTGAAAATTTTTAGTGTCGATCCATTACGTCATAAAAGATACAGCCCTGTGACAGACGGACGGACAGAAGAGCCTTAGTATGTAATGGGGTCCCGGCAGCAATGAAATTGTCATGTTTTCATGACAGTTGTTGTTTAATAAAGCTGTTTAATTTAGTTTTCGTAACTATTTAAAATAAAAACCTTGTAAAATTATCGGATTGCCTGTCGGTTTTATTATATAGGCCGAAATGAGATTCCTCACGACATAGATTAAGTTCAATATGCCGATTAAAAAAACGTTTTTGGTACCTTCATGTCATATTATGTCAATTGATGGTCTTACAGCTGCAAGTACAATGCAGCTGTAAGACCATCAATTGGCATATTCAGAAGCAAACAAGTCACAACCAGCGATTGTATTATTTTGTTTTAAAACAAAAGCAAATGCAAGACAAAGACGAATCACTGAGCGACGTCGTGACATCACGGATAGCTCTATTATCGGACAAACAGTCGCCGACGTAATCAATTTAGTTGCGCTGCGCTCGCGCTGGACGACTTGATTTCAGTTTTACCATGGGACAAGTTATAAGCATAGCGATTGAATTGGTCAGGACTTAGGATGCGATTTCACCAAGTATGTGCGAGGATGCGTAGCATTGCGACCCAGTAATAGGATAAACTCATCATTATAACCCAGCGCTGAATTCTTACCTGCGATACTGGATAACAACTCCCCATACATATCCGGGACATGTGTGAAAATAGAACAAACCTCGAGAATGGATGGGGGAGAGGCGATGTTCTTCAATGCATCTTCGCCGAAGTAATTGTTTTATTCGTCTGCGTTTTGACGTGTTTTGTGCGTATTGTGTGCCCTTAAATATCATTTTTTAGAGGAAGATGTAGAAGTTTAAAAAAAATTAATACTGAATTAAATCCGTCTTCAAGATATAAGACTACATGAGCAGCAGAATCTCCGATGGACGGCAACAGCCGACACGGTTTTTCAACTTCAAGAGGCAATCCATAGCGATAGCTAATGCATTTTTTCTATTTTGTAAATTGATAATGGATCAGTTTATTATGGTGAGAACATGGCAGTTAAGAATATGTCATGCTCACTTAAATGTCTCGCTGGTGGTGGCGCGTGTGTCGGATCATTCGGTTCCCTACAAAATGATTCAGCTAGATAGTGCTGATCCAAGCGTCATGTTCGTGAACGGACGCCGTCGGTTAAGACTGGTCAACTCTTGACTGTCATCTCTTAACTGTCTCTAATATAAGATTTATAATAAGCCCTGGGGCTTATTAGAAATCTTATATTTTGAATTGTTTCTTCACTTGATATATCATTATATCCATATAGAAGCAACAATAATAATGTACCCAGGATTGTGTAATAATATCTTGATTTGAAAGAGTGTCCTTGGAGTTTCTTGCCCCTTCTTCTCCATAGAGATCTACGTTTTGGAATGGGCAACTAGCTTCAACTTTCTGACTTACTGACCGATTATTTGACAATTCAAAAGTGCCTGTAAACCATTCACAGGCACTTTTGAAATAAATGCTTTAAGTTTGAATGCTTAAACCTAAATTAAACCTTTTGTTGAATAATTAAATCATGTTAAATTTTCAAATAAAACGCAGGAGAAAATCCCTTCCAGTACATCTAAAGTGCACAAGATAAACAAACAAAATGGAACCTAATCTAATCTGTCTAGGTACATCGAGCCCTCGTTCAGTATTCCTGGTGCGGACTCCTGCTGCCTTAATACCTGAGGATGTAAAGTCTGTAATGACAGATATATTTCACTGCTAAGCGCATTACGGTATCGTGGCCAGGATTAGTCCCGTGCCATCTGCTGCAATGCTGCGATCTAAGGAGAAATAGTGCAATGAATTATGCAGGCGTTGGTCACTTATATAACATCACGCCTGTATTACCAAAAGGGTTAAGTATTTAGTACAGTCACGAACAGAAATATATTACTACAAGATATCCATAGTAGCTGAGCTGTTTAGCGCAGCTACTATGGATGTCTTGACGACAGATTTTAAGGGATAAATCTTGAAGTCAGATATTATTGCCGAGCTGTTTATAGTAATACTTATGCTCGTGACAAAAGGTTAAGTACATATTTTGCTAGTAGCATCGCATAGTTAGTTAGACAAACCTGACACAAACCGAGCTGCTAATGAGACCTTCCTGATATAAAAAAACCATTATCACTTTACCCGACCTAGGAATCGAATCCATCCTTGTATTGGCGTTCGAAAGTGAATTTAAATGGCCTACTTAAAATAAATCATTTGACTTTAACATGACGCCGCCGCGCCGTGCTCAGCAGCTTAGCTTGCGACCACTACACCGACGAGCCAGGTTGGAAAAAAGATGTTTGCGAATAAACCATTCAATAGCTACAGACACTTTGAATGTGAAAAGCCAATAGTCTAATTAACAACTGAAATGTAATTTAGTACACCATAAATAAGATAAATTAATCAACACACTATATAATTGCTTCAGCAACTCAAAACTAATTATCTCTAAAGTTTTCAACACTTACAATAACAAGTTTCCAACACAATCCACGTCGACATATTTAGGTACCTAACTAACAAAGCACGACGAAGTAAATATATTTCAAATTTAATCTGTACTAAGTGATCCGCTGCGAGATGATAACAATGTAAACGTCAAGATGCTAGTGTTGACTAAAGATTGCTATCTGCATCCCTTTCTAACTCGAAGAGTGAGATAGAGAGGACCAGCCAATCAGGTGATTGAATTGTATCGCACGCACAATAGAATGGAAATTAGATTTAGTGAATCACATTGTTCGTCTGCTTGTGTAGGGAGGGGAGTATCGATAAATGATCATTTCAGAGCAATAAATGGTTCGTATTTATTTGTGTATGGATTTCTTGTATGGTCGGATAATTGTATTGTATTAGCTGTTATTAGGCTGGGTTTCACAGATATAAAGGTGGGTATTAAATATTGAATCATGCACTGATTATTATGTCATCTTTTTGACCCATAAAATATATAAAATCATGTAACGAATTATCAGCCACAATTTAAAGTAGGTACGGTCAAGTCTTGACGGGTACATACCACTAATCTGGTTCCAAAAAAAGGCTTCAATATTGCTGAAAAAATATGATAAGAATTGAGATGCCATTATTTCAAATCTTTAAGTGGTTGCATTTTTTCGATATCCACTAAAACACAACCAATTTAACGTATTATTTTTAGTATCAACCGCCAGACCAGGTCAGCAATATAACACAAGCAATAGACCCACAATGCGACATTATTGCCCAATTGCAGAACAATCTCACATCATAATCGGTACGTGCCACAAATTCTGGAGCAGCGTCTATGCTGCACTCTGGTCCGTCACGGCGCGCGGCGTGGGACTAGGGAGCTATAAATTGAGCTCGAGAGCTCACACCTGACAGCTGCCGAGTTCAATTAAACTGACGCTACGTTTTACTTGTAATTTGATGATGTTAGAATTCTGGGAAGAGAATTCATGAAGTGGAGATAGAATAGTATATATTATACATATACAAAAATAATGAATACACAAACATGGTACATAGTTTCATACTATACAAATATGCGAAAATATATCTGTCTGTATGTCGGTCTGTCTGTCTGACTGTCTGCTTGTTACCTAGTCACGCCTTAACGGCTAAACGGATTTGGCACTTGGATAGATTATGACCTGTGTTAGGACATAGGGCACCTGTTAGGAGACTTTTTTTTATCACTGCAGTACGTTTCTGTGGACTATTTCCGACCTCGACGTGGACGAACCCGCAGGCAAAAGCAAGTGTAAATTTATAAATGATTAGGTACATAACATGTATTGTACACGTTTAAATTGGGGGTGGGGGTGGGGAACACACCTCAGTGGTTAATAAAACTAACTAAATAGCTTAACTGTCATAATATAGTATAGCCTTTTGATTTTATTTAATTTAATTACGGGGTATGTCAAACCCCACCTAGTATGGCAAGTGAGAGTTAGTCACTTAGTATACGGAAGGTTAATACGAGTACAGAAGGTTGGTACGGTCAGCAACAAAAGTTGATTTGAGTCTCGTTTTAAACTTTGGTCAAAGCTTCATCTAATTAGAAGATTATATCCAAGATAAGAATCCTTGGAAACATGCTGGTCCTGCTCCATAGGACAATCTCTAGAGTCTAGACAAAATCAAACTGGTTGCTAATGTAATTGTATAATTTATTATTTTTTTTTTACATTGATTTACATTCTGTAATTACTTAAAGTCACACCCGGACTTATTACTCTTTATTTATTTATGGAAATCGTCTACTTTTAGAATGTTTGGAAATATGTGAGCACCATGTATCCATCACATAGTCAATTTATATGTCATGGTTTCATTAATCCATTTTAATTCATTTACCTATTGTGGTATAGTAATTTTATTCTAGGTGCATCGTCTTCACAATAAGTATATAATCAATGTGTGCAAAATATTGGAAAACATTTTAAAAGAGTAACGGTGGAGTTTCTTGCCCATTCTTCTCTATACGAAAACTACCTTTTGCAAGGGGCGACTAGAATCAATTTTATTTTAATTAAATTTTTGCCGATCTAAAGTGCCTTTTATGTGCCTATTTGAAATAAAAAATTTGACTTTGACTAATTCTATGTTATTAGACCATTTCTTTATTTCCTAATCATCAAATTCGTAGATCCAAAACAAAGTTGGCGACCTACTAACTCGTTAAGATTGTCTCAAAAAGTCTTCAAAATTTACTTTCGAACTTTCGACTTTTAGGCTATCTAAATTACTAGAACTGGAGTGTGCGACTTAACAATAGTCAATTTACAATTTCTTCGTCAATTTGCTTTATTGAGTTCCAATTATGATTACTCCGATTGCCATGGAAGTTTATATTAGTTCGTTTTAAAGCAGCGTTTTATTCAAAAGAGATTATTTTTTCTGACAATTGGACGCTGGGAGCGTCTTTAACATTATTTGAGGCTTTTAACGTTAATTTTTAATAGAATGCTTTACTTTTCTGTCTATTTTACAAAGTGGTTGACTTGGCTAATATACGCCGACATTCCAAGAAAAATATAATCATTTCGAATGAGTTTCTGAATAGTTCCTTTGTCTAATATTTGATTAAGTTCTTCTATTATGGCGATTCAAATTACTTTTCATAAAGTGAGAGTTCTTAATAAATCCTACCTTAATTAAAAAGGAAAAATATTATAATTTATCAACTTCACAAAAATTCTCAACTCATAAAAACATTTAAGTTCACTCAGGTGCCATGAAAAAACAGCATAAGTACGTAAAAATCCTACAAGAAGATTCTTTAAAACACTCCTTTAATTAGCTGAATCGCCAAAGAAACCGTTCAAACTTTTCAACTTCCTCAATTTCCTTACAAAAAGTGTTCAAGTTCGCTTACTAAACACAAATTACTCGAGTATCGATTAACAAGTAATCGGCGAGGCGAGAGGCATTAAAAAAACTTATTGACTTCACTGAGCGATGCCGACGTTTAGACTTCGGACCGTCGGGAGATTGGTTATGTAACTTGGTAGAGGACTTCAGAGTAGTTTGAAACTTTCGAACAGTTTTATTTCTTGTTACAAGTCTATTTGGACTGAAAGTACTAGTACAAGTTAATTTTGATCATCACTAAAAACGTTGAAGTATTATATTGATGAGGAATGAGTAATCTACATTAATCTACTCTGCATTAGGATACCCAAAAGGTTTTGTAATAATCGTCTTTATTGTAGCTCATATTCCGAACTCGATTTATTCAAAATTGGCTATCCGTATCCTACTTTACATAAGCACTACGCAAAACTGGCGCCCATTCTCCTTGACCATAAAGTGGCAATGTCATGGCATTCTGCCAAATTATACTGACGGGATCGTCCGCCGAATGCATGAGATACTTCTAACAGAACCCCATCATGCTCTGCATTTTAAACACATTTTTTTATTTAAATCAGTGTTTAATTTAAATATGTCAGACTGCAAGCAGTTTGCGAGGGCTGAGCATTGAAGTGGCACGCTTGGCGGCTTGCCAGACTGCACGCAAGGGAATCACTTGAGCTGAGCAATTAAGGCGTCTTCTTCGGACGCTCAGTGCTGCGTTCTATCTTAAGTGAGTTGCAAATCGTTGAACTATAAATGCATTGTATGGTATACGATGGACAAAAAAATGCTTTCAAAGTCTAATAATTATTTTCAAATATGCACATAAAAGTAAAAAATTACAGTAAAATCTGGAAAGTAAGTAGTGGTAGTAGTAGTAGTAGTGTCTAAGTATTCTAGTCGCTTTGAAATGAACCGTGGCGTGACCGTGACGTAGTTTTCCCTCGAGCAAGACCTTGTAGTTTAAGATGAAGAAAGTTTAATTAAAAGATAAATCAAATAGTGCATTTCTCAAAGTTTTTCGTTACCTGACTTTTTGCAGCCGCCATCTTGGATTTTCATTTTGACCTCACTATCGGCTTCAGCCCCCTCGAAAAACACGTATACTATCTCCCTTTCTCTATTTTTGTGTGTGTCTCTTTTTATTACATTAATAAAAAATCGTATGGAGGGGGCATAACGCTTTATCGTTACGTGCCGATTTCATCCATTGTACTCCTACTGCAAGAACTTCGTTCCCCGCGTTTACACCCTTACACATGTTGAAGTCTTGTAAAAGACTGGCCAAAAATATGTCGTGTATAAAACATGTATCATACATGTATTGTTACGTTATTTCACACATGTAATGTAAACTAATTGGTTACCTTTTTGACAACTTTTCTAAGAGATTTTTATACAACTAGTCTTTGCAACTTAATTCAGCCAACTAATATAAGCAGGTAACCTGAGATATTATGACAGCGTGTTAGTTGAATTTATCAGCTTTTCAAAAACCAGCTGTTAGCTACCTATAGCCCGAAACAGAACAATCAAGCTACTTTCACGATACTAGATTTACAATTTAAGCCCCGCTTAAGGCGAACCTAGTACTCGTACACAACATGGTATAACATGTTTTATACCGTAGTGTAAGCGCGGGATATTATCAAGATGAAGACATGTAAAGTGCTTAATGGATCGTGAAAATAAATTCCCGGATTGTACCTCAACTTACAACAGCACGCAGTTTTGGTTAGTACAATCGTTTAGCCCATGTACAGTAACGCCCGAAACTCCAGTGGCATGCTTAAGGACTACATTGCTATGAACTGTGCGAGCACGATACAGCCAGTGCGTGTGCGTGTATGATTGAAATAAGATTATACTTCTGTTGCATTTGGAATACGCGACATAGTGGCGACCTGTGTGTATTTTAGCAATGCAATGGTCTTACCATTATTAAAATCGAATAAAAAACAAATTATATAAAATCCGCGTAAATGTAACATGCGCTGGTAGCTGTTTGGGCTTAGCAATGGATTCACGATCAATGAAGTCTGAGTTCGAATCTTAATTACAATGTGTGGCTTTTTTTTGTTTCTTTGAAACCATAATAATATTTGTATTTGAAGCAAAAACTTGTTAGGTAATATTTATGTTTATTTATAAATAAGCATGAATACATTATAATGTATATTTATTTAGAAGAAGTTAAACATTAGTTATTGTATTGTTACTTAACTATTTATGTGATTATGTTGTATTTAATTGAAATATTTTCGGTGTTAGAAGGTGGAAATAAAAAAGTCGTGCTGAATGATAACAAAAATGTTTATTAGTTTTATTTATTTATAAAATTAGCAAACTTTTATGAGAATTGTGACGTCACATTCCTGCCTAGATAAAAGAAGTTCTCTTGTAAGGTTCATAAGATTTTTTGTTGTATACCCACAATAACTTATGTATCAAGGAAAGGATAATTATTCTATTAACACAAATATAATTGTTGATACCCACTTATTATAGGTATCGGTATTCAGTAGAGTTTATTGAAAACTAATATATGATTTAGACTTTATGAACATGTTCTTTATGTAACGTCACAATAAATGTATTGAGGTTATAGCTTAAGTGTTAATTTTCTTGACGAAAAGAAGATTAAAATTAAAGCTTAATATTAGATCATTAAATAATTACGGATATATATTAATATAAAAATAATAAAGCTGAGAAAGATAAACAAATCAAATATCTTGACTTAGCACATGAGCTTGATGACATGTGGAATGTGAGCTCGACTGTCATTGTGCCTATTGTCGTATCGGCCAATGGCCTGATGGCCGAAAGGCTCGATCAACATCTATCGAGGCTCTCGTTAGGCGGTTGGATCAAGGGCCTGATTCAGAAGGCAGTACTCCTCGATACGGCTCGCATTGTGAGGAGGTTTCTATCTCTGGAGCCCTAACCACCGGTAGCTTGGACCCTGCTCCCAACACCGGTGGATCACTATTTTTTTATATTTTTAAATGTTTTTTTTTTTTGTTTTTATACTAATATTTAAAAATGTAATAAAATAAGACAATTAAATGAATAAACGAAATAATAATAATATATAACGTTTATTTTCTCTACACAGGTTATGAACATAATGCTAGATTTTGACAGTAGTGCACGAACAAGGAGCTAACTTTGTGAGAGATAGGTTTATATAAAAACCTGTATTACACCACCACCAGGTCACCAGGTCACCAGGGCCCTCCAGCGGCTAGATGCCCGTTTTTTGGATACACGACATAAAACAATGCAGTATACTTAACGAATTATAAATTAATAAACACAATAATATAAAATTTAGTAACAAATATAAAAATAACAACAAAAAATACGAAAAAAATTATAGAAATACCAGAGCTTGTGGGAAGAGAGTGGCCGGAGAAAGTGTATGAAAAGATGTAAGAGTGTATGTGAGTGGTTGTTTGAGCAAGTGTGGTGCGAGTATGGTAGATGGTATGTAGAAGCAGCAGAGAGGATGATTAATTAATATAAAGATAGTCTATCTGAGGGGGATCAACAAGTTCTCAGTTCCATGATAGTCTAGAGTTTTTAAGAAGGAAGTGACAGAAATTTTACAATTGTATTTAGTTAGAGGATAAATATTAAGGATGATATTAAGCTTATTGTACAGATATGGTCCCAGAAAGAAAAAGAAATTACGTGAGTGTGCAGCGCTGGAAGGTTGAGTTTGGCATACTCTGCCTTTACGGCGCTTATCCCTAAAAGAATTCGGATCCTATTGCAACCAGGAGTGTTGTTTAAGCATCGTACGCAGTATAAAGGTTTGCCTAACAGTAAGTAAATCCCAGCTCTTAAAAAGGTCTACGGTTGGGAATAGGTAAGGGAGACCGGCGCGGCGCCAACTTTGAGGATAGCACGCTGTGCCCTCTCAACTTCAATGAGGTGAGTCCTCGCGGCACCTCCCCAGGATGTAATGCAGTAGTCTATTAAAGATTGGCACAAGGCATCGTAAACCATCCTAACAACCCGTCGGTCCGCTGCGTGTGTAAGGGTTTTGAAGGTGTAGATTAATTTACGCAACCGGGTTACAAGGACTTTTATGTGCAGTTTGAAAGTCAAGAATTTATCTATAATGATACCAAGGTATTTGATGCATGAGAGTAAACGCACCCACGATACAGGAGAAATTCCTAGTGTGGAGCAACGTTTTTCTAAAAAAAAAATATGCTAAAGTGTGATGGAGGAAGTTGATTTGACCTATGGGCAAAAGTAACATACTGGGTTTTGCTAACATTCAACGTCAAAACATTCGATCGGAGCCACTCGCAGACTCGATTAAATCCCTTTTGGGCAGTATCAAAGACCTCCTCCCAACTCTGTCTCTGTGGAGTTGGCAGAGGCTGTTGACATCCGTTGCCGGCCGTGGTCGAGTCGATGGTCGGCAGCGAAGAGTCCTGGGACGCGGTGGTTTCCTTCTGCGAAACAGTCGTCTCGCAGAAGGAGGCTGCGGAAAGGGAGAGGGAGATCTCGTCCACTCACCCGGTCCGCAGCAGGCGAACCGGGCGTCGGCGGAGGTCGGACAACGCCCTCTTCCAGCCCCCCTAAATGGGTCCAGGGGCGACGGACTCGGGGACGTCCGTTGCCCCCTACACATCAGGACCCGAGGTGGCGGCGCGTACTGTTCCATGCGCGTCCCTCTTAGACGTCGCGGGGGGAGTCTAACACCTCACTCCCCCCCTGACCCAAGGAGGCCCGCGGTGGCGGGCCGGCACTAGTCGGGGGTTGCGGAAGGATCGTACGGTCCCGTGACCCCCGGCGTAGGTGTGATATGGAACACCGGGGTGGTTTTTAGTCAGTAAGAGTCTGACAGACCCCGTCGCCCGCCCCAGGGCGGCGGACATCCATGAGGATTTTCCACCCCGGAAACAAAAAAAAAAAAAAAAGCTGTTGACATACACCTTGAATAACGTTGGGCCGAGTATGCTGCCCTGAGGCACACCGAATTCGACACATACCTCATCGCTTATGCTATTGTCAATCCGAACTTTTTGTTTTCTTCCTGTAAGGTAGTCCTTCATTAATTTTAAAGGAATACCTCTTATACCAAACCCTTCCAACTTTTTGAGAAGGTGCGGGATAGAGACTATGTCGAAGGCCTTTGCCAGATCAAGGAATACTGTTAAACCTTTTTTCTTTTGGTCTAGGTTGGTAGCGATGGAGTGTAAGAGATCGTGAATCGCGTCATTGGTTGACTTTTTATAACGAAAACCATATTGATTGGGTGAAAGAAGATTGTTAGACTCTAGGTAGTTTATTATACGACGGTTTATAAGTCGTTCCAAGATCTTTGAGAGAGTTGGTAAGATGGAGATAGGGCGGTAGTTATCGACACAGTCTTTCGCCCATATATCAATAAGTATTACTAAATATTTACATAGTTACACCGTCTAATTATTAAAACCAAAACATGTAAATATGTGTTTAACCCTCATTAATTTCAATATAGTCAAGTAGACGTTTGCGCATGGACCCTACAATATTACCATATATTTCGGTTCCTAAATAAAAATTCTAAAGCTTAAAGTTAATTCTTAAGTTAAATTTTCCCACACCTCCATGCAATGGGCTCTAAAATCTGAAAATATGGTAGTATTCCAGTCAAAATCTAAATAATAAGTTTCCCGTGGGAAACGTAATCGTTCTTGTTTATGTCTTTCTGTCAAGAAGGGCTTTTTAGCTGGTCTTCTGTGATGCAAGCCTTCAGCGTGGAGGGCACAGCGAACAGTTTGCAATGAGGTGTCGAATAATACCGCAAACTGTCCAGTTGGCGTGAAACCATTTGTTTCATACTCGCTCACCATTATGTCGTCACTGCGCCTCGCTAATAAGCGACGGCCTTCCACTTCGCTGTCGACTAGCAAGGCTACCATCTTTCTCATATCTCTTGATCCAGCGACTTACAGTATTCCTCTAAAACTAAAAAAACAAAGTGATATTAGGCAGCTATAACAAAATACTTAAATTACTTCATTTTTATAAATTATTTATTTAATATAACAATATAATATTAAAATATTAAAACTCTGCATTTATAAATCCAATAATAAACACTAATTATACTTTATAATAATTTTTTAGGCCTCATGATGGATTTAAAAAACAATAAAAAGAATTAATCCATATGTCACCAAATAATCTTAGGTAAAATAAAAGTATTAAGTTACAATTCATAAATATAATACTCACATTCAGTCCGGTTTCATCAGATATTTCTGTTCTATTAAGACCATTTTTATGTAGCGCAATAATAGTCGCCCTCGATCAATATTAATATTTGCCTGCATTTTGAGAATAAATACAATACCGTTATCTATTAAATCACACGTTACTAACCAACAACTAAAACCAAATGACAACGTTTATTCCGATTAAGTTAACTATTTCTAAAACTCATGTCTACCTCACAGAAATCTGAATTCTTTATTTAGTTTTCTATGATCTACCTTTCTAACTTTACGAAATGTGTGAACAAAGCGAGCCCAAGTGCCTGTGGAGCAGGACCAGTATTAAGCCAAGCAGTTTTATCTACGACTCGTCCAACTTGTAATAATTATGCTTGTTCACATAGTGTGCGTTTAAAATATCGAGTTGTATTTTATTATAACATTTTACACAGTACCCCATAAAAGAAGTTTTTACTTTAGACAATCTGAAGCGCGGTTGATCTAGTTTGTTCCTATTCCTAGTGTTAAAATTATGTCTGTCACTTATCTTACTAAAAAGATGTAGATTTTATCGAACGTACATGTTTTCGTATATATATACTAAAAATAGGAACGGCCCCAATATTGAGCCCTGCGGTACACCCATTTTGACTTTTAAACTCAATGAATTCACACCATTTAGTTGAACTTGCTCAAATCTATCATTTAAATACGAATTACTGGTAACAAAAAAAATATTCATGTAGTATTCATACCCACAATAAACAACGCCGTTTGCAAGTCGCAAGCCCAATTATAACTGAAAATGCAACACAAATATTATTGTGGAGCAGTCGTAACTCGTAGGTTTCGGAGACCGACGCGACGGCATCGTCAGGCGAAGTTTTTAATAGTGTTATGTACTTGTGTCAAGTCACCGCCCGAGTTAATTATTGGCGCTGACCTCTGACACTCTTTATGCGAGTCTCGACCTTATTTGCAGCTGTTGACTAATTAGGTAATTCTCCTATTGTTTGGTTATTGGAGAAGTGGGAATTAGTGTTGATATTTCAATTGTTTTTTTTTTGTCTTCGTGATATCATGCAACAATCCATTTGATTTACTATTTATCATCATATATGTATAATAGTGCATTTGTTATGGTCGTTTTAACCAAAACACCGATCGTAATTTCAACGTAGGTACCGAAATACGAAGTGTTTAACTTATACCTCCAATAATTAAACTAACTAACAACTTATTACTTCCAATAATTTTATTGTTAATATAAAAGAACACTATAAAACAGGATAATGATTATTACCCCTTCAAACTTTTAATACTTACTATCATCGATCATTCTCATCGCTGCATCTACAATTGTATATAGGTACCTAACATCGCCGTTCAGTTTGAAGTTGGTTGCGCACCAACAATTTGACGCAGATTACTGCACATTTCGGATGCATTGCTCTCAGCGATGCTGCTCACAATATTGAGGCAATTTCTAGGAATAGCTTGCTATGTTTCCCGTCGTATGGGATAACTTGAAGTGGATTCAATGGCTATTATCACAGGCCTTGTTCAAAGACAACGGGTACAACACACATAAAATAACAATTGGTCGCATTTTCTTTCATTTTGACAGTTCAGTCACATTCATTGCATTATTTACGGTGCTGAACAGATGAATTTATTAAACCTGTGCAACAATGGATTACAAATATCCTTTACAACTCTAGAATTGTGATTGAAACTGTATTACGCAAGTAGGGTGCTAAATGTTGACGTGGAAAAGATATACCGCGACTTTCTTTTGTTTTTAAAGAAGCTTTTATTTGAATAAAATAGTCACATCTGCATTTCAAAACACAGTTTCTATTCTGTTTGTCGGTTGCCGAGGTATTAAGGCTGCATATAGCTAAGGAACTTAAATATTTACCTATAAATTGTCTCAAACTTTCTTGATACCACCATTCCTTTTGATGTCGTCTTGTTAACCTTCGTTAAATAAGCAATATTTTACCAACGTCATCAAAGTTATTAAGAAAATAACCTCTGCTGAATTTAAGCCTCCTCCAGACAGCGGATTTGTAATTTATTATTAAGTAGTTAAAAGGACAACCCACACACAAGTTTATTTACTTTCTAGAGCTGAACCCCAATATATCGCAGAAAGCATTTTATACCGTTAAGGATTATATCGAGCACAAAAAGGCTTGGGATTGAGCTGCTTCCAATTTTTACATATTATTATTGAATGTTTTTATTTATTTTTTCTCTTTTGTTGTTTTTTTTTATACACTTTGTCATTAATTAATTTTATATATACTATTAATTATTGTGAATGTGAAGACTATGTGGATCATTTTAATTATATTATTTGCTCTCTGTTCTCTTAGTTTTTGTCATGGTCTGACAGTTTGAGTAATTAATGTGGCCTACCCAAATGTCCTTTCTTTGGTATAACACATGATTTATGACAAATGCGTGCACTGACTGGACAGGTCCTCTCAATCTTTGTGGTTCTTTCCTCAAAAGACCATCTCAGACATCGATCTACATGGTCTTCATATGATCTGACCAAGATTATGTCTGGACTCTAAAAGACACTGACCACTACGTTTATTTCAGCCTTTCTTCTCAAACTAGTCAGATAGGAAACGCCGACCTCATCTAGTTTTAAAATATGATTGACGTGTAAAAGTGTTTCTACAAACCTACTTACAAAATAAAATCATTTATCATTTATCAAAATTACGGTTGATGGATCCAAAAGCATTAAAAAACTCTTCTTGTAGTTCACAATAGTGTGTATTATAAATATTATATCCTTAATACATTGCGCGGTCATCCGTAATACGAAGTGTGGAATATTCTAGACTCTGAAATGCTTAGAACATTTTATTTTGCAAGACTATCCAAATCAAATCTTGATTTTGGCTTGTTTAAGAGAAAGGTTCCAAATTGACCAGTCGCTCGTGTCCCACGGCGTTCGAAGTCAGTTACTAAGATCACCTGCGTGCCAGATACGTTCCAACGCATATTGAAATAAGATTTTAACTATTATGCGTAAGTAGGTAGTGAAAGGCGTTTAGAGGACATTTTAGGAGTTAGTGTTTTTTTGATAGAGGTTATGCAATTGCAAATTCATCGATCAAAACTGCAATGCTATGTTCTAGGTACAAACGTGCTAGTTATATGAGACTTTAGAGGTTTTCTATAAGATTGACAAGAAATGGGTAAAATATTAATTAAACACAATTGCCAAAAATTGCATAATTAAGTTCGTGTTAGCGCATTTTTAGATGCAGCAAAAATAGCAAATTATCATCGCTGTTTCTCCTATTCAAGTTCCACCAAATAAAAGTCTTCCAAAAAAGATTTGCCTCTCCAAATAGACACCGCGTAATGGCGATCGGTGTAACGACCACCATCAGGCCTAATTGACGTTCCCGCCAAATTTACTGTCTTCAGTCTTGACTGACGGTTGCGATTAAAATGAGTAATGCGAACGTACGAACGAAATAAGGTTCGGAGGTAGGGTTGGAATAATGTGCTTTAAGTGCTGTTTTATGGGGTATAATAACGGAGTATATTGTAGTGTTATGTAGAATCATCCTATGCCTCTTAGCGCAGTTCACACGAACTGAATGTGATGTGGACACCGGACGTATAATTACCGCAAAAGTTTAAAAAGTATTGATTATTCCTTTAAGAATAGTAAGTGCATACTTAAATATTATATCATTTGTGATGTAATAGACAATGTAGACAATCGAAGCAGACTTAAGTCCACGATTCACGAACGTGACGAATAGTCATTTCATGATCGAGCATTCCATACGCCGCGGCCTTTTTTCGTGTTTATTATAAATATTGGCACAAAAAGGACTAAAAGAAATTCATTATTCAGTTCATGAAGCCTTGTAAAAAAGGATTGTCATTCCCTTGTGTGGTGACCAACGCTGCTAATTTTTGCTTCGAAGGGATTTATCATCCGCCGGAGCTATCTGCATATTTGCCGATATGCAAATGGGCTATCAATCGAACATCGCAAACGTGGACCAAATCGGTTGCATTCATATTTGGGAAAGTTTGTAAATATACGGAGCTGTTTTGCTTAGAGTTGGCATAAATGTAGAACTTATTTTAGTTTGCCAATACGTTATTTATCACGTACAAGCACTGCTCTATCGCCACTAACTATCTCACGATAGCTAGTGGGGTTTTCCTGTTGAAGGCTAAAAACATACAAGGTTATTTTTTAAAGACCAGCCAAATTAAGGATGTCCTTAAATTTGGCTGGTCTCTAAAAAATCACCCTGTATAGAACGATAGAAAACTTTTGATTATGTACCTACACCATTTAAATTACAGATACAAATGTCGAAATAATTTTTTTTAACACAGTGTAATAATTACTGTAAATGTGTAACATTACTAAAGCACCAAATTACTATAAAAGTGGCCCATCGTTTTATGGATAAAAAATATAGCCAGTCGTGTCCACAAACTGTTAAAAACTCTCTTTTTCTAATTCATTCATATGAACAACAACAACAACAACAGCAACAGTTATTGCTAAATGTACCTCTCTCTTTTTGTTAACAGGCGTCAAAGGTTTAAGTAAATAAAGATATTCATTTACTTAAAGGTTCACCCACAGCACATACATATACATACAGATAGTAGATAATACGGTAATATGTATATGCCAATTACAGGTAAAAACAAGACTGACAACAATGACGCCAGATTACCGCTTAGTTGCTAATGTAAGTCTAGGTGTACAATTGATTAAGTGAAGGAAAAAACCATAATCATTAAGTTTCGAAAATAACATAAAAAAGACAGAGTAAACAAGATTGGATTTGCATTAATAATCAGAAATTCAACATCGTTTCATTGTGTGTCGGGAGGCCAAGATTCTTGATTTAAACCTCACCTTAGGGTCATTATATGGGGTGCCAGGGCAGAAAACCTCCACGTGTGCCTGGGGACTGGAGTTCTTTTCTGTATACGTCCGGGGGGAAGACCAGTTTTCGGGCCGGTGCATCCTGGGGTGCGGGCAGCTATTTCTCATTGGGATTTTTTCCCAATGAGATCTCGCTGCCCGCATGCTAATGTTCTGCCAAGAGGAACGCTCCACACAAGTCGCTATGAGGAGCAGAGCGGCAACTGTGTGGAGTAAGAGCGGGCCTGGTGTGCACTTACCCTGCCGCCGGGCAGGCAGGAGGGGTTACCCCCCCCCCTTCTGCCACCGTTAATATCGTAGCCCCGAAGATTGTCAAGGTCATGTCTCTGACTTTTGACGGCGGTCGAGGGTCTTGGCTTAACCGCCCGGACCGCGAGGAAGATTAACCTCTATAAAAAATTCCCCAAACCTCCAAGCGGCGGCGCACCGTGAGGGAGGTAGTAAGCTTGACTAATGGGCAGCATGGTTTAGTCTCTAGTGCGAACTACGGATTTTTGAGCAGGTACCTAAAGTATAATACTCGTGGGAACAAATATGGAATTTTTTTTAAAAACATACCCAACAACAGACGAAGTGAGGAGTGATGCGGGGTCGGAGTCCGACGCCGCATCTGGAGGAGGGAGTACGGGAGGCTCAGGGAGCCCTTGCCGTGACCAGGAGACGGCCGCTGCTAAGAGAAAGGTACAGAGCAAGCGGCCAAGGTCAGTGGACGGCCAGGGGTCGTCCTCTGACGGGGAGCTGGCTTCGGCCAGAAAAATCCCCACCAGCAGGCGCGGAGGAGCCCGAGAGCGAGGCATGGGAAGGGGGCTTACTGCTCGGGAGGCGGCGGAGAAAGCGGAGGAGCCCGCAAAGGAGGGGGGGTCTGGTCGCGCGGTCGCATCAGAGCCCTCAAGTGACGAGGCGGCGGAGGTAGGCGGCCCTGATGCGGACCGCAAAGAGAGGTTTGCGGCGGTCGTGGAGGCTGTGATCCGGGACGTGGCCCTGAAGAAGTTACAGACTTCTAAAAACAGGGCCATAGTCTCGGCCAAGGCCTCCATCATGGCGGCAGCGGAGGCCATCCACTTCAGGCCCCCGCCGGACGTAACGTCCGAAATGCGGGCGGAGGTGGCTCGCTTGACGGCTGCCATGGAGCTCCTCCGAAAGGAGAACGAGGAGCTCCGAGCGGACCTGGCCGGGCTGCGAGCGGCCGGCACAGCGCAGACAACAACACCACCAAGCCAGCCCGAGCCGATGGAGAACCAGGTACTAAACCTTGTTCGGCAGGAGCTGGCGACCTTCCAGGCGCGGTTCGCCGTCCTGGAGGGTATTGTTCTGCGCCCCCCCTTGGCGGATAGGACGGCCCCAGGGCCGAAGAAGGCGGCCTCGTACGCGGCTGCTGCCGCCCCTAAGCCCGGGCCGTCTGGACGGGCACAGGCGCCGGCTAAACCAGCGTCGGCTAGAGGAGCCCCGGCGCCGGCGAAACCGACGTCGGCTGGCGGAGCCTCGGTGCCGGCAAAATCGGCGCCTGCCGCCAAACCCGCGGCGCCGGCCCAGCAAAAGGGCAGAACGGCTGGGGAGGGGAAGGCCCCAGAGCCTACGCCTCCCCAAAACAAATCTCCCACGACCAACGCCGAGTGGCAGGTGGTCGGGGAGAAGAAGAAGGCGGCCAAGGCGGCCAGGAAAAAGGCGCAGAGGAGGCGCCGCAAGGAGCGAGCCGTTGCGGCTAGGCTTCGCTCCCCTAAGACCGCGGCTGTAGTCATTACCCTACAGCCGGACGCGGTCAAGAGGGGGGTGACCTACTGTGACGTGCTCACCAAGGCGAGAGTGACGGTGGATCTCCAGGAGTTGGGGATCACCGGAGGCCTCCGGCATAGGGTGACCGCCACTGGTGCCCGCATGCTGGAGATCTCCGGTGCGACGATTGGCCCCACCGCTGACGCCCTGGCTGAAAAGCTAAGGGCGTCCCTCAATGCAGACGAGGCTCGAGTCTCCAGGCCCGTCAAGTGCGCGGATATGCGCATTGTGGGCCTGGATGACTCGGTGACGGGAGCTGAGGTGGTAGCCGCCGTTGTCAGGACGGGCGGGTGTCTGGCCGACCAGGTGAAGGCGGGCACCATACGTCCTGACTTCACGGGTATGCGAACCATAACGGTAAGCTGTCCCGTGACGGCGGCGAGGAAGATAGTGGAGGGCGGAAGGCTCCTGGTGGGCTGGGTGTCAGCGCAGGTCAAGCTGCTCGAGCCCAGACCTCTGAGGTGCTATCGATGCCTCGTGGGGCACCACGTGGGCGTCCAGTGCACCTTAGAGGACCGCAGCACTCTGTGCTTCCGCTGCGGCAAGCCCGGACATACGGCCGGCTCGTGCAACGCCGCGCCGCACTGCGTCGCATGTGCGGCTGCTGGCAAGCCGGCCGATCACCGGGCGGGGAGCAAGTCCTGCGCTCCACCCGCCGAAGCCAGGAGGAAAGGCAGGCCCTCCGCCGTCGTCGCCACCACCACCGTCGCCGCCACTGTCGCCGCCACCGCCACCGCCGCCGCCGCCGCCGCCACCACCGCCGCCGCCGCCGCCGCCGCCGCCGCCGCCGCCGTCACCACTGCCGAGGGGGCCCGGGAGGGGGCTGAAATGGAGGAGTAATAACTCCTCTACTACGCCTTCTCCAGGCGAACATCAACCACTGCGCCTGCGCTCAGGACCTGTTGCTCCAGAGCATGGCGCAGTGGTCGATTAACATCGCCGTGGTCGCTGAGCCGTACTTTGTCCCGCCCAGGGATGACTGGGTGGAGGACCTGAACGGCTCAGTGGCCATAATTTCGTCGGCTGCCGCCGGTACCCCGTCCCGCGAAGGTGTCACGAGGGGACAGAGGACCAGGTGACAGGGGTGCGTAGCAGCACGGTTCGGAGAGATTGTAGTCGTGGGACTACTTACTTATACTTATACTTCTCTCCGAGCCGAACTCTCGCCGAGTTCCAGAACTCTTTAACAGAGTTGAGTGTCGTCGTCGCCAGAAAGCACGCCTTCTCCGTGCTAGTGCTCGGGGACTTCAACGCCAAGAATTTGGCCTGGGGTTCCCGTTGCACGGATGTGCGGGGCAGGATGGTGGAGGACTGGGCTCTGGAAACAGGCCTGATCGTCCTAAATCGGGGTTCTGTTCCTACGTGTGTGCGGATGCGGGGCGAGTCGGTAGTGGACATCTCGTTCGCCAGCCCCGCTCTGTCACAGCGTGTCATTGACTGGCGCGTCATGGAGGAGGTGGAGACATACTCCGATCATCGGTATATCCGGTTTGATGTCTCCACCCAGACCTCTAGCGCGCTGGTCCAACAGGCCCCGAGTGGTCCGCGGTGGGCGCTGAAGCAGCTGGACCGGGAGCTTCTCCTGGAAGCCTCGATCGTGCAGGCCTAGGTGTTTTCACCGGACAGGCCTGCTGACATTGACGATGAGGTGGAGTGGTTCCGGGAGGCCATGTCCGATATTTGTGACGTGGCAATGCCCCGAGTCCGGCCAGGATGCGCCCGACGTCAGGTGTACTGGTGGTCGCAGGAGGTTGGGGCGCTACGCAAGGCGTGCGTCGATGCGCGACACTGGTACACCAGGCACCGCAGGCTCCGCATCCGCCCTCCGGATGCGGAAGCCACGGAGGTGGAGCTGTACGAGGGGTACAGAGCGGCGAAGACCGCCCTCCAAGAGGCTGTCCAGCGGGCCAAGGATATGGCCCGCGAGGAGATGTTGGAGACTCTTAACCGAGATCCATGGGGGCGCCCTTACAGAATGGTGCGAAATAAACTCCGCACCTGGGCCCCCCCGCTGACGCAGAGTCTCCGACCCCAGCTGGTGGAGGAGGTGGTGAGCGCTCTGTTCCCTTCACGGGGGGAGCATACTCCCCCGCCTATGGCTCCGCCACTTGCGGTGCCCGAAGCGGACCACGCGGACGACGACGACGACACCCCTGTAGTGACCAGGGTAAATCTGAGAGCGGCGGTAGGCAGGCTGAAGGCCAAAAATACCGCCCCGGGACCCAACGGCTTGCCGGGTAAAGCCTGGGTCCTGGCATCAAGGGCTCTCGGGCCTCGACTGGAGGCGCTCTTAAGCGCATGCATGGAGAGAGGCCAGTTTCCACTCCGTTGGAAGACGGGGAAGCTGGTCCTCATTCAGAAGCCAGGGCGCCCTGCGGACTCTCCGTCCGCATACCGGCCCATAGTGCTGCTCGACGAGGTCGGCAAGCTCTTTGAGAGAGTGATTGCGGGCCGCCTCGTCGGGCACCTGGTGAGGACGGGGCCGGATCTTGCGGAGTGCCAGTTTGGCTTCCGCAAGGGGCGCTCGACGGTGGACGCCATCATGCGCGTGAGAGCCCTCACGACGGGGGACGCGGTGTCCCGGGGTGGGGTGGTCGTGGCGGTGTCACTCGACATCGCCAACGCGTTCAACACCCTGCCCTGGAGCTGCATAGGGGAGGCACTCCGGTATCACCGGATGCCGACCTACCTCCGTCGCATTGTCGAGGCCTATTTGACGGACAGAGCCGTCATCTACCCCGGTCACCGGGGAGAGTGGAACCGGCGAGAGATGTCGTGCGGTGTCCCACAGGGATCGGTATACTAGCTGTAATACTGAAGACACTAAACGTAGTTCCATTATATTCGATATTTGCGATATCAATCAATTAAAATATAACAATATGATGATAAAAATGAAAATATGGTGGCCTTGAGCTGAAGCTATATCTCTCTTATGTAGCTGTATCTGATTATGTAAAACAAACTATAAGCGTTCTCCTTATAATAACAGCGACAGGTCTGCCCACTATACATTCCCGTATGTTTCTCAATTAGCTTAGTCATAGCAATTTAGATTTCAATAATTACCATACCGTCCGATTAGTTCGTTAATTTTAATACAATCTGTACGCAGTAGTCAGGGCTGTCACAACAAAGATGACAAGAAATAATGTCAGATGAAATTACTTTGTTTGTTTTATTTTCCAATTTGATTATAGTTATAGGACCTAATATAAGTCTGTTTATAGATAATTATATCTCTAAAGATATAATTATCTATAAAGAGACTTATATTAGGTAGCCACGGCCGATACACAGCCATAGAAGATTAATATAATATACACCTAGTAAATTAAATGAATGTAAAATAAAGCGTGCAGCCCACAAACATTCTTCTAAGCCCGAGAGCCCGACAGCACTAGTACATAGTAGTACTGATAAAAATAAAATGTTTCGTTTAAATTGTACATTTAGGGGGTTATGTCACGAAAAGCGCAGCCGGCACGACGATTATGACTAATTTATGTACATAATTTGTTGAACAAATGACCGCCTGTTTTTGCTCCGAGCTCCTTATAATTAATAAATTTGAGACTACGCCGCCACACCACAATATCAGCAACAATGCCGGATTACAGACGATTTCATGTTGAATGGTTAGAAAGCATTTTTTTCGAGAGAAGATTTTGTTTTTGGGAAAGCGCTTGTAGCTTACGGTAGATATTGAAAACATTTTCATTTATGCATTGCAAAGAATCACCGCTGCCGCATGCAGTGGTTCTGAGCTAGTCGACCTAACCACTAAGTTAGTAAGTAGTCTTATGTAAAAGCGGTACATGTGGTAAATATTGCAGTAGGGAAGTCTTAAACTCATCATTTGTAGTTCAATAGTTATCCCACAAGAAACACAACGAAAGAATAAATAATACATAATTGAAGCAACAAGAAACCGTTTAGAACATATTCCTTACCTCCCAAGAGACGTGTGTAAGGAAAAATATTCTTTGCAAGAACGAGTAGAATACCAGCATTTACTGTGTGTTACAAAAATAAAGTTATTCAATATACCCACCGGCCCCGGAGCGCCCCGTAACCAGGAATTATTATTTTATTCACACTACGTTATCGTTTACATAATATTAATTCATAAGTAGACAAGGGTCTACTTACCGATGCCCATATTGTAGCTATTCATAATGATTTCATTGTGTGTTCGGGTAGAGTATGTGTGATGTAGATGTGTATATTGTATCAACATTTAGAAATACGATTCCATGGTTACAAAGGAAATTATTTATCCTTTGAAATTATAACGTCTACCTAAGCATCATAATATCTCTTGGGTCTAAAGCCGGCTTTACACTGTAGCAACCTCCTCGACACCTGCCTTTACAGTATATTGATAACTAAGTATGTACGAGTACATAATTGTGGTTTATGATGTCTGTTTGCATATTACAAAGACTAATAATTCTGCATTACATATTACCCAGCACGCGTATAATTATATCAAAAGAAACGGGAGAAACGAAAGATAAAATTACAGATTTTAGAAAGAGAAGAATAGGTGCGATGTCCACAATGACGAAACAAATAGTAGTAGAGATGGAAGTGGTCACAATACGTTAATGTTGTAAATTAAACACACGTGAAAGAATAGCAGTAGCATACATAATGATCTGTGACAACCAATTGACTGCATTTGTTTTGTGGATACAATGGAAATATCTAATAAAGAAAATTTAATACAGCCAACATACAGGGAGGGACTCGTCAACCACCAAGTTTAGTTCCTCTGTCCCAAAGCAGAGAACATCTGAAAGAAACTCCAGGGCCACTGCTATCAGTCCACCAATTACAATTAAACTCGTATCCCTCCAAGTTACAAAATACTTGGTAACTGGAGTCCAGCTCGTTGAGAGTTCTACTACAAACAGCACTTTCATCGAGCACTCAGATTGCATTGCAACTAATACAAGTTGTTTGCAGCCGATGTATGTACTCGGTAGTTTAGTGCTAGAAGAGATTAGTGGTGGACTATGAATCTTCATCTTAAATCTACCTCATTCTGTATGCAATTCAACTGGGGATAGACAAGAAATAATAGGGCAGGGTCGTTATACTTAACAATAATAGGGCGGGGTATAGGTTATACTTAACAATAATAGGGCGGGGTATGGGTTATAATTAACAATAACAGGGTGGGGTATACGTTATACTTAACAATAATAGGGCGGGGTATACGTTATACTTAACAATAATAGGGTGGGGTATAGGTTATACTTAACCATAATAGGGCGGGGTACACGTTATACTTCACAATCAGCAGACTCCAAACAGTGAACAGTGACTAGTTATTATACTAAGAATGTTTCTTTTTACCTTCTACAAGTCGAGATCTAGAAATAAACAGCAGAAAGATTTTGTTGGATTTTTCCATAATTTACTGCTAATAACTTTCTTGGTACTTTTGTAAAAGTAACTTTACTGAAAATATAGTACTTTTCATTGCTTGCATGAGATGTTTTTGAACAATGCAGTATTATTTTACTAAGTCAAATGGTTAAAATTTATCTGTCGCCTTCCGCTTAGAACTTGCCTCTCTATGTAATGTACAAGAGAGCGCCAGTTGTTTGGCAGAACGCGCGCGTGCAGGACAGAGTGCACAAGCAAAGCACTCGGTAATCCGGCCAGACAGGCTCCCAGGCCACAGGGAATGGCGATCACTGAGCTGCACAAAGAAACCTTTACTCATGAAGATTTAGCTGAGTGTAATTACTCTGTTGTTCGAACAAGGGTTGTATGGGATTTACTTATAGCGTGTTTGTTTGCCAGTCGATACACAAGGTTGAAGCAAGCTTGAAAAAAGACAAGTTTTTTCCCACGGCTTCGTCAGAACGTACTACCCCCGTAGTACGTTAATCCCCATAAAGTGTATCCTATGTCCTAATCCAGGTCATGGTATATCTGTGTGTTCATTCAAATCCGTTAGGCGTGAGAAGGTAACAGGAAGACTGACAGAGTTACTTTATACTATTATTGTGGATTAATATTTCAATTACATCTATGTACTTTCAGCTTTTTATTGCTTTAAATGCAATACTGAATACCGCTGCATTTTAAATGCTTGCAGTATAAAACTATATAGTTGCAAAATTGGCAGACTTTTATGATTGACTTTTGTAAATGGCTGAAAGGGCTTTCTTTGACGAACAGTCTAATGCAGCAGTACCAAGACCCACAGTATATAATACACCACATTTCTTTATAACACACCACACAATATGATAAGTTAAATACAAAGTTACACGTGCAACTAATTCATAATGAGCGTGCGCTAACCGCTGCCGTAAATACTGCTAATGAGATAATTAAAAGCGAAATAGCGCTGTATGGAATAAAAAATGGCGTATTTATTGCTAGCGGCGTGTTGGGATAAATAAGAGGATTCTACGGAATTATATTTTGTTACGATGTAGGGCGGTTGTTATTTATTTGTTAGTTAGTTACGTTACTTGAAGTGAATTAATTTTTCCCACACATGGGAACAGTTTTATCTTGTTCCTTTGTATCGCGGCGAGTTGTTTGAGAATATCTCATGTTGTGCTCAGTTAAATATTAGAGATAGTATTTATATTTTATTTGTCATTGTTTGATTTATTATTCTATGTTTTAACAACGATTATGCGAATTTTTGACTACCCTAGTCCTCTTCTTAGTCACGGTACATCAACCCGTCTTAACATAATAAAGATAGATAGAAAATACTCTATATACTTTGATAGTTACGTAAAGCATTTCAATGGGTGACTCTATTCTAATCTTGTTAATTGACTGCAATAAAAATAGTGTCTTTTCTATATTTCTTTAATTCTCGCGTATGAAGTCCTTACAAATCTAAACAAACTCACTTATGGATACACAGCACACTTATGGTTACGCAACCATCTTGATCGGCTAACTGGCACGTAATTAGGTCAATTGTAGCGGAGCCTGGCTCTCTGCCAGACCTCTTGGTCTCAGCTTAGGTGGCGTGCAGATGCTCGTAGGTTAGATGCTGGCCTTCTGTTTGTTGAATGGCTGTTGCATCTACAGGTTTGAATAAAAATTGACTGTTAACTCACGCCCTAGGAAAGTCTTCAATGTTCCCGGATACAGAGTATCCTACCTCCTTCTCCAGTTCTTGATTAAACGGCTAAGTTTTCTTGTAAGCGGTCAAATTAATAACTTTTCCGACTGTAGGACAATGGCCTCTTCTAACAGAAAATAGTTTTTTTTTTTCAAACTTTTGGTTTTTAGTTGTTGATTTCAGATCAAAGCCAATTTTCCTCGCTGTCATTTATCTATAATTATTATAATATGTTTGACCGCGTTGTTCATCTAAACTACGCAACTTTTACCATCATTTAGAGAATTTATTCTGGAAGGTTTACGTTAATAAAAATAAATTAAAAAATAATTTAATATTAAACGTACATACAATAATAAACCGGGGAAGCAGGGGCGGAATTACGCTTGTAATATACGGAAACCGCGGGATGCGGCACCTGTCAGATTCTAATGTGAACTTTGACATCTGTGAAATTAGGAAAATGGAGGATTTCCCTTTTTACAGCGAGTTATTAGCCGTGATAATTTTAACTTCTGTCAAGATAGCTTGTAACTGCTGGGATTATGGCTTAGGTTGATTTCCACATAAACTGGTAGTTAGAAGAAATGATAAATGTTCGTCTTATAATTGCCGTGTTGGCAAAAACATGCAGTAAATAATTCAGAAGACTTATGTCATTGCTTGTATCATCCGCGATTTATTAGTACCTCGTGGAACATACTTCAACATACATATTATGCTAAGTATATACTAGGACATAGATTTATTTCCGGCTTCTTAACGATCATATTTTACACTAGCGTGATTCTGAAAGTGAGATACTAACTGATTTGCTGTACTCATAGTGTTTTATTGTAAACCTTCATATGGATTCCGTACCACTGAATCGAGACGACGACGGCGCTATCGCCCAGTCATCGCTGATGCCGACGTATATAATATTTTTTTATTACAAATATCAGGACGGCATTCTCCAGGTCACAGGCTTAATAGCTGTCAAAAGCTCATTCTTCAGTGGCGTGAAAAGGTAACACACGCACTTACTTCCGCATTTATAATAGTAGTACGGATTTTCCCGAATTTACAACAACAGAAACCGTGAACAAAATAAGGTCACAAAAAATGTCAGTGGATATGCAGATCATGACTGTGTAATTTCTACTTGCACACAATTGTCTTTTCTTTTTTCCAATATTCTTTTGTGCTCTTCAAGTTATCAATTAGATAATAACTATTTCATATTAGTCAGGGTATTGTGTTAATTGCCGATCGTGAACCTCTCCGGCGGGGATACCGCCTGTATCATAGTCTGCTCTTAGAGATTAGCATAACTCAGTAATTAGCGAGAACGGTCTGGTGGTGTGGGTGTATGGGTCACTAATATTAATATTATCGGAAGGAGAATCATCCGGGTATATTATAATGACGGTAGAAGTTAGCTTCCAAACAGCTCCTAGGTGGTACAGGTAGTAAATAGGCACCTACGTGTCGTCTGACCCATCCAAATGGTTTTCATATTATTCATACTTCAAAGTATTAACTCTTGAAAGGCAACGGTGTAGTACACTGTGCCTTCCAAGAGTTAGTACTTTATCTCGGATCAAACTACAGCTTATGCAAAGCTTATAACAAATAGAACAATTTAAAAACAACAATTATAAGGCTAGCGCTAATCGCACGCTTACCGGCGGAGCACGCTTACCGCTGATTAACGAACGGCGCCACCTGCGCCCGTGTGTGCACCGCTTTATACAGATTACCCGTAATCTTTACTTATTGAACGATTTTTTGTTTTTGCACTGATGGAAGGATTTCAGGGAAAAACGAGGCTGCAAATATAACGTTGTGTGTACCTGGGACCAGGATTCGCTAAACAAAAACTGTTTAAAAAACGGGTTGCACTCCGGGAGTGCCAGCAGAAGTGAAAACTTGAATATTAACGTTGTGCATTTTTGATATTTTGGAATGCGGTCTACTCTCCCTCCGTCTTACGAATTTTCGATCAGATCACGTGTCTTGACGCGAGTTTAACATTGTTTACCCATCACAAAAAACTCTCCCTCCGTCTTACAAATTTTCGATCAGGTCACGTGTCCTGACGCGGGCTTAACATTTTTTATCCATCACAAAAAAAGTGTACAACGCCGCTAAAGAAGTTTTCACTTCAAAAACTTAAGCCCGCGGTACCACAAATCACTAAAAGCACTAAACATATTTATAACATTGGCAGAAACAACAATGTTTTAAAATACGTTTATCGCTAAATGTCTTGATTGTGAAAGTGATTTGTAATGCAAGCGAGCCTTAGACTTATAACTATTTTACGAAGATATCGCTCACAAAATTAGCACAGAGGAAGCAAATTACCCAAAATTAAAACACGTAGCCACACTCTACACGCCCCTACTTCCTAAACAAATCCTTTCCAAGTTTCATTCTAAGTCTCGAATGTTCGGGAACGTTTCAGAACATTCCAGAAGTTAGTGTTCCCTTAGAACCTGACGCGGGTTCGTAATAACTGTAATGTGAGGCACATTACACCTCACAGGAACCTCCAAACTTGAGCTCGGATACTATGTAAGTACATACATGTTATCTAGTATTCTGTTGTATTAACATCATGCTTGTAATTTTTTAAAGTTTTGGTGGGAATTATAAATTAAGTGTTAGTAATATTTAGGCTTTATCAATCATCCGTAGATGAAAACAGACTGCTACGAAAATGCTATTCGTGTGCTACGAAACAGTTACGAAAGTGCTACGCCGCTACGTAAAGTGAGTGATGCAGATAAAGTTGTGTCTGTGAAACTAATACGGAGTTATTCATTTTAAAACGATGAAATGAATTGTGTACTAGCTTGGCACCGGTAAGTTTTTCAAACAGGTAGGTTTAGTGGCAGACATATTACATAATATTATAAGATTAAACTTAAGGTTTTACTCTTTATACGAAGCTTTTCTGTAACAATCTACTTTCTTTTAGGTTACAAAGCAAAACATTTTGGCCAAACCTCACCGAAATTCCTAAAAACTAAACACGGGTCTCAAAAATATAGTAGTTTGTAAAATAAATCAATTAACAAACAGTATTACCAACGAGGCGCATATGCATCTGAATGGTGGGTAGTTGTGAACATGTAAAGTGTGCGTTAGCTCCTTTGTGCGCGAGCAGCCGAGCGCCCGCGTGTTCCACCGAATTGCTCGTGACTGTAGTAACACTATTATTGTCAACCTTGCAGACTACACGTCCGAAAGACGCGCCGTATACAATTTTCAATTGAGATTAAATACAATAGAGCCTTATTATGAATCGGTTTTGGTTTGTAACTGTTTTGGTCTTTGTCAATAATTATTATCCCAACATATGTAAAAACGGCATTAACAAAATAAATAGCATTAACATTGAATTTGATTTACTATTTCATATTATTTAAGCTTCCAAATGTATTTTTGTTTCCGTTTGTTATATCTTTCATTTTCATTAGTCCATGGCACTGCACAGAGATGCATCACAGACACAGCGATCACAGTGAACGCGTTTGCTCGCGAGTGTACACTAACATACTAACTCAGTTCAGTAACTGTTTTAATCTGTGCGGCAGTTTCAAAGTGTAGCTTGAAGTGTCTCCTGTGAGACCTAGTGCCGTTTGTGACATCAAACTTCGAGTTTTGTCATTGTGTTGATTGTCGTAACGGCCAATGGCCTGATGGCCACGACCAACATGTCTCAAGGCTCTCTTTAGGCAGTTGCATCAAGGGCCTTATTAAGGAGACAGTACTTGGCTCACTTTTCCTATTAACAGCGATGCGGATGAATTTTTTGATATCCTAGATTATTTCCCCTCCTGTTTATATACTTGTACAAAAAATTATTTTAAAACTGTTTACTTTGAGAGACTCACGCTACTTACCAAGCTCGAGTCTCTCCGCGAGCCAACCAACCAACTCTATACGCATACCAGCGAGTAATCGCTCGTCGTCGCCGCACACTCACTGCTCATTGCTCACCAATTCATTTTTAGTTGCTAGCTTCACTTGCTTCTCGTTAATCACCGGCGGTGGGACACATGCCTTTAACGTGATATAACGCTCTTAATATTTATATTATGTTCAGAAAATAATTTGAGATCCACTTTGTAACAAAAAACGTACTGACCTACGAATTGTTTTGTATAAAACATACCTTTTGATATTCCGAGTCCGTGAATCAAAAAATAATTTGATATAATATGTCTCTTAACGTCTATAATCCCCTAGTAGGTACTAAAGTATATGTGGAGCTTTTGTACATATAAAACTCAATTACATTTGGTTTGTCGGACACAGGATTATAACTCAGGAATTCCAAAGGATTAACCGGGCAAAATAATATTATTGAAAACAAAGGCCTTATTTTTATTTTATTTTTTTTCTGGGTGGGAAATCATCAAATGACTCCTCCCGCTCTGGGCGGAGCAGAAGGGAGTGTCAGACTTTTACTGACTAAAACCCACCCGTGTTCCTTCAGTTGCCTGTGCCAGGGGCCACGGTATCTCTTTCGAACAACCCGCAGCCCCGGCGGCATCGGCCCTAGCGGACCCCGTCAGTTCGTGCTGACAGCTCTTTGAGGCGCGCGTGGAACACAACGCGCCGTCGACCCGGGCCTGGTCCTTACCGGGCGGCGAGCTGCCCAAAGCTCGCCGCCCGCAAGCCCGCGCGTACGGTGGCCGGGAGTCGGCTGTTGACTCCCGTCCAGGGCGTCTCGTGCGGCGGCTAGGCGCGCGAGGGTGCAGAGATTGTATCTCTGTAGTACCTCCTAGCTATGCCTCTCATTTTCCAAGCACCAAGCTAACTCTGCTAAAAGTCATGAAAATATTATGTTCACTAGATTAAAATAAACGAAAGACACTTAATTATCTGAAATTAACAAGGCTTCCCACAGCAAAATATCACTCCCGACCGAACACAAAAATAAAACCCAGTTCATACCATCCCAACACAACACAGTTTTTAATAACTTGAAAGCTGAGTTCATCGGTGACAGTGCTATCAGTGTAGTCCGGGCTTAAATTGAATGATGCCGCGTTTCTTTGACGGCAGAGTTTGTGCTCAGTATACAGCTTTGCGCACAGTTATCAGAAGGACAATTCTCGTAATATAAAACGTCCAAAATCTAGTCGCAGTCTCATCTCAGCGACAAACAAATGTCAAAAATTGACAAAATGTAGGGAAATTAGAAGTATTTTTTGACAGATTGAGACTGAGATCAGACTGTGAACGGTCTTAAAATTACGAGAATTGCCCCTCTGATGTCGTGACGTTGATAAGTAAATGATAATGATTTGAAGGTGATGATGATTTGATTTGTAAGTTTGTATGAACTATTGTAACGGCCCACCCGTTACAATAGCTCATGCAGTTCATCACGGTGATATTATTAAATGTAGGTGCTACAACAGTTTTGATGAAGAAATAAATTAAGTTTTCGGTTTTGGCTCTAGTTGTAGTAATAGAGTGCATTTAATCATAATTATGTTTATTTTATAATGTGCATGTTACTTGTGAACAATATTTTTTTTTTTCTTTAACAAGGGTAACATGAACCAGCCTTCAGGAGTACCTACGTAAATAAAGCCCCCAATTTACAACATAACCCAAACAAATACAATAATTTTCTAACCCTTTCATCGGTCTTGACGCAATTCCAGCGACTTGTAACACCGCTGCACCATTTTGTTCGGGGAATGGAGCCGCTTTACGCAGAGCTTAGAGAGAGTAGGTATTACCCAATTACAGTTAATCAGGGGAACGGTAGATAGTACGCAGCGCTTGAAGTTGCAGTTTCCAAGCACGGTGTCGTCTGCTTTCAGTCGTCGACGACTGATATTAATCAGGGGAACGCAGTATATGGTACTCCCACCGTCTGACTAACGTTCTCCGGCAAGTCATAAGCGATTTCGTCTTCCTTGATTAAGAAGTACTTTATATTTTTGCTGTAGTCTTTCACGGTCTACATGGACGTGAATCATTTCAAAATAGCATGTAGAAGTGTTTTCTTTATTAATTCATCAGTTCTGGCCTGCTTGTGATAGGTATTTTGTGCTTAAAATAGGCTTATAATGCCCTAAATTATTAACTGAATAAAAAAAAAATATTATAACTTCAGTACTAATGACTTTGCATTATCTAGTTACATCTACGTGTTGACTTGCCGATCACACATTTCTCGGAATCATAATTTAATTTCCAACAAAAATCCAACCCTCACCGCTTATAGTCTCCACGAAGTTTCATGCCCGTTCTTGTCCATAGGAACCTACGCTTTGGAAAGGACAACTAGCTACGTCTTTTTGACTGACTGACTTATTGACAATTCAAAAGTGGTAAATGGTTTAATTAAAATGAATGCTTTAAGTTTTAGTTTTGAGTTTATAATTTGTACCTCATCTATTCTCCCTACCATATGCGAGTCACACTGCGTTCACGCTATGTTCAGTTCCAACCGCTTTACTGCGGTCCAGTCCCTCTAAATTAATTCTAAAATTCCTTCTACATCGTGTACTATAACAGTGAATGGAGACAATATAGCCATCCTGCGAGCCAGTAGGAATTACTCGGGTAGTGAGCAGCAATGGTTGCTTTGGTTCAGTTCCTCTGACACTGCTGTAAACTTTCTCTGACCACGTACCATTCCTAACGATAAAGATTGACAGTCGGATAGGTAAGTTCAAAACAACAGATGATATATTGTTTTGTACTTAGCGGTCGACATAATAATGAATCTAAGAACCTGCTGTTGGCATGAATGAGCAGTGTTTATACTATAACTTTGCCCTTCGTTGCGACGTGAAGCTAATACATGGTAGTTACTATCTGGGAATACTACACTTTGGATGTCCGCATAACATAGGTAGATCGCAATAAGCGATAAGGCCGCCTATTGTATATTTTGTAGTGTTTAATGTATTGGTAGGCGTTTTGGTGACAACTGACTATTTTATTGTGGTAGTACTTGTTTTAAAGCCTGGGCTTAAGGCAAAATTCAACAGTCACACAAAGAAGTATTTATAGATATTTAAATTAATTATTATATAAGGCATGTCATTTACGCCAGTCTTCTTCTCTAAAGACCATCGTCCACGACGATAAGTACTCAAAAGTAATTTTTTACAATATCAAATCACCGATGAGTAGTCAGAATATCACAACACTACAAGGTATATCAATGGCGGTCCGTACACGACGCAACTTACTAACGCGTTATTAACATGCTTGCGACGTGTGTCATGAGCGCTTAAATAAATATATATCACACAATTGAAAACAAAATTGACAGATATTTTTTTGCCTGCATACCTAACTTTTTGTTTGTCTGTACCCTTATACAAAGCGGGCGGAGTCAGGGAGCAAAGCTGTATAAATCGCCGGACCTCCCGACGGTAGCGTTGTTTCTACCAGATTGTGTTTGTAAGATGATGTAAGAAGGAGTGTGGATGTACCTTAAGACTTAATCAACATCTGGCCAGGAATAATTGTTCTTTTGTCTGGACACAGTTTTTGTACATTTAGATGTACAAAAACAAAAAAAAAAAAGATAACCTATAATGCCGTGCTTGCTAAATATACCCACGTGATAAAGTTATTTTACCCTACAGGTTTACTTAAATAATGTTCGACTTAATATTGGATAGGTTTAGAAAGTCAAAAATAACTACTTCGAAGGGTGGCCAGTTTCAGTTACTCATCACGTACCTTAAGAGGAAAAGTACCTACTTCTCTGATACTAAAATATTTTTTTGCTTCGTTATTTTTTTGCCAATGCCGATTTCTTTTCAAAATATATTCATTTTTTTTAAACCACTGATAAACGTAGCCCGGAGGAACTTTGGAAAATTCCAGCGTTAGCTTTATTATACCCATAATAAAATATATATGCAAAATTTTACCCGAATTCTTATTTAACAAGCAAAAACATGGATGTGGATGGATGTGGTGTGTGATATGTGGATGCTACATGAGATTAATTTACTTTATAGAATTCGGATTTAACTGTTACCTTTGAGCGCGCAAAATATGTGGAAATTGTAATTTAATAAAATATTTATTGTAATATTTTTATATGAGTCGAACAATAGAGTATTACGTTTGTTGATTGAAAATAAAACCCAATAAAATTGTAGATATTTTAAAAATGCATGACGTAACATTGAAAATACAACTCACATACTTATATTTGTCGGAGTTATTCGTTTATTCGGAACGCCAGCGCCATCTCGTGGCGCTCGACAGAGTTTAGCCTGAGTTCGTGGGGGGACGAGAGCGACAGCTACAAGAGCGGTGTGAGCAGAGCTCTCGGGAACATCGAAACATTGGACATCGTACGAACAACATGTGCTTAGAAACTGTCTCGCGTTCCGTATCGTTGAGTTGTGTATCTACAGTGTGTGATTCGCTAGTGTGACTAAGTTGTTCGTAAATTATAATCTGATTTGAACTGCAAACTGTTTTTCTATTACGTAAAAACCAACACTACTCATAGTACGCCCACAGTAATTAATTAAAATATGCCTGATGTTAACGAGAGTCAGACATTATACCTTTTCCGACATATTTTTAATATGTAGTTACCATAATTCATTCTTACTTTACTATTAGTCAATGCAGCATCTAATGTTAGGTAATTTGGTCATGTTAATATACTTAGCAGAAAAACAAAACAAGCCATCTTTATATCCCATAGTATTGGTGGTCATACCACATCCACAAGTTCGCAGATTAACCCTTGCGGCGTCCAGTGCACTTTACGTCCGCCCCGGCTGGGAATCGAAGCGGCGACTACTAAATTGAATAACTCAAAACATATCTCCGTTGCAAGCCCTTAAATAATTTACTTCTGGCCGCTAGATAGCGCTGGCTCACTTTAAACGTATTTACGAGATTGCACAAGCCTCACACAGATGTATTTGTTTGTATATCTAATCGTTGTGAAATGTACGGGATTCTTTTGAAGCTGTTTTTGTATTTTGTTTTGTTCTTTTGTCTGTGAATGGATGCTTGCTAGAGTGTGCAGCAGGAAACATTGTGTGGACAGCATAATAATTCCATGGTTTCTTTAGCTTACATTAATGCCCTTAAAGTATTATTATCCTTTATTTCATCTAATTACTTATAAATTACATTTTTCAATATTTTTATAAACAAAATGATAAAAAAACATTAAAAAATATAAAAAATAGTACCCCACCGGTGTCGGGAACAGGGTCCAAGCTACCGGTGGTCAGGGCTTCAGAGAGACGAACCTCCTGACAATGCGAGCTTTGTCCAGAAGTACCGCTTTCTGAATCAAGCCCTTGATCCAGCTGACCAAAGGAGAGCCTCCTCAGGTGTTGGTCGAGCCTCTTGGCTATTAAGCCATTGGCTGTCACGACTATCGGCACAATTATCGCTGAGTCCACATCCCACATGTCGACAACCTCGCGAGCCAAGTCAAGATACTTGATTTGTTTATCTTTCTCGGCTTTCACGAGGTTCTCATCATGCGGGACGGTTATGTCAACAACCATTGCGCGCCGCTCTGATCGATCCACCACCACTATATCAGGCTTATTGGCAACAATAGTCCTGTCAGTGATGATGGATCGATCCCAGTACAATGTGATATTTCCATTTTCGAGAACTGGGTCGGGCACATAACTGTAGTACGGCACCTCCGATTCCACAAGGCTGTATTTCAGAGCAAGTTGCTGATGGATTATCCTGGCTACAAGGTTGTGTCTATGCAAGTATTCTCCGTTAGCTGAACGCGAACACCCGGATATAATATGCCTGATTGATTCTCCCGGCCGGTGGCATGCATTGATTCTCCCGGCCGGTGGCATGCATTGATTCTCCCGGCCGGTGGCATGCATTGATTCTCCCGGCCGGTGGCATGCATTGATTCTCCCGGCCGGTGGCATGCTTGTATTATTATTATTTTTTTTATTAAAAACGTTGCCCCACACTAGGAATTTCTCCTGTAACATGGGTGCGTTTACAAACATTTAAAGTCACATACACAAACAGCCAGACCCGGAACAGCTACATGTAGGCCATACAAATATTTGTTCCGTGCGGGAATCGAACCCGCGACACGCAGTGCAGCAGTCAATCGCTTAACCACTGCGCCGACCGTGCCGTCAATTCAATAAGCTGTATTGCAAGCATGCAGGCTTTAGATATTCCAACTTTGTCTCGAAGGTACACAACGCTTAAACAAACTTCTTAATATTGTAACCTCGCCTTCTAAATCAATCTAGGTACAGAGTAAGCGCATCACGTCTTTAAAACCTCATCGCGTACAGGTGAGTCACCTTTGTTCCTTATATACTACCCACGTATTGACAATCTATTCGCAGCGTCGCTGTATTTTCCAGTGTCAACGCTCTAGCCAATCACAGGTAGTCTGCAAATAGTTGAATCCAATTAGACAAGAGATACACTGAATAATTTACTGATTGTAAATGTACAGTCATGGTCTAAAAATAACTATCAGTTTTCAAATTCGATTCTTTATCACACTGTGTACAGTAGGTAATGTCTAAAATGCTATATCTTTAACTAGGTACTTATTACTTTTTAATAGTTGTAAATTCTAACAAAAAGAGAATAAATTACTTTTTGATCATGAAACCTATTTCTTAATTAAAAATTTGACATAATTGCATTTATCAAAATATTAGGCGTGATATATCATATAAATTGTTTGATTGAAATAAAATGGCATGTTTACCCTGCAACAAACGGCTGAAATAGTATTTCTCCATGAAGATGGATTGAATATAAAATTAGTGCTATATCACGAGAACTCAACTATTTGGATTTCGGTTTCGGTATCACGGAGAAGAAAGGCAAATAACTGATTATAGAAGCAATTCAGAACGATGGCCGATACTAACCGCCGCGTGAATAAATGATATGGTTTGACGTTACGAAGAGCACGGCTTCACACCAACTAGTCATTTTGCTGCGTTGTATGATGTGAGTCCTCGGACGGTTCCACGAGTTTTGAACGAAGCGGGGTTACACTACAAGCATTATGCTATTAAAGTTAACCTTACCTCAAAACTGCCCGACTACATTTTGCGGTACAATATTATCTTGATTTTGAATGGTCGATTGTTGTAATTTACCCACGAAAAAAATTTCAAATCGATCATATCGGAGGATCAATTTTACGGCGTTATAATCGCACTCAGTATGATGAAACTCATATAGTGCCTCAAAATGAATCTGGTGGATGAGCCACGACTGGTCGCATAACTGTCGTTATGCGACTAGTCGTGGCTCATCCACCCCCATAAGTTGACTAACTTATGGAGGTGGATGAGCCACGACGACGTCAGAGAACTGAAGGCCAATTACCGTAATTAAAAACGTTCAAATTCTAGTCGCAATCTCATCTCAGCCACAAACAATGTCAAAAACTTGTTAAAAATGTAAGGAAATTACAGGTATTTTTGACAGATTGAGGCTGACATCAGAGGGGCAATTCTGGTAATTTTAAGAACGTTCACAATCTAATCTCAGTCTCAATCTGTGAAAAAATACTTTTAAATTCCCTACATTTTGACAAGTTTTTGACATTTGTTTGTCGCCGAGATGAGACTGCGACTAGATTTTGAACGTTTTAAATTACGAGAATTGCTTCTCTGACATCATCATTAATTGAGATGACATAGCGAGAGGGTAAACTATAACTGTCACTGTCTAGTACAACGTGAAACCTTATAAAAAGAAAAAAATAACCTTGAAATTATGACCCTACGTAAGTACGTATGAAAATTTTTGATTCAATGTTGTCCCGTCGGGGGACCGCTCTAATTATTAGCCAAACGTTCTGTTATTGTTTAAAATAGTAGCGGTCCCCCGACAGGACAATATTTAATCAAAAAGTTTCATACGTACTTACGTAGGGTTATAATTTCAAGGTAATTTTTTTCTTTTTATAAGGTTTCACGTTGTCGGGGGTTTTTTAAATTTTTAATTTAATTTTTTATTTTATGCTTTTTGTAGGGACACCTTGTTATTTAATTTCTTTTATTTTCTTGCGTTTTAAGATTCAGGTAATTTGGTATTTAATCAGGATTTTTGTAATTCGCCATTTTGTGGTAGTGGCCATCTTGGATTTGAAATTGTCATAGTGTATAGTATTCTACTAGTCAAGCCCTTTCATTTGATACCCATATAGAGGGAGTTGTGAAAAAAAAATGTAATTTGCCATTTTGTGGTGGCGGCCATCTTGGATTTGAAATTTATCATAGTGTATAGTATTTTACTAGTCAAGCCCTTTCATTTGATACCCATATTGAGGGAGTTGTGAAAAAATATGTAATCCGCTATTTTGTGGCGGCGGCCATCTTGAACCGATTTTCATCAAACATAGCTAAGAACACTCCCGACAAATTCACCTTTCAAACAAAAAAAACAAAATTAAAATCGGTTCATCCGTTCGGAAGCTACGATGCCACAGACAGACATACACACACACACACACACAGACACGTCAAACTTATAACACCCCGTCGTTTTTACGTCGGGGGTTAAAATTTGATTACAAGTTTGTTGCTAGGGAAATATATCTCTGTTATGTTTCTTCACTATCTATTCTTGACTTTATTATGGACAGTATTTTCTATTTGGGTAGTAAAAAAAGCTCCGAAAAAAAATTAAAATATGAGCATACTCAAAATATGAAATTCACTGCTTTAAATACTAACTTTTCGACAACTTATAAGCGAATACAAATAAAGAAACGACCGAATAACATACTGAAAATTCCGAAAAATTATTATAATATTTGCTGACGTAATATTTTTCCACCAGCTTAAATTGCGTTTTACCGAAATCTACAGGTAGTAATTTTTATCGTAACTTACCTCTTTTATAAATTTAGAATCAACCTTACACATTTTATAACTGTGGCGCTTTTTACACTATTGTGACACTATAAAAATACTTTTCTAAGTGATTCCATAGATACTTTTAAGAAATTTTAAAATCAATCTCTCTCTATATTCAAATCTAAGAAATAGAAAAATGAATATACGTATAACATATAACGTGTTGAGTGCGTAAATAAAAGTAACCCAGTATGTTATGAAATATTTTAATACTTGTAGAAAAATTATACAAAATTGTACTTATGACAAAAGATTTGCATCTTTATGTCAGTTGCACAAAATATACAAATTAAATTATAATAATAATAATAATAACAATAATAATAATTTATATGATTACATTAAAATAAAGGAGATAATAATAATAAAACTTTATTTTCTCACCTCAATATACATGTTATTTTACATCGGTCAGATTCGACAATGACATATAATTCAGTTGAGTATATATTGTGGGAGACTGGTGCCTAAGTTAGGCTCGTAGCCTGTGTTTCAGGACACCAGGATCCCACCCTTTTACATTTTCCTTTTACAAATTATGTACTATGTACTATGCGCGCTGACAGAATGTAGTAAGGTATGACATTTTATAGTTTTCATTTTAATTAATATCTAGATTAAGTATGCGAGACAAATGTTAGTAGATGTGTAGTATGTGTGATTGAGTGGGTGTGTGGGTGTGAAGTGTGTGGGTGTATAAGAGTGCGTGATTCTGTGTTTAGGTCTTTGTAAGGATATTTTCAGTATCATTATAATTTAATTTTAGTAGCCAGTCAGTTAGCCTCTTTTTGCATTTATGCTTTGTGAGACTATAGATATGTAACACCTTATTAGTTTTATTATATAAGTAGCCACCTAGATAGCAAAAGAAACGCTTTGCAAAAATAGTTTTGTGACGTAGATGATGGCGCTCCACTGGGTCATATCGTCTTTTCCCCCTGGACAGCGTTGGATTATAAGCCAAGAGTGTATGTTGTTTCAACAGAATGTGCAATATAAATAGTTGGCGCACTTTCAGGACTTCATTTTCTTTGTATAGCTGTGCAGTAGGGTAGCGATACGGGCGAAAAGACGACACTTTCAGTATAGCTTTTTGGGTTCTTTCGATTTCTATTAAGGTAGTTTTTGGAGCTCCACCCCAAGAGGTGATGCAATAGCATATTATAGACTGAGCGAGGGTGTAGTACACTAATTTCATAATATTCTTATCAACTACATGTCTCAGCGTTTTGAACACATATATTAGTTTCCGTAGTCTGCTGCTGAGGGTGGTAATGTGGTCTTGAAACCTTAGGTTTTTGTCGATTGTTATTCCCAGAGGTATTTTACATTCTCAGCCTTGGTGAGTGGTTCGCAGTTACAACTACCAGTGTGTGGGCTTGTGCAAGAGTGAGCTACAATAGGTTTATGTAATGTTTGGGAGGATCCATTGTTTTTTATGGAGAATGTTATGTAATTGGTTTTGGTTGTATTAAGGGTCAACAGATTGTCGCGTAACCAGTTGGATACCGTATTAAAGCCTAGTTGTGCACACTCATAGACATCTTCCCACGAGCTCGCGCTGAACAAGAGAGCTGTGTCATCAGCAAAGCTAATGATTTTGCCATTTGGGATAGTGAGCGTACCCAGATCGTTGATATAAATGAGAAATAGTGAAGGTCCGAGCACACTACCCTGGGGCGTGCCGTAGTTAATTCTTTGTTCCTCACTGATGAATTCATCTATCTTTACTCTCTGGGTACGCTCACTCAGGTAGTCTTTAAAGAGGTCCAGTGGAAGTCCTCTGATTCCCAAACTTTCCATCTTACGTACAAGAATTGGGACAGAAACCGTGTCGAATGCCTTCGCAAGATCCAGAAATATGGCCATAACTTTATCCCCACTATCCATGTTTGTGACCACATAGTCTGCCAACTCATGGACCGCGTCAGAGGTAGATTTGCCTGAGCGAAACCCAAATTGCGTTGGTGCGATTAGATTGTTTTTTTCCAAATAGCTCACAAGTCTGCTGTTCATTACCCGTTCCAGTATTTTGGAAAAAGCAGTTAGCACAGATATAGGTCTGTAGTTATCAACACGGCTCCTGTCCCCACTCTTGTAGATCGGATGAATTATAGCTTTTTTGAACACGTTAGGAAATTTACCTGTGGAAAGAGCAAGGTTACAATCACGGCCGTGTGTCTTTTTAAGAGGTCACCGGATATCCCATCCCATCCCGCGGCACAGTTATTGCGGAGTGACATTAACATTCCAGCTACCTCTTCCTCATCTGTTGGGAGCATTACCATGGATTGAGTTCCGTTAGTTTGGTTTCCCTTTGTAGCTCTTGTTTGTGTACCCTTTATGTTTTTTGCTAGCTTTTCACCTATTTTGGCAAAAAAGTCATTGACATGGTTTACAGAGTGTTGTGGTGTACTTGATGAGGTTAATAATTGTGATGATGTGTTGACTTTCCTTGTCGACCTGCTTGAAATAGTATTTATAGCCGACCATAACTGTTTAGTGTTTTTTCCAGCTATTTTGATCTCCTTTTTTTCAAATTCTATTTTTAATTTCCTTAATAATTTATTACAATAATTTCTGTACCTAGTAAAAGTAATTTTCAAAATGTCATTGTTAGGCGCCTGTTTAAATTGTCTATGCAATGTGTCTCGATGCCGTATACATCGAAGTAAACCAGGAGTAATCCATGGCTTTAATATTTGTTTACGGTTCGGAGTCTTACCAGATTTGGAGTTAGAATCTATCACGTGTTTTATTAATCTAGTTATTGTTTCCCTTGCCACATGAGGATCTTGGGTCTTGTATACTTCACTAAAATCTAGTTGTTTTAGGTCTGCATCTATTTTAACATAATCGAAACGAATACAGTTTTTTGTAATTATTTTAGGCATTCGCTTGGACAGGAACAACATTACTGTCTCATGATCAGTTAAACCAGAGTGTGCTACTGAAGTAGAAGCAGGTAGTCGAGTTTTCAGTATAACGTGGTCAAGACAAGCTTGTTGTCGCGTAGGTATTGTATGAGCAGGTAAAAGGCCATGGGTAGCCAGTAAGTTTAGGTAGGAATGTTTAGCGGAATCCTTGCAGTGTTCATGTATATTTATATTTATGTCTCCCGTAATAATTATAGTATTGTATTTGGATAGCCTACTTAGGGTATTATTTAGGGAGTTTAGAAAATTATCTAAGTCTTTGTAACCTGGCGGGCGGTATATCGCTAAGAGAATAGTATTTCTATCGATTTTTACTTGGAGACAGTTGGCATCTAAGAATGATGGCTCCTCTGCAACTATTTGCAGTTTTTTATGCACATACAGGACTACACCTTCATTTTGCGTATGATTATTGTTGGTAAGGTAATAGTTATAGTTCGTCAACTCGGGAATATTATGGGTGTTAAGGAGCCAACACTCGGTTAGTGCGATTATGTCCCAATCAAGTTTTGTCCGAGCAAGTGTAGTCATAAAACCCGCTATGTTTTTGTTTATACTTCTTATGTTCTGTGTAATGATTTTAAGTGTTTGATTAGGTATGAAATTAGGTGGGGTATAGTGTTCCACGTCGCAAGTCGAAGCATCTGACACCGAGACAGCATTTAGGTTGTTTAGGGTTGAAACGGGTTGAAATATTAGGCATTAATAAAGACAGAGAAGTGATAAACTATAAATCTCAATACAGGACCAATACTCATGGCGTGCCTCAAGGCAGTATTTTGGGGCCATTGCTCTTTCTTCTATACGTAAATGATTTACCTTCAGTGACAAAGAATAAGTGCGTATTGTTTGCAGATGACATCTCATTGATAATAAATAAAGATAATAAAAATGAACTACTGGAGGATAAAATAAATGTTGCCGTAGAGGCTATAATAGAATGGCTTGAACAAAATAATTAGTGTGTGAATGTTTTCAAAACAAAATATATTAATTTCTCTAATTACAAAATGACAAATGAAGCAATGAAGATTATAGGACGTGATAGTGAAATTGAAGAAGTTGACCATACAAAATTTTTAGGCATAGTCATTGACAAAAATTGTAATTGGAAAAAGCATGTTGAAAATATATGTAATAGGCTAAACAGCTTTACATTTGCACTAAGAAATCTTAGGAAAACTGTTGGACGTAATGCCGCTTTGTTGGCTTATCATGGATATGTCTCATCTGTGCTAAGATACGGCTTAATCTTATGGTGTAATTCCACTGATAGCAATAGGGCATTTATTGTGCAAAAAAAGTGTTTACGAGCTGTGTTTGGTGCAGACCCATTAGAATCGTCCAGACCTATTTAAAAAAAAAATTATTAACATTAGCATGCTTATATATACTGGAAATGGGAGTATTTGTAAAAAAACATCCTCACCTATTCAGTAAAGCCGATAGTGACAATATTTATAAGGTAGGCAAAATGTCAAGGGATCCTACAAAATTGACAATGCCAAGATGTAGAACAGCTTACTGCCATAAAAACGCTAGTCGAATGGCAATAAAAGTATTTAATCATATACCGAAGGTTATTAGAGAACTGCGAAACAGCTTATTTCAAAAGCATCTCAGAGCATGGCTTATCGAAAACTGTTTCTATACTGTTAAGGAATTTATGAATTATAGGACAAACAAGAAAGTTCCATGACATGAAAATTTAATTTTACATTATTATTTTAAGCTTTTGACATTTCTAATTTAATTATTTCTCTCTGACATTTTATAATTTGACATGTAGACAATTTTTGATTTAGAACTTTATTTTTATTTTATTTATTTTTTTGACATTGGAATTTTATAATTTTGTTTTAAATGATTTTTATGATGAAATCAGAATTACTATTATTATGTCACAAAATTTGCATGCCGAATGTAGTAGGCGGAATATGATGAACTATTGTGTGTTATAATATCTGTAAAATACCATATTTCAGGCAAATAAATGAATTACTTACTTACTTACTTACTAGGTTGTTTTGTGTGTTATCGAATGTTAGTGCTAATAATTTCCAATGCTGCTAAATAAAGTGCTAATAATGTGTTTTGTTGGTTTGGTTTTACATTGAAAAATATGGTTCTCGATTCTCGACTCGAGATATATGCGTGTAGCGTTGCAAATTTCACTAAACTATAAGCAATAATAGAAATTAAGCTGGTTTCTATAGAGCTTAAGAAAACGATTATTTTGGCAGAAAATGTTTTTTATTAATTTTTCGGTAATTCATTTTAACACAGCTTAGTTAGTATTACAGTCAACCACAGATCGCTGGAAGTTAATTTGTTTTTCGGAAGCTTTATTATTTCCCTTTCTATTTTATGTATTTTATTCAGGTATTTTACCTTTGGTTAGCAAAACCATAAGCATATAATGTTCCCACTGCTGGGACACAGTTCTCCTCTCTGTGAGAGAGAGTGGGCCGTAATCTACCACGTTCGCGCGACCCGCATGGTAGATTATGACCCACTCCCTCTAAAATAAATAAAAATAGATTTATTCTTAAATGTCAACATTGATTAATATTTAAAAAAAATCATTAGTTTTTCTTTCCTGTCTCAAAAATTTTCCATTCTCTTCCCACGACAAATACTCTACAACATTAAAGTACATGTGTATCGCGAAGTGTTTACTTGGAATAGATTCGCTTTACATCCTTAATCAAATTAATAGCATTATGTTTGCCAACTGCCGGCGGTGGAATCGTTAATGTGCGGTACGCGCAGTTCTCTTTGTAATTCAAGTGTTTCTAATCTCACTTGCATGTTGCGCGAGCTTCAAGAATTATGTTTGTTTTGTTAGTTAGACAGAGGTGTATGAGGTATGTACTTGTGGATATATATGGGAAATTGCCCATCAGTTCATTGCCTAAACAAATTGTTTTGATAGACTGTTCTGAATTTGCACTTCAATGCAAATAAACATTTACGACAAGAAGGTAATGTATTTTAAAAGTTCGTAATTAAGTACAAAGGTACCTAGGCAGGTATGTAGGCAATTTGCTCTTGTTTTCTTAATTTAATATTTTATATTAATCACCTTAAATACAAAACTTTTAATTCATGAAATGAGTAGGTTATAAATTAAACACCACCAAAACAAACAACAAAATAATTGTTTATAAACCAGATTCCATATTCTCAGTATGTTCATCGTTCCGCAACCCCGCATCACGTAACAGCCAACTTTGCAATATGTCAGAAACACAATATTTTGTTTCTAACAAATAATAATCCAATTAAACAGTTTGCCCACAAAATATGTTTGATTAAAATAATAAGTTGGGCCCAGGGGTCAGTTCAACTTGTTTTGCTAATCAATAAGCTGTCTAACTTGTCCGAACAGCCTTCATAAGTGGATAGTCAAACCTACCCATGTAAGTACATACATAGCTGTTAAGAGTTTTGTTGTTATCAGCTTTGGTCTTAGCGATTACGTTAGGACTTTTGGTACAACGTCTTGGTTGCCAAAAGTGTAATAATATTTTCTGATTTTAGTATATTTGACCTGGTTATCACTTTTGACAACATCGCTTGTTGATATTATCATCTAATTGTCACAAAGACACCAAATAGAGCTTGTCGTTTTATGAAGCGGAAGTGACATTCAACCTTCGATTTTTTTATTTATTTACGGAAATTCTGCAATATTATTGTCCTTCTAATGCTTGTCTAATAAATAGTTATACTCAGGCCTCGATTGTAAGGGATCTAAATGATCTAATACGAACGGGCGAACTTTGAGATATCTTTTTCTTTATCTTCCGGGTATTGACTCAAAAGGTAACAAAAAGGTTGTCCTCTGGTTTAATTCATTAAATGGAATATTTGAAAAGCAATAAATGAATATCTCTTTAGATAATGATATAAGTATCTACCTACTATCGGTTCTTTAGATCGAAATAGAAAGCTAGTAAAGTGTAACGTGGATAATTGTTATCTCAAGGGCCCTAACATTATCCCAAATAGGTTTAACATTACAGTTGGCTTATTTACAGAGCCTCCAGCTAAGACAGAGTTGTTAAAATGTATATTTTATTTTTGTGATACATTATTGTTAGTGGTCTTACTTATACAGACTATTGAACTCCCAATTATAGAGGTAAAATCGAAAAAATCTAAGGAATGTTCTCTCAGTTATAAATTCAACTTCAAAATAAAAGGTTTAATTATTCCCAGTAACAGAGATATTTCAAAGCAAAAGTTTCGGCACCTCATTGTAAGTACAGTAAGGGTCAAAAGTGGAGTGACAGTGTCACGAAGCAATAATAATAATAGTAATATTTATTTATTTGCATAAACATGTGTGTACATACACAAATTATTATTCATGTATATAGGATGAAAATAATAAATTAAAACGACATGTTTGCCATTTGACATGGCGTGCAAATATTAAGAGTAAAAAAATTACATACTTATTGAAATAATGTAAGTACATCAACATTATTCAATTACATCAAATGAAACATAAAATCATTGACACTTCTGTTTAACTTACGACCTTCTTCTAATGAGTAATTTCTATACTATAGGCACACACCCTTTTTTTTTTTTTTTTTTTCTGGGTGGGAAATCATCACATGACTCCTCCCGCTCTGGGCGGAGCAGAAGGGAGTGTCAGACTTTTACTGACTAAAACCCACCCACCCGTGTTCCTTCAGTTGCCTGTGCCAGGGGCCACGGTATCTCTTTCGAACAACCCGCAGCCCCGGCGGCATCGGCCCTAACGGACCCCGTCAGTTCGTGCTGACAGCTCTTTGAGGCGCGCGTGGAACACAACGCGCCGTCGACCCGGGCCTGGTCCTTACCGGGCGGCGAGCTGCCCATAGCTCGCCGCCCGCAAGCCCGCGCCTACGGTGGCCGGGAGTCGGCTGTTGACTCCCGTCCAGGGCGTCTCCTGCGGCGGCTAGGAGCGCGAGGGTGCAGCGATTGCCTCTCCCTCGCACGCTCCGCCTCCTCCTTCGCGAGCATAACTGCTTCGCAGAAGGAGGTGACGGCCTCCCATTCACTCTCGCTCCGGACCATGGCCTGTATGAGGGCCGGACGCGAGAGGTCGCCGCCGCCGATCGCCGCCAAGAGGACACGGCGGGGTCCCGCCCAAGCCGGGCAGACCTCCACCGTATGCTCCACCGTGTCCTCCGGGCGATCCCCACAGTGGTGACACCCTGGCGTTTCCTCCCGCTTTATCCTGAACAGGAACCTCCCGAAACAACCGTGTCCGGTGAGGACCTGCGTCAGGCGGAAGGTGAGGGCGCCGTGGCGCCTCTCTAGCCACTCCTCAAAGAGGGGACTTATCGCCGCAATTGTGGCGTGCCCAGCGCTGGGTTGCGACAATCGCACTCTCCATGCCGCTATGAGATCCCGCCGGAGCTCTGTCCGCTGTGCCGTGATTTCTCGCGGCAGCGGAGCAACGCCCCGGCGTTTTGCCTCCTCTCGCCACTCCCATATGTGGGCGAGGACTTTGGCCTCCAGATCCCATGGCGGCAATCCGGCAAGGAGGCTCGCCGCCTCAGCGGAGACCGTGCGGTATCATCGGATGAGCCGGACAGCCATGACCCTTTGGGACGCGATCAACCGGCGGGCTGGTCGCCGCCTCAAAGATCGCGCCCATATCGGTGCCCCGTAAAGGGCCATGGCCCGCACGACCCCCGCATAGAGCCTCCGGCAGGAGGCGTTTGGTCCCCCTAGATTGGGAAGGAGCCGCCTCAAGGCAGCCCCGGCCCGCTCCAGTCTGGGAGCCAAACGTCGGAAGTGCTCCACGAAATTCCACCGGCTGTCGAGGACGAGTCCCAGGTACTTCATCGTCAGCTCGACGCCGATGTGAACCCCTCCCGCCGTTATTTGTGAACCCGACGGTGGCGCGTCCCGAGGACCATGAAAACACATGGCCTCAGATTTGTGCAATGCCACCTCGAGTCCCAATTGCCGGATCCTCTCGACAATTGTCGCAACCCCGCGTGTCGCTGCTTCGGCCGCCGCCTGGTGCGACCTCCCCTGCGCCAGGACCAGCGTGTCGTCAGCGTAGCAAACTACGCTGACGCCATCAGGGAGGTCGGCGCGCAGCACCCAGTCGTACCCGATATCCCACAGATGCGGTCCTAGGACCGATCCCTGTGGGACACCGCACGACATCTCTCGCCGGTTCCACTCTCCCCGGTGACCGGGGTAGATGACGGCCCTGTCCGTCAAATAGGCCTCGACAATGCGACGGAGGTAGGTCGGCATCCTGTGATACCCGAGTGCCTCCCTGATGCAACTCCAGGGCAGGGTATTGAAGGCATTGGCAATGTCGTCTAGAGACACCGCCAAGACAACCCCACCCCGGGCCACAGCATCCCCCGTCGTGAGGGCTCGCACGCGCATGATGGCATCCACCGTAGAGCGCCCCCTGCGGAAACCAAACTGGCTCTCCGCCAAATCCGGCCCCACCCGCACCAGCTGCCCTGCAAGGCGGTCTGCAATTACTCTTTCAAAGAGCTTGCCCACCTCGTCGAGCAGCACGATGGGCCGGTAAGCGGACGGAGAGTCCGCAGGACGCCCCGGCTTCTTGATGAGGACCAGTTTCCCCGTCTTCCAACGAAGTGGGAACCGGCCCCTCTCCAAGCATGCGCTTAGTAGCCCCTTAGTCGAGGCCCGAGAGCCTCCAAGGCCAGGACCCAGGCTTTTCCAGGTAAGCCGTCGGGTCCTGGGGCGGTGTTTCTGGCATTCAGCCTACGTACCGCCACTCTCAACTCTACCTCGGTCACCTCCGGAGCATCGTCGTCGTCGTCAGTGTGGTCCGCATCTGGCATTGCAGGAGGCGGAGCCATGGACGGGGGAGTATGTTCCCCTCGCGAAGGGAACAGAGCGCTCACCACGTCCTCCACGAGCTGGGGCCGGAGACTCTGCGTCAGCGGGGGAGCCCATGGGCGGAGTTTATCCCGCACCATCTTGTAGGGGCGTCCCCACGGGTCTCTGTTCAGAGTCCCCAGCGACTCCTCGCGGGCCAGCCCCCTGGCCCGCAAGATCTCCGCTCGGAGGGCGGTCTTCGCCGCTCTGTACCCCTCGTACAGCTCCGCCTGCACGGCTTCCGTATCCGGAGGGCGGATACGGAGCCTGCGGTGCCTGGTGTACCGGCGTCTCGCAGCCACGCACGCCTCGCGCAAAGACGTCAGCTCCGGCGACCACCAGTACACCTGGCGCCGGGCGCGTCCGGGCCGGACCCGGGGCATTGCCACGTCACATATTTCGGACATGGCCTCCCGGAACCACTCTGCCTCGTCGTTGATGTCAGCAGGCCTGTCCGGTGGTGACACCCAGGCCTGCACGATCGAGGCTTCCAGGAGGAGCTCCCGGTCCAGTAGGCACACACCCTTACATTCGTTTGCAACTGATTGTAGTTCATAAATTCAACCATTAGGTTATATGGCATGATAGCCTAGCGGTTATCATACGTCGGTAAGCACGTTGATGCGTAGCGAGCCGTGGGTTTGAATCTCACGCGCGGTGATAATTTTTTAAAATGTTTTTATAATTACCTACTCGAATAATCACGCTATTGAATTCAGTTCCATATCATGTTCACCTTGTTCACATAATTCGTTAAACTTTATGATTATACCCACAGAAATCTAAATAAATAAATTATAAGGTCAGATGAAGTTAACTTACGACTCATTCACCGCGACGAAATATAACGTTATTTGTTTTTGGTTGGTTGTTATTGTAGATTAGTGACGTGTGTTTAATCTATTAGCGGTGTTGTAGTTCATTTTGAAATGAAAGGAAATTTAAATATTGAGATGAAAGCAGATACTATCGCGCTGCGTAAAAGTGGATTTAATATTCTATCACAGATATTTGATGAAACCGGAGTGAGTGTGAGTATTATGATTTAATTATTTTATCGATTTTTCTAATTAAAGTATAACTGCTAACCCTTTTAGTTATTTTTTTAAACATTTTATATTTATCATAAAGCCTAAATAGAAGAAAAAAAAAATGATGAATATATAAAATATAACATTAAGTTTAATAATAATATAATATTGTTACAATTATAAATTTGTGGCCTCTTACGGCAAGCTGACATAAGCCCAAAGGGCAGGTGGTCCGGCATCGTTATATAAGGAAACAACCAAACCATCTTAAACACCGTGTATTTAAACATATAAATCTAAAACAATAAAAGGTGAACCTTAAAAAACTAATTTACCTAAAAAATTAGGTAAGTTACTACAGCTATATATTAATATTGCCAGCCAGCTAAAATTTCAGCAGAAAGAGCTAGGGTCGTGGGTAGTTGGAAATAAACCCTGTACTGTTCCGTTTTAAATGTTTATATTATAAAATAATTTAGATCTCTAGTTTACGGTATAAACCTTCCAGTTATTTAAATGTTATTCAATTAGTAAATGGGCGCCAGGGACTTTAAGAGTCCCAGATCCCGGAGCCGACGAAGGTGTCCATTATACTTCTGGATGAACGTAGTATGTCGAACCCGAGATCCTTAATTAAAAATATGTTGAAGACCGGTTTCCAATGTTGAAAACCGACCTAAGGTAAAAAAAAACCGTCCCGCCGGCGCTATCGCTAGACGGACTACAACAGCCGCACAGTCGTCTCCGTAAGAGGCTCGACGAACGGGTCTCGCGTCCAGGCCCCAGACGCTCCTCTAGACCCTGGCGGCGAGACGAATCTCTCGAGATGCCTTCTCCTGGAATTGACAATACGGTGACCTAACAATATAAGGGGAAACTAATTTACTTTCCTTGAGGTGACCGAGCTTTCAAATCTAGAAGGCTATAATATTAGCCGGTTAACATGGCGTTCAAATAGGAATAAGGATTACCCACGTGGCGTTCATCAACTCCACAACAAAGGCTTGTTGCCTTGAACAATAATTTAAAACACGGAGGAATCTATGGCAAATAGGTAGCGGGCGAAATACTCACGGTTGATTTAAGGAGAAATCACTTGACTTGCCAGGTCCTCGACTGACAGGAAATTTGTCTGCGTCCGCGCAGTTTGGAATCCTGCAATAAATATCCATAAATCACGACAATATCCTTTCAACAACCAACGAAGGGCTCCCAGACCACATCCTAACGCCATTACAACAAAATCCTTACCTTTTAAAACATTGAATAAGGTTTTTATTGCCACTATAGCGTGTTCTCGTCAATAGACGCCAACATCGTTCGATCATCCGGTCAACCATCACAAACCGGAAACTGATGGAGCATTCCGAAAATCTCCCTTACTTCGGGTAAAATGATTATAAGATGAAACACCACACCAAGACACTCAATTCTTGAAAATCACCAACCACTGTCCAACGCGACGTCCAAATGCCGAAACAATAAGAATCTTCATGATCCAGACTCACAAACCAATTATTTGTGATTCCTAACATCGAAATTCGTCCTGATTGGAGTAATTATCCCAGAATATTCATTCGGGAAACTTAGAATGTACAACCTTGCCACACTATGTCAAAGACAATGCACAGATTAAAAATGGGATTTATTTGACAAGGAAGTTTCTAGAAAGACTTCACTTCCGTATTTGGTTATTTAGTTTATTATAAATTTTTACTGCTGAAAATTATTAGGGATTGCTCCATACGATATTATTTCGATGGTTAGCAATCAATTTGTTAAAATATCGATTAAACTACAACTGTGAATCGCCGACCACCAGATGTTGCCTTCAACTATAATAATCTATGCCTTTAACTGTCAGAACTGACGTTCAACTGAGTGACATAAACATGTGAGTATAAACAGACCATTTGGTTACAATATTTGATCTAATTTATTGTGCAAACTTGTTTAATATGTTTAGAAAATTGATTGGTTATGAGAAAGTGACAACTAAATTTTCCCGTGACGAAATGCAAGCCAAACCACAATGGATTATATTACTCGGAAACCCTCATAAAGTTACTTGTGTTTTCAGGTAAATGCTACTTTACTTATTAGTAACGAAGCTGTGTTATATCAACCCTTGGTAGGTACAAAAAAAAACAACGTAACAATATGTAATATTTTATTTTCAAAATAATTTAGTTTCTAATTGGTAATATTCGTATTTTGCTAGTAGCCTAACAGTACTCTTTTTTTGTTTTAGAGAAATACCTACTGTGAGTCGGAGGGTCAAAAGATGGCCCCAGCTAGTCAGTGAATAATGAAACAAGTGGTTTCATACGAGATATTTTGCCACACATCTTTACGAACCGTTCACCGTGCAAACGAAAACAAACGAAAACCAGCTTTTTGAGCTGGTTTCCGTTTCGCCCATATTTGATTGAAAAACATAAACAAGAACGTTTACATTTTGCAAAACAGTGATGGAAAGCACGGAATGAGAGATCTGATGTGCAGTTGAAGTTGCATTGCATGGAAATATGGGAACATTTAAGACGAACAGATATATGTTTCAATATTGTTGGATTCATGCGCCAGCGTTTACTTGATAGCATTAATAATAATGGGGGTTATACAAACAAAGTATTAAGTTATAAATTGATTATAGTAATATTAAAATAATATTGTGTCATATCCGTAATAAGGATTATTTTGAGGTTTAGTTTCAATCTTCTTTTCATAATGAAAATGAATACTTAAGCTATAACCGCAACAAGTCCTAATAAAAAAGATTTGTTACCTTTGACGTTTGAGATAGGCAACTAAAGTTAAAACGAAGGCACTGGCAGTAAATAAAAAGTAGTACTACTGAGTAATTGAATTGTATTGTGACAAGGAGTTCACACTTTTTTTATTGACGTGGGTAGATTTGCTACTTGTGATTTCTCAGAGTACCCACACACATTAGTAGTTAAAGCACAATATTAATAGATTACTAAAATACAATATTTAAAGTCTAAGGGTCGTAGGTTACTGATTACCTGCTTTCCTTAAATAAATTATTCTTTATGAGAAAATAAACTGTTTTGACTAGAAGTTTATTTATTATTACTTTTTTTTTAGTTTATAAAATTGTAACGAATAAACATTTTGAAATCACTTATAAAACATTTTTGTTTTTACCCCGTATTACAATAGCAACATAATAATGAAAATAAAATAATTATTACATTACGATTCTTGTTTATTAATCTATAAAAAACGAATAAAAAAATAACCGATAAAGATTATTGTTGGAAAAGAAAAATAAAAGTCCCAACTCGAGATTGGAACCCAGACCTTATGCGTTCAATAATCCAATACGTAAGACTACCAGCTATCGGTACTTGATGTAATTATTGCAATTTTAGCCATGGTATGAACCAACCAAGGTCATACGTAATTACGTAGCCTGTGTGCAAAAGCGACGGTATATTTTGTGTTTCTTTCGAAGCCAGCCAGTGTGCGAATTATGAGGTGAGCATTCTGTGTTGATACATCACTTTATGCACACAGACGTAAGTACGGCCTTTACCGCGCGTTCACAGCAATACATTCCTTAAGGTGATACTGCATTAATGATCGCGACCGTACCTGTCAGTAGTAGAAGTTTCTCACTTTTCCAGGGCCCATTTATCCAGGTTACACTAGTTTTATGCCTACCAATCGTGACCTTTAAAAGAACCTAACTATCCAGTACTTTGAGAAGGTACAGTGTAATTTTTCATGTTAACTTTCATGAAGGATAAAAGGGCCCCAGCAAAGTCACAACGCTTTGATATTGGCAAAGAAATGAAAATGTTTGTAATAATTTAGACTGGTTCTAAATCAAGACAGATTAGGCGTAAATCGTCGCCATATTTAAACAAAATACAGACATTTTGACAAAATTATACAATATCAGTGACTCGGTATCAAATAATGCATGTTCGTGATCTTGCACCTAGAGAAACAAAATCAATACCTGCTAATACAACCTAAAATTTCTGTACTGCCCAAAATAAGTAGTCACAAACGCATCTTCCTCAGCAGCCTTACATTCCTTTTTTTTTTTTTGGGTGGGAAATCATCAAATGACTCCTCCCGCTCTGGGCGGAGCAGAAGGGAGTGTCAGACTTTTACTGTCTAAAACCCACCCGTGTTCCTTCAGTTGCCTGTGCCAGGGGCCACGGTATCTCTTTCGAACAACCCGCAGCCCCGGCGGCATCAGCCCTAGCGGACCCCGTCAGTTCGTGCTGACAGCTCTTTGAGGCGCGCGTGGAACACAACGCGCCGTCGACCCGGGCCTGGTCCTTACCGGGCGGCGAGCTGCCCATAGCTCGCCGAGAGGTCGCCGCCGCCGATCGCCGCCACGAGGACACGGCGGGGCCCCGCCCAAGCCGGGCAGACCTCCACCATATTATTATGCTCCACCGTGTCCTCCGGGCGATCCCCACAGTGGTGACACCCTGGCGTTTCCTCCCGAATTATCCTGAACAGGAACCTCCTGAAACCACCGTATCCGGTGAGGACCTGCGTCAGGCGGAAGGTGAGGGCGCCGTGGCGCCTCTCTAGCCACTCCTAAAAGAGGGGACTTATCGCCGCAATTGTGGCGTGCCCAGCCTTACATTCCTCACGTCACATTGTCCCCCTACCTACTTATCCTGCAGATTCGTATGAAGGCTCCGTGTCAGTCATTACGAAGGGAACATGTTCAATTTGAGCGAGCATGTCGCTTGCCTGTCACGTCCGCAGCCTATTATTTTTGTGGGAAAACAAACCCAATTTGCCTGAGAACAAAATTATTATAGGATGCTGTATGTTTGAATTTCAGACTTTGATTAAAGTTTGGGTCTAGATTATGGTTTTAATAAACTAGGAGGTATTAGGTACGTACATATATTGTGCAGCTATAAGCGTAGAGTTAAGAAAGAAGGCACAAGTACCTATCTTCTATCATTTTAAGGTATTTTCGATAAAGTTTTCTAATTTATAATGAAATTCATTGAACTTGAACTTAATTCATTTCATTAGATGTTTAAATCAAACTGTTGGCGTCTGGAACCTTTGTGTTCGCCTCACGCGAAGCATTGAACGCTTTGTTCAGCAACAACATTCTCTTCGGTTTATTGAGCAACAAGCTCCAGTGTCTAGAGCAGATACAAACTAATACTAAAACCGTTTAAATTGGAATTTTTATAACAAGTAGGCACACATTTTTTACGCTAAAGATAGTAAAAAAATATTTATACTAATTTCCATATTTTTTCTAAGATTCACAGCAGTATAGGTATTTGATTGCATAAAGGAAGATTGTTTCCTGTACTGTTTCAATGTTTAGCAACGTCTCAATGAACCGATAATAATATACACGTGACTATCCAGTAAGCCTATAAAATGATAACCTCGACTTCACTTCTAAGCATGACGTCGCAATTTCCGTAAGTACACACTATACTCACGTACTACACAATTCTGTATCCGTATTCTGTAACCCACGCCGAACTCATTGTGCGCCAGTAAGGCTACTGTCACAGATGGATTGTCGAATCCGCTGTTTTACATAACCACTAGCCGTTTAACAAAACAGCTCCATTATGTAAAACAGCTGAACAACGCTCAACAGGATTGTTATTGAGTTACGTTTAACAAAACTGCTACAAACGTTCAGACATAATCCAGAATGACTTATCTGCAGTCACAACAAGCGTTTGGTGTGACCCTGACCAATTTGTTTTCATAAGGTTAGAACTGTGTACGCGCGCGAGCCGAGCGAGCAAAGCGAGCGGTACCGATGCCACGGCAGTGACCGGCGGTGCTACTTCCAGGTTAATTGCAGTTACTTGACTATTTAGTACTTACAGTACTGACTTTTTTTTTCTTTTTTTTTTACTATCCTACGCTGTCCCTCTCCTGGGCAAAGGCCTTCCTCCATTCCTTCCATCTTTCAGCCCAAATGTAAAACGTTCATGCAATTCTGCATGTCAGAGTCAGCAAAAATCGCTAAGCGTTGTTATAACGGTTGTAAAACAGCGGATTCGACAATCCATCTGCGACATTAATATCACGTAACGAAAGCAAACGACGCCGCGGGGCGTAAGTTGTGTTACAAAAGATAATAATAATAACATTGGAAGCAGTTCGCAAGCGAGCGACAATACGCCACTAGCTGACGTTTTGGTAAGCTGTCCAAGGTATGAGCGGGAGCGGTTTTGCAGTTTTTGTAATTTGTAGTCTTTGTTAATGTCAGTATTTTGTGTGATTATAAACTGTCCCTATACTCTTGGACTCTCCTAAACGCTTTCAGTCGGTCGACTGAAACCGTTGATAAACACTGGTCTGTTACTGAAAGATTTTTTACCGTTAACAGACTTTCAATAGGTATATGCCTTTACTACTGAAGGTCCGTTCAATATTTTATCTAACTGTTGTTGTTTTGGTTACCGAATCTGAGTTAAAATGAGGCGACGGCCAGTTGACCTACGAATAGCTTGTGACCTGTGCTTGCGTATAACTTGCACCTCACACCACCGCCCATAGTCAGCAGAATGAACGGGCACCTCATGAAATATTATAATATGCAAAAAAACCTACACACATACCCTCACACCCTACAGAATTGTTAAGGGATGTATATGAAGAACTTTGTTCTTAATTTTTTGTTCGAATACATTAGACGGCGGAAGTGCGTTACCATGGCAACGGGGTTTTAGTGCCAAATGACCGGATTCGGTACGACGCCGTTATCAATTTCTCAATTCCTCAAACTTGTAACATAATGTACATACTCACAGTTATCTTCATTCATTCCTCCAGGTCAGAACAAGCATTCTGTTACCGTTAGGCGCTGATCTGATTATTTCTTACGACACGTTTTATCCACAATCAGTACACAGACACAGCTCCATCTTTAAGATGACACTACGATGATTTAGTGACATCCAAGGGTTGGTAATTTCGCCCACATTGATGGATATCATTTTTCCTATAAACACTATACTTCTAATACAAAATAACTATAGATTTTATCGTATTTTATTAATAATATATTTTATTATGACAGCTTTGACAATGACGTTTAATACGTCGCCATGGCAACCTTTCTTTCAAATTCTTACCTGCCTGTATCTTTTTACCTAATTAAATATGAATACATAATATATTTAATTACTGGCCATCTTCATAACTCAAATTCATATTTTCTACATGATGTTATTCTACGAGCTGACATTATAGATCCACGCAATCCAAGGATCAGGCCTCGCGTCTACCTCCCTCCATCTGGATCTCCACCTCAGCCTCCTCAGCCCACCTATCACGCATCGTCATCCACACACCCCACCTCCACAAACTACACACCTCTCTGTCCATCTCCATCTTAAAGTTATAAATATACCTTTAATTGTTTTTTACCTCCCTTTCTTTAATTTCATTTTTCCTTTGGTTTTTGTAAGTTTAGTTACTTGTCGCTACACGACATTGCACCAAAATGTCGTAATAGATAATCAGATCAGCGCCTAACGGTAACAGAATGCTTGTTCTGACCTGGAGGAATGAATGAAGATAACTGTGAGTATGTACATTATGTTACAAACTATAAACTTGTATTGTGAAAATATTGTTTTAAGTAGACTATAGATAAAGTTAATTAGTTCCATCGGCGTTCTCTAGCCGGGTATTAAGTTATAAGTATAGCTACCTAGTGTCTATCAAAATGCGCTTTATTTAAGAAATTAGTATTAGGAATAGCTCCTTACAATGCACCTTTTTGTACAACTAAATGCAGACGAGGATTTGTTGTTGGATAAATAAATCCTTTGGGAAATGCCTAGTTTTTCCCTACAGATTTGTTTTTTTTATAAGCCAAATTAAAATGTTAGTATCACCAATTGGGTCGCATTGTCTCAATACTTTGGAACACTTAGGTATCGGCAGCACTATGTATTGACATTGAACAGACACCTAGACATTTTCAAAACATGTTTTAATTGGTAATTACTAGACGAAAGGAATGCGGAAATCAGCACGAATAAAGAAAACTCTTTAAATGAAGAGGATTCTCAGTTAAGAAACTGTCCGGTAAAAAGCGCTCCCTAGGTTTTCATGTTCGTTATAATAGACTAGGCAAAAGTAAATTACGACTGAAAAACGTAGTTTAATGAATTAAATTAATTACATGAAAGATTCAAATAAAGAACGTTATAAAGTAGAATTAATAGCATAGCATCGCACAATGCAAGCGCGTCGCACCACGCTTTTGTTGCATTGAAAAGCGATACGTTGCGGCCTGGTGCGGCTTTGAATAACAAAACATAACTAGCTAGCTGCTGAAAAAGAAGCAATTAAAGAAGTTATAATTTCGTATACAAATAACATACACACGACGATACGACTTCCCTATCCAAATCAAACACAACATTAATATTTCTGAGGCAAGAACCACAAATCACGTAAAAATACCCCAAAAAGTAAACCCCAAGAGCTCCGCCAGGTGAGCAGATATTCCTACATTAGGTAACATGATTCATAGCTGAGCAATATATCACGATTCGTGAATATATGAGCTGTCGTTTAGCTCAACACTGTTCGTGAGACGGGCCTTTATTTTTATCAAGAGTAGATTTTCTGATATGGTGATTGACTTATTTTATATGTAAATATTGATTTATATTTTAACTAGCTTCTGCCCGCGGCTTCGCGCGCATGGAGGTCGGAACTTATCCCACGGGAACGTGCTACCAGGATAAAAAGTATGTCCTTCCCCAGGTTGCTATCTATCTCTTTGCCAAATGAGAAGTTCATTGATTTAGGTGTGAAAATGTAACATACAGTTGCAAGTTCAAATCCTGCCCTTAAAAATTGAATTACCCCTTTTTGCCCCGTCAGAGGTCAATTTACGAAAACTTTACATACTTATTATTAATTATTTTCTGTGAAAAGTATTAATACTGAGTTTCGAGTTAATTGGACCGCGCATTCAATTACTTCCACACAAACTTCAACACCCCTTTGATGGGTAGTTTTGAAAAACTTACAACAATAAACTTTATTACTTACTTAGGCAAGTATTCTTGCCAAGATTCAAGTTTATATCCCCGCTTTTCATCCCCACAAGGTTGGAATTTTGAAAAATCGTTTGGGATGTATTCATAACTTGATTCAAAGAATATTTATACCAATTTTCGAGTTAATCAAGCCACGCATTATAATCCTCTCCTGTAAAATTAACTACCCCTTTTCAACCCATTAGGGGTAGATTTTCGAAAAACCCTGATACATGTTATTCTTTATTTTTGGTCTAAAGTATAAACACTGAGTTTCGAGTTAATCGGACCGCGCATTCAAATTCTTCCACACAAACTTCAACACCCCTATATCCCCCTTTGAGGGGTAGTTTTGAAAAACTTATAATGATAAACTTTATTACTTACTTAGGCCAGTATTATTGAAAAGTTTTAAGTTTATTAACCTCATGAAGAAGATTATTTATATAAACTGTATCCCCCGCTTTTCACCCCACAGGGGTGGAATTTAAAAAAAACGTTTGGGATATATTCATATCTTGACTCAAAGATTATTTATACTAATTTTCGAGTTAATCAATGGACTACCCCTTTTCAGCCCGTCAGAGGTAATTTTCGAAAAACCCTGATACACATTATTTTTTACTTTCGATCCTAGGTATAAATACTGAGTTTTGAGTTAATTGGACCACGCGCTAAATTTTTTTCATACAAACATTGAAACCCCCCAATCCTTTTTTAGGGGGTAGTTTAGAAAAACATAAAATGGCAAACTTCATAATTTACTTAGATTAGTATTGGTGCCAAGTTTCAAGTTTATTAACTCAAGAAATAAGAATTTCCATACAAACAAAATCTCCCCATTTCACCCTCTTAGGGTTGGAATTTCGAAAAACCCTTTCTTATGGATACCTACTCTTCACGAAAAACACACCCTCCAAATTTCATGTCTCTAGGACCAACGGTTTAGGTTGTGCGTTGAGGTATCAGTCAGTCAGTCAGTCAGGACTTTGAATTTTATATATAATATAATTATATAAAAAATAGTCAACTTTCATCCATCTATCTATCTTCTATACATATTATGTATATAATAGGGGTTAAAGTATGAAATTGCCGATTTGTACTGAAAGATTAAAATTCTTTTTTTTTTTTAATTTAACATATTTATTTAATCAAAATAATTAACTACCATTATTATCTATACATTGCTGCCATCTAATAGGAAGGTCATTTATGCCTTTGCGATAGAACTCTCGTGATCTAGATTCGACAAACTGTGTGAAAGCATTTTGTACGGCCTCCTGAGAAGAAAACTTTTTATCACGTAGAAAATTGTCCAAATCACGAAAAAAATGGTAGTCCATTGGAGCAAGGTCTGGCAATACGGAGGGTGACGAATGGTTTCTAATTGCAGTTTCTGTAGAGTTAAAACGGTTTCTCCTGCTGTATGAGGTCTCGCGTTATCATGGAACAATAATGGTGAAGATCGATTCATGAGTCGGGGCTGTTTCACTGCTAGTTTTGCTATCATTGTTCGGAGTTCGGCACAGTAGACATCTGCCGTTATTGCTTGACCAGATCGGAGAAAGCTATAGTGAATAATACCATGCTGAGACCACCAAACAGTTACCATTACCTTTTTATTGGTAAGCTTTGCTTTAAGACACTGTTGCGGCGTTTGACCTGGGGTCAGCCATTGCATTTTTTGCTTACGGTTATCGTAAAGAATCCACTTTTCATCACATGTCACAATTCGACCCAATATTCCTTCATTTCTGTATCGATTCAACAAGGCAACACAAGTTTCAACACTCGTTTCTTTCTGCAGATCAGTCAAATCATGAGGCACCCATTTCTCATATTTTTTTATTTTATTGATTTGACGCAAATGAGTAAATATTGTTGGTAAGGTAACGTTAAACCATGCCGCTAATTCCTGGGTAGTTTGACTCGGATCGGCTTCCACCATCTCGTTCAATTCATTGTTATTCACCGCGTGGTCTTCCACGTGGTTCGTTCTTCAAATCAAAGTTTCCATCACCAAGCGTTTAAACCAAAATCGCACGGTGCGTTCATTAGCAGTCCCCTCTCCAAACGCAACATTGATATTGCGAGCTGTTTCTGCCGCGTTAGTTCCGCGTCGGAACTCGTATTCAAAAATAACTCGAATTTTCGAAGTATCCATCTTTCTTGTCTAAGCTGAATAAAAAAAACAACTGAAAGTCGATAATCGAATGTTGCACATTTTTTAAAAGAAGAACTCCATAGGTACCATGTGAAAAAAGTTTCACTCAAAAATCTCAAACCATGAAGGTGCTATGTCAATTCGAAGTACCTATTACAATAAAACGGCAATTTCATACTTTAACCCCTATTATGATAGATGAAAATTGACTATTTTTTTTTACGTGCAGCAATTATACTAAAAAGGTATTGTCTCTTGGAATACTTTGTATAATTTGGTATAAACTATTATGGGTCAAGTCAATAAAATCTGGATTTACATAAAATTCCCCAAAAGGAAGCTCTTGTCAGGGGGCCCGACTGTGCGTCTTCTCTCTAAGAAAATTTCTAGTCGATTGGTCTTCTACTTGACCTGACCAGAGGGAAAACGACTTAGCATTGCCATTCAACGTGGCAATGCTGCCAGTCTTTTGGGCATGTTTCCGGATGATAGCGAGGCGGACGAGTACTTCGTCGTCGGTCCTTTTGTTTTTGAATGTATAGTTAGTTAGTTACTCATTTAATTTAGTATCCAGTGTAAATATTTAGTTGTGTTAAATATTAAATATAAGCATCTTAAAAGATGTCTGATACAATAACTAGATACCCACTATTTAATGAGTAGTTTATTAATTGATTTTCAAGATCTTAATTAAATTCCATTCAAAACTTAAATGCTGCCCACTTGCCGATGGACAGGCACGGAAATTAACTGTTTATTCATAATAATCATCATCATCAGCCTATAGCAGTCCACTGCTGGACATAGGCCTCTCCTATAGCACGCCATTCAAGTCGATTGTTTATTAAATCGACACAATAACTCCGTCAATTGAGGTATTCCACTTAGAGCACTGATTTCAACAGCACTTGCCCGAACCGCACCTAAGCACTTCCAATAACCGCACCGATTGCCAATAAGTGGTAAATAATGACAGTTGTGATCTAAATATACGGTGATGTACGGACAATACTCTAAGTTGATAGACTTCACCCATCTGGCTATGTTTACCTACTCTATCCATTATTGTTGTTCTTCTTCCTGCTTATTTGTTTTATTAACCACTAGACCAACAGGCCTGTCATTACGAAATACGGTCCACCTTTTTATATGGGACGTCGACGTCATTCTGTTTAATTTTATTCATTGCCACCTGTGTAATGGGGTATCGTGTAGGCTGTTGGCAGATTGTGACCCTTTATTCTGGTATAAATTGTGTTATATTACCCACATTTTTCGCAATTTCCCCTTCAGAGCAATCTCGTCTATTAAATGTAATGATCCCATAAAGATATTTTACTCCGATTTGAGTGAAAAGACAAACAGAATAATAAAATATTAGCCATATATGAGTCGTTTAACTAGTAAAACGAAGTGATATTATCGATACTTACGTGAATTTGACGTTATCTAGGTCTACTTTGTTTAATCAACTAATTCCGGTGGCCGAGACATCGACCTATTACCATGGATTCAATACATGATTTTGAACACCTCTGGGTGGAAATAAAATACAAGCCCGGGGATGTCTTAGCCCTGGCAAACTATAAACTTATCTCGTTGGCTACTGTGATAGCAAAAGTGCTGTCCAGTCTGCTCGACAAACACCTGGATAGGCACATAGAACTTCATAATGCTCAATTTGGATTTAGATCTGGCCTTTTAACTGATAGTGCCATTCTATGCCTCAAGCAGACTGTTCAGTATTATACAGCCTGGAATACGCGCCAGTCTATGCCTGTTAACTGGACTTGTCTAGGGTATTCGATTTGGTATCATATAACGTGTTGTGGCAAAAGATGATACATAAACGAGATGTGCCACGTGATGTTTTTGCAATGTTGAGATATTGGTACTCGAGTCAAAGGAATGTTGTGCGGTGGGCAGGCTCACACCCGGACGTGTATGGGTTGAAGTGCAGGGTGAAGTGCAAGGGGGGTTAACCTCTTCTCGTGTCTTAAACTTATAGATGAACCATCTGATCGGCGAGCCTAGCAGAACAGGCATAGGGTGGCATATAAATGGACAGTGTATCAGCTACGCGAACGACATGGTGCTGGTGAGCCCATCGATTAGTGCCATGTGTAGACTGCTAGATATTTGTGAAAAGTGCATACTTTTCACAAATATCTAGTAATCTACACACATTACATATATCTGAGTCCATGGGTTGGTGCATACAAACCCATGGACTCATCTCACCCTATACATATGGAATGTGGAAGTGTAACACATTCACACTCACACACGCTAACACACCCCCACACACACACACACATACACCAGCTCACACTTACACTACACTTATCCCGTAATTTCATTGTCTCTGTTGTTCTTTCTTTTCTTTTTTATTTTTAACTACTTTTATATAGCTTAAAATATATTTTTCTTATCTGGAACGAACTACCCTCTCACTAGGAGCCGGGCGTTGATAGCTGCGCCACAGTTATTAACTTTTGCAGTTATCATCGTTTAACTATTTTTATGATTGTATCTGTTTTGTTCCAAAATAAACAATTTTTATTTTTATTTATTCTAGCTAATGTGCCTCCCTTGTATCTTTGCGGTGCCAACTTAAATAGAGTGTCTATTTTTAAGTATCTAGGTCACTGGGTCTCAGAGGATATGTGTGACAACATTGATTTGGAGGATGCGCACAGACAGCGCTCTGCGTTCCCTACGCAGAGCGCTGTCTGTGCGCTGTAACATGCTGGCCCGTAGGTTTTGCACGGTGTACCGAGCAAGTCAAAGTGACATTATTTAGGGCCTTCTGTCGAACTTTTTACACCTGCAGCTTGTGGACTAAGTACACGCAGCGAACATATAGTGCTTTCTGAGTAAAGAATAATAACGCGTTTAGGGTGCTGTTCGGACTGCTGCGTCACTACAGTGTTTCAGCAATGTTTGCGGTGAAAAGCGTGGATGGTTTTCATGCCATCATGCGGAAGCGTTGTGCATCTCTTATGAGGCGCATGCGGGCCAGCTCGAACAGCCTTATGGGCGTGTTTGTGGTCCGCTGGGACTCGCCAATGTGGAGGCGACTACATACTGTGGGAGGTCGCATTCGGGGTTTGCCATAAACTGGCACTCCTGGGCGGTGCCACTTTGTGATTTTTATTTTTTCTGTGGATTTGTTGTTGTATGTACTAACAATGTGAGTTTATGGACTAATAACTTTCATTCCTACACAATAAAGTTCAGTTTACGCTACAACTTCAGATATTTTTTAAACTTTTTCAGTAGTGCTAGTCACTCTGAAAGATAACAATAGTTTTTTAAGGTTTTTTGTGTTACTAACAGTATATGGACTTCGTCTGAAATAAATTTGTTATTATTATTATTATATTATTATTTAAAAAAAATGAGCTGTTCAGTTAGCGTAGTAGCGTAGATATTCACTACACTTTTCTAAGAAACATCAGATAACCGACGAACAATTTCTACGCTATGGGTCTAGAACCATGTGCTAAATTCATGGTTACAGTTTGCGCGTCGCTGTCTCTGCCACCCTGTACTCACTCACTGAGACTGCCTCGTTTGTCCAGTGGTCGCAAGTGCTACTGTTCAGCATGAGCTCCTGTGTTCGATTGCCGTGTTGGCCAAGGTACTGACATTTCTCAGTAGCAACCCGGCGTCGGGAGGTACCTACTCGTATTACATGGGCCTTAAACACATAACTGGCGAAATGTGGATGTACCTTTGCTTAACCTTCGGGTCATACAGGAATGTTGTTCTGTTATACTTACGGATATTGGAGGTTCCTGTCATTTTCGTTGGTCCAAGTCTTAGTTAATGACGACATGACGCTATATTAAGATAAATTCGTTTGTTTACTTTACCTTTTCCTTCTTAAAAGAAGTAAACAAGTAATTATTCTAAATAAATAAAAGATAAAGCTAGTAAATACAGTAGAACGTGTTGGCAAGGTGTCGGGCAGCGATCTATCTCTATTTAGCTCAAACTATTGAGATATAGTGGCGAGTTTAACGAAAAAAGATTATCTTTCCTGTTTTTAGCTCGGGAGGCTTTAGGGGGGTTTATTTACCTGATAAATAAATAGCACTTGAAAAGGGTTTAATTTCGTTTGACTATCTCACCTAAGTAATGTTGAGGTTGACAATAATGCGCGCTTGCGCAGAAGTGGCCTATGCACTACCGCTATGAGAATAGGTAAAAGATGCTCTATTAATGAGGCAGTGAATTTCGGTATTAAATACTTACGTGATTTAAATAACTTTCGGTAGTTCTGTGCAAAATCACGCATAAGCCAAACATGTGACTTCCATGCCTTACCGCCTTACATGATATCCTGAGAAGTGAATTAGTCTAAATTCAAAACCAGCCCATTGTTACATTCGCCTCGTCCTATCCGTATACCTCATGGTTAACGACACGACATGCTTATTTTCTTAAAAACAAATGAAGCTCGAACTTTTCTATGCAAAAGTCTGCACAACCAGATTTCGAAATTGACCCCAGAGTTTCTGATTCAACAACTCAACTGGCTCGACATTCGCGATTTTGATCTTTGTACTTCTCATTACCACTCAACGTAGGATTCGATTACGATATCTTATTACGTCCAAGGAGATCCGATATCCGAGCATTATTTATTCACCGTTTAACTCAGTTCGTGTCGATCGGTGATGGAACCCACAAGAAAGGTCAACCCAACCAAAACACTTAGTTTTGATTGGCTCAGTACTCATTTGATTATTGATTATGATTTTTACTTTCAGAAATATAGATGCAAGATAAAATATGTATACATATGCCTTATTCGAAGTAAACACGAAGTTAGTCAAATTAAGCTAGTAACGTTGTGGCTTCACAACAGTATCTTGTAAATAGTACCTAAGTGTCTGAACACTAGTGGAATGACATTACTCGGCCATTTCACCTGCTCCTAGTTATCCTAGCGGATGCTTGTCCAGAACCCTCTGGATCATTGACCATTATTGTTATAGTATGTACAGTGTGCCCACAGTGTGCTACTTAGTGTGCCATCTGCAATGATTACTGTTCTCCTTCGTGTTCTATGCGCCTCGTGTCACATACAAAACCTCATCATAGTGCTACGCTGTATTTGCGTACTCTCTATCTACCTGTAAACCGCAGCTTTGTGTCAGCTTCCCCCTATCCTACTTTCCACACCGTGCCTTGGCTAGCACATCACACGCGGTTACTGTTTTCCTACCGCAATTAACATGCGTACCCGAACGCGCACGTTCTGGGTTCTACGTTCAGGTTTAGGGCAGGACGACTGCTCATTGCACGCTGCTCCAATTTACACGCTGTTCAAAACCCGTGCGCCCGTTCTGGTAATATCGTTTGAGGACCATGGCCGATATTACCACATGCTTCATGAACCTGCAAGCTGTGCTGGGGCGCGCGCTTCCTGCGGTCCTGCCTGCGGCCGGCCTTTTTGACCGTATGACCGGTCACTTGTCGGGGCCGGTGCTGACAGGCCATAACGGCTGCCACGTGCTGCCCAGGTCGGTACCTTTCTTGACCTTACCGTGTGAAAGTGCTCAGATCAGTCAGTGAACACCGTGTACTACTAGAATTATAACAATGTTTTAAAATAATCTGCTAGTTTCTCTTATTCTTATTAGTTGACGGCTTGCGCAGTCTACCTGCAAGGTTGTGTTTGATAACGCGTCAGTAGGTTACTACTGACGGGATCTGAATGACCACCATGTCAATGTTGGTTGGTTGAGGTAGCACGATCACAGGATACTGTTGAAATCAGATAAATATTTATTCACCTATGTAAACCACACCATACCCTTCGCTGTCTACGCAATACTCACCAGTAAGTACGGTCGCGATCATTAATGTAGTATCACCTTAAGGACTTTATTGCTGTGAACGCGCGGTAAAGGCCTCACCTACGTCTTTGTGCTTATAGTGATGTATCAACACAGAACGCTCACCTCATAATTCGTACACGCCAGTGTACGAATTATGAGGTGAGCGTTCAGGGCGTCAAAAGAAACAAAAAACATACCGTCGCTTTTGCACACAAGCTACGTAATTACGTATGACCGGTTGGTTCATACCATTGCTAAAATTGCAATAATTACGTCATGTTCCGATAGCTGGTAGTCTTACGTATTATTGAACGCGTGGATTATTGAACGCGTAGGTCTGGGTTCCAATCTCGAGTTGGGACTTTTATTTTTCTTTTCCAACAATAATCTTTATCGGTTATTTTATTATTCGTTTTTTATAGATTAATAAACAAGAATTATAATGTAATTATTATTTTATTTTCATTATTATATTGCTATTGTAATGCGGGGTTAAAATAAAAATGTTTTATAAGTGATTTCAAAAGGTTTATTCGTTATAATTTTATAATATAAAAAAAAAAAAAATGTACTTCTAGTCAAAACAGTATATTTTCTCATAAAGAAACAACAAATCGTATTTATTAGGACTTATTGCAGTTATAGCTTAAGTATTCATTTTCATTATGAAAAGAAGATTGAAACTAAACCTCAAAATAATCCTTATTACGGATATGACACAATATTATTTTAATATTACTAAAATCAATTTGTCATTTATAACTTAATACTTTGTTTGTATTGTAGCGGTATCTACAACGCCACATGCGAACAACGCGTCATACTGACGTCACGCAAATCCTGCATCTCGCAAGCAGAGTTTACCGCGCAATTAGCATAGATACAATTTCCCAACATCAATCGTTGGGCAATTGCCCGCCAGACACAACACCCGTCTGGTCGGAGGATCCTCCCTTTTCTATGGAGGATGAGTGAACTTTACACTCTGTTCCTCATACCTCTATAGTATAACCCTCATTATTATCAATGCTATCAAGTAAACGCTGGCGCATGAATCCAACAATATTGAAATATATATCTGTTCCTCTTAAATGTTCCCATATTTCCATGTAATGAAACTTTAACTGCTCATCAGATTTCTCATTCCGTGCTTCCTGCTTCCTATCGCTGTATCGCAAAATGTAAAACGTTCTTGCTTATGTTTTTCAATCAAATATGGGCGAAACGAAAACCAGCTCAAAAAGCTGGTTTTCGTTTATTTTTGTTTGCGCGGCGAACGGTTCGTAAAGTTGTGTCGAATAATTCGGCCCAATAACTCGTTGGTATGAAACCACTTGTTTCATTATTCACTGACTAGCTGGAGCCATCTTTTGACGCTCCGACTCACAGTAGGTATTTCTATAAAACAAAAAAAGAGTACGGTTAGGCCACTAGCAAAATACGAATATTACCAATTTGATACAAAATTATTTTGAAAATAGAAATGTTACATGTTATATTATTATCTTATATTTAATATTCATCATTAATTTTTTTTCTTCTATTTAGGCTTTATGATAAATATAAAACGATTAAAAATATAACTAAAAGACCAGCAGTTATACTTTAATTAGAGAAGGAATCGATAAAATAATTAAATGATAATACTCACACTCAGTCCGGTTTCATCAAATATCTGCTTTCATCTCAATATTTAAATTTCCTTGCATTTCAAAATGAACTACAAAACCGCTAATAGATTAAACACACGTCACTAATCTACAATAACAACCAACCAAAAACAAATAACGTTCTATTTAGTCGCGGTGAATGAGTCGTAAGTTAACTGCATCTGTCTACCTTATTATTTATTTATTTAGATTTCTGTGGGTATAATCATAAAGTTTAACGAATTATGTGAACAAGGTGAACATCATATGGAACTAAATTCAATAGCGTGATTATTCGAGTAGGTAATTATGAAAACATTTTAAAAAAATATCACCGCGCGTGAAATTCAAACCCACGGCTCGCTACGCATCAACGTGCTTACCGACGTATGATAACCGCTAGGCTATCATGCCATATAACCTAATGGTTGGATTTATGAACTACAATCAGTTGCAAACCAATGTAAGGGTGTGTGTCTATAGTATAGAAATTACTCATTATATTATATTATATATATCAAGAACGTCGTCAGTTAAACAGAAGTGTCAATCTATTGCTTCGTGACACTGTCACTCCAATTTTGATCCTTACTGTACATTTCAGTACATCTAATTGATTAATTCATTCCCATTTGATATTCGATATCACACGTGACAAGGAGCAAGATATCAAGTGAGGACCAACACTTAGAATTGGGACAGTACATACAATTTATACACAGTAGAACAACTTCGAGCAAATGACCGAATCGCGCCGCTACATGGATCTTCAGTGAGTTTTGCTCAAGTGGCTGTTACCTCATCTTTTTATGAGTGAAGAAAAGGAGCAATCAGCTGTAACAAAAGTATTGAAATTGGCTACTACGAGTATCACTATTGCTATTTGTATACAATAATAATTACTCGTATCATGATTTTATGTAAGTTTTTTGTTCCTTTATGTATTTAAAGTGGACTACTAATAACCAAGATGTCAGATGATATTATGACTAGGAATGAAGTTAACACAAAGATGACCATTAAGATGATTGGAATAAGGGCAGAAAGATGATGGTGGTCGACCACCCGATCGCTCCGGAGCGGAAGTAATTTTAAACAGCCTAGTTGAGATACCGTTTTACATTTCTACAGTGACAAAGCATAGCATTCGAGTGTGAAATGTGGGGTGGAAACATAATACCTTTACAAATAGATCCGTTGGAGCCCACAAGGGTTGTGGGCTGGTCTGCGAGCCTCGCGTCTTCGGGTAGGGGTTGATAGCCTTCTGAGGAATAGGTATTAGGTAGGTTAGCAATAGGGTAAGATCGAGAGGCGGTATTAGATGTCGTAGAATTTGATTTCTTTAGATAGCTGAGACACTGAGGCAGTATTTCCTTTAAGTAATTAGTTATAAAAAAGCTAAAAATCGAGTATTTACACAATGAACATAGATTGCATGTGACCGCGTTGGATGTAGGTTCCGTACCTACACCCCTGCCTCCCCTCTGGGAAATACAGGCGCGAGTTTATCGTACATAGCTTGTACTGAACATTCGTAATAAAATTATATCTTTCTAAAAGTATAAACGAAAGAAATTCACTGAAATATCCACATGCACACATCTTCTCACCTGAAGTTTAAAAACAAAACCACAGCCGAAAGAATCCCAAGAAATCCAAAGAAGTCTAATCAAACCCGAGCTAGATTAAAGTGGACAATTACAAGCGTCTGACCTGAGAGCGTCAAAGCAGAACTAAAAAACGCGTCGGTGAAATGGCAAGCTAAAAACTCTGAAAATCGCACCAGAGTCAGCTTAGAGAACCGTTCTGTATCTCGCTGCTCTACGCTGAGTACGGAACGTTTTTTCGCCAAGTCACGCTTAGTAAAAGTCTTTGGCAAGGATTTTTTTTTTTACGCGTAACATTGGAATGATTAAGTGTGAATGTTCGTCGACTTATCTAATAGAACTGGTGGCGGGAGTGGTCTGTGAGCTCATAAGTTTCAAATACAAAATATAATTTGTTGTTTACCCCGTTGTTATTTCATGATCATCGCATCATACTTTCTTATGTCGAATGGATATGAGTATGTTGAATGGATTATCTATTACATATCATGAAATAGTAACGGAGTCAAAACTGTATAATGAATATTTTTGAAGAAAGTAATTGCTACGAGGTGTCGGAACGACTCTGATGCCGAAGAAAAATTTTTGTCCGTTTGTCTGATGTATGTTACGGATTGGCGCAAAAACTGCTGCATAGATTCTTCTCTAATTTTGCACAAATGTTTCAATAACTTATCGATGACCATAGCTTAATGATTAATAATAGGGGTTAAAGTATGAAATTGCCGTTTTATTGTAATAGGTGCTTCGAATTGACATAGAACATCATTCATGGTTTGAGATTTTTGAGTGAAACTTTTTTCACATGGTACCTATGAAGTTCTTTTTAAAAATGTGCAACATTCGATTATCGACTTTCAGTTGTTTTTTTTATTCAGCTTAGACAAGAAAGATGGATACTTCGAAAATTCGAGTTATTTTTTAATACGAGTTCCGACGCGGAACTAACGCGGCAGAAACAGCTCGCAATATCAATGTTGCGTTTGGAGAGGGGACTGCTAATGAACGCACCTTGCGATTTTGGTTTAAACGCTTTGGTGATGGAAACTTTGATTTGAAGAACGCACAACGTGGAAGACCGCCCACACAGGTGAATAACAATGAATTGAATGAGATGGTGGAAGCCGATCCAAGCCAAACTACCCAGGAATTAACGGCATGGTTTAACGTTACCTTACCAACAATATTGACTCATTTGCGTCAAATCAATAAAATAAAAAATATGAGAAATGGGTGCCTCATGATTTGACTGATCTGCAGAAAGAAACGCGTGTTGAAACTTGTGTTGCCTTGTTGAATCGATACAGAAATAAAGGAATATTGGATCGAATTGTGACATGTGATGAAAAGTGGATCCTTTACGATAACCGTAAGCAAAAAATGCAATGGCTGACCCCAGGTCAAACGCCGCAACAGTGTCCTAAAGCAAAGCTTACCAATAAAAAGGTAATGGTAACTGTTTGGTGGTCTCAGCATGGTGTTATTCACTATAGCTTTCTCCGATCTGGTCCAGCAATAACAGCAGATGTCTACTGTGCTGAACTCCGAACAATGATAGCAAAACTAGCAGTGAAACAGCCCCGACTCATGAATCGATCTTCACCATTATTCATGCAGCTTCATGATAACGCGAAACCTCATACAGCACGAGAAACCGTTTTAACTCTACAGGAACTGCAATTAGAAACCATTCGTCACCATCCGTATTCGCCAGACCTTGCTCCAACGGACTAGCATTTTTTTCGTGATTTGGACCATTTTCTACGTGATAAAAAGTTTTCTTCTCAGGAGGCAGTACAAAATGCTTTCACAGTTTGTCGAATCTAGATCACGAGAGTTCTATCGCAAAGGCATAAATGACCTTCCTATTAGATGGCAGCAATGTATAGATAATAATGGAAATTATTTTGATTAAATAAATATGTTAAAAAAAAAAAAAACGAATTTCATTTTTTCAGTACAAATCGGCAATTTCATACTTTAACCCCTAATATTATAATATTATCACGCCATATTATTTGCTATGGGTGATAAGCTATATTGCATTATATCCGTATTCCTCAACAGTTTACTGCGAGATTTAAATATACAAGAAAAATGTTATATATGTTATGCAGATAGATACAAATGTAACCTCAGAAATTAATATCATCACTTGAGATGTTTATCAACCTGAACAGCTATTTTAGTCAAACTTTCAGTAAAGTAAACGTACGACTTTCACTTGAACGAAGTCGCAGGCAGAAGTCACTGATATAATATGAAACTGAACAGTCGCTGTACGAGAACATCACCAAGTTACTTAAAAAGTACTTGGGTAGTTTTTGCCGATATTTTTCTTCACACGAAATTCAAATACCGCGTAAAACAACCTCCACCCTTACGAAGTTTTCTCGGTACAATTTTCCCTCTCAGTGCGTTAAATCGCAATACCTTTTTGTACGTGTTTCTTTCGGGCGACCGTAAGCCGGCGTAATGTTTGTAAATAAGAAAATAGTAGAATAATAACGCTTAACTTTGGATCTCGTTCGACGCCGCGAGCGCAAGAAGCACTTCCAGGCGGAATCGTGTTTGCAATCTTATTTTAGTTGAATAAAATTGCAATTTAGCGCCAAATAAAATGTTGTCCAATCGTGTTTAATGTAGGCTACTTCTGGTACTTCAGTATTTACTTGGAATGTATTGTATGGCTTGTTGTGTTACGTAAACATTTGTGCGTGGGGGTCGATGTGACTGATTAATACAGTATTTTATCTCACGAAGCGACGCGCGCTTTACTTGTAGTTACCAAGTGTACAAGCACGGAGTAAATGTGTGTGTCAGCGCAGGAGCTCGCGGCACCGTCCGAGACGATGACGACGTCGGAAGTTGTGTATGTTTTGAGCTGACGCTACTCGTCTTCTCTCACACATGCGTGTTTGTACACTTGGTTTGTGAGATAAAAATACTATAGCAAGTTTTTATATTTTTTTCATGCAACGTAACATAACATCATGGCTATATTTCCCGAAGGGTTATGCAGAGATGTGCTTTAGTAAGTACACCCACATTTTGCCACATGTAACAGCGGGTGAGCCCGTTGCCGTCAACCGATCACAAATCCCAACTCCGGGCTGAGACTGAGAAATTCCTGATGGAAAAACACAATGACACGTTGCCAAACCTCCAAATTAAACCCAGGTAGCATATTCAGCAGTAGTGCTTGCCACCACTAGACCAACTAGGGTTAGTGATACAAAACACGTTTCCGGTTGACAGCGATGCGGACGAGTACTTCAACGCTGTCCTTTCGTTTTTGTATTTATTGTACCGTTAGCAAATATAACACAATCATAATGATGTACGAGTGAGCGAGGAAACGAGACGAATTTTAAGGGAAAATGTAATTTTGCAAATGTCAAATTGGATAAAGCCTGTACGAAGTGATTGACGTTATGAAATACGTGGTGTAAGTAGTACTTGCGATTTTTTAAATTCAAATTCAAAATTAGCTACGTCATATTACTTAATGATTTTTAAATATAATAAGGATGATGTTGCGCAAACTTGAAACTTTCTGCGCCATCGAAAAAAGATTTCTTCAGCTGTATTTTATATAAGATTGGAAAGAAAAATTTAAATTTATGAACTGGTCCAAATAAAAATGTGTGCTCAAAATAATCTGAAACAGCCTTTGCTTTGTGATGTTCGCGTTTGTCCTCTATTAACTTGATTTTAGGCAAAGAAGCATGATCTTGAACATGTGACCTGCGGACTTCCTGGTTAAATCGACTTACCATCATATTGTCGCTAACTTCGCAGCCACCAATCAGTCAATCTGTCTCTAATTTGATTAGAATCCAGTGGGGCGTGAAAGAATTCCGTGAGCACCTAAATAAATGCGCGCCAGGATTAGTTAAGGAGCGCTTAGTCCCGGGATCACGAATCATTGGTCTAATGAGCGCGGGACCCTGGACAATGTGTTGAGGGGCCAGAAGGTTAATATAAGCTGTGATTATCGTACGGTAACTGAGATGTTTTGGGTTCATGTTATGCCAAATAAAATAATGAAAGAAATACCTATATTGTAGTATTTATTTATAAACGTTTTAAAGCTAAGTAATAATTAACGTCTGCTTCACTTTAGCAACGTTTATAAATAAACCCTCTGTTACATCCCCAAAGATTATTATACCTACATGCATCGAGACAATATAGTTACGTCTTTGGGTGATAGCTCGGTAGTTTCAACAGAATTGTTAAGAATGCACGAGCATTCTCACAAACATTATGTCTGATTATTACGTACAAGATTAGGTACTTACAAGGGGTAGTTTAGGATTACAATGTGTCTGCATTCAAATGTATTGCCAATAGAAGCGTGTGACAATAAGTACCGACTACTATAAACCTTCGCGAGGTACTTTCAATGCGTTTGTACTGCTGTAAAGAGTTGCTGAAAGAAAAAAGCAATCTACTACAAGAGGTCATTCAATATGAAACGGCGGTTTTTTGTTGTTGTAAATGTTATTTAAATTCGTGAGTTTAACACACACTCTACTTGGCATAACTATACTTCACTATAAACTTGTAGTTACCTGTCTTCTCTATTAAAATACCCTCCACGTGTGGAATTACGTAAAAAGTGTCAGTCTTAAAAAATCTAATGTCGGATCAATAGTTGACAATTCCATTCTGTATCTCATACTATTCTTCTATAAATCTAGACTTAATATATTTAAATTAAAATAGCTTTTCGTGTCTCACGTTACCTCTACTCTACCAACTGACCGCATTACATTTACAAAGTTGCCACCCATTTCATATCGCACCGGTTCCACCGAGCTGAACACTGATCCAGCTGACGTTGCATTCTTGTTACCTCGCCGGAGAAGCCGCGTTCTGCGGCCACGAGCCGGTGTCGCTCCAGTTTGCGGTTTGTTCCCGATGTTACGACGTACTTTTACCGTTGCGGTTTTCTTCTTTAACTACTATTCTTTTTTGTGGTTTAAGGTGAAACACAGAAAAAGTGGCTGTCTTTGAAATTATTAGAATTGTCAAAGAATGTATGTACCTAATTAACTAACTCGGATAATAGTTAGGTGTTTAATAATGGTATATAAGTAAGCAATTTAACGTTAATAATAAAAATCTGATAGTTAAGTAAATTAGAAAACATTAATTAAGTTATACTTATTCATTTAACTCATCATGGTGAGTGGCGGCTGTTTCAGGTTCAAAATAAAACAAAATTTTCATTAACTTGAATAAACTAAACGGTATACTGTATATAAACCGTGTTCTCGTTTCACGTGAAACTACTTTGTTTCCGTAGACCCTGTACAAAGTGCTGCATACGTTTACTTTTACTCTACTAGGAACTTGTTTCGGCAAAGCTCCGAAGCTGAACTAAGCAAACGTAGATAGTTCGTATCAAAGCTAAATAGTCGGTTACTTTGCGTTTAGGATTAACATCGGTTAGAGGATATATTGTGTACATGCAGTTGAATTTAAGAACACATAGAATTTAAATAGAAGTTGAGTATTTGCGTACATAATGCTTTCTCCGATTGCTACGGCATAGCCCGTAGTACCGCCGCTGCAACAGCTACGGGATAGCTAATATTCAACTCGCTACGCGTGATGGATACAATAAGTCAATCAAAAATCTCGGTCATCACTCATTAGCTACTGTTTAGCTTACCATTTATTTAGCTCTTAATCAATGCTTAACTTTTCTATATTCATAAACGCTAGTTAGCAGGTGATTAGTAGCGAAACGAAATAGAGGTGAAATTATAATATGCGTTCGGCACAGATTATAATAAAAACAGTTGACTAAAAAACGAATGTCAAAACTACGATTTTTTATCTGTCGTGACTTTGGCAGATAAAAGTCAGAAATTTCATCGGATAACTAACTAACTAACTTAAATATGAATAAAATAATGTATTGTGTTTAAATCATTGTGTTTGCGACGATAGCAATGAAAATAATAAGCTCCAATAGTTGGAGTAAAGAGGAAAAGCCATTTATCTCTAAATTTATATCTACTTGCTAATATAAACTGACTAAATTAATGTTGAAACAGTAGCCGATAATAGCTATGTATTTTCATGCCTTTTATGTTTGTTAACATGAATTTACTCTTTTAGAAATGTAAGTGGATACTTGTGACTATATTACATAACTTCCGACTGCTTTTGTAACGGGGTTTCGGTGTCTTTTAGTAATAATAATAGTATGGGATCCCTTCTTTTCGCATAATATTCTTTTTCCTTACATACTTCGGCATAACGATGTTGGTATAATTTGTTTTGCCATAATAATAATTTACCATATTTTTTTTTTGGCATAGTTTATGTTGGCATAATTATCTTGAAGGCTAATTTGTTTTGGCATAAATTTCATTCGCATAATGTTACTAGGCCAAGTGACTATTAGCATAATAGTATTTAGGCATACAATTATTAGGTATGATGTTTCCTGATATTTACTACTGTTATTGAATCATTATGGGTTAGGTTAGGTTAGAATAGTGACCATTAACGCGGCAGATCCCCTTTAATGTTGCTGTTGTGGGTTGTGGTTCGGGTTATAACAGTATGATAATTCCTGATATTTACTTGTTCATTACAGAATTTTGTTTATTTTTAAAGGATTAAATCACAACTTTGCAATAATACACTTAGAGGCACAATAGTTTTATAATACCGTCCACATAGAAAAATTAAAAAATGATTTGTTCTACGTACAATGTAAAGTGCCTACAAATTGCATTAGAGCAATATTGTATAAAAATGTGTATTATTATCTAACATTTTAGGAGATAATTATTATACTTATTTGTTATGCCTATAAAAATATGTTTTAATATAATTATGCGTAAATAAATTTATGCTTTAGAATGTTAATGTTGCTTAATCATTATTATGATTAGATAAATTATGCTTAAAACATTATGCGTAAGCTGTTATGCGTAAATAATGTTATGCGAAAATATAATTAGGAGAAACAAAAGTATGCCAAGTTATATTAGGTCTTAAAATTTTATGCAAATGGATAGGGAGTTGGACTTGTTTACAGATGCAAGTTTGACTGCTGCTATGAAAGCCACTATTAATACCTAGCACCAATACTATTCAACCTCGCAAAGACGGCGGTGGAGGAGACCATGCTACGTGAAAAATATGAGGAATGAGAGCGGCATGAGTACAGAATGGCACCCATGTCTTTGGAGAAAGAGTATTGGAAAACAAAAACAATGAATACAGACTGATTTTTTAAAGACCAGCCAAATTTAAGGATGTGGTACAGACCATCAAACTGAACAACTTTCTCCATGGGACAAATAGCGTAATAGCGAAAATTTTATCAACTGTCCCATAGAAAACTTCAATACCTACTCGACCTAAATGTATGGGACGGCTGAATTTTTATTCGCGATTACGATGTTGGTCCCATGGAGAAAGTTGTTCAGTTTGATGGTCTGTACCACATCCTTAAATTTGGCTGGTCTTTAAAAAATCAGCCTGTATAGAGCAAAACTGTAGTTTTATTACGTATTCAAATAAATAATTTCTTCAAACAGTCTCTTATTATTTGTGTGTGACTGCCAACGTGGCTTTTTTGTAATTCTGTACCTTAGAACTCGCGTCATAAGATAACACAAGGGCACATGGGATAACACATTGAATAATCACTATCTATGATAAGCATCTTCACGAACTCATTCTTTTCAAACCTCCTGAGCACATACTGAGCCACCTCATTGAGTTCCATACAAATCTTTTCATGATATGTAGGTACTCGGAATGTAGAATATGTAATAGATAATCATTCTCGTAGCGGAGTTAAACGAGCTTTGTAGGTCTTCCTTCTTCTACTTCCCTCCGTCGTTTCAAAATTATTTAACTCTTCTAGGTCGTTTTGGAAATCCAGTAAAAGATTGTCGAAATCCAAATTTTCGCACTACTCGATATTATGAACAAAATAACCTCGAAGTGCAATGATCCTATTTAATCAAACAGATGATTTAAATATTATCCGCCATCTTGCCTCTTAGCATCCTCTTAACAGTGGTCCGGTGGTGTTTAATTTTGACAGCTACTAATCAATTGCTTAGCATCCTCTTAGCGCTAAACAGCGCTTATGTATAAGAATTTTGCTAATCAGTTGCTTAGCAATTGATTAAAGTTTTATAATAAGACTGAATATTTTTATACAACTTATATATTAGGCAGGGTATTTATTTGTTAATGGTTGTCTATGTCAACAACATTATACCTTCTCATCATATTATAAGTGATTCTTTTTTAAAGGGCTGTGAAAGAATGTTACAGTATTGTAATTTTACACCATCTTGGAAATGTTTGTATACCATTCTCCCTAACAGATAAAATAAAATATCGAGATCTAAAGCCCGGCCTGAAACAGCTCGCATCGCCGCTGAATCAGCTGAAGTCTGCGTGACACGTAAACCCTCTCGGAGCAGACACTAATGCACCGCTAACGGTACAACTATGTGAGGAAAAGTGTTTGTGGAGTGTGCGAGAAGGAACTGTGAGAATATTTTTTTTTGGGTGGAGTCTTTTATCTTGCATCACTTTATGGCTTTGCTGTAAATGCGTGGAAATGAGTACTTCGGGGAACGTCTAGCCATAAGGGAGTTTACTTGGGGAATGGGAATCCTGATTGTGCACTTTGACATTATTTCTTGGTAATCAGTCCTGAATTTTAAATTTCTGTGAATGTGAAGTATTAGGAGATAACAAACTGTCGAACACGGAAAACCGGGTAGTCGCTATAGAGTTGGTTGGTTGGGTACAAGAACGGCTTCTTGAGCATTACTTTAATGACGGCTCTTTGTGCTCTTTCGACTTTGATAAATGCACTTGTACCAGAACTAGCCTAGACAATGATTCTATATTGTAGGACAAACTGAGATAATAGTAGATAGTATCTGATTGTAAGAAGCAAGTATTGGAATATCAGTGTGTAGGAAACTTTACATTTTGTTTGTGGTGTATCCAAACATAAGTTTGTGGTGTATCCAAACATAAGTTTGTGGTGTATCCAAACATAAGTTTGTGGTGTATCCAAACATAAGTTTGTGGTGTATCCAAACATAAGTTTGTGGTGTATCCAAACATAAGTTTGTGGTGTATCCAAACATAAGTTTGTGGTGTATCCAAACATAAGAGACTAGGAATTTAGGTTCTTTTTTAGAACAATCAAAGATTTTGTTCTGTTTTGAGGATGATATCTAATAATAATGTGAAAGTCAGATGTGTTTTTTTTACTTATTGATTAATATTTTGGCATAATATGTCGGTTTAACTTGTTAATTGCCCTACACTCATTTTCCACACACACACATAATATAGAGCAGGTGGCCCAGTCGTAACGGACGCGACTTACGAGTTGTAGGTCGTAGGTTCGAACCCAGACAGGCGCTTTACTTTGTGTAAATTATTTCATCACCACTGCTCTCAAAACGGTGAAGAAAAACATCGTGAGGAAACCGGCAGGTCCTAGAACCAAAAAATCGAAGACATGTGACATCTACCAACCCGCACTGGGCCCACGTGGTAGATTACAGCCCTCTCGAAGAGAGGAGGCCTGTGTCCCAGCAGTGGGAACATATTATAGGCTGGTTATGTATACTTAATATTATTATCTACACAAATGGGAAAGCAATAATTTGGTACTTTCAAACTGCCTACAAATACAAATGTACCTAATACAGGCACTTTCTTAGATGAGCTTCAAGTCTAAAGATATCAATTCCCTTTAATTTTAAGCACGTCAGCACACAAGCTGGTGGTTATATGTTATTCTAATCGTCGCAGTGATAACTACTAAGTGTTTAATGAAATGCGAACACAATGAGCGCTGTTGTCATTAACAGTTACTGGAAATAGGCTTTGTGTCGCAGATGAACTTAATTTTTAAGAATTAGGCTTTTAAGAGACCATAGATACAAAATAATGTTTCTCTCGGATAAACTAAATCTTCACTATACATCAGATGTAGTTTTTCATTCTCGGGGCCGCGAAAAGTTATGTTATATGCAAGACACTTTTAGATCTGCTTCTCTTATGTGCTTATTACTATTTTATAAAAGTAACTTTCAACTTAATTCACACACTATGTTATTTCACTTACAAGATATCATGACCTTTGATTGGCCAGTCGGTGTCGTGTTCGCACTCGTGACTGCTGGGCGTGAGGTCCTGCGTTCAATTCCCTTATCAACAAAATGTTATTGGGTTTTTCCATTAGGCCTTTCTTAGTAACAGCCCGGAGTTTGGAAGTTCCCGGTGTGACACCCCCATCGGACTATGAGAGTGAGGGAAAAGGGAGTGCACTTATGTCTTTATGTCTGCGCACACACTTCTGCACTTTGAAAAATCTTCCGCGCCAAAGGCTAGTCTCGGTTGAAAAATACGGTCTGGAGGTCTATAATTATTATCATGACCTTTTTTTTTTTTTTGAGGATGGGAAATCATCAAATGACCCCTCCCGCTCTGGGTGGAGCAGAAGGGAGTGTCAGACTCTTACTGACTAAAACCCACCCATGTACCTTCCTTAGCCCTTTATGTACCAGGGCAGCGGTAACCCTTTCGGACGATCCCGCTACCCCGGCAGGCTTCGGCCCTGTCGGGCCCCGTCATCTATGCTGACATCTCTTTGAGGCGCACGTGGAACACATACGCGCCGTCCGGCACGGGCCTGGTCCTGATCGGACGGAGAGCTACCCATTGCTCTCCGCCCGCAGGCCCGCGCCTACGGTGGCCGGGAGTCGTCACGCGGCTCCCGACGCCCGGAGCGTCTCCCCCGGCGGCTGAAGCATGAGGATCTCTCCCTCGCCCATCCTGCCACCTCCTTCGCTAGCATGACTGCTTCGCAGAAGGAGGTGACTGCCTCCCACCCCCCTTTCGCCCCGGACCATAGCTTGCACCAGGGCCGGACGCGAGAGGTCGCCGCCGCTGCCGATCGCCTCTGTAGGACACGGCGGTGCTCTGCCCAAGCGGGGCAGACCTCCACCGTATGCTCCACCGTGTCCTCTGGGCGATCCTCGCAGTGGTGACACCCGGGCGTCTCCTCCCGCGGGTGCAGAGTTTCCCCCCGACGTAGTGCCTCCGCGCGCCAGTCATACAGGCGCGCGACGACTATCGCCTCCAGATCCCATGGCGGCAGTCCGGCAAGGAGGCCTGCTGCCTCGCCCGAGATCGTGCGGTACCCCCGGATAAGCCTTACGGCTACCACCTTTTGGGGCGCGTTCAGATAGTGTGCGGCTCAAAGCCGCAGTAAACGCACCCACACCGGGGCCCCATAAAGGGCCATGGACCGCACGACCCCCGCGTAAAGCCTCCGGCAGGAGGCGTTTGGCCCCCTCAGGTTGGGCAGGAGCCGCTTTAAGGCGGCCCCGGTCCGTTCCAGTTTGGGGGCCAAACGTCGGAAATGCTCGACGAAGTTCCACCGGCTGTCGAGGACGAGACCCAGGTATCTCATCATATTCTCGACGCCGATGTGAACCCCTCCTACCATCAGTTGGGATCCCGAAGGTGGCCCGTACCGGGGCCCATGGAAGGACATGGCCTCGGACTTGTGCAAAGCCACCTCGAGACCCAACTGCCGGATCCTTTCCACGACTATCGCAACCCCGCGTGTCATCGCGTCGGCCGCCGCCTGATGCAACCTCCCCTGCGCCAGGACCAGCGTGTCGTCAGCGTAGCAAACTACGCTGACGCCATCAGGGAGGTCGGCCCGCAGCACCCAGTCGTAACCGATGTCCCACAGGAGCGGCCCCAGAACCGATCCCTGCGGGACACCGCACGACATCTCTCGCCGGTTCCAGTTCCCGTCGCGACCGGGGTAGATGACGGCTCTGTCCGTCAGATACGCCCCGACTATTCGACGGAGGTAAGTCGGCACCCGGTGATACCGGAGTGCCTCCCCTATGCAGCTCCAGGGCAGGGTGTTAAACGCGTTGGCGATGTCGAGTGACACCGCCATGACCACCCCACCCCGGGACACCGCGTCCCCCGTCGTGAGGGCTCTCACGCGCATGATGGCGTCCACCGTCGAGCGCCCCTTGCGTAAGCCAAACTGGCACTCCGCAAGATCCGGCCCCGTCCTCACCAGGTGCCCGACGAGGCGGCCCGCAATCACTCTCTCAAAGAGCTTGCCGACCTCGTCGAGCAGCACTATGGGCCGGTATGCGGACGGAGAGTCCGCAGGGCGCCCTGGCTTCTGAATGAGGACCAGCTTCCCCGTCTTCCAACGGAGTGGAAACTGGCCTCTCTCCATGCATGCGCTTAAGAGCGCCTCCAGTCGAGGCCCGAGAGCCCTCGAGGCCAGGACCCAGGCTTTACCCGGCAAGCCGTCGGGTCCCGGGGCGGTATTTTTGGCCTTCAGCCTGCCTACCGCCGCTCTCAGATCTACCCCGGTCACTTCAGGGGTATCGTCGTCGTCGTCCGCGTGGTCCGCTTCGGGCACCGCAAGCGGCGGAGCCATAGGCGGGGGAGTATGCTGCCCCCGTGAAGGGAACAGAGCGCTCACCACTTCCTCCACCAGCTGGGGTCGGAGACTCTGCGTCAGCGGGGGGGCCCAGGTGCGGAGTTTATTCCGCACCATTCTGTAAGGGCGCCCCCATGGATCTCGGTTCAGAGTCTCCAACATCTCCTCGCGGGCCATATCCTTGACCCGCTGAACAGCCTCTTGGAGGGCGGTCTTCGCCGCTCTGTACCCCTCGTACAGCTCCACCTCGGTGGCTTCCGCATCCGGAGGGCGGATGCGGAGCCTGCGGTGCCTGGTGTACCGGTGTCGCGCGTCGACGCACGCCTTGCGTAGCGCCCCAACCTCCTGCGACCACCAGTACACCTGACGTCGGGCGCATCCTGGCCGGACTCGGGGCATTGCCACGTCACAAATCTCGGACATGGCCTCCCGGAACCACTACGCCTCACCGTCAATGTCAGCAGGCCTGTCCGGTGAAAACACCCAGGCCTGCACGATAGAGGCTTCCAGGAGAAGCTCCCGGTCCAGCTGCTTCAGCGCCCACCGCGGACCGCTCGGGGCCTGTTGGACTAGCGCGCTAGAGGTCTGGGTGGAGACATCAAACCGGATATACCGATGATCGGAGTATGTCTCCACCTCCTCCATGACGCACCAGTCAATGACACGCTGTGACAGAGCGGGGCTGGCGAACGAGATGTCCACTACCGACTCGCCCCGCATCCGCACACACGTAGGAACAGAACCCCGATTTAGGACGACCAGGCCTGTTTCCAGGGCCCAATCCTCCACCATCCTGCCCCGCACATCCGTGCAACGGGAACCCCAGGCCAAATTCTTGGCGTTGAAGTCCCCGAGCACTAGCACGGAGAAGGCATGGTTTCTGGCGACGACGACACTCAACTCTGTCAAAGAGTTCTGGAACTCGGCGAGAGTTCGGCTCGGAGAGAAGTATACTCCCACTACTACAATCTCTCCGAACCATGCTGCTACGCACCCCTGTCCCTTCGTGACACCTTCGAGGGACGGGGTACCGGCGGCAGCCGACGAAATTATGGCCACTGAACCGTTTAGGTCCTCCACCCAGTCATCCCTGGGCGGGACAAAGTACGGCTCAGCGACGACGGCGATGTTAATCGACCACTGCGCCATGCTCTGGAGCAACAGGTCCTGAGCGCAGGCGCAGTGGTTGATGTTCGCCTGAAGGAGGCGTAGAGGAGGAGAGATTACTCCTCCATTTCAGCCCCCTCCCGGGCCCCCTCGGCAGTGGTGGCGGCGGCAGCGGCGGCAGCGGCGGCGGCGGCGGTGGTGGCGGCGGTGGCGGCGGCGACGGTGGCGCTGGCGACAGCAGTGGCGGCGACGGTGGTGGTGGCGACGGCGGCGGATGGCCTGCCTTTCCTCCTGGCTTCGGCGGGTGGAGCGCAGGACTTGCTCCCCGCCTGGTGATCGGCCGGCTTGCCAGCAGCCGCACATGCGACGCAGTGTGGCGCGGCGTTGCACGATTATCATGACCTTAGGCCAAGATATCTAGGCATTTTTTTTATACCTACCATGTAAAAAGTTACAAAGTAGGTACGCTCCTTAACGCAACTTCGACAGTTTCATTAAGATCCACTTCTTTGCAGCCTACGCCTTAGAACAAAAACTGTACAAAGTGCTTCACGCAAGTCTAGACTGAATTTATGAATTTTCTGCCGCCCACAAAGTTAGAGCCACGAAGTAAGAAACAAATGAAATTTTATAATTATGCCATTTTACAAGCTCTTATGTTACTTGCAATGTATGTATGTTTGTTCGGGTGGAATCTTGCAACTCAATTTTGAAGCAGATATCTTTAACCGATTGAGCTGAAATTTTGTATACACGTTCAGTTTGGATGACAATGCATGGTTAACTGTGTGAGGTCATTCTAAATACAACATGGCGGCATACCCAAGATGGTGGACTAATTATTTTTAATGCACTCCTACAATAAGCTTGTCGCGAGATTTACTTGTGTAGATAAACAAGTAAATTAATAAGTTGATGTGATTGATTTTAACAATTAAATTTTTCAAACTAAGTAAATACGAGTACTTAAATCTCGCGACAAACTTATATATCATTATAAATTATGTAATGACGTTATAAGTTGATAGTAACAGATTTAAAGTAAAAGTTTTTTCTTTTCTTTTTAGCGCATTTCAATAAAAGCTTGTTTTTATAAAAAGTTATTTAATTATTATTTTTTTTAATTTCAACTTACTACGCTGTTTTGCTACGCCGTAGCACATCCGTCAAAATTGATTACATCGTGTGGGGTGAAGAAATATCAGAATCAGGTTAGTTTGCAAAAAAGACATACATAAATCAAAATGTAATCATCACTTATGCATGGCATTTTGTAACTGGTATACGAACACAATAAACAGCTTACATGATTTTAATACCTCAAGTTTCTGATGACCAGTAGTTTCATCAATGTAGATAGCAATTATTTAGATCAAAATTCTGATAACTAAATTTCCTATTTAATGAGTACTCCATTTGTTAATGACTCTGATATAACCAGTAATTAGGTAGGCACTGTGGGTGAATCGAGGCGTCTCAACTGAAACTGATGTTCGCACTCATTGTCTATTACGACATAAAGGAGTGAATCATGGGAATTTGGTTTCTACAATGATTACTTTAATGAAACTTTTGGAAATTTGGTTTAGAAATGTAGTTTTTTACTCACACCGCCACGGTAATTGCGCCTTGCCAAAGTTTTAAGGCAATGTGTTTCTGTAGCACACGGTGCTAGTAAATAGGCAGCAGTTGAGCCTAAACATCCTCCCACCCGTTGAAAGGCTTGTCTTTCAACCGTAAATCTTCGGCTGTGGGTAGCGGGCACAGCTTGATAACAGGCCGACGTAGAACGCCTCTAGTGGTTTTCAAGTCAGCCACTCTCGAAACTCCATCCAGACCAGGAAATAATCTAATGACTCGTCCAAGGCGCCAACATAATGGCGGTACATGATCTTCATGGATAAGCACGAGGTCTCCAATATGTAGGGATCTTGAGTTCGTCTTCCACTTCAGCCGTTGTTGTAGCTCGTGTATATATTCACGCTGCCAGCATGACCAGAAATGCTGATGAATTTGTTGCAGTCGAGCGTAGCGTTGCAGGTGACTTTCTTTCAGGTTTTCCAAGCTAGGTTCCGGCAGTGTCTTCAGCGGTCTTCCAATGAGAAAGTGCCCTGGAGACAAAGGAAGGTAGTCATCAGGAGAGAAGGACAAAGGACACAAGGGTCGACTGTTTAAAACGGCCTCCACTTGTGCGAAAAGTGTAGATATTTCTTCAAAGGTAAGATGGGTATTTCCCATAACTCTTTTTATGTGGAATTTTGCAGATTTGACTCCGGCTTCCCAGATGCCGCCAAAATGAGGAGCGTGAGCAGGTGAGAACACAAATTTTATATTTTCCTGAGTTGCAAATTCAGATAAGTCCCTATTATGTAATTTAAGAAAAGCCCCTATATCTTTAGAAGCAGCTACAAAGTTACCCCCGTTATCACAAAATATTTCATTAGGTTTGCCACGTCGGGCAATAAATCTGCGTAATGTCATTATAAATGCGTCCTTAGTAAGGTCACAGACCGCTTCCAAATGAACGCACTTATATCGCAAGCACACAAATATGCAAAGGTAACATTTGCTCACCTTTGCACCTTTACCTTTACGATTAATTATGTAAAAAGGTCCAGCAAAATCTATGCCTACGGAATTGAATGAGAAGTCTGCGCTCACACGTTGTGATGGCAAATCACCCATTTTAGGACAAAGAGCTTGACCTCGGACACGAGGGTAATTTATCAATGCAAGACTCTTGAATCTTGTTATATTTTGTAATTATGCTATTGTTGCAATATATGCTATTCAAATTATTTTTTATTATCGGACCGGCTATTAACCAGCCAAATTTGGAATTTCGTAACTTTAGATTGTCTGGGCCTATAGAAATTTGTTCATTTCCTAGGATATCCCAGAAAAGATCACATCCAATCAAGATATCAACTTGAGAGGGTTCATTAAAACTAGGATCGGCTAATTTTATATGTTTAGGTATTTTGAATTTAATGTTAACCTGGCTTTTCGGTAAATAACCAGTTAACTCATTCATGACGAGCATGTTACAATTGACATCAAACTGTTTATAGATAGATTGCACTTTAACAGTGCAGCTTTCCTCTACTCTATTAGACAAGTGGTTTCCTATACCTATAATATTAATACTAGGTATTGGAATGGAATCAAGTGACAGTTTATTGCTTAACGATTTTGTAATAAAACTGCCCTGGCTACCACAATCGAGCAATGCACGCACTGTTTCATATTTATTGTTATTAGGATTATGAACCTCAATCAAGGCAGTGGATAAGAAAACATGATTGAATTGATATTCCGATGAGTTAACGTATACAGATTCCGATTCTAAACAGTTAACGTTTATAGATTCCGATTCTGAATGTGCATGATTATTATTAACTGACTGCTTAGGGTTATGCAGAAGACGATTATGTCTTTGTTTACAATCAGGACATGGTCCGAATCCTCAAGCCTTTGCTGGACGACCCTGTTTAAGACAATTAGAACAAAGTTTATACTTGTTTACATGTGCCCATTTTTCTTGTATAGTTTTGTATTTGAAACTAGGACACTCATATATTTTATGATTTTGACTGCAGATTATACATACAAATGAACTTGAAGTGTCTTTATTAGTAGCTGTCGCTGCCTTAATAAAGATTTTTTTATATTTATCCTGTTTGTTGTGGTGATTATTTTGTGCGTGTGAACCCTTTTGGTGGCTCTTATCTATTTTATTTATATCTAAAGCATCAAGTACATCCGCGCGATCTATTAAAACTTGTTTAAAGTTTTCTAAGGTTGGAATATTGTCACCAAGCTGGTTTCTAAATTCCTCCCATTTTAGAAGTGTATTATTGTCTAATTTTGAGGTTAAATGAAATATGACACACATATCCCAATTATATGTGGGCATTCCTAAACTAGATAATGCTCTTAAGTTTTTTGTGACATGATCAACTAAAATTCGTAATGACTTTACAGTTTTCTGGCTAAATGAAGGTATGTTAAACAATGAATTCATGTGATAATCAATCAGAAGTCTCTTATTATCGTAACGAGCGCACAATAATTTCCAAGCTTCCTTATAATTTTCAGAGGATACTTCAAGATTAGAAATTATACGTGCCGCGTCTCCTTCCAGGTAAGATATTAAATAATGAAATTTATGTACCGGCGAGAGTTGCTTATTACGATCAACTAAGGTCAAAAAAGAGTCTCTGAACTCGAGCCACTTAAAATATGAACCGTCAAACTTAGCAATTTGTATGCGTGGCAACCTGATACCAGAGTCACGAGTTTCAAATCGGGATTCATGACAATCATGACTACAGGATTGCACACAGCTGTCCAATAAACCCTTTGCAATGGCAAGCCCACTCACCATATCATTTTCAATTTTGTCCCGCTCCTGAATCTCTAATGCCAGGCTCCCACTATTTAAGACTTCAATCTGACTTTGCAACTCATCAAACTTAGCTGATAATTGTTCAAATCTACCAAGTTTAATCTTTAATTCAGCGATTTCCTCATTTGATAATGAGTCCAAAGACGCCAAGTTATCCAAAAAATTTTTAAACTTGGTAATTTGACCTTTAATTGAGCTACGCCTGACAGTCAATTCACGTAATTTCTTTGAATCGTTTTCTTGCGACATTTTTTATTTATTTTTTAAACTACACTTTAGTCAAGCAAAATATGGTAAGTATAATTGACTATTAAGCAGAGTAACTCAACTATGTGTCAGCGTAAAAATTATAATTTAGTAAGTTATTTATACAAAGAATCTCACGCCCCTCAATTCGACGTCATCCGCCAACCGGGAAACCGGATTCACGCTGCCAAGCACGGAATGCAAGCTCAGCTGATACCAATGGTGCTAGCGTGATGTTCCGAGCTATCTGGAAAGTTCGACGAACAATGTTAAAAACTGATTGGGAACATTACGTTATCTTTTCCTAGAATGGCATGAGAAATACACGATGAAGGTACATGAAAAAATGAAAAAAAAGATATTTTAAAATGGTAATTTAGGATGATTATTTGGATAAATTGCATGCCAACTTGCTGATATGGACTATTAATGATGGCCTTTAATGAAATACACTGATATTATAGTGAATTATGTGTAATACAAATAAGTTTTGTCAAGTAAAACTTTGACCTCGAATGACCCTTCAATAATACCTAAATAATTAATTGAAATTATTGCACAAGTAGAAGGCACGTCTTAGTTAGGATATCTGATGGTATGATTTGGAAAATAGATAGAAAGGTAAGAATGAGGAAGGAAGGGCACTTAACTTATGGTGAACCGCTTCACATGAATCTTCTGCAACTGCTTCTTCTTCCGTACCCCTGTGTCGATACTTTAGCTGCATCGAATGCTTAGGCTTCAGGAAGTTCTTGGTTTCAGCTTCACGACGGGAACTCGGCCTTTTGTGGTCTCGATGATCACGCCACGTTGAAGAACCAATTGTTGAAATTTAGTTTTTCGTGTCCTGTCACGGTCGCCAATTTTTATGTCTATTACGACATAAAGGAGTGAATCATGGGAATTTGGTTTCTACAATGATTACTCTAATGAAACTTTTGGAAATTTGGCTTATTAAAAATTACAGAGGACACAAAAAATATCGACTGTTCGAGCGGTTGACCAGTTGCGAAGTCACGCGTAGGGTAGGTACCTTGGAGTTTTTTACTCACACCGACACGGTAATTGCGCCTTGCCAAAGTTTTAAGGCAATGTGTTTCTGTACCACACGGTGCTAGTAAATAGGCAGCAGTTGAGCCTAAACACTCATTACTCACAGTCACCACAATAGAGTAATGTTATTATCTAAGTTTTAGCGACGCTTGTCAAAGTCAAAGTCAAATCATTTATTTCAAATAGGCAAATAACAGGCACTTTTGAACGTCAAAAATAAAATTAAAATAAAATAGATTCTAGTCGCCCCTTCCAAAAGGTAGTTTTCGTATGGAGAAGAATGGGCAAGAAACTCCACCGTTACTCTTTTAAAATGTTTTGCAATACTTTGCATACATTAATTATATAATTATACAGGCTGATTTTTTAAAGACCAGACAAATTTAAGGATGTGGTAGAGACCATGAAACTGAACAACTTTCTCCATGGGACCAACATCGTAATCGCGAATAAAAATTCAGCCGTCCCATACATTTAGGTCGAGTAGGTATTGAAGTTTTCTATGGGACAGTTGATAAAATTTTCGCGATTACGCTATTTGTCCCATGGAGAAAGTTGTTCAGTTTGATGGTCTGTACCACATCCTTAAATTTGGCTGGTCTTTAAAAAATCAGCCTGTATGTGAAGACGATGCACCTAAAAATAAAATTACTATACCACAATAGGTAAAAGAACTAAAATGGATTAATGAAACCATGATATATAAATTAACTATGTAATAGATACATGGTGCTCACATATTTACAAACATTCCAAAAGTAGACGATATTCATAAAAAAATAAAGAGTAATAAGTCCGGGTGTAACTTTAGGTACCTAATTACAGAATGGAAATCAATGTCAAAGAAAAAAAAAATTTTTTTTTAATTTCGCGTACCACACACGAAATCATAAATCTGTAGCGTACCACTGAACTGTAACCGTTAAAAAAAACTTCAAAATGGTAAAGTAATAAAATCTACAACAACTGTATATGACAACATTATCATTTATTAATTACAGGAATATAGGAATAGGTTGTTGACGGTGAGTGTTACCTATAAACTAGATGACTGGTTAGAGATTATGTTGATATTTTTACGTGTATTTATAAATAGCGTATCGTCAGAATCATTTCTTAAATACATTGCTTCACACAAAAAATAGCATCTCGTTGCAGAACATCAGAAAGAGTACGCGGACGGGTGATGAATAGCCCTTTGTGAAGGGCTTGTTGGACCATTGGTTTATCCTTTTGTGTCATTTTTGTTTCACTCGAGTAGCATTTTCACTGGATTTATATTGCTGACAGGTTGTAAATATTGTCAGCCTAAAGTGAGCAGGCCCGAAATGCTCGAGATATTTGTATCGGACAAAGTGGAGCTGGAACGCAGCCTTAACTTTTTAAGGTTGGCACTACTGAATTTTGTTGTGATGACAGTTCGATTTTCGGTATTACACTGCAATCACTAGAATGTTCTAATGTTCACAAGCACTTTCCAATAAAACAAATATCACTAAGGAAAGTCCATAACACTGATCTTCAGGTTTAACAACATTTAAGACACTATTTATAGATTTGACAGATATTTTGAATAAATAAAGTTGGAGCACTTGTCTGTATTATAAAATAAAAATGATTTATTTCAGACATTACAGTCCAGATTGTTAGTAATAAGTTAGAAACAATTTGTGCTTATCTGCTATGTTAGTAGATAACTTTGATTTTATTTACCGTATTAAACCTAAAGCCACCTCCACCAGGTGCCTCTGGATGAGTCAGTCTGGACTCGCAACAATCATTTTCAAGGTGCCATTCCGACTGTCACGTAAACGTTGTAGTAAGGATGCTGCTTTCTTACGCATAATGGCATGAAAGCCGTCCGTATGTGTTTCCGCAAACATGTTCGATGCACTACAACGCCACGGCAGCCGCAATAGCATCCTGAAGGCGTTGTTATATTGCACACGCAGGACGTTGTGGGCTCGGCTCTTGTATGACACCCACAGACCGCTCGAGTAAAAAGACTGGCAGAATGCCTTAAATAAACTTAACTTTTCCTGTGCATCGAGCAAACCTGTGGGCAAGCATATTGCCCCTCACTGCGCCCTGCGTTCGTGCTCTATGTCGTCATCATCCCGTAGGTCACCGGTAACAACGTGGCCCAGGTACTTGAACTTATCGACTACTTTGAGTAGTGCCCAGTTGAGATATATCAAAGGTACACGGCGAGGCCGTTGTTTAAGCGCTCTGAACACCAACAGCTCACTCTTTTTTGAGTTGTAATTAAGGCCGTGCACCTCCGCATACATCTCGCAGGTCGACAGTAACTCTTTCAACCCACTTATCGACGGACTGAGCAGCACCATGTCATCCGCGTAGCTAATGTTATTAACACAGGTGCCATCAATATGGCAACCGACATGTGCGCTGCTCAGTCGCTCGATATGTTGGTTCTGTCCGGACATGGAATAGCGATATTCTAAATACTTCAATATAAGCTATTTTAAAGTACAATTACACTATAGGCTTGGGTCCAATACACTTTTCCGCTATGTGGCAGCCATTTTGTTTTTTTTGTTAAAATATGCTCTATGCGAGTACAAAAAAAATCATATATCTCAAAGTTTTAGTCATACTGAGATAAAAATAGGCTTATTCGAAAGGCAATAATATTGTCTACCGTCTGCATTACAAAGCAATGTGTTCACAATTCCATAACTTTTGAAAAAAAATGTGAAAGTCGAAAAAAAAAACAAAAAATTATGCAATTCAACCAATAGTTGTTAATTACTACAAAAACAACCCTGAGAACTTTTTTATTTTTTATACTAGATCGACAGTTTTTGAGCTAAGCTACAATACAACATAAAATTCACAACTGTATGTCTAATACTTTAAGAGTTATTGTTGTATGAACATATCGTATGCGCAAGCACAAAAGGCCTTTGTCGGAACCCTAAACAGGAAATCATTAAAAAAACATAACATTCATATTGAATTTTATTTAATGTTTTTTCCAATATTAAATGACGATTAAAATATCTAAAGCAGTTGCTCAAAGTGGCCACCTCCAGCTTGTAGACACACTACGGCTCTCTGTGCCACCTGGGTTGATGAGCGCCTAATTAAATCCTAATCGGATCTAATTTCTTCGGCGGCTGCCATAATTTTTGCGACGAGTTCTTCCCTGGTATTTGGAACTGTAGCGTATACTTTTTGTATCATATGACCCCACAAAAAATAATCCAAGGGTGTCAAATCGGGTGAGCGAGGCGGCCACGCTACTACACCACCACGACCGATCCACGGCTGTAGATTATTATTTAAATATTCTCTCACTGCTCGAGAAAAATGCGCGGGTGCACCATCGAGCTGGAACCACATACGCCGACGGTATGATAGAGGTAGGTCCATGAGGCTGTCCGCAAACTGTGTCTCTAAGAATTCTAAAAATCTAGCGCCGTTTAATGTAGGTGGCAATTCCAATGGCCCTATCAGTCTATCGTTGATTATGCCGGCCCACACATTTACTGAGAATTCATGTTGAAATGAGCTTGGGCGCACCGCCCTTGGATTTGCGGAGCACCAGAGATGGTCGTTTCTGTGGTTTGTAATCCCAGCTCTTGTAAATTTGGCTTCATCAGTCCACAGTATTCTTTGTAAAAAATTACGGTCGTCTCAAATTTCTATTTATCCACGAACAAAACACAGATCTCGCAGCAAGATCTGGTTCGATCACGTCTTGAACCCGTCGAAAATGGTAAGGGTGTAACCCTTCTCTTTTCAAAATTCTCCATACATGCCACTTAGACATTTGAAGTTGCACTGAAATCCGTCTAACGCTTAGTCTAGGATCATTGGTTATTAGTCTAAGCACTTCTTCTTCATCTTCGGGCGATACCAAGCGATTGCGTTCATTAACAGCTCTTTGAATACCTCTTTCCGCTAATCTTGAATGCACGTCGATAAAAGTTTGGCGACTCGGTGTAGGCCTGTTAGGGTACCTTCGTCGATATTCTTGTACAGCCAAATTTGCACTTCCATTGCAAAAGCCATACACAAAGTGTATGTCAGCAATATGTTGCGATGAATATTGACGCTGTGCCATACTTTATCACACTTTTAAATACAAAACACTAACGCAGCACGTAAACAGCACGGACGGTAAGTGAAAGTAGCGATAGCGATCACAACGCAGGGCGAGGGTCAACTAAACTAACCCAACTAATAATTTGTCCTTAAAACTGATTTTGTTTCAGGTAGTGGACTAATACGTTCTATCTCGCTCACTCACGGTAGTAACGAACAGTATTTCTCGCCTACTCTCAGATGAAATACAGTGAATGCCATAAATGACACTCTGGCGGTTAACAAAGACGTTTTGTGCTTGCGCATACGCTATGTTCAAACAACAATAGTATTAAACATACAGTTGTGAATTTTATGTTGCATTGTAGCTTAGCTCAAAAACTGTCGATCTAGTATAAAAAATAAAAAAGTTCTCGGGGTTGTTTTTGTAGTAATTAACCATTATTGGTTGAATTGCATAATTTTTTGTTTTTTTTTTCGACTTTCACATTTTTTTTCAAAAGTTATGGAATTGTGAACACATTGCTTTGTAATGCAGACGGTAGACAATATTATTGCCTTCCGAATAAGCCTATTTTTATCTCAGTATGACTAAAACTTTGAGATATATGATGTTTTTTGTCCTCGCATAGAGCATATTTCAACAAAAAAAAACAAAATGGCTGCCACATAGCGGGGAAGTGTATTGGACCCAAGCCTATAGTGTAACTGTACTTTAAAGTAGCTTATATTTAAGTATTTAGAATATCGCTAGTCCATGTCCGGACACACTGTATAAATTAAATAACAAAGGCGAGCTTAAACCCCACTGCCTTACACCGCATCCCATCCTGTACTCATCCGACATTATATGGACCCATCTCACTCGGTTTGTCTGGTGAGCATACCAGTATCTGAGAAGGGATGTATACCCCGCCGGCACATCCGCGCTCCTCAACATGTCCCATAGCACATCGTAGACGACGAGATCAAACGCTTTCGACAAGTCGAGAAAACACGCGTACACCGGCGTTTTTCTCGCGGTATAGAACTTGACGGTGTGTTTTAGGCTAAAGATTAAAGCCGAACTGGGCGTCGTGCACCGTCACGTGCTCTGAAAGACTGCTATTCAACAAACCGTTCAGTGCCTTCGCTGTGATGGTAGCGAGCGAGATGGGTCTATAATTAACTTATATGACAGCTGGAAGCGGAAAAATAAAAATTGGTATTCATTGATTGCTTTGAATGTGCCAGACTTAGCACACACTAGCTTTGCTTTGCCTGCGGCCTCCCCCGCGTGGATGTCCGAAAATATCTCACGGGAACGTACTACCGGGACTTAAAGTACATTATGTGTTAATCCAGGTTATAATCTATCTGTGTGTATCCAATGTTTACGCGGCGCACGCGAATAAAGCTCACGAGAGCCATGATTTTTTCCGAAATCTTCAACAATCGTCAAATTTCAGCCAATTTCACAAAACCGTAATGAAGCCACCTAAACTTTCCTCACTCCGTCCATTTGTGAAAACCGTATGAAAATCCGTTGGGTAGTTTTTGTGTTAGTCGCGTTCAGACAGACAGACGCGGCGGGGGACTTTCTTTATAATAAATATGTAGTGATTTAGAAATGGGTATTCATTGAGCCTGTTTTAATTAATACTATTATGAAAAGGATAATAACTAGTACAGTAGTGGATATTTACAAACTTAACTATCTTAGCTAAACGGGTCTAATTCCCCTAATCAAAAACCAATAATTGTTAAAGCAATTACAGCTATCACCTTGACAACCATTTCTTGGAAACGCGACGCGAACATTGTCACCACCTCATTAAACCGATTTCATAATAACAATAATATTAAAAAAAAAGAAAAAAAATTAAGGTAAGTATAACGTAAAGTAAAAATATGATTTACAATAATTACAAAGTTAAATTCTAGCTGTAATGTAGACCTGCCTTGCTTTCAGTAATAGTGCCCTGTCTTAAGACACGGCTGACACACTCGAATACACTCGAGTACACTCGAGTGACAAGCAACGTTATACGCTTGACGACCAATGGACCGGGAGCCGTAATGAGGGTAATGTTACTTACACAATAATATGTAGCAACTGATGTGGTTATGTTCATGCTGCGGAAGAAATAAGAAATTAGACAATGCTGTAATGTACTCGTATTTTACGCGGTACAAAACGCCCACAACGATCGCGACGCCCGCGTCATTATTTATAATCCACAACAAGATCATTTTAGGGTTGTATTAAATTAGCCTCCACGAATGGTGAACGTGGGGCGCCTCCTGGACTGTCAATGGCACTACTACCACATTACAGCCTGGTCATTGATATATGAGCTGCTTACGCGGTTCTTATCTTAATAATACTAACGCGGTTCGCGCCTATACGAGAGAAGACGCGACGTTCTCTTCAACCTAAACAGGTCGCACTAGTTGAATGGTGAATGTCTAAACATAGTTTTAGAAATATTGACAAAACACTGTTTAGTTGATTCACAAAGATAACGAGACCACCGTACCTACCTACTGGGTTTTCGAGATCTAAAAATACTCCCAAAACCTCACATGACATTTCTAAATAAAAACCATTAAATCCCTAAACCAGATACCACCAACACAAACGGCGACGGGTTCACAACAACCATTTTGAAAGCAAATACTTTATGTGTTATACGCGGCTTCACGCGAGCTCTGGCCGCCGTCCAACGTATCTGCGACCAACTTCTTTACTATTGGTCGTAAGTCGCGCTGACGGGTGGCACTGTGGGACCTTCCCGTGGGCTTAGGAGCTTACTGCATTTGTTTATTGTAAACTTCTCTAGAAATGGCTTAAAGTTAGATAAGGATTAAAGAGTTAAAACTCTTTTCTATCTTTGAGAGCTGTTTTAAAGTTTTTTTTTCATAAGTGGCCGCTTGAAAATGTACAGTAATTATTTTGTAATTTTCCTCGATAATACACTGCAATTTTAAAATTAATTTGACATTCGCAACCTATTAATAGTTCTGACTGTCAAATTAATTTTTAAATAGTAGCCTAAAGCATAGGAGTGCCAATTAATTTATACATCCATATTAAATTATAAATTGAAGTGTTTGTTTGTAATGTCATATTAACTGCTTTTTACTGAATGCATATAAAAGTATATACGGTACTTATAATTTTTTTTTGTCTGTCTGCATATATATGTCTATTTTTTCCGGCTAATCTCCGTAAGGGCTGGGCCGATTTTACCGGAATTTCACTGGCAGATTGCTGATGTTATAAGGAGTAACAGAGGCTCTTTCTCCATTAGCACGTTCCTGTAGGAGACCCTTTCTGTCCCAGCATTCCGTGTGATAATCCCGAGATGTAAGCTACAGTTATACCGTTATAGGTCTGCGGTCGCCGGCGAGGCAGGGTTAGTGAAATTTCAATACATTTCAGTAATCGGAACACTAGACAATTCCGTCATGGTCTAATGCTCGTGTTTATTAGGAATTTTCAAATTAAACATCAATAAAGTTTTATTGGAAATACTGTGGAGTTACATCATAATTGGCGGAAGGTATTGATCAAATTATCACTGACGGGAAAAAGGGTTGATTTTTGAGTTATCATGTTACATGAAGAGGATTTTACGCGTCAATTGTTTTGTGTAGTCTTGGTTCCGTATGTTTACAATAGTGTAGTCTAGGTTCCGTGTGTTTACAATAGTGTAGTCTAGGTTCCGTGTCAAAGTCAAAGTCAAAGTCAAATCATTTATTTCAAATAGGCACATAAAAGGCACTTTTGAACGTCAAAAATAAAATTAAAAAAAAATTGATTCTAGTCGCCCCTTCCAAAAGGTAGTTTTCGTATGGAGACGAATGGGCAAGAAACTCCACCGTTACTCTTTTTAAATGTTTTACAATATATTGCATACATTATTTATATAATTATATGTGAAGACGATATACCCAAAAATAAAATTACTATACCACAATAGGTAAAAGAAATAAAATGGATAAATGTAACCATGACATATAGATCAACTATGTGATAGATACATGGTGCTCACATATTCACAAACATTCCAAACGTAGACAATTTTCATACATAAATAAGGAGTAATAAGTCCGGATGTGACCCCAAGTAATTACAGAATGTAAATCAACGTCAAAGAAAAAAAAAAAAAGAATAAATTATACAATTACATTAGCAACCAGTTTGATTTTGTCTAGACTCTAGAGATGGTCCCAGCATGTTTCCAAGGATTCTTATCTTGGATATAATCCTCTAATTTGTAATATCCTTGCTTACAAAGTGTAATTTTAATATAAGTTTTAAATTTTCTTTCATTTAATTGCAATATTTCACAAGGTATTTTGTTGTAACATTTAACACAGTACCCCATAATTATTAAAAAGATGTTGATTTTTTCTTACATACATAATATTTTCATAAATGAATTGGCAAGGTACCGTCATAATATTAACCCTTTTAAATAGTTCCCTAAGAGATTCGCGGCGACGTAAATTGTAAATGGCTCTGACAGCTCTCTTTTGCAAAATAAAAATTGATTCAATGTCAGCAGCCCGACCCCACAGTAAAATGCCATATGACATAATACTGTGGAAGTAACTAAAATAGACCAAACGCGCGGTTTCTTCATCTGATAGTTGTCTTATCTTTCTAACAGCATATGCGGCCGAGCTTAGCCGCCGAGGTCCGTGTGTTTACAATAGCTGTATGGTAAAGGTAGATAGCAAAGGTTTTCACAAAAGGCTTAATAGTAATAAATTCGACAAGGTGTTCTTATTATGAAGAACTAAGTGTTGTTAATACATAATTATATTATTAAAAAAAAAACCTTGATTAAACAAACTACCTTATAAAATACAACTTCTCAATAATAGTTCTCATACACTGCAAATAATTAACCAAGCTTATAAAGTAATAACCTCCTCACAAACCCGCACTATCAGCACACTAGGACTACGTATCACTATATAGTGGCACCGAAAGAGTCTTCTGTTGCGAAACAACTTCGTCTTATTCGTCCTCTAGAGGTACATACATACTCGTATATCCTATGTCCTACACCCTTGACTTGATTAAGTACCCGTCACGCAAAATAAGGGTAAGTACCAATATTTACCCCCAGTGAGATGAATTATACCATGAGTACCTAACCCATTACACTTAGCTCAGAAGGTGGCTTTACGGAAACCCACTATGGAAGACTGAGAGGCTTAACTTCCTCATGAGTTACAATATTTATTCTAAGCAGCAATCAGTAGTCTGCGTTTAGAAGCCCCTTATTATATGTCCTTTATAAAAGTCTACCTGCTGAAACTAGCTACCTAATTCAGACCCGTAATGGGTAGGTCATATTTATGACCTGGCAAAAGAAATATGTGTTGTGATTTCGCGAATACCATTGAAAGTAAAAATAATGAAAAAAAGGAAGGAAAAGGTGATGAAAAGTGCGGAGTTGAGAATAATACTTACGAGTATGTTTCATATGATTTGAGGGTAAATGGAAATCTGATTTTATCTGCATTATCACGCAAAAGAAATCCGTATCTGATTGTGAAATGAATAGGTTTTTTTTAATGTGGGTCCTTTTTTTTTTTTTTTTTTTTTTTTTTCAGGATGGGAAATCATCAAATGACTCCTCCCGCTCTGGGTGGAGCAGAAGGGAGTGTCAGACTCTTACTGACTAAAACCCACCCGTGTTCCTTCCTTAGCCCTTTACATACCAGGGCAGCGGTAACCCTTTCGGACAATCCCGCTACCCCGGCAGGCTTCGGCCCTGTCGGGCCCCGTCAACTACGCTGACATCTCTTTGAGGCGCGCGTGGAACACATACACGCCGTCCGGCACGGGCCTGGTCCTGATCGGACGGAGAGCTACCCATTGCTCTCCGCCCGCAGGCCCGCGCCTACGGTGGCCGGGAGTCGTCACGCGGCTCCCGACGCCCGGAGCGTCTCCCTCGGCGGCTGAGGCGTGAGGATCTTTCCCTCGCCCATCCCGCCACCTCCTTCGCTAGCATGACTGCTTCGCAGAAGGAGGTGACCGCCTCCCACTCCCTCTCGCCCCGGACCATGGCTTGCACCAGGGCCGGGCGCGAGAGATCGCCGCCGCTGCCGATCGCCTCTACGAGGACACGGCGGTGCTCTGCCCAAGCGGGGCAGACCTCCACCGTATGCTCCACCGTGTCCTCTGGGCGATCCTCGCAGTGGTGACACCCGGGCGTCTCCTCCCGCCTGATGATGTGCAGGAACCTCCCGAAACATCCGTGTCCGGAGAGGACCTGCGTCAGGCGGTAGGTGAGAGCGCCGTGACGCCTCTCTAGCCACTCCTCAAAGAGGGGTCTTACCGCCGCTATCGTGGCGTGCCCTGCGCTGGGTTGCGATAGTCGCGCCTTCCATTCCACCATGAGACCGCGCCGGAGGTCCGTCCGCTCCGCAGCGATTTGCCGCGGGTGCAGAGTTTCCCCCCGACGTAGTGCCTCCGCGCGCCAGTCATACAGGCGCGCGAGGACTATCGCCTCCAGATCCCATGGTGGCAGTCCGGCAAGGAGGCTTGCTGCCTCGCCCGAGATCGTGCGGTATCCCCGGATAAGCCTTATGGCTACCACCTTTTGGGGCGCGTTCAGGTAGTGTGCGGCTCGAAGCCGCAGTGAACGCGCCCATACCGGGGCCCCATAAAGGGCCATGGACCGCACGACCCCCGCGTAAAGCCTCCGGCAGGAGGCGTTTGGCCCCCTAAGGTTGGGCAGGAGCCGCTTTAAGGCGGCCCCGGCCCGTTCCAGTTTGGGGGCCAAACGTCGGAAATGCTCGACGAAGTTCCACCGGCTGTCGAGGACGAGACCCAGGTATCTCATCGTTGTCTCGACGCCGATGTGAACCCCTCCTACCATCAGTTGGGATCCCGAAGGTGGCCCGTACCGGGGCCCATGAAAGGACATGGCCTCGGACTTGTGCAATGCCACCTCGAGACCCAACTGCCGGATCCTTTCCACGACTATCGCAACCCCGCGTGTCATCGCGTCGGCCGCCGCCTGATGCGACCTCCCCTGCGCCAGGACCAGCGTGTCGTCAGCGTAGCAAACTACGCTGACGCCATCAGGGAGGTCGGCCCGCAGCACCCAGTCGTAACCGATGTCCCACAGGAGCGGCCCCAGAACCGATCCCTGCGGGACACCGCACGACATCTCTCGCCGGTTCCAATTCCCGTCGCGACCGGGGTAGATGACGGCTCTGTCCGTCAAATACGCCCCGACTATTTGACGGAGGTAAGTCGGCACCCGGTGATACCGGAGTGCCTCCCCTATGCAGCTCCAGGGCAGGGTGTTGAACGCGTTGGCGATGTCGAGTGACACCGCCACGACCACCCCACCCCGGGACACCGCGTCCCCCGTCGTGAGGGCTCTCACGCGCATGATGGCGTCCACCGTCGAGCGCCCCTTGCGGAAGCCAAACTGGCACTCCGCAAGATCCGGCCCCGTCCTCACCAGGTGCCCGACGAGGCGGCCCGCAATCACTCTCTCAAAGAGCTTGCCGACCTCGTCGAGCAGCACTATGGGCCGGTATGCGGACGGAGAGTCCGCAGGGCGCCCTGGCTTCTGAATGAGGACCAGCTTCCCCGTCTTCCAACGGAGTGGAAACTGGCCTCTCTCCATGCATGCGCTTAAGAGCGCCTCCAGTCGAGGCCCGAGAGCCCTCGAGGCCAGGACCCAGGCTTTACCCGGCAAGCCGTCGGGTCCCGGGGCGGTATTTTTGGCCTTCAGCCGGCCTACCGCCGCTCTCAGATCTACCCCGGTCACTACAGGGGTGTCGTCGTCGTCATCCGCGTGGTCCGCTTCGGGCACCGCAAGTGGCGGAGCCATAGGCGGGGGAGTATGCTCCCCCCGTGAAGGGAACAGAGCGCTCACCACCTCCTCCACCAGCTGTGGGCGGAGACTCTGCGTCAGCGGGGGGGCCCATGTGCGGAGTTTATTCCGCACCATTCTGTAGGGGCGCCCCCATGGATCTCTGTTCAGAGTCTCCAGCATCTCCTCGCGGGCCATATCCTTGGCCCGCTGAACAGCCTGTTGGAGGGCGGTCTTCGCCGCTCTGTACCCCTCGTATAGCTCCACCTCCGTGGCTTCCGCATCCGGAGGGCGGATGCGGAGCCTGCGGTGCCTGGTGTACCGGTGTCGCGCGTCGACGCACGCCTTGCGTAGCGCCCCAACCTCCTGCGACCACCAGTACACCTGACGTCGGGCGCATCCTGGCCGGACTCGGGGCATTGCCACGTCACAGATCTCGGACATGGCCTCCCGGAACCACTCCACCTCATCGTCAATATCAGCAGGCCTGTCCGGTGAAAACACCCAGGCCTGCACGATCGAGGCTTCCAGGAGAAGCTCCCGGTCCAGCTGCTTCAGCGCCCACCGCGGACCACTCGGGGCCTGTTGGACCAGCGCACTAGAGGGCTGGGTGGAGACCTCAAACCGGATATACCGATGATCGGAGTAGGTCTCCACCTCCTCCATGACGCGCCAGTCAATGACACGCTGTGACAGAGCGGGGCTGGCGAACGAGATGTCCACCACCGACTCGCCCCGCATCCGCACACACGTAGGAACAGAACCCCGATTTAGGACGACCAGGCCTGTTTCCAGAGCCCAGTCCTCCACCATCCTGCCCCGCACATCCGTGCAACGGGAACCCCAGGCCAAATTCTTGGCGTTGAAGTCCCCGAGCACTAGCACGGAGAAGGCGTGGTTTCTGGCGACGACGACACTCAACTCTGTTAAAGAGTTCTGGAACTCGGCGAGAGTTCGGCTCGGAGAGAAGTATACTCCCACTACTACAATCTCTCCGAACCGTGCTGCTACGCACCCCTGTCCCCTCGTGACACCTTCGAGGGACGGGGTACCGGCGGCGGCCGACGAAATTATGGCCACTGAGCCGTTTAGGTCCTCCACCCAGTCATCCCTGGGCGGGACAAAGTACGGCTCAGCGACCACGGCGACGTTAATCGACCACTGCGCCATGCTCTGGAGCAACAGGTCCTGAGCGCAGGCGCAGTGGTTGATGTTCGCCTGGAGAAGGCGTAGTGGAGGAGTTGTTACTCCTCCATTTCAGCCCCCTCCCGGGCCCTATCGGCAGTGGTGGCGGCGGCGGCGGCGGCGGCGGCGGCGGCGGTGGTGGCGGCGGCGGCGGCGGCGGCGGCGGTGGCGGTGGCGGCGACAGTGGCGGCGACGGTGGTGGTGGCGACGACGGCGGAGGGCCTGCCCTTCCTCCTGGCTTCGGCGGGTGGAGCGCAGGACTTGCTCCCCGCCCGATGATCGGCCGGCTTGCCAGCAGCCGCACATACGACGCAGTGCGGCGCGGCGTTGCACGAGCCGGCCGTATGTCCGGGCTTGCCGCAGCGGAAGCACAGAGTGCTGCGGTCCTCTAAGGTGCACTGGACGCCCACGTGGTGCCCCACGAGGCATCGATAGCACCTTAGAGGTCTGGGCTCCATCAGCTTGACCTGCGCTGACACCCAGCCCACCAGGAGCCTTCCACCCTCCACAATTTTCCTCGCCGCCGTCACGGGACAGCTTACCGTTATGGTTCGCATACCCGTGAAGTCAGGACGTAGGGTGCCCGCCTTCACCTGGTCGGCCAGACACCCGCCCGTCCTGACGACGGCGGCTACCACCTCTGCCCCCGTCACCGAGTCATCCAGGCCCACAATGCGGATATCCGCGCACTTGACGGGCCTGGAGACTCGAGCCTCGTCCGCATTGAGGGACGCCCTTAGCTTTTCAGCCAGGGCGTCTGCGGTGGGGCCACTCGTCGCACCGGGGACCTCCAGCATGCGGGCACCAGTGGCGGTCACCCTATGCCGGAGGCCTCCGGTGATCCCCAGCTCCTGGAGATCCACTGTCGCTCTCGCTTTGGCGAGCACGTCGCCGTAGGTCACCCCCCTCTTGACCGCGTCCGGCTGTAGTGTGATGACTACAGCCGCGGTCTTGGGGGAGCGAAGCCTAGCCGCAACGGCTCGCTCCTTGCGGCGCCTCCTCTGCGCCTTTTTTCTGGCCGCCTTGGCCGCCTTCTTTTTCTCCCCGACCACCTGCCACTCGGTGTTGGTCGTGGGAGATTTGTTCTGGGGAGGCGTAGGCTCTGGGGCCTTCCCCTCCCCAGCCGTTCTGCCCTTTTTCCGGGCTGGCACCGCGGGTTTGGCGGCAGGCGCCGATTTCGCCGGCGCCGAGGCTCCACCAGCCGACGTCGGTTTCGCCGGCGCCGGGGCTCCTCTTGCCGACGCCGGTTTGGCCGGCGCCTGGGCCCGGCCAGACGGCCCGGGTTTAGGGGCGGCAGGGCCGCGTACGAGGCCGCCTTAGGCCCTGGGGCCGTCCTACCCGCCAAGGGAGGGCGCAGAACGATACCCTCCAGGACGGCGAACCGCGCCTGGAAGGTCGCCAGCTCCTGCCGAACCAGGTTCAGGACCTGGTTCTCCACCGGCACGGGCTGGCTTGGTGGTGGGATTGTCTGCGCTCTGGCGGCCGCTCGCATCCCGGCCAGGTCCGCTCGGAGCTCCTCATTCTCCTTTCGGAGGAGCTCCATGGCAGCCGTCAAGCGGGCCACCTCCGCCCGCATATCGGACGTTACGTCCGGCGGGGGCCCGATGTGGATGGCTTCCGCCGCCGCCATGATGGAGGCCTTGGCCGAGACTATGGCCCTGTTTTTAGAAGTCTGTAACTTCTTCAGGGCCACGTCCCGGATCGCGGCCTCCACGACCTCCGCGAACCTCTTTTTGCGGTCCGCATCAGGGCCGCCAACCTCCGCCGCCTCGTCACTAGAGGTCTCTGATGCGGACGCGCGATCAGACCCCCCCTCCTTCTTTGCGGGCTCCTCCGCCTTCTCTGCGGCCTCCCGAGCAGTGAGCCCCCTCCCTACGCCCCGCTCTCGGGCTCCTCCCCGCCTACTGGTGGGGATCTTTCTGGCCGAAGCCAGCTCCCAGTCAGAGGACGACCCCTGGCCGTCCACTGACCTTGGCCGCTTGCCCTGTGCCTTTCTCTTGGCAGCGGCCGTCTTCTGGTCACGGCGAGAGCTCACTGAGCCTCCCGTGCTCCCTCCTCCAGATGCGGCGTCGGACTCCGACCCCGCATCACTCCTCACTACGTCCTTTGGGTGTTTGGGTGTTTTTAAAAAATTTTCCATATTGTTCCCACGAGTAAAAACTTTGTGTACCTGCTCAAATTACGTGGTTCGCACTAGTGACTAAATCAAGCTACCCATTAGCCAAGCTTACTACCTCCCTCACGGTGCGCCGCCGCTTGGAGGTTTGGGGAATTTTTTATAGAGGTTAATCTTCCTCGCGGTCCGGGCGGTTAAGCCAAGACCCTCGACCCCCGTCAAAAGTCAGAGACATGACCTTGACAATCTTCGGGGCTACGATATTAACGGTGGCAGGAGGGGGGGGTTATCCCCTCCTGCCTGCCCGGCGGCAGGGTAAGTGCACACCAGGCCCGCTCTTACTCCACACAGTAGCCGCTCTGCTCCTCATAGCGGCTTGTGTGGAGCGTTCCTCTTGGCAGAACATTAGCATGCGGGCAGCGAGATCTCATTGGGAAGAAATCCCACTGAGAAATAGCTGCCCGCACCCCAGGATGCACCGGCCCGAAAACTGGTCTTCCCCCCGGACGTATCCAGAAGGGAACTCCAGTCCCCAGGCACACGTGGAGGTTTTCTGCCCTGGCACCCCTAATGTGGGTCCTTCGTGTGACAAAAACGTTTTGTTGTGGAGTGGTCGCATCACTTCTTATGTGGAATTTTTAAGATGGTATGGAAGGACAAGAATGTTGTGTTAATTGTTCAGTAAGATTTCAACGCAATGTGCGAAGACATGGTCCGAGAGTGCTGTTGATGGGCGGCTACTTGTGTACACATGGAATATTCGCTTGTTTTAGTCAAACCATCTAGATCCAATTTGAGAAAGTGAAAGAAAGAAAAGAAAGAAATAAACTATTGAAACTTTTTATTAATTATGGAGATTTGGATACAGGAAAATTTACATCCATGTCGATCTGGACAACGAACCCATAGTATGCCTGTTGACTATGCGGACAAGAACATTATTTTTCAATGGAGCACACCAAAGAAAACAATAACAATATTAGTTATAATATGCTTCTTCTGCTTTTTTCATTTGAATTCAGGTACCTAGAACATCAAATTCTAAAATTAGAGCTAATCTTGCTGGATATTGTTGCAAGTGTCCAACGACGTGTTTGGTGGGCAGACGTTGGTACTGTTGGCTGTTCTGCACATATGTAATGTTGAGCGTGGGGTATTTGAGTATTTTTATCTTAGACACGGTACTCGTATTAAGATGAGAGATGGAGCGAGCTGCGTCTTTTTTAGATGAAATACTATCTACTTCCGAGTCGCCTGACGTCGAAATTGATATACTTATAGTAATAAAAATACTTTGTTACATATGTGATTTTTGATTTCATGAATCGTTCAAAACTACTATTTATTACTGAGCAGTTCACTATTCTACTACATTATAATACCGATGAGGCCAACCAATAAAATTGCTATTGTCTACTGAGTACACTACACAATAGCATTTTTAGTGATTTTTTAGGTTATGATCATATTTCTCAGCATTCCCGTTAGACGAAGTCTAACTTTTACTACCACTGTAATCTAAAGATCATAAGACACAAATTAACCTGCGTTTCATTAGTAGATGCAACAATGTTTGGTGCGACTATTCGCCGAACAAAAAAAACTGTCTTCTTTTCCTATTCAACACTTCGGTATCAATCACAAAAACGGGTTGCAAAAAAATCTTTCATTGGCATCTGAGTGTATTTTACCTCCCAAAATTATCTGATCTAACGACCGACACAAATGCACTGCACGGAATATCCGGGCAATGTGACATGGACACTGTGCGAAATATCTGGACAAAGTGACGGACTTCGCGTAAATCAAGCTCCAGGTAAAACATGGGAGATAACGGTTGGTGGCGGGAATAATTTGGGAGATGTTTTATACATTTTTGATAGCGGTGAAAAAAGTGACAGCATGGTTTTAGTAGCGGTTCATGGAATCGTTTAATGAGCTGTTTTATGAGATATTTCTGTTTTTGTTTCGCTATTCAGATAGTTTTAAGGAAATGACTTAAGTAAAATTTAAAAAAAACCTGACTAATTTACTTATAGAAAGATGTTATTATACTGTTGACGAATTTCAAAATGACTTGACAATTTGATATGACTTTTTAAATTTATTGTGATTTTTTATGTAAGTACCTTTTTATGTGTTATTTTACTTTTTATGACGTTTTGAATTTTTTTATAATTTCTACTAATTATGTTGTAATTAAATTGAGTACGATTGTTATTTTAAACAATCGTTATGCTAAAATATTTGTATGCTGTAATGGAAAAACATGGCGACCTATATAAATATGTAATGCAAGAACCCAAATCTTTGACAAATAAAATTCTGATTCTGATTCGGATTCAATCTAAATCGGTTTCATCTGAAACCAACATTATTAATAAACATAATAACTTTTCATTTATTATTACAGTTAACAAAATTTTAGGGTTATCATTTTATTTCTGCAAAAACTCTAACGGCTTTATTACAAACCAAGGTTGTATTTTAGACCAAGGTTTACCATTGAACAAAATATTTATTTTTAACCTCTAATTCGGCACAGTTAAAAACTCAGTTAAATGCAAAAACTGATTTTAAAACCCAGTCATAAGTTGTAAATTTTGCATTAAGACCTTTACGTTCGTCGATAACACAAAAACTGGTATCGGAGGTTGAAGCTTAGACCAAAATTAGAATTCGTTTAGTTACGAGACGTTAAGGAACTTTTTTACTCTACACTTACACCTACGAGCGTCCTTGGTAAGCAAACAAGCGCCATACTTCGCTCTTCAGATGTGTTTCGCTCACAAATTCCGCGCTAAGCTGCAAGTAGCTGCAAGTCGCTGCAAGTAGTTAACACTTAAGCCTCTTTTGTGAACTTAGCCCGTTAGTACCACGCGTTACAGTTACTGCGATGTTTTGAAAATATAGTACTTGGAAACTGTGTGATACAATATTATGAAATATCCATAATTACTTATTATCTAGAAAATATTATAAACACGAAAGTTTGTCGTCCAACTTAAGTTCTTCAGATGGACCACCAACGTGTTTGTCAAACTAAGAAGTAAAAGTAAGTCATGTTTAAAGTCATGATTGACAGAATTCATTACACTAAAATGTCGTAATGAAACGTAATTTCATTGTTAATAGAATACATATTTATTATTGATTAATTTTCGGAAACTTTGTCCGTTGTCCATTTATCAAATTTCCCCCGCGCCTCCTTGCCTCCCTCTCTCATCAAACAAGTCCATAAGGAAATTTTGTCGAAATTATAAAACCACTGCTTTTATAATTTCGACAGTGTGTGCACTAAGTGTTTTTCCGCACAGTATTTTTATCTTTACATTTTTGTTCTTAATCGAGTACATTTTAACAACACGACACTTAAGTTACTTCATAATTTGAGTATTTTTTAGCTTTGTCCCATACAAGGAACAGTATTCCTTGACAAAAATAACCATGAGGCTAGCTTTTTCAATAACATCACCTGGTACATAATTTGTTTTTTTTTTTATTTTTAGCTGTGTTTAGTTTAGTTTATGATCTTCCTGTATGAGTCGCATAAATACTTTTTACAAGCTTTTATTTAACTTGCGATGTATGTATGTAACTATGTTTGTTCGGGTGGACTCTTGCAACTCAATTTTGAAGGATGCCATCAACCGATTGAGCTGAAATTTTGCAAGCATGTGTAAATCGGATGACAATGCAAAATTATTATGACATGGAGCTGATCTGATGATGGAACCGGAAGGTGGCCATATGAATTCGGTAGTTAAACGACACAACTTCATCGAGTTTAGAATCGTTTTATTCGTCTTAACGAGAACTTTTAAACAACACAATCTCATCGAGTTTGGGCTCGTATGATTCGTCTTGACGAGTACTTTGGTGCTAGATTGTAACCAGGGTCTGATGATGGAGCTGGAAGATGGCCATAGGAACTCGGTAATTAAACGACACAAGCCCATCCAGTCTGGGCTCGTTTGATTCATCTTGACGAGTACTTTGGTGCTAGATGGGTCATAACTAGCTTAAGTGCAGTAAACGCATATAACGGAAAAACACTGCTACGCGCATAAAACTACGCCGTAGTCAATCTCGCATCAAAAATACTAAAAAGTTAAAAATAAAATTAAAAGAAAAAAAAACTTTTTAAAAACAAGCTTATATTACTTGTTAATAAAAAGAACTAGAAAGTTAAAAATAATTTAAACCTGCTTAGAAATAAATAAAAACAAGTTGTAATATGCTAAATGATCTTTAATGTTCCATCAAAATGTAACACGCTTTTATTTATTTCTTATCAGGTGTATCAGTATTAGTCAACCTACCCTTCAAAAAGATATACCTAAGTTATCAATTTCATGAAAAATCTAATTAATTTAATTATAAATAGGCAATTTTGCTTAATTCCCCTTCTTAACTAAATGACGGACATTGTAATGGTTCCATGAACAAACATTAATTGCTGGTGAGAGCCGAGCTTAGAATTTTACAAACGAGTTGTAAATTTTGTTGATTGAGTGATTTCCAGCGAATAGTGGAGCGGTGTTTATGATGGGAAGCGAAAATAAATTACTTGTTATGTTTTCAATGGAGTAAGGCGTAAGACTGCAGGAAGCTAGTGCACACTCACCGACACTCGTGACACTGTCGTTGACACTTGTGGCCGTCGTGACGCTGTCCTTGACTCTCGTGACGCTGTCGTTGACACTTGTGGCCGTCGTGACGCTGTCCTTGACACTCGTGACACTGTCGTTGACACTTGTGGCCGTCGTGACGCTGTCCTTGACACTCGTGACGCTGTCGTTGACACTTGTGGCCGTCGTGACGCTGTCCTTGACACTCGTGACACTGTCGTTGACACTTGTGGCCGTCGTGACGCTGTCCTTGACACTCGTGACGCTGTCGTTGACACTTGTGGCCGTCGTGACGCTGTCCTTGACACTCGTGACGCTGTCGTTGACACTTGTGGCCGTCGTGACGCTGTCCTTGACATCGTGACGCTGTCGTTGACACTTGTGGCCGTCATGACGCTGTCCTTGACACTCGTGACGCTGTCGTTGACACTTGTGGCCGTCGTGACGCTGTCCTTGACACTCGTGACGCTGTCGTTGACACTTGTGGCCGTCGTGACGCTGTCCTTGACACTCGTGACGCTGTCGTTGACACTTGTGGCCGTCGTGACGCTGTCCTTGACACTCGTGACGCTGTCGTTGACACTTGTGGCCGTCGTGACGCTGTCCTTGACACTCGTGACGCTGTCGTTGACACTTGTGGCCGTCGTGACGCTGTCCTTGACACTCGTGGCACTGGCGTTGACACTTGTGGCCGTCGTGACGCTGTCCTTGACACTCGTGACGCTGTCGTTGACACTTGTGGCCGTCGTGACGCTGTCCTTGACACTCGTGACGCTGTCGTTGACACTTGTGGCCGTCGTGACGCTGTCCTTGACACTCGTGACGCTGTCGTTGACACTTGTGGCCGTCGTGACGCTGTCCTTGACACTCGTGACGCTGTCGTTGACACCCGTGACACTCGTAGGCATTCGTAAAAATCCCGTAGACACTTGCAGAAATATTACAATATCATAAAAGTTAATAATTTGTAGTATTCAAAATTATTTATTCTTGCAAATACATTTGCTGATATAAAATGTTGGAAGTATCTGTGTAACATTAGCCCATTGCGTGACATGCAGCGTGAACTAGAAACATTACAGTTAATATCTCGCGAACATAACTATAGCAACGCATTAGTTGCTCAAATAAGCACTAAAATTCTAAAGTGATTTTTAAAGTGATGGAAAAAAAAGTTTTTTGCACGTTGAGTTGCAATTAAATATATTTCGGTGGTTTAAAACCTGTTGAAAATACTCGCAAAAGTCTATCGTTACAAACCAAAACTTTATTTTTGTCCAATTTTGATTCGATCCTCCGACCAACACGTGCCGATTTCATTTCACCAACTATACCTATAAACTCATCCATTCTACACCGTCCCGTAAAACCTGGTGCTTCGGTATTTGCGAATTTATTCAGTTTTCTATCTCCGTTCTAGATCCGATAACTTTGGTTCCAAGCCCGGCGGGATTAATCGTTCACCGGCTATACCCGTGTGGGGATAAACCGGTTAGTGTAAAAGCAAACCGGTTGCTCGGCAAGCCGGTGACGTTCAAGACAAACACAGAAGTTAATTACTGCGGGCCGTGTTGTGATGACAATGTCCGGGTAGACGGTTTGTTAGGTGCGCTGCGCAGGTGCGACTAATCGCTATTCTATAATATTGTAAATAGTTCTCGAAATCAACATCCATTCAATAAAAAAAAATCATTGACAGACATCGCACAGCCTAAACTGCTGGATCTAGAAGCTCAAATTTTGCATCAGAGTTTATATTGTATCGAAAGTGTGGAGACTAAAGGGTTTTGAAAATTCATCCCATTAATTGAGGATTGGAGATGAAAAATTTTATGGATGTTGTCAATTTTGCCAATGGGGAATCCATTCCATCGGGCACACGGCATGTGTGTGTCTTTTTTAGGAGTACGCGGAAACAACAAAGCTCCAAGTGCTACTAATTAAACCAGATCATAGGTACGCTACGTAGTTACTTGTAGTAAGAGTCAACTAAGAGTATTTTTGGTCAAAGTACATCATCTGCCAATACACTACAAAAACGTGATTTCCCAAAGGATTGGAAAGTCAATTCGAATGGAATCAGCATCGATACGTCCGCGAGAGCATTCTCATTGCTAATCCTTCAAAATGTTTTATTGGAATAATAAAGATACTATACTTACATACCTACTAGTGGTGGTGCATTTTTGTTTTATATTGATCTGTAAGTATCCATTTCAAAGAGCATTTGGCACTAAAGAGTGCCAATTTTATCATAATCAGCATGATTTTCGTTTTAAACAATGATCTTAAAAATAACGAAAAAAAAATGTTTAAATGCTTAGTATCCTATTGTAAATAAGTCGATATTTTTATATAAACTCAGTTTGGGCCAGACGGCGCCACCCACATTTAGACGTTGAATAATTATCTACTAGTCACTGTTACGAGTACTGTACTATCCCTCAAATATATACCTAGGCCCGTCCAGCCAGGCTCGCCTTTCACTAAAACAAATGGTTCCTGTTTGTCCTAACAGACATGCAAGTGTGGGCTCCTGTATTAGGTTCGATTTTCAATTCAAATAGGGAATAAATGTAAGGGAAACTACAATAAATCATACTAATATATAAATATAATACTACATTTCCCAGAGACAGTGGGATGAGCTGCTCTGCAGGATGGTACGGAATAAACTTATCAATACGTCCACCAATACTGCTGAGCGTGCCCGCCTGCTGGCTGTGGGTGAGTGGGAGTCGGGGCTCTGGCTTCAAGCACTCCCTTTACCCAACATAGGCACTATGCTGGGTGACACCACCTTCCGGCTCGCTACCTGTCTGCGTTTGGGCGCTCCTTGTGGGGCTCCGCATCGCTGTCAGTGCGGTGAAGCTGTAGACTGCATCGGACACCATGGCCTATCCTGCAGTAGAAGCGCAGGTCGGATAGCACGGCACGCCAGCATTAATGACATCATCCGTCGTGCTCTTGTCACCGCCGGGGTGCCAGCTGTTTTAGAACCCAACGGCCTGCCACGCGACGATGGGAAGATACCAGACGGAATGACCATAATGCCCTGGAAGTTAGGCAGGCCTTTGGTGTGGGATGCAACATGTGTCGACACCCTTGCGCCATCCCATCTTCCTAGCACGGTGGGCTGTGCTGGAGCGGCTGCTGCTGGTGCAGAAAAACTCAAACGGCAAAAATTTTCCAACCTGATTGGAAGTTATATGTTCGAGCCGTTTGGGGTTGAAACACTAGGCCCACGGGGTCCGAGTGCCCACTTGGTTTTTCGAGATATCGCCAAACGGTTAGTCGACACTTCACGTGACCAGAGGGCTGGCCTGTTTCTTGGCCAAAGAATTAGCATCGCCATACAACGTGGCAATGCTGCCAGCCTTTTGGGCACTGTTCCTGTTGACAGCGATGCGGACGAATTTTTTGATGCCCTTTTTTTTATTCTTTTGCTTATTTTTTCACATGTACATATGTATTATTATTTAAAATGTTAGCTTATACACAGTCTGGCCATAAATACTGTTACAATTAAAAATAAGAAAGATATTACATTTGAATTTGGAATCTGTCATTTTACGATTGTTCATTGGGTTTTCTAATTTTGGCGCCAATACATTGTAAAATATTTTGCGATATTAAAATGGCGTAAGGGTGATAAAGAGAACCGAATTGCTCTGATTGCATTACAGAAAGTTGGTATGGAGCCAAATGCAATTTTTAAAACTCTCCATCCGCTTGGTATTAGTCAAATGTTTGTGTACCGGGCTATTAATAGGTACAATGAGACCTCCTCTGTTTGTGACAGAAAAAGATCTGGCCGTCCACGTAGTGTTCGTACGAAAAAGGTGGTCAAAGCAGTAAGGGAAAGAATTCGAAGAAATCCTGTCCAAAAGCTAAAGATTTTATCTCGGGAAGTGAAGATAGCACCCAGAACCATGTCGCGTATTTTAAAAGATGACTTAGGACTTGCAGCCTATAAGAGACATACTGGTAATTTTTAAACTGATAATTTAAAAAATAATAGGGTGGTAAAATCGAAACAACTACTGAAGTGACGCAAAGGGAGGTCACAGAAAAATTTGGTTTACGGATGAGAAAATCTTTACATTTGACCAACATTTTAACAAACAAAATGACCGTATTTATGCTCAAAGCTCTAAGGAAGCTTTCCAATTAGTCGACAGAGTGCAACGTGGGCATTATCCTACTTTAGTGATGGTTTGGTGGGGTGTTATCTATGAAGTAGTGCCTGAGCCATATTTTTGTGAAAAAGGTATCAAAACATCGGCACAAGTGTATCAAGATACCATTCTTGAGAAGGTAGTTAAGCCCCTTAACAACACCATGTTCAATAACCAAGTATGGTACTTCCGACATGACTCAGCGCCGGGTCATCAAGCTCGGTCCACGCAGTCTTGGTTGGAAGTGAACGTTTCGGACTTCATCAGAGCTGAAGACTGGCCGTCGTCTAGTCCCGATCTTAATCCGCTGGATTATGATTTATGGTCAGTTTTAGAGAGGACGGCTTGCTCTAAACGCCATGATAATTTGGAGTCCCTAAAACAATCCATACGATTGGCAATGATCTACTTACTCGAGAGCTACTCTGTCTGTTTCGTTTTCATGCAAAATCAGCTGAATGGATTGGTACACGGATAGACATGACCTGGGTTAGGTCATAGGGTACTCTTTATCTCGGTAGTATGTTCCCGTGAAATCATTTTCGACCTCCACGCAGGCGAAGCCGTGGGTAAAACCTAGTAATATTAATTATGCATAGAAAATTAAAAGTATATGTGGTGCCAAAGGTAGCAATGAAGAACGATTAGATGAATGTCAATAACTTGTAGCCAGCCTTAGCGGTGGCGAGGCTATTGAAAATTACATAAATAGTGTTGAATGAACGGTAATTAACTTCTCGTCTGCTACGGGAAGGCTGGTTTTGTGCAGAGTACCCACTGTGTTATGTACTTCATTGCTAATTGAAAACTAGTTGCGCTTTGAACAATTTTGTTTTGTGCAGAGTACCTACTCTATTATGTACTTCATTGCTAATCTAAGACTAGTTGCGCTTCGAACAATTTTGTTTTGTGTAGAGTACCTACTCTGTTATGTACTTCATTGCTAATGTAAGACTAGTTGCACTTTGAACAATTTTGTTTCTGTAATCAGAAATATGTGATAACTGGCTTTATCTTTGAGACGTTGTTTATTGTCTGACACTTGGTCTCAGAAAGCCATTCAAATGATCTAGACTCGGCTGTTAAAACTTAATCTCATACATTCAATTTAAAAAGCTAATCATTTAGCTAGAAGATTTTACCATCGATTCAAACTAAATCATTATCATCATCAGTTCAGCCGAAAGACGTCCACTGCTGGACATAGGTCACCGCTACTTCGACCGATTCTGGATTCCTACAGCTTTCACCAGGTCATCGGTCCACCCTGTGGGAGGTCATCCAACGCTACGTCTTCCAGTACGCGGTCGTCACTCGAAAACTTTTCTGAGATTTGGCTTTACTTTCCAACGACTGACCTCTTTCTCGAAGTTGGACCTACTTATCTGGTGAGTTTATCGTAGGTAAACATAATCGTCCATAAATTCGATTGTATAGTCTCCGATCTTCATGAGGGTGGGGGCCAAAATAAATAACATAACACAACATCACGTCTATTTTCCCCAAAGAGTTAGGCAGAGGTGTACCTACAGTACCCCTTTTGCTATTAACTGAGCACAAATCCAGACTCTGGGCTGCAACTGAGAAATTCTGTCTAAAAACAAACTCAATGGATTCAAACCCCAAACTTAATAAGCATTATAAAACAAACTCAATGAATTCAAACCCCAAACATAATAAGCTTTATAAAACAAACTCAATGGATTCAAACCCCAAACTTAATAAGCATTATAAAACAAACTCAATGGATTCAAACCCAAAACTTAATAAGCTTTATAAAACAAACTCATTGGATTCAAACCCAAAACTTAATAAGCTTTATAAAACAAACTCAATGGATTCAAACCCAAAACTTAATAAGCTTTATAAAACCGAAAAATCTTACAATATTATTGAACAACTTAGCAACAGGCTCCTAGCCGGGTGATATTGTCCTCGCCTCTATTTATATTGCCAGCGTAGGCAATCACGATGTACTCAAACTGATACAAACTCCATTCTGTCCCAATTCAAGTTAGTCGTTGTTAAATAGTGGATTACCCTCCTTCCTACACATGTAGCGTATACAAGGAGCTAATCACTCGCTCTTAGCGATAAGACCGCCCATTGTGTCACCCTTTGTAAATTTTATATACTTAGGTTTCTGTAATTTGTATGGTGTACAATAAAGAGTATTCTATCTATATATCTATCTAATCTTCCAGCTTAATTGATTTACGAGCTGCAAACAGTCAGAGCTGGGAACATTTAAGTGTACTTTTAAGAGAGCTTTACATTGTTCAATCGCTTGTTCTTTACAGTTGAGAGACATTACCTTAAGCCGTAATTTTGAGTAGAAAACAGTTCTCGTCTTGTGCATGATTATTTTCGATGTTTTCATAATTATGTAAATAGACTTTTTCGTATTTGTATGAGATATGAATACTAACTACTAACACAAACTAAATCCTTATTTAGTATGCAAATGCATGTGCAACAGATTTTTCCAGGTTTGTTTATTGAAAGCGAGAATTCTCACAAAAAAAATCTTACGATACCAAGCTTTGTGACATACTTGTTGTAATCGAAACATGTTCTGTAATAACCACAGCCGTCAGATCTAGGTATGTGCAAATTCAAGGTACCAGCAGTCGCTTATCCCATTTTCGTTTGTTCACTTTTCATCAATGAGGTTATATGAAAACATATTATCTCCATGCAGCTTCCGTGGAACTGAACTACTCTACAATTTATTGTAAGTATTTTGTCATCCTTTGTATTTGCATGCTATTCCACATCAATTTCCATATTGATCAGTATCTCCCTCGGAAATAAGTCAGCTGTAGGGAAATAGGTTACCGCGTTGACCGGGGGCCGCTGCCCGGACTCTGGACATGTATTCATACACTTTGTTCACACTTGGTGAATAATAGGATAGCTATTAGTCACCATAATTGATTAATGGCCGATTAGTGATAACAGGATTATGTAATAAGTAAGAAAAAAGCATGATTAATATTTAAATCCTTATTTGCTAAATCTCCGTATTCCTAAACAATAATTTATTCTAAGAAGTACGAAAAAGTCCTTCTTGATCTATAATACATTACGCACTGGAAATCATCATTACCTTGAAGTCGAAAAACGTTTATTTCCAATAAGCCAAACTCTTTGTTCTCCATACATGTATCTGTACAGACGCGCTCAACGCTTCCTGAGGGGCAATTCTGCGGGCGGAGAGCAATGGGTAGCTCTCCGTCCGATCAGGACCAGGCCCGTGCCGGACGGCGCGTATGTGTTCCACGTACGCCTCAAAGAGATGTCAGCGTAGTTGACGGGGCCCGATAGGGCCGAAGCCTGCCGGGGTAGGGGGGTTGTCCAAAAGGGTTACCGCTGCCAGGGCAGCGGTAACCCGTACCGTCCTTAGCCCTTTATGTACCAGGGTACATAAAGGGCTAAGGAAGGAACACGGGTGGGTTTTAGTCAGTAAGAGTCTGACACTCCCTTCTGCTCCACCCAGAGCGGGAGGGGTCATTTGATGATTTCCCATTCTGAAAAAAACAAAAAAAAAAGGCGCAATTCTCGTAATTTTAAGAACATTCAGTCTGATCTCAGTCTCAATCTGTCAAAAAATACTTCTAATTTCCCTAAATTTTAACAAGTTTTTGGCATTTGTTGGTTGCTGAGATAAGACTGCGAATAGATTTTTAACGTTTTAAATTACGAGAATTGGCCTTCAGCAATTTACCACAATTCCGTGTAATGGCGCGGCAGACCGCTCACGACCGCAACTTGAATTACACACAATATTTTATCCCCACTTTTGTGCACGTATGTACCGTCTGCTTAGAGGTTGTAAAAGTCTCCAAGTGTACATGATTGGACGGATTAAAGTAATTTGATTATTTCAAGCGCAGCGTACGATTATTGAGTAAGTTGATTGCCTCGTTGGTGTTATAGCTGCAAGCGGGACTGCTGAGCGCGTGGTTCTGCTTTCGATCACTAAGCTCGGCAAGGTATTCTTGGATTCTTTCATTAGAATTTTCTCAGTGGCAGCCCGGGTCTACATTTGAGTCTGGTTCTGGGAATCGATTCAAATCCTACATAATGGGCGAGTTGATCGCACGTTAGAGATTCATGGGCGCCCGCTTCGCTATACATCGCCTGCCGCTCGTAAATACGTTTTATTGAGTTGCGTAGTGAGCGAGCGATGAATATTAAAGTAGAGAGAGAACAAACAATGCATATTCGATTTTAATATGCCGCAATGTTAGTGAGACTGTCATAATGGCGCCGATTCCCTTGTTTACAAACTAAACTAAATTTAAGTTCAACGCATCTTTTTCTTTCTATTTAATTTAGAAAAGGACAGAAGATAAATATTAGTTTAGTCCTGTCAAACTAGCCAGTGCCTGACGTAAATTGACGTATTTTTAGTAGCCATGTTTTTAATTACATCTAACCGTATAAGGAGTATCTTAATTTGACAGGACTAAACTAACATTTTATCTTCTGTCCTTTTTTTAGTGAAATAGAAAGAAAAATATGCCCAGAACCTAAATTTAGTTTAGTTTGTGAACAACGGAATCAGGGCCATTGTTTGGCTTAGATTAATTAAAAAAGTAGGAGTATTATGTGTACAATGAAAAGGTGGATTCAAATCGTTACTTTCCATTTCATTTTAATTTTCCGTCGACAAAATGGTGTAGTTTTTAAATTGAAAGAAGGTATATTACGTGAAGATGAGATGCATTTAAAATAATGTGACATATTTGTTACTAACGCTTAATTATGATTAAACTCAATCCATTTATGAATTTACGCTTTCAATTCAACTTAGTAGATTTAAAATTCAAAGTAGACTTGTCGCAGTATTCAACAAAGCATTTAATTTAAATTTCTATAAAATATATTGCCTTGCAAGTTATACCTACCTACATAAGTAAAAATCTGTTTAGAAAAATCAAAGAAGTCATAAAACAGAAAATTCCATGATTTGCAATAATTCCAGAAATTTCATTTCAGAAATTATATAAATAAAATTGCATGGCATGTATTTTATTTTTTCACCAATGTTAAATATTCTCGAAGAGTTCACGAAGAAATTGTAATCTCGAAGTACGAAGAAGTATGTTTGTATAAATGTGTGTTTTGAACTTTTAATATAAAGGAGTCGAAGACTTGTGCAGTGCAATAGAAGTGGCTTTCTGTTGTAGATATTCTCTGCAAAGAAGCTGACATTATTTTATGTTTCTGTTCCACAAAATATCATGTATTACTCACTTAGATTTATTTTATTTTATACCAAAGTATTATCAATTTCATGATGCAATTAAGCTTTCGGCCCACTCGGAAGGGCCAACAGTGTATGTAACCCATAAGATGTCCACCTAATGAAACAAGGATTCAGCATCAATTCAATGAAAACAAATGTATTTTAAATACCTAAGTACTTCTTAATTATGATGCTATAAAATTACGACCAAATGGTCACCAAATTTATCTTCTTGGAAAAGTCGTTAAATTCGCTGTGGGCACTAAAGATGCGAGTCACGTACGTTGATACGTCACCTTCTTAATTTATTGTGATCTTATCTCGATTTGAGGCGACGAATGAACGTGATTTATTACTGAAAATTAATTCAAGTAGGTAATGTAAGAGTTCAAAGGTAATAGAAATATGAACTTTACGTAATGATCGATGCGCAATATTCAAAGCTAATATTTTACGAAAACTATGACGTCAGAAATGTTACATTCGCGCGTTTAACATTGGGCGTAACACTCGCTCGAGTAACCATATTATGTACTCGTGGCTCACCATGTGTAACACTAGTTCACCAAGATACAGGCTGGGCCTAGTTTGGGACCTACCGACGACCTACCTGCTGTTAACAGCCAAAGACTAAGTGTGTCTAAGTTAGAATTAGTATGTATGAACTACATGACATGTAAGTAAAAGAATTTGAAAAAAAAAGTTATATCGTGACACTCGATGCACTACGTGCAATACTCGCTCCACTTTGTAATTTGATTCTAGGTAAAACAAGTTCAACCATAAATCAAAATTAACAAATAAAAGCTTAATAAGTTTGTATTTAAATTAAAGTCCACAAATGACCCACTCATTAACGCAAACTAATTAAAAATGCGTAATTTAAATTAGCAATCAATTGCTTCAGTATTCGCTTCCTCGCTTTGTTGACAATTTGACCTATGAATTGTCAATAAAGCGACGATCGTCCATGATCGATCAAGCATGCAAGTTTAAAGCACTTCGCTCTTGCTCTCTCCTACTGTATTCTTGAGAGATTTTACAATGAACTTATAGTTTTTAAGCCTCCTGACCTGACTTTTATAATATACATAATATTATTTAGGAATTTTAGATGCATTATATAAGCCCCATTGATAGACGGTACTATTTATCCAACCATCTGGCTAATCTTATTACCACGACATGATCTACTCTCCTGTAGTCTGTGTCGAAGAGTCCACATAAGAGGTAATAAAAAAAAGAATCATGAAAAATAGAGTGAGAACATAATATTATTTCGTGAGTAGTTTTTTTATGGACATCAACAACTCATGAACATTGTAAACCCGTCAGGTGGCTACTTAATTCTGTTAATCGGTGGCAATAAAATGTATATTTATCGGCTTATGTTTTCAGTTTTATTGTGTACTGTTTATTGCGCATAAACTGGCTTGGGATTTCATTAAACTGTATCGCGTCACACTGAATTGAATTTATTACTTTCGATATTTTATTGCAAGTAGTAAATATAAAGTGTTATAAAAAGGGTCGTACGTGATTGATTCGGGAATTGTAGTATAACCGAATATGTAGGTCTAAATACGGGTAGTTCACTTCAGCTTCAGAGTTTAACTTTTTGTAATGGTTCAAATTTTTTGAAAAAGTGTATGCAGGCAGGCATAAGCATTTTAAGGTTACAAGTAAGTACTTACAATATAGCAATTACATTAATTAATTATCTCAAGCTGCGATACAACATTAAGTTTTTTACCTTCCTGCCTGGCCCGCCTGCCACTACTGATCATCTGAAGTTCTGGACTGAAGACTGGATGCAGTCTCAAAGTCAAACGTCAAATAATTTATTTCAAGTAAAAGGCCCTTTTGAACGTCGAAATTTACAAAAAATAGAATTGATTCTAGTCGCCACTTTCAAAGGGTAGTTTTCGCATGGAAAACAAATGTGCAAGAAACTCCACCGTTATCTTTTAAAATGTTTTATAAGGTTTTGTATTAGTACATTCATTACCTATATAATTTTGTGCGAAGATGATGCACATAGAATAAAATTACTCTACCACAAAAGGTAAAAATAATAAAACAATGACAGGTAAATCAATTATGTGATAGATACATGGTGCTCATATATTTACAAATATTGTAAAAGTAGATGATTTTCCTAGAATTTTATCAAGTGTCTGACGCTGAATTGCCGAGTACTACGCGGATACCACTCAAGATCTTGTTCAGCTTCAACAGTCAACTTTATTTCTGCAGACATGAAAATTACACAACGTGCACAATTTTCCACACTTTTCAAGTTTTCAAACCTTGTTTATGTTCAATCTACATCAAAATCTTGGCTGATCTGAATGGTCAAATTAAGCTTGCTAATTTTTTCAAGATTTTATGCCAATATGGCATCACTTTTAATGATCAGGAATATTTTGCATTCACACAACACATTGTTTGTTTGTACACAATGCCTGTGTGTTACAATTGTGTGTTGACCACAAAACACTGTATTGGGAATACATTCATTATTCCTTCTGGTAATACTTTGCGGAGATTTAAATCCAATTTGAGTTCTCATAAGCGGTGGTTTCGATGGGTGCTGTTTGTTTTAAATTAGGCCACCGAGGGTACTTGTGTTAGTGTAAACAATGAAATGGAAAAAATCCTAAAAGATTATTATATTATAGGGGTTCAAGGTTATGAGGACGTTTTGTTTTCTCGATTCTATATAATTTTGTTTGTTATGCTTCACATAGCTTATACACATTTTGGTTCTACACGGAAAGGAAAAGCACTGAAATAAATTTTACTTTCAAAAACATGAAACATCACGTTTCATGGTAAAACCGAGTTAAGGAAAACGCGTTTCGATACATTTCTAAGAAGCAAGCGGTTTCTACCGGCAGGTTCCTTAAATAATTATTCATTATAATTGGTAAATATCGACGCCCCCAAGTAATAAGTCAGCAATGTATGCTATTATGGAGTTTTTATTGTTATATCAAATTCGGTATATGGGTTGAAATACATCTTAGTAATTTATTTCACATGTTACGTAGTGATATTTACGAAGATATCATGTAAAGCCCTTTTAATGTGGGGAAATTCAAAAACAAAATTATGACGATAAAAGTATATTTATATAATTATCAATACAAAAGTGTTTTGAGTATTTTTTGGCAAGTTACTATTACTGACATATTTTCGTAAATTAATTTCCAGCAGATCTTTGGTAAACGCTAGCACGTTGTTGTTGACGAATTATTTTGAGCGAGCTCAAACCGGTAATGGGAACTAACAAGGTCTTTAAAGTAAATAATTAGACGCGTATCGCAAACACTTCAAAGAACACGTCTGGTCCCGTCTTTAACAAATGTTTTCTAACGATACTGTTACTGTGTCAATAAAAAATAACCGTAATAATAAATGACGTATCGTCTTTAAGATAAGAAATAACGTTGGAAAAGTCCGTATTGTAATGTTACGTATCAACATTTTTAACAAAACCGCAATAATGGCGTAAGTGTTTCTATATTAATGAAAAAAATTACCTATAATATGTTTGTGATATTTATTCTCTCAGATAATTAAATGTTGACATCGTAATGGAATTACACAAAAAAGTTTTCGTTTGATGTATCAATGGCCTTAATACGTTGAAAAGATATTCATCAAAACATAAAAACATTTCTCCTGTAAAATTTGAGTGTTAAGGTTATCAACTTATTGCTGAGGGACGTCGATATATATTATTTCAGTAATTATAATGTCTTGTAGAAGACTTCGTGGAAAAGCTGAGGGTCTGGCCCTGGCAAGGCTTTGCTTGAGAGTAAAGATTTAAATTGTGACTCTTTGTTGGTAGAATAATCAGAAATAGTATGTAACTAAAGGATATTATCGAACCACAACGTTACTGTGGCATATTTTGTTTCAATTTGAATTTGTATGTGGACCTGTCAAACAAAACTGTGAGTGTACCTACTCTGCCTACCCCTACTGGAAGTAATGTGTGTATTGCTGTTAGCTGTTACATTATTATGTCCTTTATTTATTGTCTTTCTTATTAGATACATTTAAAATATTTCTTAAAATAAAAAGATATTGGTCAAAATAGTGGTCCGCCGATGTCGCACTTGATGGGAACAAGCTCGTTCATATTAACTAAGACCGTTGGCTATCTTGCCCTTTAATCACTCAGCCCGTGGCCAACCTATGTAAAGAATGAACTGAAGCAGACTTTCAGCCGTTAATTTGAAAGCTTAACAACTTCCCCTTACTCCTGTTATTGGAATCCCACTCCCTTTTCAAGATTCCTGTAAAGGTACTTAGATGAATAGGTTCCTTTTCAACCTCCGCCACCTCCAAATAGATTTCTTTAGGCTGAAAAGAAACCAAGGTCCAATTTTGTAATACGTTCCGAAATGTTGAATAAAAACTGAGTAGTTTCTTTGGTAGTTTGTCAAAACCCGTTAAGAAAAATATTGGCGGGCGTGTAGGTACGAGCTAATAGAGTTTAAATATTAAGAGGACTACTCACGTAGCCGACTCATGTTAGCACTAGATTTTAACCCACTGAAATAATATATATTACGCTTAAGGATTCGGAATATCGCATGTATTTGAAAAGTATGATGAAAATTTTAAATTTTCTTCACACTCAATTAAGTGTTCATTAGCTATAAGTTATACTTAAAGCTAACTTTAGTGCGGTCCAATTTATTTTCTTGTGTCACGCTCAGCCAGGTTTCGGTCGAGAACTTTTACGTATAAATCCCCTAAGATTCCTTACAAAGAGTTTCATTTGCATCCGAAAGTTTGCGAGGCCACTAAATCAGCAGATCATCCTCGCTGTACATAATGAAGGTAGAATTCAATCCCACTGCAGCCGTCATGACTAACTCTGCTTTTAGTAGTTTGTTGTTAAAATTTAGTAAAGAGTAGATCGTATTAAATCGTTCTTTCATTTAATCGTTTATTTTAAGAGCAAGAAGTTACAAGGTGTAACTCAAATAACTGGAATTCTAGTAGTTACTTAGACATTTAGATGTTAGCTTTACAAAAATAATTGTGAATTATTAGTCAGTCAACCTGCAATTATTTTTGTTGGACTACATTTGGATACTCGGCATAAGGCACAACACACTAATCAATTGACGCCGCTGCCAGTTGCTACGGCAACATGCTACGGCGTAGCATCGTACTACGAAGGCGTAGCAGTCTCGTAGCATGTGCGTTAGGAACTTCAAGTATGAATAAATGGTGTCATCACTGCAAGGATCGCCCAGAGGACACGGTGGAGCATACGGTGGAGGTCTGCCCCGCTTGGGCAGAGCACCGCCGTGTCCTCGTAGAGGCGATCGGCAGCGGCGGCGACCTCTCGCGTCCGGCCCTGGTTCAAGTCATGGTCCGGGGCGAGAGGGAGTGGGAGGCGGTCACCTGCTTCTGCGAAGTAGTCATACTAGCGAAGGAGGTGGCGAGATGGGTGAAGGAGAGATCCTCACGCCTCAGCCGCCGCGGGAGACGCTCCGGGCGTCGGGAGCCGCGTGACGACTCCCGGCCACCGTAGGCGTGGGCCTGCGGGCGGAGAGCAATGGGTAGCTCTCCGTCCGATCAGGACCAGGCCCGTGCCGGACGACGCGTATGTGTTCTACGCGCGCCTCAAAGAGATGTCAGCATAGTTGACGGGGCCCGACAGGGCCGAAGCCTGCCGGGGTAGCGGGATCGTCCGAAAGGGTTACCACTGCCCTGGAACATAAAAGGCTAAGGAAGGAACACGGGTGGGTTTTAGTCAGTAAGAGTCTGACACTCCCTTCCATTCCACCCAGAGCGGCAGGGTTCATTTGATGATTTCCCAACATCAAAAAAAAAAAAAAAGTATGAATAAATTGTGTCAAAGTTTAATAATGTTTTTGTAAACCTCACTCTATGATTTCCGTACAATTTACCAGATGTCTAACACACTCCCTGCATAATATTATCTCAGGAAACATCCCCACATTCCCGAAAACCTCACCCAAGTCGATTACCACTAACTTCCCCCATTTCCCTTTCCCCCCATCCATACTTAATATTTCGAAAGTAACTCTGTCAGTCAGCTACCTTTTCACGCCTGAACCACTGAATGGATTTCAATAAAATTAAAAGGCAAGGAGATAGATGGTATCCTGGGAAAGGACATGAGCAAATTTTTGTTCCAGTAGCACGTTCCCGTGTGATAATTTCCGACATCCATGCGGGCGAAACCGCGAGCAGTACTATTCCATAAATTAACCTAATCATCCACCTGTATCGTCGCCGCTCACTTCATTGCCGTAAATTTCTCGCTTCCAGATTTATTAAGGCAATTAAACTTGGTCCAAGTTGACAGTTTTTTCCTTTGTTTCGGACACTTTAATGAGCGCCGCGAGACGTAGGGAATTAAATTCTTATGGCCCACTGAACCAGAACCCGTATATACTAATTTCCCAAATTCTAGGCTCTGAAATTAAAAGGCATTCATGGAATTTAAATTGATTTTAGTCTATCTTGGCACATCGTTTGTAAATTAACCTGTCAAGTCAAGAATTCAAAATCCAATCTTAGTTTAGTTGTGTTTGACTGTGCAGATTTTTTTGATAAACTCTTGTTATGGAATATTGTCAATCTTAGAACAAAGTAAGTGTGACAAAGTACGTAGTGAATAGACAACAGTAACAACTCAGTTTTTGGAACACATTGGTATTATGTGTCTGACGTAGAATGGTATTTGTGTCTGACGTACAATGGTATATGTGTCTGACGTAGAATGGTATATGTAGGGGGTTTTTCAACATTGACCTAACGGCCACGTTTGCTCATTATTACTTTATGGGCAGTGCGAAAACAAGAAAGTAGGTACATAATAGTATTGAAAGAATTACATGCTAGGTACAAGCTACATCGGTAGATAATAGGTTTTGAACACCTCGTATTATCTTCAGATGCATAATTATACTCGTACTTCCTACAACAATGCAAATAGTATCTGCTATCGAAATATACCCATTACGATATAAGCCACTTTCCCAATACAAAGGCGAACTAAACTAACGTATTTTGTATAACCCCGGGGACACACGGCGGTCACTACCTTTCGCTTTGTTGTTGATAATAGTAAAAAGTGCGACTTATTCTGTTGTGTGACGTCATCGGGTGGCGTTAGCTGATGTTGCCTCAAGTGTTGATTATGGTGTTCTACATTTTATTTTTGGCATTTGAAAATTTAAACCCCAAGTTTCTTTTATTTGTTTTGATTTTAGATGAATATTTATCTAAATTACATAAAAAGTATAGTTAGTTAGTCGTTTAATTTAGTGCCTTGTGTAAATAGTTGTATAATAAGTTACTATTGTAGGTATATAAGCATTACTAGCGGCAAGTTCGATGGAAAAGAATACACCTCCTTTTTCAAACAGGTGACAATGCATGTTGACTATAACAGTTATAAATGATGGTAAGTAAATAAATAAAACTTCTAGGTCGTTCCTCCACATAAAATAGTGGCATTCTCGGGAGCAGCGTCATTATAAACTTTTCGATAGTCTACCATAGAAGACTTGTTAATTTTTGTAAAACTTCTTGAACTTGACGTGAACTTTTAATGGTGTCCCTACTTCATATCCTGTTTGATGTGTTTTTGGTTCAAATAGTTTTGTGTGTGAGATTATTATTCTTCGAATTGTGACTCTTTTAATTGCAGAGGTTTTTTTTGCAAAAAGGTCTTTTATATACTTTAAAAGTTATTAGAAGACCACTTCCCACCAAAGTCAAAGTTAAAGTCAAATCATTTATTTCAAATAGGCACATAAAAGGCACTTTTGAACGTCAAAAATAAAATTAAGATAAAATTGATTCTAGTCGCCCCTTCCAAAAGGTAGTTTTCGTATGGAGAAGAATGGGCAAGAAACTCCACCGTTACTCTTTTAAACTGTTTTACAATATTTTGCATACATTATTTATATAATTATAGGTGAAGACGATGCACCTAAAAATAAAATTACTATACCACAATAGGTAAAAGAATTAAAATGGATAAATGAAACCATAACATATAGATTAATTATGTGATAGATACATGGTGCTCACACATTCACAAACATTCCAAAATCCAAAATAAATAAATAAGGAGTAATAAGTCCGGGTGTGACCCCAAGTAATTACAGAATGTAAATCAATGTCAAAGAAAAAAAAAAAAAAAAATTATATACAATTACATTAGCAACCAGTTTGATTTTGTCTAGACTCTAGAGATTGTCCTATGGAGCAGGACCAGCATGTTTCCAAGCATTCTTATCTTGGATATAATCCTCTAATTTGTAATATCCTTGCTTACAAAGTGTAATTTTAATATAAGTTTTAAATTTTCTTTCATTTAATTGCAATATTTCACAAGGTATTTTGTTGTAACATTTAACACAGTACACCGTCCACAGTCCACAGTACACCTTCTCATTAACAAACACTAATCAATTCTGTAAATATTTATTTAATACTTCCACCACACAAATGTACATAAATATCTCACCGTAAAAACTTAGGTGCGGTGAGGTTAAAGTGAACTGTCAATAGACAATCCTTTGCATCAGGTGGAATGACCGCTCACTTCAAGCTCACTTCAGGTGGAATGACCGCTCACTTCAAGCTCACTTAAGTTTTCACGGTGAGATTTTTACAGAATAGACTGGCAAGTGTTTGTCAAAGTAAACGCACTGTTTATACAATCTCTACAACTATAAATTACAAAATTCTATAATCCATAAAAATATTTTTTTTTATAGAATTTGTTTATTTCCAATCAACAATTCCCTATTTTCCAATGACAAATCACAATCAGTCCTTTGTCTCCGAAATTAACAAACTCCTGTCACCGGTAAGTTCTTCTACCGTCAGCGCAGACTACAAACCCAACCCGCTGTGTTTATAGTCTGCGCTGAATATTGAACGCGGAGGCTTCGTCAATGACGCCGCTCCACAAACGACGCATTATTAATCGACCAAAAGCGAAAACACATTCTGATGTTTCAGAATGAAAATAATTGAGATCGTTTACATAACATAACATGACGCTTGTATTTTCCGAAGGATTAGGCAGAGCTGTACCTATGGTGACAGCCGCATGTCGCCAGCTATGTTTAAGTCCCGTGTACTAAAGGGTGAGCCTATTGCCATCAACCGGGCACAAATCCAGACTCTGGCTGAAAATTACTTTCGCAATCAGCGCGATGCAGGCGTCTGAACGTAAGATACGCGATGCAGGCGTCTGAACGTAAGATACGCGATGCAGGCGTCTGAACGTAAGATACGCGATGTAGGCGTCTGAACGTAAGATACGCGATGCAGGCGTCTGAACGTAAGATACGCGATGCAGGCGTCTGAACTAAGACAAAACCAACCGAATCCCATCAAGAATTATTTTCATGTGCTTCGATATAGCGGCTTTACATCTACAGGTATCGCGCATTTTTTTGACTGAGATATCCTATTGCACGACACACAAACTATTTCTTTGCAAAAAAAACACGTCGATCTGTTGCTCTGATGCTACGTGAAAGAAAAACAAAACACATACGAGTATTTGCATTTACAATTAATATAAGTAAGATGGATCGAGGATCCTAAAGGGTTGGATCGACGTGGCGCTAGAAAAGGATGCCTGGAAGGATTTGGGGAGGCGTTTGCTCAGCAGTGGGACAGTGTCGGCTACATAAAAAATAAGTAAGATTATTTTTTATTTAAAAAAAACAAACTGCTTGTAATGATCTACCCACACCACATGACTTGTGACCTTTTAAGGCAATAATATTGAGTTATTATCTAAACAGTTCCAATAACAAGTATTTAATATTTCTCACATAATTTGGTTTTCCCATTTTTCCACCTCTGTTATGAAGTTCAAGAGCTTCAGGGGAAATACTTGTTTTTAAAAAGGGGAGAAAGCACCCACGTGAAGCCGCGCGAGTATGTTCTGAAGACCTGGAATTATTCAAAAGGATATTAAGATCAACCTGTTATTGTGACCACTCTGCGGGGCCTTACATGCAAGAGAAATAGAAAGTGTATTGAAAATAATCACATTACTCAGGCTTGTTCACTGCTTTGAGAGGTAGGTATGTACTCTTATCTGTAACACCACTTTAACTGTAAAAATATTTTTTATTTACATCAACAGATTGAAAAAAATTTAAACAACATTTTATTACTTAGGTACATGTTTTGTTTTTTATTATAAAAATACTAGCTGCATGAAAAATACAATCATTTGGTAGTTATGTACTTATATCTAAGGCACCAGTTGTTAACAGTTCACAATGTGTATAGGTATATTGCAGTGTGCGCAATTTAAAAAATCAACCAGCTTAGGCTTTTGCTTTTTATGTCAAAAGCATAAATATTTGTTTTTTAATGTAGTTACTCTCACAATGAGTTCGTATCGCCGTGGACGCGCCACGGTCTGCCCCATTCGCTTCAATCATAGCCCATCACGAATCGCGCCTACTTTCACTTGACATTTTTAACACGATTCCTGTCATCCACCAGCCCAAAAAGACGTTGATTTTAATAGATAACATCCACGTCTCAGAAGCTAAACAAATGCCCTCATCATTCTTTCATGTCTCCATTTCAATCAGTGCGGTGCGGCATCCATACATAATGAGGTCACATCCACCTACACTTCAACAACTACCTCGCGCGTTAGACATTACGTTACATTACATTACGTGGCTTATGACCGAGCGTATCCTTACCGGATTACAGCGCCTCTGTTTTATTGATCCGTCACTTTGTATCATTATTGCTCAATTTATAATTGTAAACTGAATAAAAAAACTATTATTGGCAAAGGTTTGTTATAAAAACACCCACTCTTCTATATTACTATGAATTATCTACATACACAGGGCACGGCACTCAAGTTAAAAAAAGTAATTTTAATCACCGCGCTTCGCGATCAAATTGGTGGCCTTGGGAGTTGTAGAGTATGGACATGTTCTAGTCAAAATTGATACTCATAATGAACATATCTGTTACTGAATTCAGTGCCAGCAGTGTTATGTTAAGTCAAAGATACGAAAATAACGTAGTTTTATTGTCTATTCACTATTTTACGAGCTCGCAAGTGCTGCACTGATGCTTATCACGTAAATTGCTTCCTTTTGTCTGGGAAGGAAGTATTTTTGGACAATGGCTTCTTGTAGATTAGTTTTTGTCTCAAAATAACTAGGTAAACATGATAACAATAGTGAAAGAAGCAAGGTACACAATCATCATTGACGAAGTATTACAAAAAAACTATAAAGTCTTATCCAAAGTTTGAATCTAATTAAAGACCTGACCTGGTTTATCAACGAGCCATCAAATTGTTATTGCCTCTAAAACAGCTATAAATAAAGTAGTTGTCGCCACCCTGTTGATAAATCTACAAACAGTTACTTACCAACGAAACGAGGAGAACCGTTTACTAATGCGTTTTATTTCCCTTAATTCCCCGATCATTAGCAACGGACATGTATTACGTCCAAACCGCTTACAACGTTTTACGAAAAGTAAAAATAACTAAAAATAACCGCCATTTTTCTCTCTCCCCTAACAAATGATTCGGGAAATAAAATTTATGAATACATAAACACGGAATGCTTTTCGGATTCCGTATTCGCGTGTCGCCCAGTATGCGTTATATTTTTACGACGTCTCTTCAGAAACATTTGAACCCCAATTTTTGGCTAATACATCCAATCTAACCCTTATTATATAGGCATACGAGCGTTTTTCCTGAGAGTAAACGTCGGAAATGGCTTGCGGTGAGAGTTTCTAAGAATTCAGGGTAGAGCCGAAATGTGCTAAGTTTTCGTTAAAGGCATGTAAATGTCTAATTCTGCATATTGATTTTGGTAAAAAGTCGAACAAAATTGCCTTTTCCGGCTCAAGCCGTACAAGTTTAGCGAGCGGAACATTTTCTTGAATGTTTCGTATGAGGAGAGCACTATTGGTTTTTAATGCTAATAAAATTAAACGGGTTCGTGTACCGGTATAATTTTCGACTATATCATTGGGCACGAGCTCCTTTTATAATATTGAGAAAGTCCGGACTAAAGAATGAAACAACCATTGTATTGTAATATAAGACTAGTACAACAGTATTACCAGAACGTGCAAAGTAATATGTAGTTCATTATTAACAACGCTTAAAACCCACCACAAATGACCCATTACAAACATGTATCAAACACAAACTGCACAGCGCGGTGCACAACTCCTACTTGGCGCAAGCTTCCTGTTCACACAATATGTATTCCACTCATTTCCCGTTACTCATATAATAGTAGGCGAGCCTACTAGTAACTAGTAAGGTAGATCAGCCAGTTGCCGACCTACTAGTAAGGTAGAGCAGCCAGTTGCCGACCTACTAGTAAGGTAGAGAAGCCAGTTGCCGACCTACTAGTAAGGTAGAGCAGCCAGTTGCCGACCTACTAGTAAGGTAGAGCAGCCAGTTGCCGACCTACTAGTAAGGTAGAGCAGCCAGTTGCCGACCTACTAGTAAGGTAGAGCAGCCAGTTGCCGACCTACTCGTAAGGTAAAGCAGCCAGTTGCCGACCTATTAGTAAGGTAGAGCAGCCAGTTGCCGACCTACTAGTAAGGTAGAGCAGCCAGTTGCCGACCTACTAGTAAGGTAGAGCAGCCAGTTGCCGACCTACTTCCATTCGGTCTTTGTTTTAAAATTCCCTCGCCACGCCTGCCAAATGTGGCATGGATTGAAAACGAGGTCGCGAGCCTTGTTAACGTTTTTTTTTTCGACAGTTTTATATGGCTTCCTTTGCATTCGGATCTTTGTGTATCCGTTGACGTTTTGATATTATGCCAACATTACGTTACGCGACTCTTTTGCTTCTGTAACTGAAAAATAGTCTTTTGAAGTGTTTGTGGGTGATTTTATTGAAGTCTTCATGGGTGGTATTCATAAATTGTTTTGAAATGACAGCATAAGTTAAGTTTATGTCCAATCAGACGCCAAAGCATTTATTTAATATATAATATTATGTATATTTTGTAAATTCATAAAATAAATTTGGAAACCTTGTGAAAAGATAAGTGCAGAAAAACTTTATTTATTATTGTTTTATCGGCCTAAAACCACAAACTTTATGTTCCCATAATTCTCAATTCAATTTTCAGTTCTTTATTGCGTACTATAATGTAATAATAATAATAATAAATCGGCTCATGTCAAATTCCCGAACAGTGACAGAGCCGCACGACCAAAACCAGCTGTACCAGCTTGGCAGTGCAGGATTGAGCGTCGTATCGGGGAGACTAGAGCACTCATCGGCAAGCTAATCTGCTTCAGGGAGGGCAATACTCGCCCTAGAGTGATGCGTTTTGTGAGGCGGGCGTTCTCGGGGACTGATATTAGTTCTCGAGATTATTTGTCCCGCGTCACAGAACGTATCGACTACCTGAAGCAGAAGATCTGTGCATGGGCAAGCCGTATTCGTCGGTACAGGCGGAGAGTGGAGCGGTACACTCAGAATCGCACATTCCAGAGCGACGAAAGGTGGGTTTACAGGGATTGGGAACGACAGGACCAATGTGTGACTGACACGCACCTACCAGATGATGACGCCATATGTTCGTTCTGGCAAAACATCTGGTCGGTGCCTGTCAGTCACACCGAAGGAGATTGGACTGGGAAGATCGAGCGAGCGTGCGAACTTATACCAGAGATGGAGCCACTTATCATCAGCCCCCAAGATATTGCTCGTGCAGTCCGTCCGTTGCCTAACTGGAAATCTCCAGGGCCGGACGGGCTGCACAACTTTTGGATAAAGTGGTTCCAAAGATCGCACGCCCCCTTGGCATCCCAGTTCCAGTGAGCCTTAGAGTCAGGGTCGCTGCCCCAGTTCCTAACGACAGGAATAACCCACCTGCTCCATAAATCAGGTAGTACTGCGGATCCCAGAAATTATAGACCGATCACTTGTCTACCGACGTTCTATAAAGTTCTTACATCCATTTTGAGAGCTAAAATTAATAAACACATAGACAACAACTCCAACATGTCTGTCTCTCAAAATGGATGTAAGAACGGGTCCCGCGGTACTAAGGAGCTACTTCTCATTGATATGGCCATTAGCCAACAGGTTCGTCGTTCCCGAAAGGATCTGTCGACATGTTGGATAGATTATAAGAAGGCCTATGACTCGGTGCCACATACATGGCTCATGAGGGTGCTGGAATTGTATAAAGTAGATACAACTCTGCGCACCTTCCTGATGACGTGTATGGGGCAATGGAGGACGGTCCTTCGCTATCCAGGATGTCGAAATATCCAGAGGAATAGCGAGCCGATAAGGATCGAACGAGGCATATTCCAGGGTGACAGTTTGAGTCCGCTTTGGTTCTGCTTAGCCTTGAATCCTCTAAGCACGCTGCTGGAAGATTCAGGTTTAGGCTATCGGCTGAGGAGAGGTGGTCAGGTTATATCTCACCTCCTCTACATGGATGACCTAAAACTCTTTGCCCCCAACAATTTGCAACTGATGGAGCTACTGAAAATTACTGAAACTTTCAGTAGCGCCATCAGGATGGGATTTGGTGTGGACAAATGTGCGGTCATGCATGTAAAGCGAGGGGAGATCGTGGAATCCGTGGGAACCCAACTCTCGGATTCCACAAATCTTAGAGCCCTCTCCGCATCCGAAACCTATAAGTATTTGGGTATGTCGGAAGCGCTAGGCATCAATGTTACTGACATGAAGCAATCGTTGAAGGAGCGCTTCTTTGGCCGCCTGAAAAAAGTATTTAATAGTCTTTTATCAGGCGGGAACAAGGTGCGCGCCTTCAACGGTTGGGTCATGCCGGTTTTGATGTACTCTTTCGGCATACTCAAATGGACTCAGACCGAACTCGACGCCCTGGATAGGAGGGTCCGTACGCTGCTAACTGCAAATCGAATGCATCACCCACGGTCATCGGTAATGAGGCTGTATATCCCGCGAAAGTGTGGAGGTCGAGGCTTTTTAAACGCTAAGAACCTCCACAATCGCGAGATATGCAGTCTTAGGGAATATTTCCTAAAAACCGACGTGGAGATGCATCGAGATGTAGTCGCGATGGACAAGGGCCTCACACCGCTCTCCTTGGGTAAAGAGAACTGGCGCAAGCCAGTAGTGCTTGACACTAATGAACGTATGGAGGTATGGCAGAGTAAGGAGCTTCACGGGCGCTTCTTTCGGGCCCTACATGGGCCCGATGTAGATCTACTAGCGTCCGTAGCCTGGCTACGTTGTGGTGACCTTTTTGGAGAAACCGAAGGTTTTGTCTGTGCAATTATGGACGAAGTTATGATGACGAACAACTACCGGAGATTTATTGTGAAAGACGGCACGGTTGACATCTGTCGGGCATGCCACCGGCCGGGGGAATCAATCAGGCATATTATCTCCGGGTGTTCTCGTCTAGCTAACGGAGAGTACTTGAAAGAAAGAAAGAAAGTATTTATTGCGACTCGCACAGGAAGATCATAAAACTAAACACAAACAAAAATAAAAAAAACAAATTATATAAAAAAAAATAGGTACCAAAACCAAATTATATAAAAAAATAAAGTAACAAAAATAAAAATGAAACAGAAAGTCCTGTACGAGGCCAAAAGGCTCCTATCTCAGCATGATGCTACGACATTTAAAAAATAAATGTCGCAGCGCTGGTATTCTGATAGGGCCCGCTGTGATGTCACGGGCAATCACAGTAATAAATAAATAAATAATCTATTTTATTATTTAAATATATATAATTATTTAAAATATTATCAAATAAAATAAATAATTCATTCTTAATCCGCGCCAGACGTAACCTCAATACTTGTCTATGCCTTATATGTCAGAAGCACTCTGTGGCATTGCTGTGACAAGTTTAGGGACGCCTGCGCCGAAAATAAATACAGTATAAATTACGGCTTTCTAGTGGAACAGTATTACAGTGAATATTCTATAAAAGTGGAATGTGGTAGTAAATTAACTAAATAGAAGTGAACTAATGACGACAGTGTTATAAATTCTAGAGACAAATGACAGACAACGAACGAAACAAAACAATATGTAGGCCAGCAATAACAATTCGTACATAGATGCTGCAAGTTAAAGCGAGGGATCAACAAAAACAATAATTTAAATTAATTAATTATCGAACACAAAAACAAGAAGCGAGCGTGCCCATTCAGTGAACAATCGCTGCCAAACGCTCGGACCACCAATGCTAGCTGCGTGCACATCAAGGGTAAGTTCAGAGTTTGGTATCTTTTTGAAGCTGCAGTAAATGCTGTTTGAATTTCAATCTAAAAGTACCAACTGTCCTTATAGCACGAAAAGGAGGTGGCAAGTCGTTCCAGCAACGGGAGGCAGCGAATTTGAAACTACCACGGAATGCAGCAGTTCTATGCGATGAGGCTAACATGAGGTAAGAAGATGCTCTTGTTTTAATTTTGTTAACATCACGTGACCAAGACAGTTTCTTATATAAATAATCTGGTTTCTTAGTGAGAATTGTGCCAAAGAGTAGGGTAGCCAGGTGAAGCTTTCTGCGTGCTGACATTCTCATCAAATTACCCTTATTGAGAAAAGGAGTGATGTGGGAGCGTGGTGGAACATTGTAGCAGAATCTTGCACAAGCATTCTGCACCCGCTGAATCAGCCTTTCGCTTCTACCGAGAATGCACGCCCCATACACAGTGTCAGCGTAATTCAGCTTGGATAGAACAAGTGACTCGCACAGCATGACACGCATATCCACACTAATGTAGGGACGGATACGATACAGTAACTTGAGTCGGTAGAAGCAGTTGCGCACAGCCTCCAAAATGTGCGCTTCAAAATGCAGCTGCCCGTCAAATACTACACCTAGATTACGAGCCTCCAGAACTCTTTCCACACCACAACCATCAATCCTGAGGTCCAGGTTGCAAGCAAGCATTTTGTTCAGGAATACCCTAGATCCCATCACAATATACTTGGACTTGCTAGGATTCAGGACCAGGGAGTTTCTTGTGGACCAAGCTGAGATCCTTTCCAAATCCTCATTCACTCTGTCTACAGTTTCAGCTACATCCTGGGACCGGAAGGAGAGGTACAACTGCAGATCGTCAGCATAAAGGTGGAACTTGCTGTTGATCAGACAATTGGTGATGTCAGCACTGTACAGGATGAAGAGAAGCGGGCCCAGGATCGATCCCTGAGGTACGCCCCTTTCCACGCGCTTCGGACCAGAGGACATGGAATCTCCGCTGTCACTATTCACCTGGACAAACTGTGATCGATTATTGAGGTAACTCTCAAACCACTTAACGGTTTCGACTTCACACCCATAGTAAGACAGCTTGGAGAGTAGGAGTGACGTGTTAATTGAGTCGAAAGCACGTGAAAAGTCCAGTAAGACGAGCAGGGTTCCCATACCCTGGTCTCTGGCCTCCAGAATGTTACCGACTACATCCAGGAGCGCCGTTGCCGTGCTATGAGCCCTGCGAAAACCGGATTGAGCTAGCGGCAAGATACTGTGGTGCTCAAGATATGCCCTAAGTTGGTCAGAGACAACCCTCTCCAAGATTTTGGACAGACATGGGAGTAGGCTTATTGGACGGAGGTCTTTCACGCTAGTGGGGTTAGGTACTTTTGGAATCGGTCTAACTATTGCCATTTTCCACAGTTCGGGGAAAGAAGAGCTTACTATGGACCTGTTGACGATAGCTGTGATCACTGCAAGTGTTCTAGGCAGTGTCAACATCAGCATTTCCAGAGAAATTTGGTCAGAGCCCTGCGCATTGGATTTGAGACTGAGCAAGATCCTCAGCACTGCATCCCGCTGGACTGGCTCAAGCTGGAAATTACCGCTACCGTGTCTATGTTGCTTAAAAAATGTTAAATCTTCATTAGTGACCTTCCCACTGCCTGGTACATCCAAAAAGTGTTGGTTGATAGATTCTGGGTTGTTGCAGAAATGAGGCAGACTATGCTCTGGTTTTTTTGAGGTGGCAACCATTGTTTTGATATGACTCCATAACTTTTTAGGTTGTTTAATATTATTATTTATATATGTTTTAAAATATGCGCACTTTTCACTATCAAAAGCAGCTCTAACAAGGTATTTCAACTCTTTGTAGGACTTAAGATGGTGTTCGGATTTAGTCAATTTCATCTTCAAATGGCACCTATCACGAAGCCTCATCATTTCCTTCATCGTGTCTGTTATCCAGGGATAAGATTTCTCTTTGATAAGAACTCTCTTAAGAGGAGCATGCAAATCAAAAAGTGTCAAAATGTATTGATTAAACATGGAAACCATTGAGTTCACATCTTCCAGATTTTCAATATGTTCCCAGTCCATTCTATTTACGTCCTCATTAAAAAATTCGGGGAGGATGTCTTTGAGTGGCCTGTAGGTAATCCAGTGTGGAGAAGGCTTCTCTAATTTGAAAATCAGTTCGACAGATATAATTGCATGGTGACCAAGCTCCGGTATGTGTGATACTGAGACCCCACACACACGGGCATCAGTGCACACAACATCAATTAGAGTTTCACTATGATCTGTGAAATGGGTTGGCTCAGTAATAATTTGTGTAAGCTTGCAGCAATGCAAAAAATTGTTTAGAAGTTTAGATTTATTGTCAGATTGGTTTAAGACATTAATATTAAAGTCGCCAAGCAGGATAATCCTGTCCGCGTTAGCAAAGGAGGAGAGAGACTCGGTAACCGCATCCAGAAAGGCATTTACATCAAGCCACGGCGGCCTGTATGCTGTACCAATAATAATTGAATGCGAGTTAACGTTAAGTCGGAGCCACATCTGCTCAACCTGCGGCGCCGGCGGGTGCGGCACGGAGCGCACGCGCACACCGCGGCGCACGTAGAAGCCCACGCCGCCCCCGCGCCCGCCACGCACGGTGCGCGCCCGCGGCACGTGCCGCAGCCGGTAGCCCGGTACTGTCGGCGCGCGACCCTCCTCTCCCTGTCTGAGCCAGGTCTCATTTATCGCAATGATGTCTACCGAGAGGTTATCCATAGCAACTAGGAACTCCTCATGGCGCGAACCCAGCGACCCCGCATTAAATAACCCAACTTTTAAGTTTTTTGCTGTCTTAGTCATTTTTGAAAATAATAGTGAGTATAATAATAATATTTTGAATGTAGATAGCGTCAGAGGTATTACGTAGTGTGGAGTTTTGCACAATTATTATGAGATTTGTAGATATACTGAAATACAATAAAAATAAAAAGTGACGTATTATAAATATTGCAGAAATATACATAGTCAGCCAAAATGTAATACTATATAGAATCGTTAAAAATATCATAATAAATATTGTAAATGTGAAAATAGTGAGCGGAAGTGTGATACATATAGAAGGTATATAGATAGTCATTGGTCGAGCTCGGCCACCAGAAAAAACCAAAGTATACTGAGACAAGGAAACAACCGGCCTCGCACAAGCCGAACTTAAAAAACTATGTGAAAACAAAACAGAAAAATATAGGTATAGTTTTAGACATGCAGTAGAGTGATTGTCGGGGATCATGTAATCAGACATCGTCCGCAGCGGACACCTCGCAACCAAAAACCCGCACAAGGTCCTCCTCTGAGCGGATGCAGTGAGTGGGCCTGCCGTCACCCTGCTTAGCCAGAATGCGGCCAAACTTCGTCCACGTATACCTCCATCCCAGACGGCTACCAGCTTCACGCACCCGATAAAACAGATATTTATTGGTTTTGGTGAGCCTCTCGTTCAGAAAGAAGCGACGCGGGGGTGCAGATATTCCCAGGTCCGCGGTGGTGGCACCGCGCCGCACGCGCGCGCTCTGCAGCAGGTCGTCGCGCAGTGCGCGCCGCGTCAGGCGCACCACGATGCGCCGCCCGCGCGCTGTCGCCGCCGCCGCTCCTACTGGGCTAGCGCCGCCGACCGGACTCGCGCCGCCCACAGAGCTCGTCTGCACCTCTCGTTCGGCACGTAGGCCCACCCGTTGCGCAAACACTATGTCCCGCTCGTCGAGCGTCACCCCAAGCTTTGCCGCCACCAGCCCGACGGCGTGCAACACGTTCTCACCCGGAGTCTCCGGGATGTTGGTGATCTCGAAGTCGGAGCCAAGTAATTCTTGTTCGCGGTCATTAAGGTCAAGCTGTAACCGCAGCACAATCTGCTCAAGCTGACTCACTTTGCCGTCAGGCACTGCAGCACTTTGCCGACACTCAAGAGCTTCGACCCTGGCCTCCAGGCCGTCGACTCGCTCAGTGCAGGCTCCTATCGACGAGTGCAGACCGGACATCTCCCGTCGAAACTCCCTCATCTCATCTCGTACCTCCCGCAGCTCAGATCTGAAGAGCCTTATCTCCTCACGGAGGGTCAGCTGCGTATCAGACGAAGGCGAAGGCTCTCCATCAGTAGCCCCTTGCTCGCTGCCAGCCCGAGAAAGTACCTTAGCTACCGCGACGGGGGCTTTGGTCAGAGTACCCTGAGCCCGAGACACCGCGACAGGTGACCTGATCATGGCGCCCTGTACCTGAGCCGCAACCGGAGATGCTGCCACTACCGACGCTGCTGCCGCTACCGACGCTGCTGCTGGAATTACTGGGGGACCACTACCCAGATCCTTAACGGGTGTGGCGCTATTGTGTCCCCTGGGCAACTTTTTTTTGCACTCGGGGCACAGCCAATCTCCACTTATCTGGGTTGGCTCTGGCAATGACAAGCATGCGAGGTGATACCGATTGTGGCAGGCTGAGTTGCTACAGGTAGCGCCCCCTTTTGCCGACAAAAACCTTCCGCAAGCTGCACACTTCACCATAGTAGTTCGGCTTGGATCAGCTAGATGGCGCCTGCTACGCAAAAATATCGATCAAAATGCACAGATCTGTGGTATGGGTACCGACGCTTGTCAAAAATTTATAAAAGTGACACTTTTTGCAGGTACCGGTGGCACCAAAAAAGTTCCAAGTGCCTTAAAAGTCAAAAAGTATCAATAAAGTTATATTTGTTATTACAGATTTTCACTACCGAACTGCTGTATGTTTACTTTCCGAACGATCACACGCGTAAGTAACATGAGAGTGATAACGTATTATACGAATTTTATGCGAAATACACTGGTGTTTTATTTTATAATTGCGCAGAGACGAACAGCTGTTGTGTACCGCAAGCGTCCGTGACGTCACTCCTTGCATAGACACAACCTTGTAGCTAGGATAATACATCAACAACTTGCTCTGAAATACAACCTTGTGGAATCGGAGGTGCCGTACTACAGGTATGTGCCCGACCCAGTTCTCGAAAATGGTAATATCACATTGTACTGGGATCGATCCATCATCACTGACAGGACTATTGTTGCCAATAAGCCTGATATAGTGGTGGTGGATCGATCAGAGCGACGTGCAATGATTGTTGACATAACCGTCCCGCATGATGAGAACCTCGTGAAAGCCGAGAAAGATAAACAAATCAAATATCTTGACTTGGCTCGCGAGGTTGTTGACATGTGGGATGTGAACTCAGCGATCATTGTGCCGATAGTCGTGACAGCCAATGGCTTAATAGCCAAGAGCCTCGACCAACACCTGAGGAGGCTCTCGTTGGGCAGCTGGATCAAGGGCTTGATTCAGAAAGCGGTACTTCTGGACACGGCTCGCATTGTCAGGAGGTTCCTCTCTCTGGAGCCCTGACCACCGGTAGCTTGGACCTTGTTCCTGATACCGATGGGCTACTATTTTTTATATATTTAAATGTTTTTATACTTTTTATATTCCAATATTTAAAAATATAATTTATATGATTACATTAAAATAAAGGAGATAATAATAATAATTCTTTATTGACATAATAGGTTACAAAAACTTGTTTGAAGCCTCTGACTCCTGAACTAGGTGTACCTGTATGTCAGGGGTCAGCGCCCTATCCCATTTTATTTTGCTTAGGCACTAATGTCAACATAGGAATATACAAAAATGTGTGGTAAACAAATACAATTTTAAAAGAAGTAAAAACAAAATAAAATACAATACCAGAAATTAAAAGAAAAAATATCAAAAATATGTAGAATATAATTAATTCTTAAATTAAATTAAATCATGCTGTGTGTGTGTGGGAGGTGTGTAAGTGTGCGTGTGGGTGGGTTCCCGTTCGTGTTTGTGTATGAAAGAAAGGTATGTTCTATGTATGTGTTCCTTTGTAAAATGGGATTAATTATTTATTATTTTCTCTACATCCTCATAATCAAGAGTAAAGAGCCAGTTCTTTACTTTAAAGTAAAGAACTGGCTCTTTACTCTTGTTTACATTCGCGTAGTGTTAGTGGATAAAAATTTAATATTCAATTAATTTTGTTGTAAAAATATACAGAGAGAAAAGCGTTTTGTCGTCTTGCAAAAGCCGTGCGACATTTAACAGATTCAATTACATTTGGAATTGTTCGCCTATTTCGAAGTTTACCTGGATCATATGGGGTAGATACGTGTTTTTTAGTTATTATCTGGAAAATAAAAAGTTGTCTTACTGTAAATACCTGGCACAACTCGTATAATGTCTTTGTGGGAAATCTGTATGGTTTGAATGACATTGTTTTTAGCAGTGACCGTTGCGCTCTTTCCAGGCGTAAGAGATGCGTTTTACATGCACCTCCCCAAGCCCCAATACAGTAACCAATAACCGATTGGGCCAATGCATAATAAACTGTACGGAGAAGATCACTGTCAGCCACATGCCTCAGATTTTTAAACACCCATGTAAGTTTCCTGATGCGTGACGACACCATCTCGATATGTGGTTGCCAGGATATTTTCTCGTCCAAAAGAACCCCAAGGTATCTGACGGTCTTAGATTTGCTCAGAGCTGTACACAAGCACTGTTGAGTGAAAGGTGATTTGCATGTGTGAATCCGGACAGCCACATTGGGCTGTTTTATGCGAGCGTTAGTGAACTGCACAAATGAGGTTTTCGATATGTTAAGTGTTAACAGGTTATGCCTCAGCCACAAGCTGGCTTTATGGAGCCCTATCTCCGCATTTTGTTGGACTTCATCCCAAGTCTCTCCCTGAAACACCAAAGCTGTGTCATCGGCATAGGTAAATATTTTGCCTTTATTCAGTGTAATTTGACATAAGTCGTTTATGTAAATCAGGAAGAGACTGGGACCAAGAATGCTACCCTGTGGGACTCCGTAGATGACTGCAACATCCGAACTAACAGCGCTACCCACTTTAACCCTCTGCAGACGGCCAGTCAGAAAGTCTTTGTAGATTTTAAGTACCATTCCCCTTATTCCACACCTTTCCAGCTTGTCAACAAGAGCAGAGATCGAGACAGTATCAAAAGCCTTGGCCAGATCAATAAAGACTCCGACACACTTTTGTTTATTATCTAGACAAGCTGTAATATAATCTACTAGCGAGGTAACGGCTCCCTCTGTACTTTTACCTACCCTAAAGCCAAATTGTGAGTCAGATAATATGTTATTTTGTTCTAAGAATTTTATGAGTTGGTTATTCAATACTTTTTCTAGTAATTTAGAGAGTGCTGGCAACACAGAAATTGGTCTGTAGTTTGTTACACTGTCTCGAGCTCCACTCTTGTAGACAGGAGTGATAAGCGCCCTTTTAAATACACTAGGAAAGACGCCCTGCTCTATATATAGCCTAACGATCGTGGTAAAGTGTGGGACAATAATATGTTTTGACATTTTTAGAAACCTGTTTGAAATAGAGTCCCAACCCGCTGCAGAGTCATTTTTAAGATTCATGATAAGAGACTCAATTTCTGATTCGTCTGGTGGGAGCAATACCATAGAATTCGGGACGCGAGGACTACTGAAATCATTTAAAGTAGGCTGGGTGATTTCGGGATTGTCAGAGCACTTTATCTTGTCCGCAAGTAACTTTCCGGCCTCCGCAAAAAAATTGTTCACAGTTTCAACGGCATTGTGGGGGCTAATACTGTTCTTTAGTAAATCATCAGCAGAAGATATTTGCTTGCCAGTACCAGTGATTGATTTTATAGCTGACCACGTTTCCTTACTATTTCCTGCATTTTGTAAAAGAGTTTTTTCATAATTTCTTTTAAGCTTCCGCAATAGAGCGTTACAGAAATTTCTGTAGCGCTTGTATGTGACTTCGAGAACTGAGTTACTGGGATTTTTCCTAACCTTAACATGTAGCTTATCACGGTGTCTGATACACCGAACCAAACCAGGTGTAATCCATGGTTTTATTATTTTTTTACGACCAGAAACAGTACTAGACGTTGTGTTTGATTTGATTGCAGAAGTCAAGCTATCTGTAAAAAGAGTTGCAGCTTCTTCAGCATTAGCTGAAGGTGAGATAAAAGAGAAATCCAAAGATTCTAACTGTTTTATAACTGCATTAAAGTCAGTCTTAACAATTATGTTAGATTGCCTTATCAGCTCACGCCTACAAGATAAACTAACAAGAACCGAATCATGATCTGTAACTGTAGACTCTATGACAGTGACTGTGGCCGACCTATTTGTTTTGATCATGATGTGATCCAAACAATTGCATAATCTAGTTGGCAATGTATGCCCTGGGAGAAGACCTAGCTCTGCAGTGAGATTTAAATAAGATGAACTATTTCTATCACTATTATCAGGCTTAATGTCTATATTTACATCTCCAATAATAATAATATTATTGCAATGAATAGGACGAAGTATGCTGTCAATCGAATTCAAAAAGTTGTCGATGCAATAAATTGACGGAGATCTGTACGTAGCCAAAATGGTTATGTCGTTGTTAATTGTAAGTAACAAAAAATTCGCTCCAATATGATCAGGTTCCTCCACAGTATACTTGATATCACTGGTAACATAAATAACAATTCCATCATTTTGGTTTTGACTTTTCTTGGAAAAGTAGCATGAGTAATTGTCTAAAAGTGGTGGTGATTTATGCTCACTCAGCCAGCATTCAGTTAAAATGATTATGTCGGGTTTAAAAGTAAGCCTAGCCAAATGAACAATAAAACCATCCATATTTTTGTAGATACTCCGAATGTTTTGTGAGATTACAGTCAATGCTTTAGAAGAAGAGTTGATTAAATTGCCACATGTTTCAGGGTCACATCTAAAAGATTTAGCCACTGTCACATCATCAATGTCTTGAATTATGCAATTTACGGAAGCCATTGGTGAAGCGTAAGCAGACAGGTCACAGTTTTCGGCATATGGCAATATGATGTTTAGTAATCAATATTACGTTTGTGTAAAGTTGAGTGCGTGGCTGCGTATGAGAGTGTAATATACAATTGGTATATGTCGTTGTGTGTTTTTGATGTTTGTCTGTGTAGAGTGATTTATGTATTGTAATGTATGTATTATGTGATGTTGTTAGCACGAGATTTACGTTCATGCAAAATAAGTAATTGTTAAAGGCAAATATATATACAACTAATTTTACACGAGAGCAGTATCAGTCATGTACAACTAGCAGGTCTAAGCTTTTGAAAATCCTCTTCTGAGTTTATGCATATCTGGGGGTCGCCAACTTTTTTGCGCATATAAATTATGCCACGTGAAGTCCAACAAAAGTCATACCCATAGTTTTTGTGCTGTGTTCTGGCTAGGTAGTACAATTTCTGCGCTTTAAACGTAAGTCTTTCTGACACATAAATTGGCTGTTTGTTCTTGAACTTCAGGTGGGTAGTATTGAGCTTTTCTCCTTTGTCTTTTGACTTGTTGAACATCTTGACTCCCTTAATCACCTTATCTTTAGTTATGACGGAGTTGAAGTTTACAATTATTGGGTTTGAACCATCTTTTGATTTCACTCTGTGTATATCTTTCAGGTTAGTTTGACTAATATTTAGGTTTAAGGTTTGTCCCAAGTTGATAACCAAATCACAGTGGTTATCTTTTGTCTCACCTTCGGACTTTGGTACGTTTCGAATTTCTATTTCAGTGGCCCTCGTATTGCCCTCCAGATACTCAATCTTATTCTCCAGTTGTCGAATCAGCTTTTTGTCCTCTCTTTTCTCAGCCTCTAGGGACGAAATACGGCTTAAAAACTCGTCGTACCTGGCTGACATTACCTCAACAGCCAATTTCAACTCAATATTTTGTTCAATGATATTATTAATTTTGAGCATCATACCCTCGAACTGAATTTCCTGTTTACTGGAGAAGGCAGTAAGCATGGTCCTAGTAAGCTCCACGGATGCAGTGGCATCTTCTCCTTCGAACTTCCTTTTTTTACGGTCCGTGACGTTGAAATCGAGCGACAGGTCGGGCGCCGAAGCACATTGGTGCAACAATGAGTCTTGTGAAGTAAATCGTACGGATGCAGGTGTAATGTTCTCTGCCCCGGCGACCGTTATCACTGGCAGTTGGATTGGAGAAGCAGGCGGAGAGCGGTTGACGGGCATAATTATCCACCACACCAGCAACCAGGTACCAGGCAAGCAGAAGCTGTTCGCGGTTAAGCAATGTCTTATCGCAAGTCTCCAGACTTACAACAAATGAGTTATAATTATTCTCCTTTGGTTTGCTGTGTTGTAATAGTGCACACTCTCGGATTGTGTCAGCGCAGATTATGAATGTGTGAACAATTAATTAATTACCACTCACCGCTGATGCCTCCCTCTACGTCTGAAACCACAATAAACTTCCCGATTTCGCGCTACGTAAGCAGACGCAAGCGGGGCGTGACGCGACAGTCCGCAGCAGCGAGTACCAGGAGCGCAGGTAGTAAGCGGTGGCGCACACGCAGACGGCACGAACACGGCGCGCGGCGCGTGCGGCGTGCACAACGAGAACAGCAATACCTCTTGGCTGCTCACACTCAGAGGGCTTCCGTGTACACCGTTGGTGGGCGTGCGTACAGTGTTAGCAACTGCCCGTAGACTAATACTCCTTTGAGTTATGCACTCCTATTTTTTTGAGCAGAATAAACTTGTGTTTCTATTTTTAATTAAAATTTAAATAAAACTGTGGGTCTATTGCACGTCTGCTCGTGTTCGAGGTCCAAGGGGAAGGGGAATGTATACAGTTGGTAGGGAAATAATGTTGTTAGTCACAATTATCACCTGTCGGGCACAGGTTGTTCGAAAGAGATACCGTGGCCCCTGGCACAGGCAACTGAAGGAACACGGGTGGGTTTTAGTCAGTAAAAGTCTGACACGCTCTCCCGCTCAGCCCAGAGCGGGAGAAGTCATTTGATGATTTCCCACCCAAAAAAAAAAAGCATAGGTCAGGTAGGAGAGAGAAGGAAGAACACTGAGTGCTTAATGTGATAAAATTATTAGTTAAGTACGACTAGTTAGCAAGTTATTACTGCTTTATTAATACAGAAGTGAATATAAGAATTATAAAATTATTGTTTTTTTGAATTATATACATCTATTTATTTAATAGCATTGTAAAAGCCATTTATTTTATAATTAGTTGTTTTATTTACTTATTTTTTTTTTATCTATTACCTAATTAATATTTATTATTCCTAAGGTAAGGTAATCATGTGCACTCCCAATCCCATAACCCCAACCATTCCCGGTAATACTTTCCCATTCTTTTTCCAAGAACACTGCCGTAAAAGCGGCGCTACAGACTACGGATGATCCCCAAATCATTTGTCCTCTGCATACGTTACCGTAAGCTGTAGTTTCTCTGAACGATAAACTTCAGTCCGAGATCTTTTTTACTCTGTGACAGTTTGGGAGCACACATCCCTTTGGAAACATGTTTATTTGATAAATTACTCGTATGCCGGGGGCTGAGCGGACAGTGACATGCGTGAAACTAGGCACTGGTTTTAGAAGGACCACCAATAAATTGGCTTATGAATTTTGTAGCGAAATGATATTCAATGAGCTTGTAAGGTACAGTTGGGTCAGCTGGGATTCTTGTCGTGTCAAAGTTTGTTTGGGTTTTATCTCACATTGTCTTGTATTGATATCTCTTTGATAAACTTAACTATTGAAACCACGAATTGGGAAATAAATAGGTACGTAATTAAAAAGTGTTCTGAAGCTTCTTTAGCAACCAGAGCTGAAATAAATATTGAGGATCGCTTCCCTGAATTCCCGTTTTTTAAATATTCACCAACGCTTTTTTAAATCTTTTCCTCCTTAGTACAGTCACTTAAGGAGATAAGTAACCAGTGTCTTTGGATATAGTTGAAGTTTAGTAAGAAACCAATGGATGTTTTCGAATGGAATTTAGTTTGATAAATTAACTGTTTGTTTTCTATCAATTAAATAAAAGTTTATCCGAAAATATCAATCCTTTTCTTACTAAACTCCGACTATATCCGACGACCCTGGTTACTTACCTTCTTTGGTGACCGTACATTAGACACGCAAATCTATTCGACAAGGTCTCCAAAATGTTGCAGAACTTATTCCACGATAATACAAACAAGCAAAACGTCCCCAGTTAATTGTTCCGCAACGGCTGGGGAGGCTCGCCGAACAACTTCGTGGTACCTGCCGCCACAGTGTTGCCAGCATTAATTCTAATTACGCACGTGGCGCGATCCACTTCTAAACTTGAGGAATAACTCCCGAGAACTATATATTAATTTAAATCTATCGGCAACTGTGGCCACTGCGCGGGGTTGCGCCGCGTTGATGAATTAATCAAATTCACTTCGGTGATTTAATTAGGGACGGAGTTCCTTCTGTGTGTGTGCTTTTGTGTTCATATCATTAGTCATTTTATGGTGTAATATTATATCTGCAGATATAATATTACACCATAGATTAATTTTATTAATGGAGCGCAGTTTAGTCTGAAAACATGTCTCTGGAAATAGTATATTCCTTAGTGCTCCAAACATATACTACTTTGAAATATATGATTTAAAGATCTTAAGAATCTTATTTAGCCTAACGTATTAGAAGAAAGAAAAAATAACGTATTAGAAGATTAATTTAACAATGACTATAAAATTAAAACCAATGTAATCCATATATAAGCCTCAACCTAACATGTTGTCCATATGATTATCGATATGATTTAGTAATCCGCATTGCATGGAGCTTACAGAATAAATCCCCTATCACGACATAATATGGTAACCCTACACGCGCGGTAGCAGCAGCACCAGTTGTCGGGCGTCTTGCTTCACAACTTAGCTCACGTGAGGTATTAGGCGCAACTTTTATCAACTCTTATTGTCGCCGTCCGTAACGCGTCGACATTGTGTCAATTGTTTTCTGTAATAACTTCGCGGAGGGTGGGCGGATAAATGGTTCCTTCACCCTGCGCCTTACAACTCTGTGCTCGTGTTTTTCGTCTTTTGTAACGTAAACAATTAAATAAAAGTTTAATGAATATCAAACCACCGATACGGGCAAATAATGTTATGTTCAAGCCCTCTCTATTCGTAAGGGGCTGATAAGTTTGCTTATAAAATATTTTAAGCAGTCAATCACATTCTATATTATATTATCTTCTTGGCCTCCTCAGTTATTTAATCTAACTTGATGGATCGACTACCAAAACATACCTCGTCTAATACAAACTGGCAGACGGAGAGGTACGTCTGGAATGCTGTTGAATTATTTGCTAAGTAACTATTATGACCGGCTTCAACTATCGGATTGTTCGTTAGCTTTGCGCTGAGTTGTGCTAACTTTAGCGTCACTATGACGCTCTTTCAACATTTGCTTAGACAGGTTTGAAAGTCGCGGTGCCAAGTTTAGAGGGTACAAAAACGTTTGAAAAGTCCAAGAAAATAAAACTCTAGAAGGATCTCCAACAGCAGTTTTTGAAAAATAGGGAAGGAATTCTAAGAGCCTCCCTGAATTAAACTTCTTTTGTATCTGCACAAACTACACAGGAAAGGCTCATGCAAACTAATCAGTACGATGGTGGCTTCTTGCTGAGAACTTTAGATCTTCAGATGTTTTGAAACAGATCATACCTGACAACGTGTGATGCACCGTGCTTGTGCAGTGACACCGTCCTAACACAGCTGTTATTATTTCTTTTTTCTAGAGAGCTATTGCTACAAATATGTACAATATATATTGTTATAGTTTCTCTTGATACGTTGTGATCTCAACAGTGGGCCTTCTGAACACATTTTATTACTACAACCGTCTAGATTTCTAAATGCTCAAGCGACAGGTCGCTTTTAGTCGCGGTAATTTCTAAAGGAAGGTTGAATATACAAACTAACTGTCAGAAGCTCGTTGTTGAAAGACAACCGCAGAGATGTAACAAGCTACTGGCAGTGTTGAATGAAGGTGAATTATGTAACATCGTTGTTCGAACTTTGAGATTGGTTTCTCGTTCTTTAGAAAGCAGGATACCGTTTCAACATAAAGAAAGCAAAGATATTCCCCATCCAAGAAAAAATAAAAAATGTCTTGTGGCTCGACTAAAATAAAATAGCAGTGACTAGAGATGGGCAATAAATAATGCGTTTAGTTTTATTAAAACCCATCTTTAGCGTTGACACTATCGTTCTAGATACAAGACACAGGAAAACTTCTATCAAAAATATGTTTCTCGCATGCAGCGTTTTCCCAGTGGCTTCACAAGCTCATCGGTTCCCCTTGTGGGAGGTCATCCAACGCCCGGCCTTCCAATCAAGTTTATCAATTGTCGCGTATTTATATTGGCCTCCTTCAGAAATCTATGCTTTTCACCCCCATCTAGTTTACCTATCTAGTCAATAGCGCCTTCTTCATAATAGTCAGTCATAGTTTATTAATAAGTAGAATTCGTTGCATAAACTTTTAACTGTATAATCAAATTCCTGCCAATTATTTTTCAAAAGTCCAGCTGTATGCGTCATACATGTGAGTGTGCTCCCGCCCGGCGGCGCCCGAGTTCACACAAATTGTGTTGAGATTTGTTCGCAGCGGTTGATTTGCTTGTATATTCAATAAACATGCTTTTACGTGCAGTTTTCAGCAGGATTACGAGTTCTGATAGTTCGCGGGTTTTAACTTTTAGTGGTTGGGTGCTGGAGATTGCATTTAATAGGTAGGATGGTTATGCCATGTACTGTGGTGCAATATTATCTTATATTCCATTATTTTAAAGTAAAACTGTAATGATAATTAAAATTGCCGAAACGGGATAAACTACAAATTATATTGATTGATAAGATCGTCACCCTCAGTGTTAAAAGAACGAGTCCAAACATAGCTGTACCAAACATAGCTGTACCAAACATAGCTGTACCAAACATCGCGGTATACATAGAGATAGATAGATATACGAGTATCTTATGAAGTCTCGTCAACATCCGTCTCTCACCTGGAGATAACGCAACGTTATCATACTACTTTGAATCAATTCGAAGTCGGCTATATAGATTTACCTCCAATTCGACTTTTATTCGAGTAATAAATTGGGTTGGCCCACCTCTACCGCGCGGAAAAAGGCGATGCTTATGTATGAAGAGCGCTGGTTATAAATGGCGGGGGTTCGGCTATTTTAAGCGAAAATCGACCGAGTTCTTGGTCGACAGAGGGAAAGCGGTCAATGTGATTTATGAAGTGGCAAGGAGCGATATCTTGTGAGAATCGACGTGTTGACATCAGCCGTTAATATAACTGACGATGGGGATAATGGGTCTGTTGCACACTTTTACGCGTAGTTGGGTGGAATTTTCTGCAATGTGTGTCGATACTCAATCAGCGCAGTCAGTACACATGCTCGGTAGTAGAATTTTAAAAGTGAAATGAAGCCGAAGTGGAGCTTACTTACTCTACGAGTAGGTATAGTGACACCACCCAAAGTTAAACATCGCAGAGAAATTGCAAAAGAAAAATAATGAAGGTGTATTATGCTAAATGTTCTTTAATGTCCCATCAAAATGTAACACGCTTTTATTTATTTCTTATCAGGTTTAAATGATTTTTAACTTTTTAGTTATTTTTATTAAAAAGTAATAGAAGCTGGTTTTTAAAATGTGTTTTTCTTTTAATTTTATTTTTAACTTTTTAGTATTTTTGTTGCGAGATTGACTACGGCGTAGTTCGTAGCGCGTAGCAGTGTTTTTCCATTATATGCGTTTACTGCATTTAAGCTACCTGTACATCATCAAACCCTGGTTACCATCTAGCATCAAAGTACTCGACAAGACGAATCATACGAGCCCAAACTCGATGGGGTTGTAACGTTTAATTGCCGAGTTCCTATGGCCGTCTTCTAGTTCCATCATCAGACCCTGGTTACCATCTAGCACCAAAGTACTCGCCAAGATGAATCATATGAGCCCAAACTCGACGGGGTTGTGTCGTTTAATTACCGAGTTCCTATGACCATCATCCAGCTCCATCATCAGACCCTGGTTACTATCTAGCACCAAAGTTCTCGTCAAGACGGATCCAACGAGTTCAAATTTGATGGGGTTCTGTCATTTAACTACCGAATTCCTATGGCCACCTTCCCGTTCCATCATCAGATCAGTTCCATGTTATAATAATTTTGTATTGTTATCCAATTTACATATGCGTGCAAAATTTCAGCTCAATCGGTAACCGGAAAGTGGATGAAATTTAACTTGCAAGATTTGATTACAGACAAATATCGGGACAGGTGAAACTAAATAAAAGCTTGTAAAAACAGGTCAAACCTTCCGTAAACTAATAATTACAATAACTCAGCAAACATTCTTACGAACAACTTCCAAAACTAAACAACTTCTTGACGAACTCTCAACATGGGATTAGCGTTAAATACATAAATAGTAAACAATTTGACGACACGGTTGGCAGTGGCTGAGCGGTCGACTCCTGCGCTGCTTGTCACGGGTTCAATTCCCGCACGGAACAAATATTTGTATTGTCTACAGGTAGTTGTTCCGGGTCTGGTTGTTTGTGTATGTGAGTTTAAATGTTTGTAAACGCACCCACGATACAGGAGTAATTCATAGTGTGGGGCAACGTTTTTAAAAAATAGAATGAAATAGAAAAAATTTCGTCGGCTGCACCCGGTTGATCCCGAGTCCGACCCGAGTAATCCCGAAGTACTCCTGAACTTTTTAATTTGGCCAACCTAACGGCGCGAACATACCTGTTATGAGAGGTGAAAACTTCAGAATTAGTTACCTACGTTACGGTTTCATACAGTTTCGTACAATTTTTTCCTCGTTTATTTTAATTAGAGTTACACCGTGCAGTTATTGGTAGGATTTCACTATGTGAATGTATGTAGACGGTTATTAACTTTTGTATTTTGTTACTCTACGTCACAACTTTATGTTGCGAATGTTTGTGAGCTGAATTTATTATTCTCTTGAAATTTTTATTTTGTGATTAATTACAAACTGTACCGTCTTGTGCTATTATTTTTTCATTTTAACGTATGCTTTTTAATTCAAAATGCATTGATTTTCTCAAGTTTCTTAGCTCTCAATGAAAAGCATTTATGATTTGTATGTTAACTTTCTCAGCGGATTAACATACTTGCATAAATATATACTTTTTGTTTTCTTTTAATTTTCCTGCAGTATTCAGGTACATGTTTACATAATAATATTGTACGGGACACAGTACTATTGTATTTATTACGGAAAAATGAGTGTCAAGTCCTAATAACGTCAACAAATAACAGACTTCTGGAGCTGAACGGAACCAACAAGTAAGTTACAAAGATTATTCACACTTTTCGCAAAATTTCCTTTGCGTTCACATAGTTATTATCTTGAGTTCACGGGATATTTGTTCTGTGCTTGCAGAGCTTTATGTAACAGACAGCAAAGGGATTGGAAATACCTAGTTTACTTTGTACGCTGGAATGCTGACAGAATGTTCAAGCGCTTTTTTGCACTTAGATTTAATTATTGTTGGAATTAGTTTTATTTTATGATGAAGCTGCTGAGCGGTGAATCATTTGGTTTCAGTAATTAATTTAAAATAACCTTAAGCTGCTCACTAACTCACGAGTCCCTTACTGTTTCTGTTTTTTTAAAGTTTAGTTTATGAAGTGCACCGTACAATTTATTACGTATCTTTCATATTTTTGGATGCATGTTTAGCATAAAAACATGAAACGATTATTTATAAATTCCATGTAACTTAGCTTTTACATAGAACAGTTAGCCTTATTTATGTTTAGCTATTCTACAATAGTCAAAAATACAAAAAAAAACTAACAACTCCACTGCTCAGTTATTAGTTTTGGTGTATTGGTGGACAAAACTTTTCGGTAAAATAAGTTTCACCAGAAAGTTTGGTCCACCAATAGAACACCAAGGTAAGCTTGCATTATCATAGATGGTTCAAATCTTAGAGTTGTATAACACTGGAGAAAGCATAAACGCAATATTTTGAACAAAAAGTCCTGTCACTTGCAGCGGGACGCGGGAGCTACTACAAAAGCTGGTGCATAAAATACTTTAATTTTAATATAACTATAATTAAATAAAAGTAACACTATTTACAATAATTACAATAATAAAATAGGTTAAACAAAACAAAAAAAAAATATTTTCAAACTATAAAACCAAATATTTCCATGCTAGTAATGGCAATATGTATGTCGGAGTCATTCGTTTGACTATTCGGAATGTTAGTGCCATCTCGTGGCGCTAGACAGAGTCTAGCCTGAGTTCGTGGTGGGACGAGAGTAACAGCTACAAAAGCCGTGTGAGCAGAGCTCTCGAGAGGATCGAAACATTGGACATCGTACGAACAACATGTGCTCAGAAACTGTCAATTGCGTCCCGAATCATTGAGTTGTGTGAGTGTGTGATTCGCTAGTGTGACTAACTAGTTCATAAGTTCTAATCTGATTTGAACTGTAAACCGTTTTTCTATTGTGCTATAACCAACATTACCCATAGTACGCCCACAGTAATTAAAATATGCCTGATGCTAACGAGAGACAGATATACCTTCTCCGACATGTATAACATTTCACATTAATTGATTTCATTTGATTTATTAAAACTTCACATAGTTCACAAACATACAAGTATTAGCATGAAGTTCTAACAAACAGAAAGCTTAGACTGATTTAACAGCGGGTCCCAAACTAGGCACAGCCTGTATCTTGGTGACCCAATCACTACACAAAGTTACTAATTGAACCAGTTCTGCTAGCGCAAGATTGGTATTTATAAATTCATAATAATTAACTATTAATAATTTTATTTTATTTTTGTCATTTTTATAATTCATAATTAAACAAAAAAGTAAGTAAAAAAGAAGCTAACTACATAGATTAAACTACATACATTAAAAACAAACTTATTTTTTTAACAACAAAAATAACTAATTCGTATTAAGCAATTATCGACATGTCAATTTTGGTTTCAAACGTCATGACCTCAACCCTTCGGTAGTCTCGCTAGAATTTTTACCAGAAGACAAACGCATATCAAGTGCATGTCAATTTTGCTATTTTGACGTATAATTTCGTAATGCAAAAGAAAAATATTTGTTCTTGTACTTTTACTAGAGGGGAAGTGTTCGTAAGGCTTCTCAAGTGTTATACATATACTCTAAGGTTCAAATGAATCAACTGCCCCACGGGGGTCGTTACGTTAGGTATCGGTGGAGCATTCAGTTGCGTGACGCTGATCCCCTGACAGTTGCTGGCAGATCGTAAACTGTTACCAGATATACCTACTTGGTTATACTCCTGTAGGGATTCTCTTCTTAGCGTGTCGATAGCAATCTAAATAGAGAAGGGCCGTAATTTGGTAGGTATTAATAGATATGAATGCCATGTGAAGTAATTCATAGGTACTAATATGGTAAATGCGAAAGTAACTCGTACTCTCTGTCTCTTCTGTCTCTATGTCTGTCCGTTATCTTTCCAAGTCTGAACCACTGAACCGATCGTTATAAAATTTGATACATAGATAGCCTGGGACCTGGAGAAGGACATAAACTTTTACTTTTCATCGTAGATCGTAGATGAAGTCGAGGATAACAGCTAGGAAATCATAAAAATATACATCATACATTTTACTTTAAATTATTAAAAAAATTGGTTAATATCATACAATAAAATGAACATTTAACAAGACCTATTGCTAAAGCAAACACAGTATAAAGGTAGGTAGCAGGTTGCGTTCTGTAGAGGTAGGTAGCAGGGTGCGTTCTGTAGAAGTAGGTAGCAGGTTGCGTTCTGTAATTTCTGCCTCATAGGAAAGGGGCGTGAGTTTATATATGTAATGTAGGTATCTATTATTATCATTTTATTCGTAAGTCATTAATTCCTATGTAGAAAACAGAAACCCAATTCCCGTAGTAAAAACGTTCAAAATCTAGTTGCAATCTCATCTCAGCGGCAATCAATGTCAAAAACTTGTCAAAAATGTAGGGAAATTAGAGGTATTTTTGACAGATTGAGACTGAGATCAGACTGTGAACATTCTTAAAATTACGAGAATTGCCCCTTTTTTATGTTCTTAAATTGAAACAGGAAATACTCCGTTCTTATTTCAGAATAGCTGTATAACTTCAAACATAAGTCCAAAGACCTCGCAGTGCTTTCAGACGAGTCCACTAACATAGGTACCAGGGGTAACTACACAAAAAAATTAAACCGTCCCTTTATCACATTAGTCCGTATAAAAATAAAGACCTCCAGCTATAAAAATACCACCCGACCTTTAACATAGTTCGTACATCCCGTGCCCCGAACAACTTCTCTTATTAAACATGGTGGCAATAACAATAAAAACAAAAATAAATTGTTCCCGTCACCAACAAAGATTTTGTTATGGGAAACGGAAGAGGGCGGCACACTGTGCGACACGCATTTATTGCTCGACCTCGAGTCAGGCCGGGACCACTGTGCACCGCCACGTCGCCGGAACTCGCTTTGGTTTAATAAATAGATGTGTACTACGTAACGTACTGTTTTTTTTTCCATATTTATTTTGTAGTTACTTTTTACTATCAGGCATGAATTATGTGTTTGGAACTTTGGACGGTGTTTGGATAAAAAATAAACATTGTTTATTTTAAAGCTTATATAATATGTATCCACAGATAAACAGACAAGAAGAAATGCACAGAAAAATAAGTACATATTACGTATTATTTTGAATTTCGTGACCCTACATGACTGGTCACAAAATCAAATATTGACTTGTCAAATGTCTAATAAATTTTGTTTTCAATTTTGCCGCTGAGTTAAGTTCGAAAATAGTCATACTAGCCTCCCGACCGATTTCGGTCACGGTGGCCAATCTCAACGGATATTAGCCAGGTACGCAGGAGATATTATAGTGCACAAGTGTGTGGGGTATTCAACCGCCAGCTTCCAAACTCCACGCTGTTACTAAGAAGTTCCTCATGGAAAACCCAATAACAGTTTGCCCGACCTGGGAATCGAACCCAGGAACGCTCAGTAGTCGCGCTTGCAACCACGAGACCAACGGGGCAGTCATACTGTACCGAAAGACGAACGAAAAAAAACATTTGATGACGGTATACCGGTAGTCCTGGAAAACTGGTATTTTACTGTTTTCCAATACTAGCCACCTTTAACTTATGTTAAGGCATTGCTTCACTTAAATTAATCAGTCTGTGAATGCACGTGTAGGTGCACGTGTGGTGTGTGGTACAAGTTATATCATTTGAATACCCAATCAATTCGCCGGCTTAGAACAAGGATCATTAGAGGTAGACCTAATAATTGAAGAGAAATTTATCTCATCTGCGTGACTTGTGTTTATTCATATTACTAACTTGAACTTGAATACGTCTACATCTTGTCTATGGATTATCAATACCGAACCCTTTCGTATCCACCAATAGGTGTAGTCTTCATAGCTCAGCGCACAAGACCCTTTCATTATTGAAAGTATTTTATCTACACGTTATTAACTTATCTACAAGCAAAACTGATTATTATGCAAAGTAGCGCCTGCTTTACTAGTTATGGGACCGGAGGCCTATAGCAGTGGATAGCTTTCAGCTGACATGATGATTATGATACGTCCATTATTAGTGTGATCGGTTTCACCGATCGAATTGAAACGTACGCGAAAAAGTATAGGAAACAGTAACGCTAACGATGCTTTAAATCGGTTTGGTCATTTGAATTAGTCGTTGTGTATTAACAAAGCCTACATATATACCTTTTTATGACACAGACATAACATAAGACTTTGACTTGTCACAATAACACCAAACAATATCACCATCCACCACTACCATCACAAGTCAAAACTCTCGTCTCACGAATATATCTTGAGGACTTGGACTGGCAGTAATAGTGGAGCGCCCGTTTGAAAGAAGTCACCTGTGTACCGACGGCAAACGGCGCAGGGCTCACACGTGACCGTTTAGCTGGCTCGCGTGACCCGCGTACCAGGCAGGGAATGGGAGCTACAGTAGTTAAAACAAAAGTGGGTTAAGCAGGAACGATGTTGGAGGAAGACGTTTATGAGTCAACTTTGTTGGAAGCCGTCACAGCCCCATCTCAGCGACAATCAATGTCAAAAACTTGTCAAAAATGTAGTTAAATTTGAGGTATTTGTGACAGATTAAGACTGAGATTAGAATGCGAACGTTCCTAAAAATATGGGAATTGCCGCTCTAGCATTTATCAACATAAAACATTTTTCCAAAGCAATACACCATAAATGTGAAAAATTATTCGGTAAGGATTGTTATGCAAATTATTTAAGAAAAACAAAGAAAATAAGTTTATTTGCGCCTAATGACGTGTAAAAATAAAACAAACATGGTGAAAATATGCATCACATCAGTGCCAAACGTGCGAGACGTGCTAATTTTCAGCGTTAACTTGATGACGTGACCGGAACAGCATAATATAATAAACTATATAGATTTTTTTTTTTTAATAAGCGATCAATAATAAATGGCAATACTACTGCATTCTTATGTAAACCTAAAATAATAATGATAACTGTCATGCGCGCAGTTGTCACATAGATAGAGTTTATGACATTTATTAAAAAACTTGATTATCTTTTCAGTGTTACGAAAATAATGGGTGAATTGTTCAGAGTGGTTGTTGTGATCAGTGTTGCTGATCTGAAAATCATGTGCAGATGACAAACTCGGATACGTACGTGTAGATCTTGAAACAGACAATAACAAAATAATACTACATTGTAAACATAGTAGATTAGTAAGTTAATTATTGTCATAACCCACCACCACGTCTCCACCCACGACGTCTCCCAGGTGATCGGTTCATCTTGTGACCCGTCGACTTTTTTACTTAACAGTTCGTGATTGCAACTTCAGAACCATTTCTGAATGAGAACTGAACATATTTTTTTTATCAATAAATACCAATTCAGAGGTTTAAACGCAATAATATTCACATACCTCAACGAACCCACTGCAAATTATAATAATTAATACAAACATTCCGCCCAATGAACACATTCATACAAATGAAAGAAAAATCAGCAACAACATGAAGTAGATAATAATAAATAATAATCATTTAGCAGTATGCGCGTTTTCGTTCAGTAATTCAGTAAATATACTCGTAATTCTTAGGTGTTTTCATGCTGACAGGAACAAAGGAGTTACTTCGGAAAGGGTAAAATAAATAAAATGTTAAATGAAGGTATGTGAGCGCGTCAATCAGCGTGCGCGTGATTTCCCCGGAGGAAACACTTTGCTACTTAGAGAGGCTTTGTTTTAAATAGCTCACGTGCAGGTTGACCGAGTTAACTGATTCTTGAGTGGCGACAAAATTGATTTTCGGCAAGCGACAGGTGATAATTTGACAATCCAACAATTTTGTAAGTTTCTGTCATAGTTTTTTGATTATTAAACAGCACTGTCCCAACTTTGTAATAATTGACAAGTATATCACATTATCAGTTGTTTTAAATAGAAGTTAGGAGCTTTTTTAGGTTGATGGATTAATTTAGAACGACTGGTTGACACTTGACATGATCCAAGGGCTGGCTTTTACCTTGGTCAGAGGCTAAGCATTGCCATACAACGTAGCAATGCCGCCAGTGTCTTGGGTACATTACCAGTCGACAGCGATGTGGATGAATTTTTCGACGCTATATTTTAGTTTGTAAATAGTTTTAGTTAATTTAGGATATAATTTTGTTCTTTTAGTGTTATCTTGTAAATTGTAATTATTAATTTATAAATATTAATTTAGATATAACTCTGCGTTTTATGTCAAACTTCACACGTAAGTCTACGTTATTCTGTGTATTCTTCAGAATGGAACGCAGCAACCCTCTGTTCATCTCTTGCGCACTACTGTGAGTTACCTTACTGTTCACAACTGTACTGTGGCGCTCCGAGCGCTCACAAACTGTTTGCATTACATACTTTGGCTTATTTGCTGATCGCGTTTTGTAAATTTATGGCCAAGATGAGGATGCTATTTGAATGATGTGCACGCGTGTCTGATGGACGGATAATTATGTAGAGAGAGAACGATTGTATGCTACAGTCCCCCAAATAATAATTCCTTGCCTTTAGAATTATACATACCTACTTCTGCAAATTATCAACGAGTATTGTAAGATATTCAGTAAATGCAAAACTAGAAGTGCGTAGTTTAGTACTTTACCCCAGTGCACACCATGCACTTTGAGGAAACATATTTTGAACGTATAAATTATTCTTTGTCCTTTTAAATTAAAATTGATAATTAGTTGTTCAGTGAACGACTAATTATCCATTTCTGCAAAAAACTTGGAATATTTTTTTCTCTGGATTCATTTCAGCGAGACTTTTGTTTGCAAACTTCTCTCGATCGAGGTGGCATAAGGGAGTTCGGGCATCAAAGCGCGCCCGTTAATGACGCCCGGCGCGATTGGATTACGCGAACATCGCTGGTTGTAAACCTTTGTATTTGCTTTTTTACTTCTGCGGGAAATATATTATGGAAATTAACAGATTTTCAAAAATTTGTGAATATCCATAATATTTTTTTTTTTTTGTAACAAAGTTCTTTTGCTTTGTTACTACTTGAGCACCTGGTATTCTTCTTGACAACGGATACTAACAATTTTAATTGAAATAAGGGAACAGATGAATATACCTATATACATATATAGCTTGTTAAATTCATAACCCTTCTTTGGTTTTGTCGTAAAGTAAACTTTAAGTACTTTACCAAGCTATAATTTAGATGTTATAATACCTGCCGCGCCCTAACAGGGTCATGTACTCCTACGTAGACGCAGACTACTGCCAACGATCGAATATTTATGCTCCTAAACTGACTTGCGCTGCACGACAACGGACAAATGCATGCATTGACTGGACAAGTCTACTCAATCTGTGTGGTTCTTTCCTCAAAAGACCACTTCAGACAACAATCGACATGATCTTCAAATGATCTGACCAAGATTATGTCTGGACTTTAAAAGAGACTGACCTCTGAGTTTGTTTCGGTCTTTCTTCTCATAGTAGTAAGATAGGAAACGCCGACCTAAACTAGTTTTAAAAATATAATGGACGAGTAAAACTGTACAAACCTACTCACAGAAATAAACGTCAATCTATCTAAAATCCCAATCAGTTAAAGTCCAGATATGTTAATATTAATTCACAATCAAGTTTAACAAGCGGTACCTAGTTAGTTTAGGTGTCTAGACTTCATTTAATTACGTTTAGTGTTCCCTTCAGACCTGGGATACTAATTATATCGTTGAAATTTTTGTTAATTATAATTTCTTTAAAGATTTTGTAATAAAAAGCATGTAGTCATTGTTCCAACTTTTTTTTGGAATACCTCCAATTATAGTCTAGTGGTCGCAAGCGCGAGTGTCACGTAAGCCCTGGGATCCATCTCAAGATTTTTTCAATTTTTTAGAGGTTTGTCCGGTTGATGATAAAAGGCCCGACCCCTATGACATAGGACTCTGCCTATTCCTATATACTTATTTAGTTTACAAGCATAATTTAATGTCCTTGTTTATGTTAAGTTAGTTGTCAAAAATTAATCTTGTTCTAATAAAATTTACCGCTACACCGCACTTGTCAATTCAAATCTCACTTTACAAAGTTCTCCCAAATGATTTAGCAGAACTTCTTTAAATTCAATTAAACGTGAAATTGAATAATATGCTTCTGCTATTATGTAAATTCATTTCATTCAAGTATTGAGGAGTAATGATATCAACGAGAAGTTTATTCTTTTACTTTTACAGATTCATGTGCTTTGGAGTTACAATCAACGCTGCACAGCTAAAAGAACTCTATATGTATTATAGGTTTAAGCTGGCCAATTAAATTATAAAATAATAAAAAAGTTTGCGTTCTTACACTTAGCTGCTGAACTAAGACCGGCTTTACCATCATTGACCGCTATGTCTACCGACTGAATTTCAAGGAAATGAAGTTATTAAAGTTATTTAACTCATCAAATAACTCAACAAACAATGAAAAAACATAATAATTCGGAACGCATTTTGATTTTCTTTGAAAACTCTGAGAGCCGATTTTTTTGGAATGCGAGTTTAATTTTATCATAGCATTCGTAGCGTATGAGAAAGTTAAACTCACAAGATGCGAACACATTTCTAAAATAGCTCTCTTTGCAGCAGACACACAATGATGTAAGACGACGGAATCGAGACATCGACACGTACTGTTAGGGACCATCCGTAAATTACGTCACCCGAATTTCAAGATTTTCCTCCATTCTTGTCACAGGTGTTCATTTATGTGACCCTTTCTTCTCCGGTGTGGCGTTACGTATTTTGCAATTTTAAATAAAATTTCATAATAATATTGAAAGAGTTGGTAATACTTTAAAGGTTTTCGTTAGAGTTGAAGTTTATAGTTTGAATACCTAAGATTATACATGTTACGAAGCCTATGTCTCGTCCCTACCTTTGTAACACTTTGTTTTTCCCCTACCTCCCAATAGGGACGCTTCCCAATAACGCCACACGTAATAACCTGTGGCATTATTTATGGATGCCCCCTAAGTTCCAACGTTCTGAGCACATTCACCCGCTTGTTGACAAAACGACAGAAAATATTGTACGCAACACAATGTTGCCAACACTCAACTTTATTTTACTGGTAAACTTACATCTTAACTACTTTTCTTTTGTAGAGCAACACCAATTTTACAAGACACCCCTCCCCTCTTTTACATCCTCCAACATGTAACGATGAAGAGGAAACGTGTTTTACAAGTAGAGGTCTCATTACAAAGGAGTTATGATTGTTATTTGAATGAAATAATGTAGTTTGGTGTTTGTGTGGTGAAACTTTTCTTAATAACTCCACAATGTAGTAGGTACTCACTACTTACAAAGAAACCTGTACAAGTTACGGAGTAAATTATTAATGAACATATTTATGGACTGAACCATAGAGAAACAGTTTTAATAACGATTCGAAAGTTCAGTTCGTATTTATCCACTCAGATGCTGAAGTTTGGTCCGATACTTAAAGAAAATAGTTAAACGAATACGCTTTGCTTAAAAGAAAAGAGAAACACGTTTTTCCAGCGTCTAAAATTATTATTATATATTGTAATAAACTATTGATGTTTGTTTTATGGTAAGACAACACCACCTTAAGCACCTATTCTCGCGCCATGATAATGGACAAAGAAACGAATACTCTCAACATCACATAAAACATAGATAGCATACTCTTTATAACGTACACCAAATAAATCCTAGATACCCCCCCCCCTCCCCTCCCTCCATCCCTTTTACTCCAGGTAGGGCTAACGTTTGGTGGGTCAAACGTAGTATTTTCCGATTAAATCTCAATGTATAGAAAATAAGCGAAAGAAAGTATCTAAGCCAATTCGTAACAAACTATCCAACTTGTAAGACGCCTGTAGATACCGATCTGGCTTATACAGGGTGGCTGGGACATCGACGCGCAAACTGTAACCATGGACGCATTCATTTCGAAATTTTTCGGCGGTTATCAAAAAAAAAAGAAAAGTGCAACACCTATGCGGTCAAAATGTATGGAACAATACCTACGCGGTCAAAATGTATGGAACAATACCTACGCGGTCAACATGTATGGAACAATACCTACGCGGTCAACATGTATGGAACAATACCTACGCGGTCAAAATGTATGGAACAATACCTACGCGGTCAACATGTATGGAACAATACCTACGCGGTCAACATGTATGGAACAATACCTACGCGGTCAAAATGTATGGAACAATACCTACGCGGTCAACATGTATGGAACAATACCTACGCGGTCATCATGTATGGAACAATACCTACGCGGTCAAAATGTATGGAACAATACCTACGCGGTCAACATGTATGGAACAATACCTACGCGGTCAAAATGTATGGAACAATACCTACGCGGTCAACATGTATGGAACAATACCTACGCGGTCAACATGTATGGAACAATACCTACGCGGGCAACATGTATGGAACAATACCTACGCGGTCAACATGTATGGAACAATACCTACGCGGTCAACATGTATGGAACAATACGTACGCGGTCAACATGTATGGAACAATACCTACGCGGTCAACATGTATGGAACAATACCTATGCGGTCAACATGTATGGAACAATACCTACGCGGTCAACATGTATGGAACAATACCTACGCGGTCAACATGTATGGAACGCAATTTCTTTTTTTAATAACTGACGAAAAATTTCAACGATATGGGGTCTAAACTCATGTGCTGAATCCATGATTACAGTTGGCGCGTCGATGTCCCTGCCACTCTGTATAACCCTTTTTTTTTTTTTTTTTGTGGATGGGAAATCATCAAATGACTCCTCCCGCTCTGAGTGGAGCAGAAGGGAGTGTCAGACTCTTACTGACTAAAACCCACCCGTGTTCCTTCCTTAGCCCTTTACGTACCAGGGCAGCGGTAACCCTTTCGGACAATCCCGCTACCCCGGCAGGCTTCGGCCCTGTCGGGCCCCGTCAACTACGCTGACATCTCTTTGAGGCGCGCGTGGAACACATACACGCCGTCCGGCACGGGCCTGGTCCTGATCGGACGGAGAGCTACCCATTGCTCTCCGCCCGCAGGCCCGCGCGTACGGTGGCCGGGAGTCGTCACGCGGCTCCCGACGCCCGGAGCGTCTCCCTCGGCGGCTGAGGCGTGAGGATCTTTCCCTCGCCCATCCCGCCACCTCCTTCGCTAGCATGACTGCTTCGCAGAAGGAGGTGACCGCCTCCCACTCCCTCTCGCCCCGGACCATGGCTTGCACCAGGGCCGGGCGCGAGAGGTCGCCGCCGCTGCCGATCGCCTCTACGAGGACACGGCGGTGCTCTGCCCAAGCGGGGCAGACCTCCACCGTATGCTCCACCGTGTCCTCTGGGCGATCCTCGCAGTGGTGACACCCGGGCGTCTCCTCCCGCCTGATGATGTGCAGGAACCTCCCGAAACATCCGTGTCCGGAGAGGACCTGCGTCAGGCGGTAGGTGAGAGCGCCGTGACGCCTCTCTAGCCACTCCTCAAAGAGGGGTCTTATCGCCGCTATCGTGGCGTGCCCTGCGCTGGGTTGCGATAGTCGCGCCTTCCATTCCACCATGAGACCGCGCCGGAGGTCCGTCCGCTCCGCAGCGATTTGCCGCGGGTGCAGAGTTTCCCCCCGACGTAGTGCCTCCGCGCGCCAGTCATACAGGCGCGCGAGGACTATCGCCTCCAGATCCCATGGTGGCAGTCCGGCAAGGAGGCTTGCTGCCTCGCCCGAGATCGTGCGGTACCCCCGGATTAGCCTTACGGCTACCACCTTTTGGGGCGCGTTCAGGTAGTGAGCGGCTCGAAGCCGCAGTGAACGCGCCCATACCGGGGCCCCATATAGGGCCATGGACTGCACGACCCCCGCGTAAAGCCTCCGGCAGGAGGCGTTTGGCCCCCTCAGGTTGGGCAGGAGCCGCTTTAAGGCGGCCCCGGTCCGTTCCAGTTTGGTGGCCAAACGTCGGAAATGCTCGACGAAGTTCCACCAGCTGTCGAGGACGAGACCCAGGTATCTCATCGTCTTCTCGACGCCGATGTGAACCCCTCCTACCATTAGTTGGGATCCCGAAGGTGGCCCGTACCGGGGCCCATGAAAAGACATGGCCTCGGACTTGTGCAATGCCACCTCGAGACCCAACTGCCGGATCCTTTCCACGACTATCGCAACCCCGCGTGTCATCGCGTCGGCCGCCGCCTGATGCGACCTCCCCTGCGCCAGGACCAGCGTGTCGTCAGCGTAGCAAACTACGCTGACGCCATCAGGGAGGTCGGCCCGCAGCACCCAGTCGTAACCGATGTCCCACAGGAGCGGCCCCAGAACCGAACCCTGTGGGACACCGCACGACATCTCTCGCCGGTTCCAATTCCCGTCGCGACCGGGGTAGATGACGGCTCTGTCCGTCAAATACGCCCCGACTATTCGACGGAGGTAAGTCGGCACCCGGTGATACCGGAGTGCCTCCCCTATGCAGCTCCAGGGCAGGGTGTTGAACGCGTTGGCGATGTCGAGTGACACCGCCACGACCACCCCACCCCGGGACACCGCGTCCCCCGTCGTGAGGGCTCTCACGCGCATGATGGCGTCCACCGTCGAGCGCCCCTTGCGGAAGCCAAACTGGCACTCCGCAAGATCCGGCCCCGTCCTCACCAGGTGCCCGACGAGGCGGCCCGCAATCACTCTCTCAAAGAGCTTGCCGACCTCGTCGAGCAGCACTATGGGCCGGTATGCGGACGGAGAGTCCGCAGGGCGCCCTGGCTTCTGAATGAGGACCAGCTTCCCCGTCTTCCAACGGAGTGGAAACTGGCCTCTCTCCATGCATGCGCTTAAGAGCGCCTCCAGTCGAGGCCCGAGAGCCCTCGAGGCCAGGACCCAGGCTTTACCCGGCAAGCCGTCGGGTCCCGGGGCGGTATTTTTGGCCTTCAGCCTGCCTACCGCCGCTCTCAGATCTACCCCGGTCACTTCAGGGGTGTCGTCGTCGTCGTCCGTGTGGTCCGCTTCGGGCACCGCAAGTGGCGGAGCCATAGGCGGGGGAGTATGCTCCCCCCGTGAAGGGAACAGAGCGCTCACCACTTCCTCCACCTGCTGGGTCTGTATAACCCTCAAGGAAAAACAAAAATCTCTTTCATTTAATAACGTTAGAATATTTCCCGAAATCACCACGAAATACGAGCGCATTCATTAATCGTGAGCAAAGAACAAGCTCCCGGAAACGAAGGAAACGGAGATAAATATACGAAATGAGATTCATTGCAATCAGTTTTATTGGTTTTGTTTCGTTTTCATAAATAATGCACGCCGCGCCAGCTGGGCACGGTGCGCGCAATGCGCGCAGTGGGCGCCGAGATATTGCTTAAATCATTTGATTAATTAAACTTGTAATACAGCTAAGTATCATGTTTATGTAACTAAAGGCAAGGTTGCAGATGAATGTAATTGGTGCAGTTAAAATGCTTTTATATCTTTTTAACCGATGACAAAAAACGGAGGACGTTCTCAAGTCGACGCGTATATATATATATATTTTTTTTTTATGTATTACCACGCATAACTTTTTACAGAGTAGTCCAATTTTGATAATTCTTGTTTTATTATTTCTATGTTCTTAAACTAATGTAAGTATACCTATATCATTTTGAGTCGGCGCCATTTAAATTTAAGGCAATTTAGTGATCTTTGTATACCTAATGATTGTTTAGCGCCGACTCAAAAATACTTAGGCATATTTACATTAGTTTAAGAACTTAGTTATTAAGGTTAAATAAAAAAGGTTTAT